>JAUPFV010000001.1:153899186-155099186 GCA_036936605.1 Limnanthes douglasii subsp. nivea
TAGAGATACTAAACAAGCAACAAGTGAAAAAACTAAAAACGTATGGGTTGTCCGAAATGATGGTGGATCAAGTACCATGGGTTGTGGTGCTGGGATATGTTTGACCTCTCTGTACGGCGACAAAATGTACCAGGCTATATGTTTTGCTTTCAGGGCTTCCAATAGTGAGTCAGAATATGAAGCTGTTATAGTTGGCTTGAAATTGGCCCTTATTTGTGGAGCCAAAAGGGTTAGGTTAATGAGTGATACTCATCTTCTTATCCATCATGCACAAGGTCAATCCGAGGCTAAAAAGGAACAGATGGTTAAATACTTACTTGTTCTTTAAGAAGTGGCATTTAATTTCAAAAACATCACCTATGAGCACATACCCCGAACAGAAAATACATTAGCAGACTCCTTGGCAACCATAGTCTATTCTGAGTCCTACCCTTGGATTCATGTGCAAAAGTGCCCATATATTCAAATCAATCAGAATAAGGAAGAAGAAAGTTTAACTATACAAGTAGAACAACCTCAAGATTGGAGATTTCCTCTTTTCCAATACCTTTTAGATGGCATCTTGACTCCGGAGAAAAGAGTGGCAAAGAAATTTAAGTATAGGGCTCGTGGATTTGTCATCCTAAGAGATATTCTTTATAAAAAATATTTCAATAGACCTCTCTTACGATGCTTGGGGTTTGAAGAGTCCCAAATAGTGCTCTCCGAATTAAACGATGGCGAGGGATCAACACAGTGTGGGTTTAGGGCTCTAACCAGAAGATTTTTGTTAGCTGGATACTACTGACCTTCCATAATGCAAGATGCCAAGGAGTTGGTGAAGAAGTGTGATCCATGCCAAAGATACAGTAATGCAATTCATATCCCAGTTGTCCCTTTAGAGTCAATTTCTGAGCCAATACCTTTTGCTTGTTGGGGGTTTGGATTTGGTAGGACCTCTACCTATGGCATCCGGAGGGTGCAGAACTATAATTGTTGCTATCGATTACTTCTCAAAGTGGGTAGAAGCAACCCCACTGGCAGGAACAACTTCGAAAGCTGTTATAAAATTCATCCTGTCTAATATATGCTGCAGGTTTGGAGTTCCCCAAAAGATAACTACAGACAATGGGCCACAATTCGATAACAAGGATTTGGAGAATTTTTGTGCCTCTAGGGGCATTCAACACTGCTTTTCTTCTCCTTTCCACCCACAGGAAAATGGTCAAGTTGAAGTAGCTAACAGAACCATCCTGTCCGGTCTTAAAAAGAATCTAGAAGGGACTGCTGGAAAATGGCCAAGCTATTTACAAGAAGTACTATGGGCCTACCAGACTACTCTCGGAGCTGCAACACAAGAGTCCCAATTTGCCTTGGTATATGGTATGGATGCAATAGCTCCCATAGAGGCCATTTTCCCTTCGTTTCGAGTCAACAATTTTTCCGAACAAGAAAATGAAGTGGCGATCAGAAGTCAACTTGACTTGATAGAAGAAAGAAGAGTTAAGGCACACCTCAGGGCCACACACTATCAAGGTTTGATGAGAAGCATGTTTGCTTCCATAATTAGAAGGAGGGACTTTCAACCGGTGAATAAAGTATTGAGAAAAGTCTTCTTGCATACTAAGGAAAAGCAGTTCGGCAATCTAGATCCAACTTGGGAAGGACCCTATGTGGTCAGTGAGAAGCTTAAGCCTGGGACATACATGATTCAAGATAAAGATGGAAGGATTTTGAATCACCCCTGGAACATTGAACACATCCAGTTGTATCTAGAATAAAAACTATGTAAATATTTACTTGTTTAAAGTCCATATAAATATTAGGGGCATAATATTTCCTACCCTGGTGGCGCGGGGAGGTTTTAATGAGGTGTCCGGGTTTTTTAATAAAATTCGATGCCTTCTTGAAAAATTCGGAGTGGTTTGACTGACAAATTGAATTGATTCGGTAGAGTGATGAACATTTAAACATTTGTCATCGGAGAATTTAAACACTCTCACTTTAAAATACTTGTAAAATAACTAAATGCCATTTAAATACAAGCCATCAAAATTGGGAAGCTATAAAACAATGTAAGAATTGTGTAAGATAAAATTGCCCGGCAGAAACCGGAGAATGATATTAAAATATATAAGATGCCTTGGCCATCCAAGGACTTTGAAGTTTTAAAAAGAGAAGGTTTTGTCCAAACAAGTGTCGGACACGATTATAAAATTGCTTTGGCCATCCAAGGACTTTAGTCTAACACAAAAATTAAAGATAGATAGAAACATAGTTAAAACTTTAAGGCTGAGCTTTCTTAGATGACCCAACCTCACTTGGTTTCTTCTTGGGATCCTTGATCTCCTCGTCTGGACTCTCTCTGGTGTTTTCGTCTTCATCAGTAGTGTCATCCCAACCAATGGAATAACCGTGCTTGTCGCCATCGGCCATGGTACGGTGAGGAAGGTCTTCGTATTCCACGAATCGCCATAAATCTCCTAGTGTCCTCTTCGGAAAGAGTAAGACCATGTCTGACTTAACTTCAGCATACCTTTCCTCTTGGGAGTCTATCACTTTGTTGGTGTATGCATCAATCCTGGTTTGGATGGTCTTCTCCTGCTCCTTTAGCAAGTCACCTTTCTTTTTCTTAGCCTTAGACACAACATCTTCGAGCGAGATTTTGTCACTAGTTAGGGTCTGAATGATGCTGTATTTGGCCTTCACCTCCTCTCTTGAAGTAGAAAGATGCTTCTCTAAGTCAGAGTACTTGGATTGAAGTTCTTTGATAACCCCCTCCGAAGTGGCCAGCTTAGTGGCCAAATCCTCTTTCCCCCTCTTCAACTCCTCGTTATCCCTCTTTAATACCTCAATACTCTGATTGGCAGTAAGGAGATTGTTAGACAAACTCTCTTTATCAGAGTTGAGTGTGTTGATAATGGCTGATTGATTTCGCACTTGCTTTTCCAAGTTGAGCACCGGTTGAATATTGTTTAACAATGAGTGGGTCACCATGTCCTTCTCCCCAAAAACAGAAAAAGATTTACCATTGAAGGTGACAATGTTCGAAGATCTTGGGGGAGGTAAGGGCTAGCAAAGTCATCCTTCTCAAGGTTTTCGAAGTAAAGGCCAATCCCTTGAAGGCCACTAATGTCTACACCATCAATGTTGATGTCCCCACCGGCGCCCTCTCCAGTATGAAAGTCACTTGGAATTTCCTCTGCTTCAGTTGGGTCTGTTGAGTCGACTGGAGGAAGAGACTCTGGATGTCGGAGAGCAACTTCATCTCCCTTGGAGGTTTTCTTCTTCTTGGCCTCCCTATCTTCACCTTCTGCTCCCCGTTTTCGGTCTTTCTTGGGAGCTTTTGGGGGTTTTGGAAGTCCAACTGCCTCTCTGGTGCTCTCATTTTCTACCACTTGAAGCAGAGCAGCATCAATCCTTCCTTGGTCCTGAACCTCTTGATTTGTTGGGATAGTCTCCTCAACACCACCTGGGTTGACCTCAGCTACATCTAGCTTAGCTTTGCCTTGTTTTCCCTTCATTTTGCTTGGGGCTTTAGCTCTGCCCGGCAAGGCTAGCTTTCCATCCTTTGCAACTGTCTTATGAAGAATGACCTCCGGAGCCGGGGGAGTGGTTAATTCCTCCCAAGACAAGTCTCTCCGGCCGGTTGTGTTCCACAGATGGGATCTCACCAAGTTGCCACCGGTAAAAAGTTGTGGAAGCGATTTCCCCATTTCTCAGCAGTCCAAGCATTCAACTTGGCACAAGTAGTCTGCCCCTCCTATAAATAATCATTAAACTCCTTCGGCAGCACTACCAAAAGAAGAAGAAAAATGTTTAAGTAAACAAATTTTCTAAGGAAATAAAAAATATGATGAAATACTAACCTGTGCTTTTCCATCTGCTAGTAAGCATGCTTTGGTTGACACCAACTTTAATCTTCCTCCCATTATCCCAAGCACCACTGATGACTAAAAATTGGGTCTTCCAATTCTTCTCCGATTCCAGCAGGTCATCCACCACTTTGTAATTGTCGCCCATGTTAAAATGGTAGAAAGGGATGATGTGGTTCTTGCAAAGACTGGCCACAGCAGCAAATTGCTCCATCGGAAGCGGAATTCTGGAGAGCCTGGAGGCCATAATGCAGGCCATAAGTGTGAACCAAGCATTGGGGCTCAGTTGGCTTGGGCAGAGTTTTATCAGATGGAAATATCTGACTATCTCTGGGTCCAAGGGAATATCTGACTATCTCACTGAGCTTGCAATCCATTGGGGTCTCCGGATCGACTAGATTCCTCACTTTAACAGACTCTAGGATCCCCCACTTCGTCTGCATGTTGGTGGATGGATCGATGATCGTTGGCTTGGTTCGTTTTCTTCTCAGTTCAAGCTTGATGGTTGCGCAAGGATGGCTGGAGTGGAGATTCTGTGGAAAAGCTGTGAAAACTAGGGTTTTAGTTCTAATTTGGGGATTGAGAGTAAATGTCGCGTGTTTTTTCCCTATAGCGGGTTATTTTATTTTTTTGTACTTAACTTTGGGCTTCAATTTGAGGCCCGGTCCATGAAATAAAAAACTTTTAATCCAAAAGATTAACTTCCTCATATGAAGTGATTTTTTTGTTTATGGGACATTTTAGGCACCGAAAGATTGCAGATGTGATCACATTCGTTTGACCGAGCCATGGTCGATCCTATATTATTATGGTGAATCTATTATTATGAACATACACTGCTCCTCTTTTCTAAATTCTTGTTTTCTAATGGCCACATCCAAAGTTCTCCTAACAAGGATTTTTTTGTACGTGTGAGTCCTACTAAAACTTTTATATTTTGTATTATCGCAAGTGGACCTTTCAATCTTTCGTATATTTCTTTGATTAAGATGTTTGTTAAACTGCCATTATCGATCTTTATTCTACTCATTTTGCATCTTTACTTTGATCTTTTTGTGATTTCAGAGTATGTCTCCTTTAAAACTAACTCTTATTGTTCTTGTATATATGTATGGGTTCACGTAACATTCTTCCTCTTTTATTTATTTCCAAAATATTTTAGCACTTAGTTATTAGTTTTATAAGACTATTTTGTTGCTTCATTCAATTTTTTATATTACGCACTTTTAAATTCCAAAGAATTGATTCCTTCGTGATTTTTAATTCACACGTAATTATAGGTTTGAAATTTAGTTTTTGGTTCAACGTTGTCACTCTTAACACGGTAAAAAAATTTAATTTATCAATATTTAATATTAGTTGTCAAACCTATTATATAACCTTGTTTAGCTCGTAAGCCTAGTGAACATTTGAAAATAATAATTGATAAAATATTAAAATATGTTGCTTTTATAGAACCGAAACGATATTTGTTGCAGAATCGCGTAGGTGGACAATTGAAACTCGTCTTGTTGACCGGTTAAGATCTTTCTCTCAAATTTTGATGCCCAAAGTTTTTAAACTTATATTTATTTTGTATTTATGTTTTCTTTTTTAGACTGTAAAATTTCAATAAACCTAATCAGTTCCCACATAAGATGAGGTGATTTTTAATTAGACAATCTCATTCTAAGAATGAAAGACGAACAATTTCAAAAAAAAAAAACTCTATACAAATCTAACTCGTTATTGGTAGGTATATTCCTCGTATTCCGTTCGTCTAAAAATATAAATCGTTTTAAAAAATATTTTTTATCCCACAACACATATCCTTCTCGCATATCAATGCAAAATTTAATATTATTTATTAGATTTTATCAATCATTTTTTTCTATATAAAAAAATAAATAGTTATGACTTTTTTTTAATATTTGTACACCTTGAAACAACATTTGACGGAAGGTGCAATAATAAAATGTATGATTCAAATATTGATTTTATCTAAAACTAACGAACTATTTTTTTTACTTTACCTATTTTTTTGAATATTAAACGTTTTATGGCTAACGGTCACGAATAAAATCACTTTTTAGATAAGAGTTTCTTACCTAGATATATATATTCGGAGAAATAAGTTCCCTGAAATCTCAATATGGCTCCAAGATTTGAATACTGCTTTATTGGCTTCTAAGTTAGGTTTTTTCATTTTCTTTCTTCAAATCTATTGATTTGATGGAGAATTCGGGTACCAATGATCATGACAAAGATAGGAAATCATGTTCCTATGCAGAAATTGTTAAGAAGAACTTGAGATTTGAAGAAAAATTAGAGTTTGAACCAGAATTTTCGAGAATAAAAAGTGATCATTTATCACTGCAGTATAGTGATGATGTTCTTGAGCACTTGAAGGCCAAAACTAAACACTCTCGTTAGTTGGTAAATTCACTCATGGGCTGCCCAAAAGAAGCATTTTGATTCAATTTCTTGAATCATTTAAGTTCAAATCTGCTTTCAGATACAAAATATGGGATTCAAGACACATCATTCTTGAGTTTGATTCAAAGCAAGATTATGGGAAGATCTGGCAGTATGCGGTATGGACTATGGGTACTTCAGTGATGAGACTTTTGAAGTGGTCGGGTGATTTTTCAAAAGAAAGCTCCATTGCACCAGTCTGGATAAAGCTTGATATGCCAGAACATCTATATGATAAGAATTTGGTCAAATCGATTGCTTCAATGATAGGTGAAACTCTATTGGTGAAAGTTCCTGAGGAAAACAGATTGTTTTCTTCTTGCTCGGCTCTTGTTGAAGTTGATGTCAATTCAAAACTGCAATCTGATGTATGGATTGGATTTGGGTCTAACTATGGCTACTGGGTCAGAATATCTTATATGAATCTCCCTCTATACTTTAATCATTGTTTTCATCTTGGACACATAAATGATAAATGCAAGAAAGTTTATAAAGAACAGAAAGATGAAGAAGCTGAAAAGGTTAATGAGATTAAATCTATTGTTACTAAGAAATGGATAAGTAAAGATCAAGAAAAGGTTCAAGATGAAGATTAGCCTTTGGAATAAATGATAATAATGATTATGTTAATATGGTGTCTGATGGTGATGATTCTCCAAAGGAAGATCACATTGGAAGTCTTCAACATTCTCCAAATGTTCTTGATAAGTGAAAAACCCAATCTCCTGAATTCTTTAGAGAAAATAATCATGAAGATCAAGATTATCAAGATCAAGATAACAATGAAGAACAAGAGGAAAGTGAGCAAGTGGAGAAAGATGGGAAAGATACTAATCAAGCTGAACAACACAGTATTATAGATCTGAATAAAAAGGAAGAAAAAACAAACTTTAAGGAGATTTTTGATAAAAAGATAAAGACAGCTAAATGAAAGACAAGAACTAGGAGCAAAATTATCAGAACATTGCAATTTAATGGTTCAAGTAAATCAAAATCTTCTAACTCTCTTAATGATTAGTATTATAAACTGGAACATTAGAGGTATTAAGGATAAGGCTTCAATTCGTAGGCTAAAATTCCTAGCTAAGAAAAATAAATCCAAAATGATTGTTGTCCAGGAGCCTTTTGTGAATGTTAATGCTATTAGTAGTATTGTTGCCAAATTAGGCTTTGAGAATTTTTTTTATAATCTTACTAATAAGATTTGGATTTTCTGGCATTGTGATATCTCTGTCACTATTTTAAATGATCTTAACCAATCCTTAAACCTAAAAGTTAGTCTTATTAATGATAATAACTCTGTTATGATTACGGTTGTTTACACTAAATGTCAAAGGAGCAATAGGATTGAACTTTGGAACTTCCTTAAAAGTATTGTTAACAATGATTTGTGTTGGCTGATCTGTGGAGATTTTAATGTTATTAGTTCTATTGAGGAACATAATGGATGTAGCACTTTTTTTATTAATAGTACTAATGATTTCAATGATATGATTACCTGTTGCAATATAGAAGATGCTGGCTACATTGGCTCAAAATTTACTTGGTCTAATGGTTACAAATGGAAGAGATTAGATCGGTTTTTCATTAATAACAAATGGTCTAACTCCTCTGCTAGTACTAAGATATATCATCTTGCTAGGACTGGATCTGATCACATGCCTATTATTATCTCTATCTCTAATGATTTTGCTAGAGTTAAGTCTAGTTCTAGGTTTCAGGAAATGTGGACCTTGGAGGATACCTTTCTGCCTTTTGTGGAAGATAATTGGAACCATAAATTGATGGGTGATCCTTTGTTTATTCTGTGGAATAAGCTTAAAAGACTTAAGAAAGAGTTGATAATATGGAATAAGAATAATGTTGGTAACATTTTCAGTAAAGTTCAAAGCTTAGAATATGATGTTTTAGTGAAGGAGCTTAATCATCAGAATCTCTAATCTATTGAATCCAAGTGTGATCTTGCCAAAGCTAATGCTTTACTAATCAAAGCTCAAAGAATGAAGGAGGTGTATTGGAGACAGAAATGTTACTGTAAATGGATGCTTAAGGGTGATGAAAATACTAGATTCTATCATAGTTTTGTTCAAAAGAAGAGAAGAAGAAACAACATTAAAGGCATTAAGAGTGGAGATAATTGGATCACTGATTCTAAAGACATTGGTCTTTCTACTGTTGATTTCTTCAAGCATGCTCTTGCTGACTACCCCTACGCTAATAATATCGAGTAAGCTATTTGTATGAATGATGATATGTTTAACAATATTCCTAGCATTGTAACTGAAGAAGATAATAGAAGGCTGCTTAAAGATCCTGATGAAAAATGAAATTTGGAACATCATTAAGAACATGAACCCTTCCAGTGCCCTATGTATGGATGGTTTCACTCATAGTTTATATAAGCATTGTTGGCATATTATTAAATTTGATACGATTAATGTTATGAAAGATTTCTTGCGTGGTAAGAATATACCTAGAGGAATATTTGCTACTGGTATTTGTTTAATCCCTAAGCTTACTAATTCTATCTGTTGGAAAAACTATAGACCGATTAGTTTGTGTTCTTTGCTCAATCGTATCATGTCTAAGATCATTGCTAATAGGTTGGCTCTTATTCTGCCCAAAATCATTTCTCCAAATCAAGGTGGCTTTGTTCCTGGTAAGAGTATTCAAGAAAATATTCTTATCTGTAAAGAATTACTATATGATATGAATAGAAAGGTTAAAGACAATAACATTTTGATTCAGCTTGATATATCAAAGGCTTTTGACAAGCTGACTCATTTCTTTATTTTAAATGTCATTAAGAAGTTTGGCTTCTCTACTAGATTTACTTGCCTTATGAAGAAAATGATAAATGTTGTTAATGGTGAAGTGTTTGGTTTCTTTAAAACTAAAAAAGGGTTACGTCAAGGAGACCCTATATCTCCTTATCTTTTCATCATTGCTGAGGAGATGTTTATCAGAGGTATCAATACTCTCTTTACTTCAAACAGGTTCATGAAATATAGAAGTAGAAGCAATATCAATATTAACAGTCTTGCTTTTGCTGATGATATCTTATTGTTTACTAATTGCAAAGA
Organism: Limnanthes douglasii subsp. nivea; assembly: GCA_036936605.1. Taxonomy (NCBI): domain Eukaryota; kingdom Viridiplantae; phylum Streptophyta; class Magnoliopsida; order Brassicales; family Limnanthaceae; genus Limnanthes; species Limnanthes douglasii. The sequence continues at coordinate 153,908,578 of JAUPFV010000001.1, forward strand.
CATTACTATTAATAATATGTGTAACTTTCTTGAAAAATATCAAACAATTTCTGGTCAATTTGTTAATAAAGATAAAACCAAGATTTTGTTGGCTAATGGTATTAGCTTATCTAAGATTGATATCATTACTAACAATTCAGGCTTCTCATCTAGCTACTTACCTACAGATTATCTTGGGGTCACAATCAATACCAACAATAGAATCAGCAACTACAACAATTAATATGTAAGATTAGTAGTAAGATTAATGAGTGGAATGTTTCTTACCTTTCTTTTGCAGGCAGGCTTACATTAGTGAAGTTTGTGTTGATGAATATCATTTTATATTGGATGCAGTGTAATGTTCTTCCTAAAGGAATTATTTCTAAACTTGAAATCATCCTGAATAGATTCATTTGGGGCTCTAACTTGTCTGATAAGAAAGTTCATTGGTGTAAATGGGATACTTTATGTAAAACCTATAAAGAAGGTGGTTTTAATGTTCGTAAAATGGATGATATTCAAACTGCTATTTCTTACAATCTTTGGGCTGCCTTTAGAAAGAACAATTCTTACTGGTCTAACATTATGCATAGTATATACTATCCCAACCATCATCCTTTGCAGATTAGTCCATACAAAGCTGGTTCAATGGTGTGGAAAAGAATGATCAAAGTTCGTGACCTGGCTCAAAAACATATCAAATGGAAGTTGGGTAATGGTTTTGTTGATTTCTGGTTAGATAACTGGACCAATTCTAACCCTATTTTAACTTTTAATGTCGATGCCAATAACTTATGGTTCACTACTGAAATTGTTAACAAATATTGGTCTAGTAATGGTTGGGATTTAACCAATGTCTCTAACATTATTCATCCTGATATTATTGATTGCATTAACCATCTTTTTATTGATAATAACAAAGATGACTTGATGATTTGGCGCCTTGCAAAGAATGGTACTTATAACTTGAAAGATACTTGGGAAGTTATTAGGACTAAATATAATAGTTATTCTGTTTTTCAAAAAAATTGGAATCATTTAACTCCTGTTAAAAGTTCTTTCATGCATTGGAAAATTCTTCATAGTTATGTTGCTATTGATTCTATTATTAAAAAAAGAGGTGTTTCTTTGGCTTCAAAATGCCAGTTTTGTAACAACTGTGAGACTATTAACCATGTTTTTATTTCATGTAAGTTTTCCTAGTCTATTTGGCTGCATTATGTTGTTATCTTTAAAGTTCATATATCCAATCATATGAACATTAATCACCTTAATGGCCTAAGACTACGAAGATCCAGGTCAGAAATATCTTACCTTCTCTAATCTTGTATAATATTTGGAAAGCTAGGAATCTATCTAAGAGTAAAGGTGTTAGTACTTCTATGATTTCTGTTATCAATCAAATAAACACTATCTTACACACTCTTGATATGAAAAAGATTTTAATCAAAACTCATTGGATTAACTGCTCTAAGACTGCTAAGGTCTTGAGCTGTGTCAATCATTTGAGAGCTTCTAATAGGCCTACTTATATCAAATAGATTATGCCTCCTACTGGAAGATTGAAAATGAATACTGATGCTTCTTGTCTTAATAATGGGGAAGCTAGTGGATCTGTCATTTTTAGAGATAGTTATGGTAATCTTATTCATGGTTACAGCTATCTATATGGAAAATCTACTCCCCTATTTGCTGAGACTCGAGCTCTTCTTGATGGATTTCTTATTTGTAAAGCTAACAACTGGATGATGGTTGATATCGAATCTGATTCCCTAACTATTATCAACTTGCTTAACAATCAAAATAGAAATGCCTATTGGTTTATAAAACCTATTCTTGATTTCATTATTAAGATTATTCATAGTAGCAAGACTATTTCTCATATTTTTCGTGAACAAAACCATGTTGCAGACTGGTTGGCTCGTTATACTTGAAAAACTAAAACTGCATACAACATTATGCCTAACACTATTCCTAATGAGCTTAAGGCTATCCTGATTTTAGAAGCTCTTGGTCTTGGATACATAACTAACTGAATCCTTTTACCTGGCTTATCTTCTAAGTAGGTGCTGTCTGAGAAGTAGCTCCTTGGTTTGCTCAAGATTTGAGGTCTAAGTAGGTGATGTTTGAGAAGTAGCTCCTTGGTTTGCTCAAGATTTGGTTTGTTGCTGATTATCTTGGCCTTGAGTTGTTGTTGACTCTATGCTGATGTTGTTATCGATCTGCCTTGGACTGCTATCGATCTGTCTTGGACTGCTAGAATTCCTGGTTGATGAATGTTCTTGCTCTCTTGCTGATGCTGATGGTGCTGCTCTTCTGTTGCTGCTCTGATGCTGCTCGATGATGCTCTCCTGATGCTGCTCTGATACTGCTGATGGTGCTGCTCTCCTGATGCTGCTTTGATGCTGCTCTGATGCTGTTATGATGCTGCTCTGGTGTTGCTCTGATGCTGTTATGATGCTGCTCTGGTGCTGCTCTAATGCAAAAATTGCTCCATTAGTTTCACAATTGATCTTACATTTAATGATAGCCCCTAATTTTGTCTAGGTTAGGGCTTTTATTTGTAAATCAAATTCCTAGATTAGGGTTTATCTTTTGTATTCAATTTTCCCGCCTAATTTGTAATCAGTATTCTTAATAAATATTTCATTTAAAAAATATATATATATATATATATATATTCGGAAAAAATATAAAATTGCAATCGCGTCAAATTAATTATGGATATTAGTAAAATATTTCTTATGGCCGTATACGAAGTTAGATATACTTAAAGTAACCGATATAAAAGTGAACAAACATACAGACTTAAGAATTGAAAAAATAAAAAATTATATATATATATATATATATATATATATATATATATATATATATATATATATATATATATAAGCAACTGTAATACATCCGGAATTTTTTTTTATCTGATCCAATTTATAAGATATGGATCTAATTAAAACGAAATCAAATCTTTATTTTTAATTACTAGCTAACTATTAATTTATATATATATATATATATATATATATATTATTTAAAATTGAGATGCTTTTTTATATTTATTTTTATTTGAATTGATTTTATAAATGATATTGATATAAAATCTTAATCAACCTTATCTTTTATTCAATTAAGTTTGGCTTATTTAATTTAGGGTAGTAATCATCTCTAACTAAAATCCTATCTAACCGAATCTTATCCATAACAAATCTTAAATCTTTACAAAGATAGATTTGAGTAGAAATATCTCTAACTAAACAGAATCCCACTTCACCCTATAAATATAGACCCAACCCAGCCATTTACTTGTCACTCATTCATAACAATTCCAAACCTTAGTTTTTATACAACTTGGGTTTTAATGGAAACATCTGGATCAATGGTTGAAAGTGTTGAGAGCAGTGTAAAGATAATTGACAAGCAGTCGTCAGTTCCTTATTTTAAATTGGTTTGCTACGACGTGGTACGAACTCATTCCGATTTGTTTCAAAACGAAGAAGGCTATGTCATGCATGGTCTTCAGCAGCGCTCCACCATCCGGTCAGAACACACGGTTGAGATGAAAAACAACTGGAATCTAAACGAGAGGGTTACCATGCTAAGCATTCTTTTTCTTTTGGATCTTCGATTAGAAAAGTTTATGGAGGTTGTAAATAAGATTTCCGGCCCTCACGGGTACAGCTTTTCTGTTATCGCAAAGATTTATTTTATTAAAACACGAGTGGTTATGGATACTGTTTCGCGAAGAACTATTGGAGCAGACCCTGAAGCCATTGAAGCACTGGAGAAAGTAAGTTTTTCGACGCCGATGGAAGTGGAAGAATGCTCTATATGCATCCAGGATTTCAAAGAGGATGGAAGACAAATACTTAAGCTGCCATGTTCGCATGTGTATCACGCTGATTGCATCTTGGAGTGGTTCAAGACTAATCACGTTTGCCCTCTATGCCGACACTCTCTTCCTGTTCGTTCCGTTTGAAAATCAAAGCCGTTTTTATGTTAAATGTCAGGGGTGACATTCAATTTATGTAGGACAAATCCAATGTCTTATCTTTTTTATCCAAAATTTATATTATTTGTATCATCACATTGTGGTTTTCCTTTTACTTCTAATTTAATAATTTTTTTTAATTATCAAACTGGATAATGTATGATATAACAATAATATCTTGAATATTCAAGATACAATCATCACCAGATGAGGTAAGTAGTGTGCAAAGACGAGTCAGTAGATCGTTAAACAGTTACGACCAAGTTGTTGGAGTAGCAAAGCAGGGGAATCGAGTAATTTAGTAGCAACTGATATGGAGATTGATCTTAGTGGAGTGACAGAAGCAGCAGGACAATCAAGTAATTTGGTAGGCACTGATATGGAGACTGATCCTGCTGGAGTAGCAGTAGTAGCAGAGCAATGGAGTAATGCGGTAGCAACTGATATGCCTGATTTAAGTGAAGTGACAAAAGAATCAGTGGGAGTAACAGAAGCATAGGGGAAACGAGTTATCCGGTACCAACCAATATGCAGGTTGATGATCATAACTGGAGTTATGCGCATTTCTTTGTTACATGTCATTGTAAGGGAGATTTCCAGTTATTGCCCGATAAAACATTCACATACATGGTTATGGTCCATAATCAAACAAGTATGAATTAGCAAATACTCCTATCTGGTTAACATTTGGATCCTAGTTAATTACCACTAATTTGATAGTCAAGTTTTCAGCTTGTTAGTATATTAAGATAACAAATTTGATGTTCCCTGCGTTTGTGTTCCACCCTCGTATTTACACTTTTATTTTATTTTATTTTATCTAATTAATATATCTTTTCCATATATTGAAAAAATATTATTCAATTTTTTTTATATAATTTTAAAAATATTTATTATTAACCATCCAACTAAAAAATTTAAAATTTTTAAGTAACTATTAAGAATATCGTAGTTTAACTTTATATATATATATATATATATATATATATATATATATATTGTTTACGGAAGAAAATGTTATTCTAATTTCTTTCATTTAGGTTTAGGAAAAATTATTATTAACCATCCAACTAAAAATTAAATTACAAACACATGAAGCTTTCGAAATCTAGCTATTTTTAGCCCTCAAAACATCAATTCTTTCAAACCATAAGTAAAAAATAATTCAATATATATACATATTATTTATAAAGACGAACAAAATGGAATTCATAAGTGATATTTGGAGAATTTGTTTGTCTTATTTTTACAACAAATTTATACATAATAACGTAATTGGAACAATATTGTTTTTTAACAATCAAATTGATGACGCGGCGGAAACAGAAGAAGAAGCAACGATAGATGAAACCCTAATTCAAGGGTAACATAATGAAACCCTAATCTAAGGGTAAGAAGAAGCAACGATAGATGAAACCCTAATTCAAGGGTAACATAATGAAACCCTAATCTAAGGGTAACAATGATTGAAATTTTCAGAGATAAAAATATATTATTCCAAAAACTTCAAAATAACCTAAGGTCTTTATATAATAGCTTCTCAAAACCCTAAATTAGAATACAAGGAAATAAAATAAATATTGTAAAATAAAATCAAATAAAATAAAATAAAATCTTAATATAATTAGATTTGATTTAAATACATAAGATATTTGAATAAAATAAAATAAAATTAAAAAGGCTTTTGTTTGGACTTTTTGACAAGAATTCGTCCTCGAATTCACAGCACCATCACCATCAAGAACCTTAATTATATATTTTATTTTATTCAATCGTTACATTGGGAATTATAATTGTTAACCTTATCGGAATAAGATAATTCTTCTCGAGTGTTCCTTATTCGAAGTCACATTGAAGCTATCCAGTTGAAGGAAAAAATAGTTTCAAAAACCTTTTCATAGCCTGAAGATAACATCCCCATGTCCAGTTGATGAAAAATAATGGTTTTGAAAACCTCTTCATAGCCTGAGACAGCATCTCGATAAGCAATATTTACCTTGATTCGACGATTGGTAGCCAATTTAAACTCCTTCAGTAACCGGTCAATACGATCGTCATTGAAACGGTTGGTATGCCCCCTCATACTCAAACGATCTTTCTGATCTTCATGACCGTGTGTTGTTCTCTTCTTTAAACCTTAAATCAGATGAAATCAGGATTCAGAAACATGCTTGACCCGTAGTAGGAACCTGAGGCTCTGATACCAAACTGATGAAACCCTAATTCAAGGGTAACATAATGAAACCCTAATCTAAGGGTAAAAATGAGTGAAATTTTTAGAGATAAAAATATATTATTCCAAAAACTTCAAAATAACCTAAGGCATAAGAGGCTTTATAGAATAGCTTCTCAAAACCCTAAATTAGAATACAAGGAAATAAAATAAATATTGTAAAATAAAATCAAATCTTAATATAATTAGATTTGATTTAAATACATAAGATATTTGAATAAAATAAAATTAAATTAAAAAGGCTTTTGTTTGGACTTTTTGGGCTACATCACAAATATACATAATCACACAATTGGAACACATTTGCTTTTGCAAGACTAATTTCGCACCCTAATTACACGTATTTGTGCATCTCAATACACATATTTTCGCGAATCGAACATAATCTATTTTATTTTTTAAAACTATTTTTTATTCAAAAGTTCGCATATTTTTGCAATTACAAAAAAGTTAGTTGTTTCACCCTTCATTAGCACTTATTTTTACAAAACAAGTTTTTTATTTTATTTTCACACTATCATACCTATTTAGCAATCAAATTCATATTTTCAAAACTATTTTCTTCTTATTTACCCAACACATTTGCACGTAATTTTGCAACTAGACAACATTTATTTTTTCGCAACCAAACTACACATATTTCATTAACTTGAATATATTTTCTTTCTCCAAAATAATTTTGCATTCTACTTACACGTATTTTCGTATATGGAACACATTCTATTTTTTTAAATATATTTTATGGATCTAATTTTCTTCGTCTTGAAAAAAACAAAACTAATAGTATTTTCGAATATTTTTTAGGGTTATAGTTTGAAAGATATGACATTTTTAAAAGAGAGAGAAAACAGTTTGAGGTAGTTTTGGACTACCAAATGGTTATCTGTGCTTTATTAAACCTTAGGTGACTATTGATAAATAAGTTGGATATTGGATGGTTATCGTAACATTACCCTTAAGTTCATTCAAGAATAACATGGGTCTCAGATATTAAATAACCTTACCATTTATTAACTACGATTTAGTTAATATACATATTTAATCTTTATCAGTAGCCCTATAATCATTGCGAACGAAGTTAGAGAGGAGTACAAATCTATGTGTAATAGTCATTTATAACTGAACTATTTTTTAGAGCAGATAGCTTGATCCATCTTGTTAGCTTAGGTATTTACAAATCTTTGTTGAGCAACAAAGAGTCTGGTTGATCGTTGTACCACATTGTTGAACCTTTATCTTTCTGATTTATTGATGTGCAAGACAAATTTATCGAGGTTTGGTATAACTGGATAGTTGTTCTTTTGAGATTTTTTTTAGTTTCATGGAATTTATGACCAGACATCGATGTCGATGTATTTTATTGGCCCAATTACTTCTAAGTGTATTTCCTAACTCTAAAGTTACCGTTTGGGTTACATATTTGATATTATTAGGCTTTATTGTTAATCTTCAATGTGGATCATGAGTAAATTTAGAGGAGAACAATATCATTTCCGGTGAAGATGAAATACTTCTGATATGAGTGATATGGAATTTTACTGAGGCAATGATGATCGGATTACTAAATCGAAGGTAGTATTCTTGTAAAATTATGGTCATATTAGACAATGTTTTTCAACATTGTACTAAATGTAGGGGTTCGGCTACTGCTACATCTAACACTCTCAATTTTTTATAACTAATGGAAATATGTCTTTATCAATTGTCAATAAATGATTGGAGGTTGCTAATTGGAACGATAATTGCTACTAATTATGTCAGTTATCCAAATCCTGATGCAAAAGTTAATGACGATGACCTTAATAAGTGCTTCCAATACCAACCTTGATTATTACATTTCATGCATAACCACTAAAATGTGGTGACTAGCTTTCTAGACTCCAACATTACTTGGAAAGACAGTTTTGTGTTTACCAACTATAATTAAGAGACCGGTAAACCCGTTGACTTCGTGATCGGAATTTAAATTTAAAGTTATGTTTTATCATATATTTTACATATTCCTGCTACGTGACTTGGATAATCTTAATTTTATTTTTCATTACCAGATCATATATGTTTGTATACATATTTTTTATGCCATGTATAATTAAGCTCATGTTTGTGAGTTGATATCGACAGTGTACAGTGGAAGTATTATCTTAATGTTCTTGTCCTTAAGAACTTTTGGTTGTTTAGGGATTAACCTAATAAGGATGGGTGAAATAGGATGATACCCGAAGTTGTTGAAGGGATGAGCTGATGGTTGAGTATGAGCTAAAGGTATAGAAATTCATGGTTGAAGTATCGAACCCACAAAGGATCTCTCATATGAAAAAGAAAATATATTTTTTTTCTTCTGTCCTTGGAGGGGTTGTGATTCGAGAATTTAGAGAAAGTTCTAAACATAATATTATTGAAGGAAATAAAAAATTATATTGATGCTGAAGTTTTTTATCATTAGAAAAAACTCCATCAAAATAAATTACTTATGAACTACGAATATTATTGATAGAAAACGAACTAAAGGTTAAGTTTACCAAACGAAATATGTTGGTTAACAAACAAACATATTCCATTGGTCTAAGTGTTATTCATGTGATGGAAAAAACAAGAACAAGTGACTAAAATGGTAACTACCATTATTTAGATCTTCCTTGACCACAAATGATGTTAAGAGGTTAAGAGGTGAGGTGATTTTGGTTAAACAGATTTAAATCAGTATAAAAGTAAAAGAAAAAATATATATTATTTATTGTTCATAGTAGGAGCTGATAGAGTAAATAAATAAATAAATTAATTAGTTTTTTTATATAGAATTTATGAACGAGGGTTAGACAAATTTCGGATATTAAAAAAATAAAAGTTGCAGTTATATTTAAGGCTAACTACCATAATTTTTATATATTTAATTTAGTTTAGTCTTTTTCAATATTGAATAGGTGATGTCATGATGGGCTAGATGTACTTAGATGAGATAAATTACACCAGACTCGTCACTCATAATCTAAAAATATAATTTAGTTTGAATTCCCTAATAATATTATAGAAAAGTTGAGTATTATGATTGCTTAGAAGACCATAATAAAATCACTTTTTATATGTAAGTTTCAAAGTTATATAAAAATATACTAAATTCAAAAGAATATGTAGTAAATAAATTGGATAAAAAGAGAAAATTACTCTAAGAAAATCAAAAACTTCTTTTTTTCTCATGGTCACTGAGAATCCTTGATTGATCCTCTAGCTTGATGGAAGAAGGAGAGATCTCTGCTCCGATTCGTATTTCTTCTGAGATCGACAACCAACTCCCTCTACTTAACAAAAAATCAGTTCAAAATAAGGGTTTCTTGAACAAGAAGAATGAAGATCTCCTTCATTCAACGATAATTAATAATCCTACTTTTGAGGAAAATACGTCCAGAGGAAATTATCTTCCCAATTACAATGCAATTCAATCAAAAAACCCTATCAAGTCATATGCAAAATGGTTTAAACCTAAAATTCAAGAAGTCGGGCATGAAGAGGTAATTGTTACACATCATCCTGATCATTCAGATTTAAAGTTCAAGCTTCACGATAAAGAAAAGTTGAAAGAAGTTGTTCATCACACCATTATCAGAAAGTTTATAACAGGGAAACCTAGTTTAGATACCATCAAAGCTTTCTTGCAAACATTCAAGTTTAGTGGTGAATTCAATATATCTCAATTCTATTTGAGACATATCTTTATTGAATTCACAAGGGTGTAAGATTTGAATAGAATTTGAAGACGGAATATCTTGACAGTTCGGAATAAAACTATGCGTCTACGTAAACGGGGACGTTTCTTCAATCCTAACATCAAAAATCCTATTACTCTGATTTACATCAATCTACCTAACCTTCCTGAATTTATGTAGAATGAAAATACTATAATGGAGATTGCTAAAGGATTATGGTCTCCTCTAAATGCTTGAGTTCCGGCTAGAAATCGTGTTAGGGCCAATTGTTGCAGAGTTTGGGTTGAAATTAATGTTTCCAGATCTCTACCAAAAAAGCTATGGATTTCTTTTGGTGAAGAAGGTTTCTGGTAAGAGGTATTTTATGAACCTTATCCTAAATACTGTGGTAAATGCAATCACATAGGTCATAAGGAAAAAGGTTGCAAGAAGACTTCTCCTAAATTGACTCCTCAAAAAACAGTTGATCCCATATTTTCTCCACCTGGAAATCTGCAATACCAAGTCAACAGACTTCGGTCAATTATAATCAAAGCAAATATAAAATAAATAGTTAAATCAAATTCAACTAGAAGCATGGAATCTAATAATGTGATTACTTCGAAATGTTCCTCTACAAAAAATGTTGAAGATGGTTTTGAAGTTGAAAATAAGCATCAAACTTTACCTTCTGAGTTGAAAGAAACTGAAGTAATCGAAGCTATCCATGCAATGGATTTGGGATCTATGGCTCACATCAACACTAGGAAAGATCTACAACAAGATTCTACCTCTCCAACTTTGGAAACCTCTAGTAGTCTTCCCTGTTCTCCTGGATACATCAGAGTTAAAAGTGTGAAAGAAAGTTCGAAAGATTCAAAGAAAACAGAGACAAAGAAAGCAAAGAGACTTAAAATTCTGAACACTAGAGAGTTAATCTCTTCCAAAGTAGTGTATCAAAAACGTATTGCTCAACCTTCTTCAACTTCAAAATGACTATTAACATTCTTAGTTGGAATGTTCGCGGTATAGGTAACAAAAGGACTAGGTCTAGGCTCAAATCCCTCAAGATATATGAGAAATCTAACTTTTTTTTCTCTTCAAGAGCATATAGTCAATGAATCTAAGTTAGAATTGACTTCTTAAATATTGGGTTTTCAGGGTTTCCTAAACAATATTAATAATAAAGTGTGGATGATGTGAAAGCAGGCCCATCAGGTGGAAATTTTGGCTAATGAAGATCAATTTATTCATTTGAATGTTAGACACAACTCTATGGACAAAGAATTCTGGGTTACGGTGGTGTATGCTAAATGCTCCAATATTATTAAAAGACACCTTTGGAAAGGTATAAAAGCAATTAATGAGGATTCTAAGGAGTGGATTTTGTTAGGAGACTTCAATTCAATCACTAACCTAAATGAACAACTTCATTTTAGTTCAAACTGCCTAAAGGGTATTGATGATTTTAATGGCTTTATTTTTTATTGTAATTTTAATGATACAGGGTATTCAGGTCCTAGATTCACTTGGAGCAATGGTAGAAAGTAGCACAGACTGGATAAGGTTTTATGCAATAATAAATGGATAAAGTACTTTTACAGCACTAAAGTGATTCATTTTTCTAAAACCTGCTAAGAATCATGCTCCTCTCAGCATTATTATGTCTACTAATCTTGAGAAAACTAAATCTTCTTTCAAGTTTTTGAACATGTGGATCCTACACAAGGACTTCTATACAAAGGTTGAATCTAATTAGGTTGAAGAGATTGATGGTTCTGTTATTCAGAGGTTCTGGTTTAAGCTTAAAAGGCTTAAAATGACCTAAAAGACTGGAACAAATTAGTTTTTGGAAACATTTTTTATTCTATTAAACAGATTGCAAAGGAATTAATTTTCAAGGAAACTAACTATCAAAATTCTAATTCAATGGAAGATAAAGCTTTGTTGGACTCTACTAAAGAGACTCGTCTAGACTTACTGGTTAGAGAGGAAATATTTTGGGAACATATGCAACTTGGGCCAGGGATAGTGACAGGAACACAAAGTTCTTTCATAATGTAGTTAAAAAGAGATATAAAGGAAACATAATATCTAGAATCTAGTATGGTTCTACTTCCCGGTTGAATACTACAAAGCTCTTCTCTCTGATTCTGAAAATCCTTAGAGCTCTAATGTGATAAATGACTATATTCCTAACCTTGTTACTAGTCTTGAGAATGATATGTTAATGGATATTTCTGAAGAGATCTATAAGGTTGTCAAGGGTCTTAATCCTAATGCTGCAGCTGGGCCTAATGGGTTTAATGGGAAGTTTTATGAACATTGTTGGCCTATCATATCTGGAAACTTGTGTGATGTTATTTGTGATATCTTTAATGGTATTAATACTATTCCTACAAGAATATATGCTACTCTAATCTGTCTTATTCCTAAAAATACTAATCCTAATTCTTGGAAGGATTTCAGAACTATAAGTCTGACTACTTTATTAAACAGGATCATCTCTAAGGTAATTAATAACAGAATGGCTGTTATTATGCCTAATCTAATCTTTGAAGAGCATGGTGCTTTTGTTAAGGGTCGTAACATTCATGAAAATATCATGATTGTTAAAGAATTGATTTATGGCCTAAATCTTAAGACTGGAGGGAACAATGTACTTCTCAAGGTTGATATGGCCAAAGCTTTTAATAGGCTTGACCATACTTTTCTTCTAAGTGATCTGGATTCCTATGGTTTATGTCAAGGTTTTATTCGATTGATTGAGAGAAACATTGATAATATTCATTTTTCAGTCATTGTCAATGTAGAAGTCAAAGGTTTCTTTAAATTTAATAAGGGTATAAGGCAAGGAGACCCTTTGTCTTCTTACATGTTCATCCTATCAAAGGATTATCTTATTCGGGGTCTTAAAAAGTTGACTATGGACAACCCTTCTACAAATTATAAGAGTAGGGGGAATATCAACATACCATGCTTGGCTTATGCTGATGACCTCCTGATATGTTGTAAGGGTTCCTCTTTTTCCCTCTTCCTTGTGAGCAAATTCCTATCACATTATGAGGAAAAATCAGGTGAGATTATAAATAAAGAAAAATAAAAAATTATTGTAAGCAAGAAGATGTTACCTCAAAGGATTAGATGTATTGAAAACTTGCTGAACTTCAACTACTCCTTCATTCCTTTTATGTACCTAGGTGTAACAATAAATAACAGTAATAAGGTGAGTAACTTTTATGATTTACTCTTCAAAATCATATCAAAGATTGGTGATTGGGATTCATCTGTGATTTTCTTTGGGTGTAGACTTAGTTTAGTGCAATCTATCCTATCTGCCTACCCCTTGTACACCATTTAAAATACCCTCATCCCTAAATAATTTATTAAGAAGATTGAGCTCTTATATAATAACTTTTTTTGGGGTTCGAAAGTAGACAAGTTTACCATCAAGTAGGCTAAGTGGTATACTCTCTGTAAACCCTTTGAGGAGGGGGGGGGGGGGGGGTCTAAATGTCAGAAAAAATTTCTGATTTTGAAATGGTTTTCTCTCACAAGCTATGATTTTCATTCAGAAAACAGGAATCTCTATGGTCTAAGTTGATCTTTTCTATCTATTGTAATGATCATCACCCTCTCACTGCTACTCAACCTACAAAAAGCTCTATAGTTTGGGTCATATTAAGGAATGTTAGAGATGATGCAGAAGGTTATATAATTTGGTCGCCTGGTATTGGTAATATGGATTTTTTGGTAGATAGATGGTGTTCACTTTAGCCTTTTATTTTTTTTCACCTCAATTGAAGATAGAACTTCCTTGTTGGTAAAAAGGTGAAAGACTTCTGGATTGATGGTTCTTGGAATCAACAGCTGATTGAAACTTATGTCTTTTATTCTGAATTCTGAAATATTCAGAAGGTCTCTATAAATAACAATCTAGACTCAGTCCGCTGGACTCTTTCAATGGATGGTCAGTTCAATGCTAAGACTACTTGGAATTCTAGCAGAAAAAAAAAAGAAATGTTTCTAACCTATTTATAAAGAGTTGGAATGCTATTACTCCTCGAAAATGTTCTTTCATGCTCTGGAGAGTGCTTCATATGTGGCTTCCAGTTGATAATGTCATGCAAAAAAGAACTTTTCAGTTAGCTTCTAAATGTGTCCATTGTGAGAATACTGAAAATATCAAGCATAATTTTGTGTGTCAAGATACATGGAAGGTCTAGTCTCATTTTGAAGCTATGTTCAACATTCATATTTCCCGAAATATGGATTTTACTAATTTGGTTAGATGCTGGTACTGGTCTACAGTCAAACCAGTCAGCATCAGGACAATTCTTCCACCTATTATATCGTGGGTTATTTGGTTTTCAAGAAACATGAAAAAGCACAATAATCAAAGCTTTTACAGAAGGCTATGATAGACTATGTTATCCATATTATTTATAGTATGGACAGAGCTCATATACTTAAGAGAAAGCATTAGGAAAAATATATTAAGACTGGTTATCTCATGGGCTGTGTTAATCCTATAAACAAGCCCAGACCTCCTCTTTCTCTTGCCTGGTCTAATCCTAAAGTTAACAGGTATACAATTAATTTTGACGTGTCTTGTAATCTGTCTGGTGAAGCTTCAGGTGAAGGTTTAATTCAGAACTCTAAAGGTGATATCATTCTGAGCTATAGTCGATTGTATGGTAAGAAATTTCCTGTATTTGCAGAATGTCGAGCCTTATTTAATGGATTAGCTCTCTGCAAGACCAATTGTATATCTCAATTAGATATTGAGATTGATTCGAGTATTTTAACAGGCATGATTCTCACTGGAAAAGCAATGTGGTTCCTTATTCCAATTATCAACTCCTGCCGTAAACTTATTTCTTCGAATATGATTTTGACTCACTTTTTCGTGAGCAAAACTTGGCAGCAGATTGGATTACTAAAGAAACTTTAAGGTCTGGTCAGAACTTGGATTTCAGTCAGAATCAAGCTCTGAACTAACTTAGTGCTATAACTCTATTGGAATGATTGGGAGTTGTGTATATCAGAAGCGATCCCAATTCTTAATTTTGTTCTGAAATCAATAGTACGTTAAAATCTTACCTGAGCTTGAATCATAGTGTTTCTCGTTGAGGTTTATTGGTGTTGAAGATCAACTCGTTGATTGATGTTTTCTAGGAGACCATATCTATATACATGTATTTATGATGTTTGAATTTGTTCTTGTTTCTGGATTTGTTTTGGTTGGCAAAGGAATTTGTGGGGTCGTTTTGTGCTTGGTTCTGGTTTATTTTGGTTGGCAAGTGAGTTGGTGGGTCGATTTGGAAAGGGAGCTCTCCGGTGGTTGCTTCTTCTAGGCGAATCGAGAGAGAAGAAGTTCTAGGGTTTTGTTAAAGGGGATCTTTGATTTGAACTATGTAATGTGTTAATCTGGTATTTGGCTCTTTTGGTTCGGGCCGGTCTCTTGTAACCCAATTATTGATGAAATAAAACAATTTGATTTAGAGAAGAAAAAAATACAAAAAATATAGGATTATAATCACATCAAATTAATCATGAATATTACTTCAATATTTATTCTAACTATATTCTACGTTCTCCCATCTAAAATAAAATCTTATTACTGAAATAGATTTAATTATAATCTAAAATTTGATTAAATATGAATCTTCATTTTCTTTTAAAACAAGTATTCTATTGTACTTGAAAATTTGAAATCACTATATAATAAAAATATAAATTTAAAAGTTAAAGTTATAAAAAATTAAGAGGAGATTACTAAAGTAATAGTAAAAATACATTTTGAATATTAAGATTTTGATTTATTATATTAAATTGTGTAAATATGATACTGTTTAATCATAAAAAATTGTCTCTAAGTTGCGAATGTTAAAAAAATTGTGTTTGATCCAGTCTAAAAGATACAAATCCAAGTAAAAAAAATCAAATTTTATTTTGATACAGATATAAAATATTTGTCAATAATATTTTTTATTTAATAAAATTGGGTTAATTTTCATTTATTATTATCCAATTAACATTAATAATGATACATTATACTTTTTTTTAAAAAACAAATTAGTTAAAATAGAAACAAAGTCCACAAAATAGATAAACAAAGTTAATGAGACATAGGTTGGTTCAAAAGGATTTAACACACAAACTGACCAAAATTTAAAACATGCACCAAAATTTTGGGGGAGCTATTTTGGCTCATACAACCCTACAAAAATGGCGGACCCAAAAAGGATATAGAGACAAGGATAACCCAAGCTTAATTATTTTTAAGGATTTGAAAAGCATCCCAAAAGAAAAATATTAAAAAACACCACCAACTTGAGCATATCCACGAGTACTAACAAGGATTGCAAAAAAACAGAAAAATTCTGCGAATTCGATATGGAAGGTGAAGCAATTCTGAGTAGCTAAAGAGAGCAAGCCTTAATGATGATCGGCCTGAACCATAAATTCAATGAAAAATGAGCAGGATACCGACAAAGAAGCTAAACTCCAAACCATCTGGCGTTCAATTTTAAGTTGAGGCTAGAACATAGACTGGAGATCCCTTAGAAGAGGATTAAACGGCATGAAGAACATTTAAGGAACAATATTATGCATGTGCTTGTCAGAATAATTACGCTTCTGCCAAAAGCGTATTGTTAATTTCCTCTGTAAAAATAGGAAGCAAACTAATGTGGACGTTCCACAAGTTAAGAGTTATTTTTAACATAACTTAAACCTATGCTTTCGAGAAAAATAATGGTATTAAGTTGATTAGGAACATTGTGATTGTTGAATTCAATTTTCATTTTTTCATTTTAATGTCCACTTAGTTAGCCAATCAACAATTTTGTTTTGGACATGACATATATGTTTGATAATCATAGAAGGGCTGACAAGCTCTCTACAACATTTAAAGAAAGGCTCAAGAG
Source organism: Limnanthes douglasii subsp. nivea (assembly GCA_036936605.1). Classification (NCBI taxonomy): domain Eukaryota; kingdom Viridiplantae; phylum Streptophyta; class Magnoliopsida; order Brassicales; family Limnanthaceae; genus Limnanthes; species Limnanthes douglasii. The sequence continues at coordinate 153,925,399 of JAUPFV010000001.1, forward strand.
GCCAAAGGTTTTCCCCTGATGAAAGAAGATTAACGAGGATTTGAGAATTTGACTCAATATTAACATCGACAAAGCATATTTTTCTTTCAGATTTGAAGATCATCAATGAGGGCTCGAGCTTCTGCATAATTGGGGTAAGCTTTCCATAAACATTCACATAGCCTGTGATGATGTTACCTTTAGTGTCTCTGATTAGGATGCCTTCACTAGCCTCACCATTGACAAGAGAAGAGCCATTAGTATTGAGCTTAACTCTGTTACGAGTAGGACGAATCAATGATAGATAAGTATCCTCGTTAATGCATTTAAGGTGATTATAACATCCCAATTAAGTAGATGCATAACTAGTGTGAGACCAATATTTGTTCTTGAGGAGGGAAGCTTGGTCCAAACTTGAAATAATCAACTTGGTATAGTTGATAGAAGAATAAGAGAGACCTTTGACCTCAGATTTGTTTCTAGCTTGCCAAATTACCCAGCATATGATAGAAGGAAAAATAATCCTGATGTGGGTCTCTTTTACTGAATTCCAGAACCAATTTCTAAGTATATAAACTATTGTCATGAATATGCTAGTTTTAATCTTGAGAATGCCAAAAAATAGGACCATGTAGCCTATGAGTAGCTACATTCAATAAATAAGTGATTAAATGTTTTAATTTTCTCACAAATTGACATTTTGAAGCCATGTATAGATGTGTTTCTCTGCAGAATTGTGTTAATAGAGAGCTATTTATTAATTAATCTCCAAGTCAGGAAAGAACATTTCGTAGGACTGATAGTAGTCCACAACTTTCCATATAGATCAGATTTGTTATGGTGAGTTCTAATCTGATTCCAAGTGTCCTTAGTATTGTAGTTACCATCTTTAGAAACAAGCCATATCAGGGGATTCTTCCTCGTGATTATTTAAGGAAATCTTGTCAATAGTCTCCAAATCATTATGAGATAGAATTATAGAGAGCTTTTTTTTGTTTCACCTGTTATTGTCCCAAATGTTTTTGACTTTGTCATTTGTATACCAGCTATTATCCCAATTACCGTTAAGCTTCGTAAGAGGGGAATATATAAACCAATTATTTAACCAAAAATCAACATCAACACAGCCCATTTTCCATATAATGTAAGGCTCCGCATTAATTATGATAGATTCCACTCTGTTCCAAACCCTAGATCTAGTTATGAGAGACTTATTAAGTTTTTATTTCAGCATTATTTTTATATAGATAGCCCACCAATACATTATCGTGCCATTTATAGTTTTCTGCTATCTACAAGTTCTCGCAATTTATATTTTCTCGCCAATTACATGTTCCCGCCAACATAGATTTTGTTATAATAACTTCACAAACATAACATATTTCTTCATCTACTCAATATCATAAATAATAGAACTTGATATATTTATACGACATGGAATGAACTATTCAAGAAGACCACCACTTGCTGAAAGTTGTCAAATATGTTAAGAAAAAAGAGTCGAAACATAATACCAACATGTTTTTTAATAAAAAAAATTATGCAAGATATTACAAGTATGGGTAACATGGATCTCTCCATCAGCCTCCAGAAAGTCGTGAAGAATTCGATATTAGGTAAAATTATTTGAATTTGGTTCTAACTATTTAGATCTTTTACCTTCCGGAGGATGCCATGGATGCAACAAATATGATATTTGGTTCCCGCATTTCTGATTCTATTAAACATCATATGTTTGACTTTTTGAAGGATTACCTTCTCGAACAACGTATTAAACAATTAGATTGGTGCGATCACCTTCTCGAACAACGTCTATAAACTTTTAGTTCCCGTCATTTAGTTTATGATGTTTTCAGTTTATGTTCTGTGTATTTGTTCTACGAATTTGCTTATGATGTTTTTCAGTTTATATTTTATGTATTTGTTTCTGATGTTTTTCTATTTATGATGTTTCCACCATGTTGTTTTTAGTTTATTTTTTATGTGTTCAAAGATTTCATAAATGTTTGTTCCAAATTAAAGGGGGAGTTGATCAATATTTTAATGCATTAATCCAATCTTTAATCATAGTACGAATTTTTATAACATCATAATTGCTAATGATGTTTTTTAATTGTAAAATAAAATTACATATTGTCGCCATCTTTTGCTGGAATCTACTTATTTTCCACCAAAAGATAACGATAATAGGAAAACATTTTTAGCAAGTTCATGTTTTTTGTACGCCATTTGCGTTGGCGGAAATTTACTATGTTTGCCAAATTCCTAGCAAAATGGACATTAGGGCCACTGTCCTTTGCAAGCTTTGGGAGCCTAGGCGCTTACCGTTGCTACCTAGGCCATTTCATGCGCCAATAGTTTGCGACAATAAGCAAACAAAAAAATTAACTTAATTTTTTAGAAAAACCCTATACATAATAAATAGGAGGTGTGACGTTTGTTCAGTGCTTCCAACTAGTTCATAAACGTTCGTTCCAAAATAAAATTAAAGTTGTAAGTTAAAAACATCAAATAATTGTTATTAACAAAAAAAGTAATGTTTCCATAGAATTTAAAAAAACTAGCACAACTCTCAAATGACAAAACAATATAGGTTTTTAGTTAAGTATATTATTAATCGCTCACATCCTCTGGATGGTAAGGTGAACTTTGAACCATATCAACCTATAAAAATAAAATAAAATAAAAATCAAAAAAATTATATAGAACTATTATATCATTTTAATAACTAAAAGCGTTTAATAGAAAAATTAATTACGTAGATGAAAAAATGATTTTTATTCATGGAAACTACCCCGAGCTCTATCATAGGACCGTCCGTTAGTGTTGCATCTTTAAGCAGTAAATGAGTTGTACAACTTTCGAGTGCAAAGCAATAGAAAAAACGTTTCAAAGTGGTCATGATTAGTTTTTCGCACCTTGGTAACGACATCTAATTGTCTAACGGTGCATTATTTTTATAACATTTCAATCGGTGTAGTTATTTTTCATTCTCAACATCTTCTAGATAATATACAGCACTTAAATTAAGCTCTCTATGGGTTTCCAGTTCATGTGCTAATAATTTTCTAACGAGTTACTATCCACTTTCGGCTCCAAACAAACCATTAATGATGAGTCTAAAACTACAATCTCCGTCAGGTTTAACGTTCGTAATTTTTTTATGAAATGATGTATAAATTATGGTATATCCGATGTATACCTTGTGTCTAGTAAGTTAGATATTATTCTACCAAGACATCCTTATTGGGGTTGGTTTAACGATAATAAATGGTTTTTTTGTAATGTTATTCATCGATACAATTCGTGCTTATTTTTTATCGGGGGTTTTAAGCATGAATTAGTACAGACTTGTCCAACGACCATTCTCGCGCTGCTACCAAAAGTACCAACCGGTGTTCCGTAACTAGTGATTGATGTTCTCATCTTAGGAGTTTCTGTACTATCCGCATAGGATTCCAACCACTCTTCTTCAACGTATTCGTGCATAAAAAGGATTATTTTTGGTAGAATAATCAAGACAAGTTTATTGCTCTTACTGCGACCACAACCACGGTCACGACCATATTTTTCACCTTTTGTAGGGGTTTGCAAAGAAGATAAGTGGAATGATCTAAAATATGAGTAGATGTTTTAAGCCAATGACTTTGTTAATAAACATCAAAATCTCCTAGTTTTATATTTAAATTTGTAAAGTTAAATTTGACCTTTTCTTCCCCAGTTAGTTTAACTTGATTGACCATCTCTAGTCTTTTCCAATGCTCCTCTATAATTCAGGTAAAAACATACTTATTTGTTCTTCGGATGGGCTCTAGTTTGTGGGCACATGGTAACTCAATTTCCGTTTGAATGATATAAGTGCATGTAGATTTTTTACATCACGTCTTCTCGGTCTTTTCAAATTAATTATCGTATATTAACATCAAAGCGATTGATGATATGTACCCCCATAGTAATTTCAAAGGTTCAAACTTTTGAAATTTATGAATAAGACGACACTTACTTAACTCCATAAATTCTTTTATGGTTGAATGTTGAATCGCAAGCGAACCACAAACCATCTACCAAAATATTTTTAAATTCAATTGGTTTGTCCCGACATATTTATTCAAAGTAGCATATGAGCTTTCCCCCTATTTGATATTTCATTTTCAAAATGCATGATCTTATTAGTGTCCCCGCGAATAAAATTCTCTTTATACAGTGTAACTCATAAGTCTAGGACGTAGTCGACCGCCTTCTCTTGTTTTTGAACATGTAATATATTTTATCTAACCTTTTGTCCATTCGTTCAAAGGTTGTCAATGCGACAACTTCGTTATAAGAGGTCAAATAATTATTAATGTCGTTACCATCTTCAAACATTTTTTTTATTTTGCAGCTTATACATTCTTGTTGATATGTCATTCGCGTAAAATATGATTCGCACTCGAAAATAGTTGGTCTATGGTATTCATCAAATTAATTTCATGGTCTGTGATTATACTATAGAACAACTCACACCCATTCTCTTCCATATCCGTTTTCAAATATCCCAAAGTCCATTCATAGTTATCTTGCTTCTCTTTCGCCATGAATGTGAATCTAGTGTGAAATGTTTTGTTAGTCGATATAAACCAGACTACTTCCAACGAATACATCCCGTATATAATCTTCATGTAAGTCTTATCAATGATTTAGTAAATCAATGTTAACCGGGTTGCAAAAAATAAATCAGTTATGACATTGGATTATTCATTGGTCGACTGATGCTATTGAATGTATCTGCATTTGTAATTTTATTAACAAGCATTGTATTTGTAACCGACCACCCTTTTCAACCAACCTTGTTCTTTAACGTTGATTTTATATGTGACGAATATTGGACGCATTCTCCGAGTTAGTCTTACTTAATTCACCAAATATTTGACGTGCAGTCGTTCTGTTTATCGTCAAAATGCCGACAATCTCTTTTCATTTGGTTTTAACTTCGCAAATTGATTTTATCCTCGCAAATACATAATCGGATCATGGTTTTGTTTTCCAAAAGTCACACTTAAGGGCCATTCATCATCACCTTTAACTAGATTACCAACCAAATGAAAAAGATAATTGATTTGTTTTGCTACCGCACAGTTTCTGCTTACAATCACACTCTTTGACCTTAGACCTAAAGATACCGGATCTCTCGCATATGTAATCTACTCTAAATGTTCTTCCTCTTTTTCCATTTTTCCTAGTTCATATGTTAAGCGATAACCCAATTGTTGATCGAATCCAAAAACTGGATTTCATAAGACCATCTCACAAATAGCATGACAAAATTAATGCTCATCCAGCCTTGGTCTTGGCAAAATTTGAACACATTCTGCCAAGACCATGGTGTCAATGCGATAGTTTTCGCCATCATCTTGGTAAAAATTATCTTCTTTTCGCCAGCACGAAGACGACGAACGCCATTTGGACGCCAACGTCAGGAAATATCTGAGTTTATTTTATTTTATTTAAGACATATTTTTTAAGACATCTAAAAAAATAGTGTATATCTCTTCAACGTTCGTGCTGGTTTGTAGAGAAACAAGTTCTTTATCTTGGCTATGATTTGTTATGTTTAAAAATTAAAAAATAAGATTTTTTATTTTAAATGTTTTTTATTTTAATAAGTTTTAATAAATAAACGTAAAACGTAATAAGATAAAACGTAAATATATAGCTATCTAAAAAATTTAAAAGCTCTTTAATCTGCCTATAAAAAATCTAAAAAAATAACTTAGCATATAATTTTGGTTTCTTTGATAGCCATTCCTATATAGATATCTTTCTTTACAAATACTGGATTCTGGCTAGTAGTATATACCTGCGGTTTTGTTAGAATAGCATCCATAATTTCTGGTGGCATTAAATTGGAGTTATAATATCTGCTATGATATTCCATCACCGACTTCTTGATATGGTGGAAACTGGAAAGATGTTTTTATAGGTTTGACTCGTGACTCCTTATCTTTCTTTGGACACGTGAAATTTGAGCATCATTATACTATTACATAGAAACTGGGTTGATTAATAAGTTGAGATTACCGATAAAAAAAGTATAAAACCCGATCAAACCCGACTAATCTTATTCGACTGCCAATATAAACGCCGCACTGTTTGCATGAAAAATAGTAAAGAATGAAGGAAATCAGGTGTCCGTATCCTAGTAAGAAAATCTAAAGCTATAATATTACTATATACTCCTAATATAAGGCAGCTGTCCTAGGTAATGGTGCCTTCCTTCAAAGTTCATGCCAACGATGCAACACTAAGCGAATAAACAAGTATTAGCACATCTTCATCAACCACAGCACCTGCTCTGTCTCTTTCCCTCTGTCTTTGTCTCTGTCTTAAGTCTTAACATTATTTTAAGACACTTCCTTCTTTGTCTGTGTCTTCTCTTCCTTTAAACCAACCCCACTATAAGAACAACCTTTTAATTATCTGTTTTCTCATTCTCAATCGAGTAAAGTTAAAAGAAAACTCCTTCTTCCAAACATGCCGGCCGATTCGAGTAACCGGCGAGACACCATCGTTAAAATCGAGAATGACAAAGAACCCACTTCCACATCTACACCTACATCTACATCCACATCAACACCAAATTCTAATACTATTTGGAGAGAATCAAGCTATGCTTTTTCGACTGACATGAGTCGTAAAGACAATGCCGTTAAGGGAGAGAGTTTTGATTTCAGGCCACAGAGTAAGGAAGACCCACCATCCAAGCTGATTGGTCAGTTCCTCCACAAGCAAAAAGTTGCCGGTGATTTCTCTCTCGATATGGACTTCGACATGGACAACCTTCACAATGTCTTAACCCCGCTATCTGACTCTCCCGCACTGGCTATAGACAAAAATAAGATTGACGATGCCGAGGTTGTTACTTGTACATCGAACAGGTCGTTTCAGAGAAACGACACTTCCATTCAAAGAAAATCCAATTTCTCACGTACCAAAACAAAGTCGAGGTTGCTTGACCCACCAACACCGGAAGTCAAATCAGGAAGGGCGCCAAGGTCAGGGCAACTGAAATCCGGGTTTTTCGGGAAAAGTCCGGCACGGGTTGAAGAGGAAGAGGACGATGATCCATTTATCGACGAGGATTTGCCGGATGAGTACAAGAAGGATAAATTTAGCATATGGGTAATACTTGAATGGGTAAGTTTGATATTGATTGTTGCTGCTTTGATTTGTAGTCTTATTCTTCCTTGCTTGAAAAAGAAACGTCTGGTGAGGTTAGAGTTATGGAAATGGGATGTGATGGTATTAGTATTGATATGTGGTAGGTTGGTTTCGAGTTGGATAGTTAGGATTGTGGTCTTTCTAATTGAAAGAAACTTCCTTTGGCGCAAAAAAGTACTGTACTTTGTGTACGGGGTAAAAAAAGCAGTCCAGAACTGCATATGGTTAAGTCTTGTGTTGATCTCTTGGCATTTCCTATTTGATAAGAAAGTTGAAAGAGAGACCAAAAACCACACCCTTTGCTATGTTACAAAGATTTTGGTTTGTCTACTAGTGGGTGTTATGCTGTGGCTAGTAAAGACTCTTTTAGTGAAAGTTCTTGCATCTTCATTCCATGTGAGTACCTATTTCGATAGGATTCAAGATTCACTTTTCAATCAATACGTCATCGAGACACTTTCTGGGTCTCCACTGATTGAGATTCAAAAGAACGAGGAAGAACAAGAGAGAGTTGTGAGTGAAGTAAGGTCTCTACAAAACGCAGGGATTACAATACCCTCGGGACTTAAAGCTGCTACCTGCCCTTCGCCTCAACCGGGAAGGATAAACGGTAGTGGTAGGCTCGGGAAAAGTCCTCGTGAGCAAATAGAAGACCCAGGGATCACCATAAATAACTTGCACAAGTTGAATACCAAGAATGTCTCGGCTTGGAGGATGAAGCGGTTGATGAATACAATCCGGTATGGAGCTCTTTCCACTTTGGATGAGCAGATACAGGACACCACCAACGGGGATGATAATGCAACACAGATAAAAAGCGAATACGAGGCAAAGGCTGCAGCCAGGAAAATATATCAGAATGTTGCTCAGCCAGGGTCCAAGTATGTCTCAAGTTCTCAACTTTAATCACAACCTTACTTATTCTTTATATGACTAGTTTTTTGTTAAATATCTAATAACCATTGGTTGAATTAAAACCTCTTATAGCTAACACTAGGTTGTTAAGTAAAATACCAAGAGATACATTTTGACAACAAAACAGCTTATCGCTTTCACATTTTAGCTTCAGGAACTTAAATTCTTAATTTTTTATAGGATGCTTGCGCTTGCCTCTTACCAGCTATAATAAGATACGATTTTTGTAACAATGTGTTATTTCTGAACAAATCCTTTCTGGCCTCTCTATCGGCAATGTTAATCATAATCACTCCTATCATAAGTCCACAAACATAGTAGTACAATATATTTGAAAGACTAAATGATCTGTAACTGTATACACTCTTTGAACGATTATTATTGTTTGTTCGAAGATGCCATTAATGTACATGAAAGAATGCTTACAGACATGGTCGTCTTATATCCTCAGGTATATTTTTCTGATAGACATCAGCCGTTTCATGCAAGAAGAGGACGCTATAAAGACTATGAGTCTCTTTGAAGGGGCCTCTGAGAGCCAGAAAATTACGAAATCAGCCTTGAAGAACTGGGTGGTAAGAATCACAATTAGGTCGTTATCAAGTTTGTGTGGGCTTCTTATATGCTAATATGGAGCATGTGGAGCATTACCTTCCAATTAGATCAGCCTTTTGCTCTGAATTGATAAAAATTGAATTGATGTTCGCATTAAAACCATTTTAGCGACAATATACACAACTAAAACATACATCTATATACTTCCATTTAAGCCATGTTTTTCGCAGTTGGAAGTTGAAACCATCACGGAAAAGCTGAGCATATAGTCTGGAAATTTCATCACTTCTTACAGGGCTGGTCGTGACACGATTATCTATTTATTTTGACACTCGTGTTTTAGTCCGAACTTTTCCTCTTCTTTTTTTCATTTCTTTTGGTGTTATGAGATGGTAATAAATAATCTTTGAAATGCTCTCTCATTCTCTATACTGAATGTCACAGGTTAATGCTTTTAGGGAAAGGAGGGCTCTGGCCTTGACTTTGAATGACACAAAAACCGCGGTGAACCGGCTACATCATATTGTAAACATTATGGTCGGCATCATCTTGCTCGTGATTTGGCTTCTTATACTCGAAATTGCCACCACCAAATTTCTTCTCTTTTTAAGCTCCCAGCTTGTTCTCGTGGCATTTGTATTCGGCAATTCGTTAAAAACTGTATTTGAGGCTATCATCTTCTTGTTTGTGATGCACCCATTTGATGTCGGAGATCGGTGTGAAATTGAAGGAGTTCAGGTAAACCATACTTGTTTTTGCGATTTGTTTCTTCCTTTAATTTTTTTTAAGCAATGTGCCTAATTTGAGTTTTATCAATTTTTCAGATGATAGTTGAAGAAATGAATATATTGACTACCATTTTCCTAAGATTTGACAATCAAAAGATCATGTATCCAAATAGTGTTCTTTCAACAAAGGCTATTAGTAACTACTATCGAAGTCCGGATATGGGTGATGCAGTTGAGTTCTGCATCCACATATCTACTCCGGCAGAGAAGATTTGTGTAATAAAGCAAAAGATAGTAAGGTAAGCAACCAAAAATGAAAACATAACAATCTAGCACTTGGTTTCATGATTAAAACCTAGCCGAACACCTAACTGGGGCGCGTAATAAGTTATATAGATACTGATATATAGCTTTGTATGCAGTTACATTGAAAACAAGAAAGATCATTGGTATCCGGCACCAATGATTTTGTTCAGAGACATGGTAGGACTGAATCAGGTAAAGATAGCAATATGGCTCACGCATAAAATGAACCACCAAGACATGGGAGAAAGGTGGACGAGAAGAGCTCAATTACTCGAAGAAATCTCCAAGGTTTGCAGGGAATTTGATATTCAGTACCGCCTGTACCCTCTTGACATCAATATACGAAGCCTCCCTGCTGTTAACTCTGACCGACTCCCCCAAACCTGGAGTTAGCTCAATAACGTTTGGTTGTACTCAATAGCGAGATGTTGTATTTGCGCCAAGTTTGGTATCACATTTATCTCTACATCATTATTGTATTAACATCTGTTTCATAGCATATAGTTTTATATATTGTGGTGATAGGAGGACGAGGTCCTACAAGGTACGTGATTTATTACTAGGCGCTTGAGATCCCACATTATTTTTTTCAAACTCCAGATGGAACTTTTGCTCTAGTGAGCATGGTTTGTAAGCAGCTAAGAACCTAAGCCATAATGAAATCACAACTGTAGGTCATAGTCTCTCTACGTATTATTATTACTATTATTATACGCTAAGCTACCTCCAATGGGCATCGTGCTGGTTCTAAATGAGTAAACCGAATAATAAAATTACATAGTTTTTTTTTTATATAGAAATGGTAAAAGAAGAGCCATTTTTATTCCGCGAACTTGTATTTTTCTGATTTTCGATATTTACAAAATTGCCCCGTTATGTAAAAAATCCAAAAAAAAAACTCTTGAAACCCTATTTAATTACAATTCATGCCATTGAGGACTCATAACTACTCAATGAAATGAAGTTGCAAACACAACTTCACCATAATCATCTTCTTCAAACTACCAAAAATCTCAAAACTCTTAACCTGTAAACCTAGTTTTTGAAAACCTTCATAGCATGACCGAAATTGAATCGGAATCAGTTCCCTTGCAGAGCAGTATGGACGCCGAAAAAGTACATTGCTTTCCACTTTTTTATTTTGCAAACAAGAGAGTTTTTCAAAAAAAACCCATTTTTATGTTCTTTGCCATACGTTGGCGTCGAGTACTGTTCTTCGCCAACGGTAGTGGTAAATAATACACTACTCACGCCATCTTTTGGCGTGCCAACACTTTTCTACACCACACGTGTGGTGTGTATACGTTCTGCACCGTCACTAGATGGCGTAGGCTAGGACATGCACACCATAGGTCCGACGTAATGGGTTAGCTTTATTCGGAATCCCCGTCTAATTGATTTGTCTACTTCTTACATATTGTAGGAGGTTACCCAATGCGAAATTTCTCTTGTTTCGGATTACACTCACCATTTCACCATTCACGACGAGCATAGCTTAGACTCTATGACCGAGTGGGTCAAAAGTACGGGCAAGTCTTTAGGTTTCTCGATCAATATAACATCTAAGGAGCGTGGGAAAAGAGGGAGAACACCTAGAGTAGACTAACAGTACGAGCGATCCGGTATTTTTAAGTTGGTTGTTCTAGAGTGCGACCATAAGCGTAAGGCTATCAATAACAAAAAAATAAATTGCCATTTTCATCTGGTAGGCAATCCAGTAAAAGGCGACCGTAAGTGGGATCTAAATGTTCTTTCCGGCAAGCACAACCATGAACCGATTAAGTATGCCAAGGACATTTGCAATTGTCCAACTTAAAACGGAAGGAAAAAAAGCTCGTCGATGTTTTGACGGTGAACGGAACAACTCCACGACAAATATTTGGTGCTTTGAAGAAGGCCGATCTGGAAAATGCTTCAAATATCCGGCACGTTTATAATCACCGTCAAAGAACGAAAATGGTTGAAAATGGTGGTGGATCATAAATACAATGCTTTTAGCTAAATTACAATTGTGCAAGTACAAGTATTGGGAACGGACGACCAACGATGGCTCTAACATTATAACCGCTATGATTTTTCGCACACCCACTTAGTATTGATTCACTACGTACCTTCCCACGCTTTCTAATCATGGATAGGACATATAAAGTTATTCATTACGGGATGTTTTTGTTCGAAGTAGTCGGGGTAACATCGACCAACAATTGTTTTTTGCATCGGTTTCACGTTTATGGGAATGAAAAACTAGACAACTACGGATGGTTATTGGGATGCTTGAAAATGGTAATGGAGGAGAATGATTGCGAATTGCCTAGTGTTATAATTACGGACCGCGAACTTGCCTTGATGAATAGCATAGACAAAATATTTCCTAGCACTAGTCACATGTTATGCGAGTGACATATCAACAAGAATGTTAGTGGGAAAAGAAAAAAATGTTTAAAAACGGAAAGGTGTTTAACAAAAAAATTTGCGGCTTGGAACGAAGCCGTCTTATCCATTATTGTTGACGTAATGAATGAGAGGTTGGCTAAGATGTGGTCGGTGTTCAAAGAGTAAGATAAGGCGGTCGATTATGTCGTAGTCTCGTGGATTACCGCTTGATAAAAGCGGTAGTGATAAATCTTCATGCGTTTGCACCGATCGTACAATAGTGTATCCACGAGCTAGAAGCAATCCAAAGAGCAGACGGTAATGTACCTACTCGGATTATAGGCGAGCATTGGAAGAGACTAGACATTGTTCCCCGAGTAAAACTCACCGGCGAAGAAGAGGTGAAAGTTAATTTCACAAATTCAAATGCTAAACTTGAAGAGTTTGATGTTTACGAACAAAGACATTGGCTAAAAAAAATTTAATGCATTTTTGGATTCGTTAACGACACTCTTCTGCGAACCGCTCCAAAAGGTTAAAATTCGCGGTAGAACTCCTGAACGTGTCAGAGGTCGCGGTCTTGGTCGCGTTTAAGGTAGTAAAATCCAACGAGATTATTCTACAAAAATTGATCATTCCTATCACAAATACGTCGAACAAGAAATGTTCGAGTCTCACGATAGTGCCGAAACTCCAAAAATGGTAACACTTGTCGCGAGTTTGGTAACTGCGGTCGGCACTCTTGGTAGCACCACACGAACGATCATCACACACACTCTTACTAATTTTCGAGCGTAACCGTCAAAAACGAAACAAAAATGGGTTGCATGTGTAGGTTTAGAAACTCTGGATGCGTCGAATAACATTACGGTTTTACCATCATTTCCGGCTAAACCAATTCGACTAGGTATCCAAATGTGATAGACTCGAGATATTCGAAATACATACCTCAATTTATGCGTTCTTTCATAAGCAAAATTACTAACATGATGCCCGGCGGTAATTGTGGTTTTAGAGCCACCGCACATGGTTTGGTCGGGTACGAAAGTGGACGACAAATGGTTAGAAAAGCCATGGTTCATGAGCTAAAGACGCATCAAGAGTTTTATAAGCGTGTCGCATATTATGACGACGATAATGAAGTCGATAAGGAGATACACTGGTTGACTTATAATAAAGAGAATGCACCAATCGAGAATTGGATGACGTTGCCTAGTTGTGGCAAACTAGTTGCAACGACATTCAATTGTGTTTTTATATTCCTAGCTCACGGTTGATGAACGACTTACTTACCGGTGAAAAATGCACTACATAACGATGATTTTATAAAGGAGATCGGTGTCGCACTCGTCAATACAAACCATTTTGTTCACGTAAGTAAACTTTTTTTAATCTTATATGAATTTTGTTATTTATTATCTAAATGCATACTTACTTTCAATTTCAAATTGTAGGTCTATTTGGTTCAAGGTCCACCTTTACCGACTATAGATCCAACCTGGATGCGCATGACTAGAGACAACGCTAGCTCTTGGTCGATCCCCCTGTTAGATAGAGTCCGCATATTTCAAGACTAAACACTCTCACGCCTACACATTTTGTAAAATGTGAGAAACTTGTATTGAACTTAACCAACGACTTCTAATTGTATTTTTGTTTTTATTTTAGATTCTAATCGGATTAAGTTTTTGTTTTGTGGTTGTTGTCCTGTAAAATATTTAAATTGTGTATTAAAGAGCCATTAGACTTGCTGGAGCTCACATTCATGCATTATTAAAGTGTAATTAACTTTTATTTTTTTGAACAAAAATTTTTGAGCCAATCCGTCATGTAAATGGCGTACGCATCCAAGGCCACGCCAACGGTAGACGTTCTCATGGCCACCCACACCACCGTATGGCGTGGGATGGTGTCAACACGCAACCGTTTGGCGTGGTGATAATATTGGCCTCTCGAGACAGTAGTTTAGCTAAAAATCTTGCATATTGCCACCACCCAATGATGGAATGGAAGCACCTTCCGTCGTTGGGTGGCGACAATATACAAGATTTTTTAAACTTTTTTTTATATTATTGCTATAATTGTTATTATTATTGTTAACATTATGACTATTATCATTATTAATACTACTATTTTTATTACTATGGCCATGGATGAAATGCAACCCAATTTCCAAACTTTATTTTGTTTTGAATAATGTTCTACTAGAGTCATTTAGCACCAGTTTTGATAACTAACACCAATAAATTAAAAAGTAAACAATGCATAACAAACATCAGTTCAAAACAACAGTTAAAGGAAAGGGTAAACTAAAACAAGAATCAAGAAAAGCGTAAAGAAAAACAATAACCCATTTGCCCGGCTAGTACTATTTTATCAACATCCTTTCTTCTTCCGCAATTTGGCAGTCCTCCGCAACAACACGTATTTCCTCTTCCTTGATGGTAACAATGTCAGAACGGACATGATCCAGCTAATCCTCCGTTAAAGTATTCATGAGTTGACAGTTGAACAACTTAAACGCAACATTACGTTCCAAGTCGTTGAGGTCGGAAACTAGGTGTATACAAAATTTCTTTAGAACAGACCACCTACTTTTTACCTCATCCAAACACCTTGAAATCTTAGGCGGTTGGACGTCATCTTTGTCATATAGGAACTACATCTAGCGTAGCATTTTCTCCCACTAGTGTTTACCCCATTCATTCTTATAGGTTTTACCTACTTCGATGGATGCTTTCATCAAATATTCATATTCCAACTCACTCCATAAAGATATTTTTAGAGTGTCAATTTTGAGTATTTCCAATTGTATTGTTACAATAGAAGAGCATCTATTTATTGACCATTTAGTCTTTAGATAACGTAATCCAAGTATACCAATTTCTACTTGGCATGTGTAAGATGTGGATAACGTAATCCTATAACCCAATCATTTCGTGAAACCTAATGGATAAAAAAACCTATGTCCATCAGGATAGACCATGTGCGTTTGATTTGGGTGTCAACACAATTTCGTGGAGTGGGATTGGCTATTTTTTTAGCAACTCCCAATAAAGAGTGCAATAAACAATACTAATAAAAAAACATCGAAAGAAACTATAAAGCAAATATTTAACAACAACTACATATAACATAAAATCTCAAACAACGGTTTTGGATATCAACTAACAGGCCGAACAACATCTTAGTAAATAATAAATATTGAAACGACAACTTATGGAATTGTAAATACTCAAACAACAACAGGGAAATCATAAAAACAAAAACAACAAGTGAGAAATCATAAATACTCTACCAACAACAAAAAAAACATAAAACTCTCAAACAACAACAAAAACATAACTTAGATGTCGAAGTTGTATCCCATATTGTCTTCATCAACACCATTAGATGCATGTCTGCAATCATATCCTCCAGATATGCTACCATGTCTCTAGTGGTGCAATCTACAATAGTCATGTTCCACGCGGCAACTGCTTCTTGCTTGATTTTATAAGGCATGAACAACAAATTCTCGAACGGTTTCACACAATTGTACCTGACTTCGACTTCGTCATGGCTTCCCGTTGGATAATTTGTTAGTCCCAATCGGCCATACTCGAAATACATCCTACATAGCACTCGGTCGAAAACTACATCGCTCGTATCATCAGACATTGTTTGGCGGAAAAACTTCACCGACTAAAGCAACTGGTATCTTCATCAACATTAAACTCCATTTATAAATGCCTTCATGTTTTTTTATGTTTGCAAGTGTTTTGTGGATAAATTACCTGCCTAGGTTTAAAGTCCCTTTTATTGGACATTCCAATTTGGCGGGTAATCAGCATTCGGTGGGAATAAATGTTTCGCGGGAGTCATTGGTGAGCGGGAACCATTGTATGGAGGGAAATAATATTTGGTGGGACTCATTGGGGAGCGATAGCCATTGTATGGAGGGAAATAATTTTTTGTGGGAATCCATGTGTGGCAGAGATTATTATTTTGAGGGAATTATTTTCTACAGGGAATCATTTTTTGTTACAGTATAAAGTGATTTGCTAAAAAAAACAACAAGAACTACTCCGTGAAGTTGTATTTCAATTTTTAATATATTTATCAAATTTTTTTCATTAAAATAAACTTTTAAAATTGCGTTTTAGTTTTATCTTATTTACAAAATATATAATTAAGTATAGTTTAATTATACCAATAATACATTAATAAAATATAGCTAACTAACACTAGAAAATACAAAGAAGACATAAAAATATTTTTTTACAATAATGATAAAGATAAACGATTCGTTTAAAAAAATACAAAAATAATAAACATTTTATCATCAGAATATAGTAAAAGTGTCAAACAACACGAAAATAAAAGCGTAATGTCTAGGAAAGTCTCTTGCCAATAGACAAAACCTCATTGTGCGCCCCAGCAAATGATCAAAATCACCGTCAAATTCACCAACTCCAAGAAACAAAGAGATCCTACGCATACATGCGCGGAAATGTCGTATGATGGCTCTGTACCGATCCTCATACACATAGTTATCGATCGAGTATATCGCAGTGTGATGAGGTTGAACCAGCTAATCTTCTGATGGATCAGAAGATAATCAGGCGTACAAAAAGACTTCATCTCGTCTCTCATCATCTCTCCCCTGAAAACCTTCTCGAAACTGTATAATCGCCAGTTCTCCCAACTATCCTCATCGAATGCATACGCCATTGTCTTTGGTTTTCTTTTTTCCCGCGACTGCATCTTCAGCAATCGATACGGGATAAACCTCTGAACACGACCAAACTCCCTTAACACCTGCTCTAGATAGTATGCATACGAGTCCTCTACACCGATAATGCAAAACCATGCTATTTTCTCGAATGGAAAATGGTCGTGTATCGCACGATAAGGATAGAATAGCACCTGTAATACAAACGAATATGTACATAAACACATATAAATGCAACTCAACCCAACCAACACAACACACAACAATTATAACACTATAAAATAGTTTTAATTTATTCTACTATCACAATAGGTTAAACTATATAACTTAAATCTCTCTCCTGCAGGTTGTTGACGGTGATCCAAAGGTTCAGCTTCGTCCGGGAGTCCGAAATAGCCGCACCTGTATCCCATCTCGCAATATTGGGTTGGCGTTCGGTGTAAGTGGAACGAGTAACAGGGCGGAGCATAAAATGATTTGTATCCACGTATCCACGTGTCTAGTAAACTGATACATCCGGCCATAGTCCTGGTCTCGTGAAGCGATGCCTTACCGAGATGGTGATACATGTAAGAAAGCACGGTCGTACCCCATGCGTAACGTCTGACACCCTCATCCTTCAAATCGTGCAATAGAAACAAATACCTAAAATTAATGTACATACTACTCTTTTTCGGGAATAGAACAGTGTCGAACATATGTAATATATAGGCGCGCACAACCGCATGTACCATACGGTTAGTGAGATCAGGCTAGTCGTCGCAGAACTTTGGCATACTAAACCTAGTCTGCAGTCATCCGTAACCCAAACTAATTCCCTTGCATTTCTCAATCTCCTTCACAAAAAATACCTTTCTCATCGAAAGTAGATTAGCGCCCTCATGCATGGCCAAATAATTTTGGGATATAATTGGTAAAACAGCAAGCTCAACCTCTACGACGAGCCCAAAATGGTGTGCATGTCATCGAGCATGATCGTCATCTCACCAAATGAAAAATGGAAATTGTTTGTTTCTATATGCCACCGCTCCATAAATACCTCCATCATGTTGGAGTGTGTGTGCATGCACGAGAACGGCTCGATAAGTCTACCAAAAGGTGTGCGATCAAGTACGACGCACACCCTGCTATGGGGGCCAAACTCCAACCTTTATGGATGGGATAATGGGCATATAGCCACATCTCGCGCTCTTAAAAATATTCGTTCTCCATATATGAGCATATATTAAAACTCTAGCGAACTAAAATATCAACTACAAATGTAAATATTACATATTCATACCAAAGGTAGTACGCAGCGTGGGAGCTGAACGTCTCATTGAGCGAAGGTAATCTGGCAGGGAATGAGCTCTATGATGCCCTCTAGGTGGGAGAGGAGCGCGTCTCCCACGGGAGGCCGAACCGTAACTGGATCCGAAAGCATGTGGTCCCGAAGTTATGGTTAGCTCCCCTATCGGAACCGCTGAATCATGTACTAGCTCGCACTCGCTACCTATTCGTTCCTTGGCCCGCTTCTTCGCTTCTTCACTCTCCTCGTCCAAGAACCATCACCGAATCCGGAAGCGTCAAAGGAGCCATAACCTTAAATAAAAACACACAACATATCAAATGTGAATCTAGAATATTTTTTTTAAAAAAGAATATTATAAACGCGTAATATACACACCAACCAATAAGAATAAATCAGTCTCGGGTTATTCTGGTGACCGGAGCAACCCACGCCATCCAGATGGGGTGGGTACCTTTGTTTCCGCCAATAAGTGGCGGAAACAAGATGTTCTTCACCAACATATGACGAAGATCACTAATGACCGGAACATAACCTTAACACCTTTACAGCCGGCCACCGAATACTCTAACCTACTATTTACGACCCGATTCGACACCTTAAACCTCATAAAGCATTCAATAACCACAATATGCACTTACAGTACGATATATTTTGAAGGTGCTCGCCGAATCTCCTCGGCGGTTTCGATTTTGCTTCTGGTGGGTGCTTTCGATTCCGTCTTCCGATAAGTTTTGGTGTATCGTGAGAGGTTTAGATGTGGGTTTGGGTGGGTTTTTTCTGATTTACGGTCTGTTTGGTTATATTGTGAGGGTTAGTCGACAGTGTAAGAGTGAGGGATGAGGGTTAGTCAATAGGTTTAGTTTAGGTTAATTTTAATCTAGTTTATTTTTAATTTTTGTTTTAATTTAGTTTTAATAAATATTTTAGTTTTAATTTAGTTTTAGTTTTGGTTGTTTATTTAATGTAGGTTTTTATCAGGGTTTTTGAAAAATTGTTAATTTTTTTTAGAGAGGAGGTAAAAAATTATAAAAAAATTTGGAAATTATTGTAACTTCACTAAATGTTTTTTTACTATTTATAAGATTTCGTAAAGGTCAAAACTATAAAAAGAAAATAACTTCGCAGATTAGTATTTTTTAAAAGGCGACTTCGCGGGATAAAAATAACTATTTTTAACAATTTCTAAAATTATTTAATATTTTTATCATCAACAATAAACTAATGATGATCGAGTTCAATCTCGTTGGCTATCAACGTCAATCGAGTGATCCACAAATTATTTTTGAACTATAATATTTTATAACCGATGAGTTTTTGTTAGCATATATGTTTTTAATATTATAGATTTGCGGAATGGTTCATAGGTACTCACATCCCTTCGAAGATGGATATTGTATATAGTGTGTCATGAATAAATTAGACTCAGGACTCATCGTTTAAATGGTCACATATAATACGGATGGGAAACGATTTTATTTCTCCAAAAATGATAACCACTAAAAGTAGTTCCGCTTTTTTAGGGTTATACCAATTGGGCATGTGAAAAGAAAATCGTTGGATTTTCTACAGTTCTTATAGATGATTTCTTCCATTATTCCCTTGTCACAACAAAGTTTAGAGAGATAAACTTAACTTTTTTAGAGAGAAACTCTACCACCGCAATTTTCACTGTTAATCATAACAACCACCACATAACCCTACTCTGACGACGCTTTTGTTCGAACTTATATGTTTACCGGCTAAAAAAACTTTGACTGATTGGTTATGCATATTGGACAAAACCGAAGAGAAGAATAAAACCAAGGTAGCTGCGTGGTTGTCCGAATCTGAAGGCAAAATCGTTATTAGTCAAACTTTTGACTACAAAGATATTCACCCATAAAAAAAGCATAACATTTCAACTGAGACTTCATCTACTGTTTAATCTTCTACATCAATAAGTCAATCTTTCAGACCTACAAATTCTAAAGGAGCAACCAGTTTCAGACGTAATCATCATTTATAGCTATGGGTTCAAATTTTGAAGATAAATATTTTTCAAAGAAAACTGAACAACCAATAATTACAAAAGGCTAACCAACATTTGGAAACAACACAAAGATGAAGGATATTTCATCGTCTTTAAGCTCTTGCTCAAAGCGTTCGGCTAAAAGCAAGACTACAATTTCTCAACAGGTGTTACCTCAAGATAAGATATTATCCTCGAGGTCTAATTCAAGGCAACTATTTGATGAGGAAGAGCATCAGTTCATATAGTTAAGTACTTTGATCTGGTGGGTTTATGCCCAAGTCAGGCTCGTTTGAACGCCTGGTTCACCCTGATGTCATGTATCATGGCATCAAGGTTGTCAAAGATCATAATGTCAATGGAGCAGTTTGCCGCTATTGGTGGGCTATCAAGGAATTCTCAGATTCTCTTCTACTTCATCAATCTAAAAGATGAGTACAAAGTCGTGAGTGACTTGTTGGAATCCGACAAACTATGGAAGATGCATT
The DNA here is from genome assembly GCA_036936605.1 of Limnanthes douglasii subsp. nivea. Classification (NCBI taxonomy): domain Eukaryota; kingdom Viridiplantae; phylum Streptophyta; class Magnoliopsida; order Brassicales; family Limnanthaceae; genus Limnanthes; species Limnanthes douglasii. The sequence goes on from JAUPFV010000001.1 coordinate 153,945,953, forward strand.
TCTTCTTCATCAGTGGTTGTTGGGGAAACAGGAAATCTGCCACAAATTTTACTTTAATCATTATTCGAGGAGAAAATTCAATATCGTAATCTCCAAGTTTTGCTGACCACTTAGTCATCCGACCCGATACATCCGGTCTTTGCAAGATAGTTTTTCGCGGAATAAAGTTCGAACACTAATTGAGTGAGCTTGAAAATAAGGTCTCATTTTTTGAGCTGCTACTATTAAGGCTAAAGCCAAATTTCCATTTTTAAATATCTTTTCTGAGCATCCAACAAAATTTTACTTACATAATAAACAGTATGGAGTAACTTTCAATTTCCCAAACCAGAACTGTGCTTACTGCGTAATCAGATCATGTTAAGTAAATATATAATTTTCACTTATAATAGGCTTGGTTAACTTCTCCGCAGAAGATACATATTCATTAATCTTGGAGAAGGCTTTATCGTATTCCAAATTCCAATTAAATTCCTTGGAAAATCTTAACACCAGGATAGATAGTGCATACTTATCTGAATATCTTAATATAAATTTGTTAAAAGCAGCCAATCTTCCAGTCAATATTTAAACTTCTTTGGTAGATTTAGGAAGACCATGGCAAGTAATGCATTTAATTGTACTAAATCGGCTTGAATGCTCTTTTTACTATTAACATATCCCAAAACAATCCCAGACCATACTCTGAATGTACATTTTTCTAGATTTAGTTTCAAATTGATAGCTTTTAGATTAGAGAAAGTCTCATTTAGATCGGAGAAATAATCTTCATCACTCGTACTTTTCACTACATATCATCAATGCAAACCTTAACGATCTGACTAACAAAGGCTTTATTCACTAAACATTCATAAGTTTCCCTAATATTCTTCAACCCGAAGGGCATAAATTTGTAGCAACCTCTATATGTTATGAACATGGAACTGTCTTGGTTCTTTTAATCTATTTGTATCTTATTGTACCCTACAAATGTATCCATGAACGATAACCGTTTATTTACATAAGTGGAGTCTATCAGTTGATCAATTCTAAGGACAATAGACGGATTCTTCGAACATGTCCTGTTTAGATCCGCGAAGTCAACACACATACGTCAATTCCCATTTTTATTTTTTCATAAGCACTAGGTTTGTTGTTCATACAAATGACTGAGATTCCGGAATATGCCCAACTTTGGTCAATCGATCTACCTCTTTAACGTTAGCTTCAAGTTTTGAACTAGATAAGCTCTTCGTTTTTATATAACAGGGCATACATTGCATCGTATTGCTAACTTATGTCAAATAATGTTTGCTGGAACTCCCGTTACATTTTCGGTGCACCAAGGAAACATATGAAATTTTTTGGATAAAAAAAAATAATTGTTCCCTTATAATTGGTGGCAAATGGGCTCCAATCCTTACAATTTTTCTATTTGGGAAAATATATAAATCAATATATTTATTGAGAATTACCAAACCGGGAGTCTCTCTCAGATCATACACCTGACAAAACTCTGAAGATAACTCAAGTAATTAACACTTTTTTTAGTTTCTATACTTTGTAATGTCTTAGGAGCCAAAACGGTAACATAGCACTCCTTAGCCACTTTTTGACTACTTCGGACAACCCAATTTAGCCTCCAACAACATATTATAAACACTGATAAACTGTCGAGGCAAAATTATGCATCGTCTATCATTGAGACCTACAAAATATGGCATTGTATGAGGTTGGACCATCAACAAATTACAAAGAGTACCCTAACTACCTTTTTAAAGGGTCATTTATCGAGGAAAGTCTCATCTTCAAACTTCCTAATCACGTATGCATTAGTTCTTGTGAATCTCATTATGGTTATGTCCAATAAGATTATAACTTGAGGTTTTTATTTATTTATTTATTCATTTATAGGTATATAAAAATAAAATATTTTCCGAACTACCTGTGTCGATTGAAATCCTTCGAATTTGAGTCCCTCAACTATCGTCCTGATTACCACAACATCCTCATGTGGCTCGGTAGCGTCTCTCAAATCATCACCATCAAATATAATAAATGAAATTGAATCCTCATAAATATGATCAAACATTTTCCTTCTAATTGGGTTGTCAAAGTGATTATATGCCTTTTTTATAACAACCTAAAGATACTGACATCGTATCATCCCCTCCTAAGAGGGTTGATGATTCGAAAAAATGATACAAAACTTTAACCCTTCCTTTTTATTTGAGCTTATCTATTATCATAATATGGCGTTAAATCCTAAGCAGCTCAATTTTCTCCCTATAGTCCACCCAAATATTAATTAATTCTTGTTTTATTACATGAACGCCCTCCTAAAACCATTAACGTCATCAGTGGAAACCATAGTGGGAGCCGAGGTACCTGGATAACGATATTTAAAACCTTGGGTATTAGAATTGGCCTTCATAACATACCAAAGTACGGATTTTAAAATGCATAACAATAATTATTCATTATATTTCTACTTTATTTATCTATCATTTTCGGTGAACTGAACCAAATATATATAGGCCGTGTTAGTCAATATGTGGTAGAATTAGTTGTTACATTAGAAATACACAATCTCCTTCAAGTTTTTCTCAACCTCATATGCCAAAACAATGCCAGAAGTTGGAAATTAATACCAAAACAACTAATTATGTTTGTAAAAACATGTAGCATAGTTGAAAATCATTATCTGAGACTGAAATAGAATATTTAACCTCATTAACAAAAACTAAAATAAAAGTAACATAATAGTTGAATTCATAAAATTTCCTGAAATACATAACTACAACTAATATTCAAATACATAATATGACCATAAAATTAAAATAAATAGCATAAACATGAAAAGTTAACATGACATGAAAGAAAATAGATCACTTTTATGATTAGTACATATCACATAACAATATTGTATCCCCAAATACATCACTTTGTTCGTCAAGGCACATGTATGAAAATCTCTTAATATATTCAGCGTCAACCTTAACATAATTGATTCACATTTACTCTTCATAGGATGCGTAAACTTAGTTATCTTGTTGTTCACTCTTAATATTTTCCTCGTCGAGAGTAATTAGAGATAATACATATCATAAAGTTCTTTGAATCCAATTATTTCAGTATCCATATGTAGTTGTGATCCTAAACCCTTGCTCAACTCTATGCACAAGTACATACACATGCACACTTACATACACGCCTACACTCGCACACGCATATATACACACACACACAAACACACCCGCATGTACATACACACGCATAGGCGGAGCTGGGTGGGTGCCTGTGGGGTCCCAGGAACCCACCCAATTCCTGAAGTAGATGTTTTCGTACAGCTAAAAAATCAAATTCACCTTTGTCTCAGTGGTAAAATTAAAATAGGAACCCACGACCTGAGTGGAGGTCATAGGTTCGATACCTAGGTAGAGTAATCCTTTTTTTTATCTTATATATTTTCGTTTTATACCCTATATTTTCTCTTCTTTTTCTATTCTTATCTATATATTTTCTTTTTAAACCTATCCTATATTTTCTCATTTTTTTTAAACCTACCCTATATTTTCTCATTTTTTTATTCTTATCCTATATATTTTCTTTTTAAACCCACCTATTTTTCCTATATTTTCTCATTTGTATATCCGTTTATTCTTATCCTATATATTATTAATATTTATATTTTTTAAAGATCTTATCCTACCCGTTTATTCTTATCTATATATTTTCTTTTTAAACCTATCCTATATTTTCTCATTTTTTTTAAACCTACCCTATATTTTCTCATTTTTTTATTCTTATCCTATATATTTTCTTTTTAAACCCACCTATTTTTCCTATATTTTCTCATTTGTATATCCGTTTATTCTTATCCTATATATTATTAATATTTATATTTTTTAAAGATCTTATCCTACCCGTTTATTCTTATCCTATATATTATATTTTCTTTTTAAAGATCTTATCCTACCCGTTTATTCTTATTCTATATATTATCAATTTTTTTTAAAGATTTTATCATATACCTATTTCCTATATTTTCTCATTTTTATATCCGTTTATTCTTATCCTATATATTATTAATATATTTTCTTTTTAAAGATCTTATCCTACCCGTTTATTCTTATCCTATATATTATATTTTCTTTTTAAAGATCTTATCCTACCCGTTTATTCTTATTCTATATATTATCAATTTTTTTTTAAAGATTTTATCTTATACCTAATATATCCTATATATTAGTTTAATATAGATAATATTTTTTAAATATATATAATATCAATTTATACTTATATATATATATATATATTAAACTCTAACTACAAAATACAGTATTTTCTTTCTAGTTTCTACTATAATTTTAAAAAACTCTAACTACAGGCTGCAAATTGTTTTCTTGCTTTCTTGTGATTTTCAGCTTCAAACACTAAGGTATTTATGTAACATATATTATGTCGTGACACCGACAATTCAATATTTGAAATTTGAATATAAACCATTTGTTACTATAATTTATTTTGATATATATATATATACATATTTCTTCAATAATAAAGTCCAGGACACCACGGTGTTCCGATCCTGGCTACGCCACTGTACACACGTATAATATATATATATATATATATATATAATTAGACTCACTTTTTAAATAATATAAAATAATATATATATATATACATATCATGATGCACATAACAAATGGTATGATTTATGGAGTCTTAATATATTCTCGTTATATGAGGATTGTTCTAAATGTTAAAGCTTTCGGGTTTAAATAATCTGGATATTCCTTCAATGAGAATGAACCACTTTAATCTAGTCAAAGTTTAATTTATTTGTTTATATACTCACACTTATGTGATTGACAATTCAACGTATTCTAGTAGCCGGGGAGCGGACACATACGAAAATGAAGATGTCACATGCTTGAGTGCTCGTTCTGGACTCATACTGTCGCAAAAAGACAACAAAATTTAAAAAATAACACATACAATGAATAAAAACTTAACAAAAATAGGTACCCATAAGGATGTACATGTAAAATTACACGCCTTGTAAGACATCTAATTCTCTGTGTTGGTACATAATCATATGTCCATGTCGAGCACATGATTCCGTCCCGACGGGGCGTAATCTATTTTTACCTAATATCGCAAGAATATCAAAGAACAACAAATCCTAAAATTATATATAGTCCCAAAATCATCGAATCATACATTGCACATTATCCATTATCCAAACTATGATCCGATAATATCTAGTACATTAATAAATTAAAGCTAAGGTTTTGTATTATTAACTGTGACATATTTTTAAACAAATGTTATTCACTTTAAACAATAATAAATTGACATAAAAATTGATACTGCACATAAGATACGATATTTAAATCTATGATTGGTCATTCAACTTATGATGATTTCTTTAGTTCAAAATATTCAATGAGGTTTTCGACTATAACGATTATTTTAACATAGTTTTTTATTTTCAAAATATATGGTATACCTCTATTCTGATGATTTTAATAAATTTAGTTCCGACGTTTGAAGAATCAATGACTAAATTTATCAACATCGTCTTAGTTATGGTTGTTTACAAGACATGTTACACTAGTCGAGGTACACTCAGTGGACATCTTGAAATCAAATGGCTAAATTTAATAATATTAAAAACACCCTCGCTAGATCTCAGTGTAAAATAAAATTATGAGAGTGACGGATTTAAACCTACATATAAAAGTAATTCTTATTTTTTCTTACAAAAAATATCGAAAATGGAATGTTGATCGACTTCTTTTTATTTCTCAAAAGAATTGTAAAATTTGAAAAACATAATAAAAAAAATTGAAATATAATTTTTAGTGTCCTTTTTTTAAGAAATAATTTTAAAAAGGGTTTGGCTAAATTAGGGCCCAATTTTTGTTAATCATTCGCAAAATATAGAGAATCTTTTTAATTCAATAGTCAAAGACGGTTTTACCCTTTGACCAAGAATCTTTATTTTTGTCTTGTAGTGGAATGTGGGTATGGTTAGCCAAATGTAGAAGAACACAAAATTACTCCTCCAAACAACCCTCTTATACTCAACACTTAACCAAAATTTTAAAAACTCCCAAAAATTCAAAAACTCTAAAAATTTCAAAAACTTCAAAAGCTCTCAAATAAACACTTGAACCTCCAAAAATCATTACTTTTTTTTGTAAATTCGGAATAATCGAAGGATGGACTTTGAATGTGAGAAGCTTGCGAGGAGCATGGGACTCCAAATATGGTAGTTGTTCTAACCAATCTATATAGAAAAGTTTCCATTTTGGTAGACCTTCTACATTTAGAAAGCTAGAACCCGAAGTGCCCCGCCGGTTTCAACCATCTAAACCGGCGGGGACTATGAACATTCATAATAAAATCTATGAAGGTTCCTCGCTGGGGCCCACCATGTCCACTCGGCGGGTTCATCGAGTCCCAACCGCTGGGTGGGACACCCGTACCCGGCGGGGTTGTTACCCTGTACCCGGCGGGGTTGTTACCCTGTACCCGGCGGGGCCAACTCCCTTGTTTTGTGCAGATTATGAGTTTCATTTTGTGTTTGGTCCCCGCCGGGTATATTATTGGAACCCGCCGGGGGTAGATAGTTCCACCGCCGATGTGGGATTATGTAACCGTCGGGGTCAACCCCTGTATTTTTTCCCTAATGGAGTTTGATTTTGGCCCTGACCCCCGGCGGTTGACAATAGCCCCGCCGGGTTGAGAATTTTCAACCGCCGGTTTAACAATGTCCCCGCCGGTTGGAACTATATAGAATCGGCGGGGCAACGTCCTTCAATGTGTGAATTTTCTAACCGTTGGGTTGGGGTTGGCTTATTTTATCCATGCTCGTATTTGATGGGTTTTTTTTCACATAGGGTGAAGAGTTAAAGAGTGGAGATGGAGGGTTAAAGGATGAGTCAAAGGATGATTTGACTAGTTCGTGCATGGTGAAGGCGGCGGAGGAGGAAATACCGGTGCCTTGCTCCATCAATTATAGCGAGTTGTTCAACACCAAATCTCACTACTACTCCCAGGCAGACCTGATTGAATGGGTTAAGGAAATCGCATTGGATAACGAGTTTGTGATTATTTTACGTCGATGCGATAGACACGATCATAAAACTCCGAGAGTAGAGTTTGTGTGTGAAAGATCTGGAGTTTACACAAAACTGGTAGATCCCAAGGATCTAAAGAGGAAGTCTACCGGAACGAAAAAATGCGGATGCTCGTTCGCCCTTAAAGGAAAGAAGATGGGTGATGATTTGTGGGGAATAGAGGTTGTGTGCGGCGTTCACAATCACGATACTACATCCTACAAAGAAGGTCATTCCTACGTGGGACGCTTTCAAAAAATAGAGATGGTAGTTCTATGAAAATGGGATCCCGTCCTCGTGATATTCTTGGTGGAGTGAAGAAATTGAACCCTAAGAATTCTTCTACAATGCGCACCATGTACAACGCATTACTAAAACACCGGAAGCTCGAGAAAGGCGGTCGGTCGCAATTCCAATACTTGTTGGGTGAACTAAATCGACTAAACTACTACGAATTCCATAGAAAGTCCGAAGACGGAAGCGATATCATAGGCGAGCTTTTTTTTGCGCACCCGGTTAGTCTGGATTTGTTACGGACATTTCCGAACGTCATTTTAATGTATAACACGTACAAGGTGATCAAATACGGGATGCTGTTGTACGAGGTCGTGGGTGCGACTTGTACGGGGAAAACATTCTACATTGGATTTGCGTTTATGTCGAATGAAAAAATCGAGACCTACAAGTGGGTGTTAGGATGCTTACATTCGTTAATGGTAACTCACTCCATCGAATTACCATCCATTGTTTTGACGGATAGAGACTTGGCGCTTGTGAATGCGGTGGAGGAAGTATTCACCAATGCAACGCACATGTTGTGTCGATGGCACATCAACATGAACGTCCTAGGAAAAACAAAAAGGATCATAAAGGAGAAGAAAGTGTCCAACGCCTTTTTGAAAGTGTGGAATGAAATGATGTTGGCGGAAACAGAATTAGCCTACGAGAACTACCGGTCGGAATTGCACCGCGACTTCAAAGAGTATCCGGAAGCGATTGAGTATACCGAAAGTTGGGTAGGGTCATACGGTGACAAGATTGTCACGTGGAGAACTAACAAGTGGATGCATTTTGGTAACCAAACCACAAACCGCGTGGAGAGCGCTCATTCGAGCCTCAAGCGTTTCATCGGTACAAGCAAAGGTAACTTTGAATCTTTTTGGTTGAAGTTGCATACTTTGATCGAATTGCAACACGGGGACATCAAGGCTTCCTTTGAAAAGAGCCGGTTGTTGGCCCTACATAAATTCACAAACATTGTGTACGGTAAACTAAAAAACAACATCTCTCACTATGCAATGGAACTTTTGGCCGACGAAGTCGAATGTGCCCGCAACATGACAATCGCACCGGATATGCCTTGCGGTTGTGCCATACGAACTACGCACGGTATGCCTTGCGCCCACGAAATCTATGAGTTTGTTGCAAAAGGCATAGAGGTGCCGCTTGAGTTGTTTCATGAACATTGGAAGAGGTTAGACATCCTAGTTCGTACCAACCTCTCGATGAATGAGCAACTTAAAGCCAAACTTGACAAACTAGTATGCGATGTCATGGCGTCCAATGACGAAGCACGCATAGAGCATATTTATAAACAATGGTTTGTCGTCGTCCATCCCGAAACAACTAACATTTTGGAGCCATTGGTTAAGAAAAAAGCGCGCGGTCGTCCACCTAACAAACGTAAGTTATCTATTGCCACTGATGATACATCCACTAAACGCGACAAAAATGGGCACGAGTATGTGCTTCAATCAGAAAATGCTAGTACACCATCCTTACTTGGAGACTTCAAACTTCCAACCGCAACCTCAAGTAAAGGGAAAAAAAGAAGGGGCCAAAACGTGGTTCGAAAAGCGCCCCCGCTAGTACAAAAGGTAGCGATATTCCAACGCAAGCAAGTGGGACAATTCTTAGTAGTGGAAAGGTGGGTTGTAGGTCAAGCTCTACGATGCCGGTGAAGGAAAGTTTTGTAGACCCCAAAGGATACATGAACCAATTCTCCATCTATTTTAGGCCTTTCGTAGAGTCCATTAGCGATGTTAAATCCGATGGCCATTGCGGGTACCGCTCGATAGAGTATGCCTTGAACGGGCAACAAGATGGGTGGAGGTTGATAAGGGATGCCCTTTACAACGAGCTGATGGATTACGCATCCGTCTACGTTAAGATTTTTACTAGCATGGAGGATTTGATTGATGTTGCGGAGCGTGTGAAATGTTCTAGCGATGTGGGAACTAAGGACCATTGGATGTCCATGCCCGAGATGGGAGTGGCAATTGCATATGCGTTTAACTGCATACTCCATTTTGTTGGGCTATTCCGAAATATTGATGTCGGCTTCACTTTTCTTCTGCTAAGAGGTGCACCTCCTCAGATGCCAAACCGGTTGGAAATCGGATTGGGTTGGGTCAACTCCAAATATTTCGTGAACGTAAGTATTCATACAAGGGGCATGTTAATGGTAATTTTAATATCAAGAAATTTATTTTATCGTGTTTTCGTTTTGTAGCTTGGGATTAAGGCGGAGGCCCCATGCGCTAGGATACATCCTTGTTGCTTAAAGTTGCGTTCACCAGAAGCAGAAGGTTGGGCATTGCCGATTGCATCTCGTTGCAAGAAATACGAAGAGCTTAAAATAATTACCCCAAAGTAACCGATTTATCCGCTTTTGCTTGATGACTAGAAGATTGTAATGAATGTAAACCTTGGATTGTTTTTATGTTTTTATGGTTTTTATGTTTGGATGGTTTTTATGTTAAAAACAATAACACTTAAGGTTCTTAATATTCCGATTGCATTAAAACATTACACTTTAATCAAAAGCATTGCATAATTAGAAACACATAAGCACATAACATAAACCAAATGATAGATAAGCTAACCTTGAGTTAGCATTGCACATTTAGTTTTACGGAGTCGGATAGTTCATTCCATACTCAAACCTTTTCTCGATTGAATATTCGTCTTCATCACTACTTCCTTTGGGAGTTGAGTACGTTTCAACGACGCTAGCTATTGCGTCGGCTATTTCTTCCTCCATTCGTTGTATCGCATGTGCCACCATCTCCTGCGTAATTGTACTCTGCAATCCCATGTCGAATACCTTTCGGACTTTGGTTCGGACTTCCCAAGGAAGTGACTCGATATGTATAGTCACTGTTTTAAGATAAGCTAACCTATCGGCGACTTCTTCGCGTGCACGTGGTCGGGGAATTAAACATAGTGGACACAATGCCTCCCTGCCGTGGTTGAAAAATATTCTGCACAGAACCGCATCGACGAAACTAGGAATCTCCTCTTGCATTGTACCTTTGACGAAGTCAAATGCGCTTAGGAGGCTTGCATCTTCGTGCACATTCCAACCAGAATCACCCATTGTTATAACTTAAGTGTTTAGTTTCATAGTCCGATTACAGTACTTATAGAGTACATGTATGTGGTTCAGTCTGAAAAATAATGAGCGCGAAAGGGTGTTATTTTCCCCGCTTATTATTTGTTTATTGGCGGGAGTCTCATTTGGTTGGAGTTCGAATTTGGCGGGACGTCGAATTTGGCGGGAATATGAATAAGGCGGTACAAGCAACCTACCCCGGCGGGTTGTTTATTGACCCCGCCGGGGTAGGTATTTTAAACCGCTGGGGACGTATTCAACCGGCGGTTGAATATTAGTACACCGGCGGGGAAGGGCTACCGTTGAAAAATAAACAACATGAGCATATTAAAACTGAAATACACAACAACAAAATTTGGTGGAAACTATCTCAGGTTTTACGTTTGGTGGAAACTATCTCATGTTTTACGTTTTTAAAACTAGAGTGTGAGTCAAATATCGAATTCGAAAACGCAAACCACAACAACAAACTTAAATTAAACGAAGAACAAATGCATATTAAAAATGAAATACATCAACAAACTTAACTTAAGGTTTAAAATAACGAAACAGCCCAAATGTCAATAATTATAAACAGCCCAACTGTCAACAACTAGAATAACATGAAAATCAAAAAGCCAACCATGATAATCAAAAGCCACGGGCCGGTAATCTCCATCACCTTCCTCGCAAAGGACACCATCTCGTCAGTCGAATCGTCTAACGGACGAACACGATTAATCGTGTTCACCACATCGATCGCCGACGCCTCCGTAAGAATCCGAGGTGTGATGTTAAACCACCCGTACATCTTCACGTATGCCTTGTACTGGGGGGATGAGGTGTGAGTACTCCCTTCCAAGGGCCTCGAATACCTATCGATCACGTATATGTGCTCCATCCAGTTCGTTCAATGCCTACCCTGAAGCGCATAGCGAAGATGGTCTCCTCTACCAAGACCGGTTCTAGCAACGAGGGGGTCCAGCGGCTTTTCTTGGATCCAACCGAACTGGCGCATAACTCGGTCGGGGTGATATGCCTCGCTCACCATCATAAGGAGAATAGGGTTTCGGTACAACCCTATTGCCTGCTCCGGCCACACCTCACGGACATCATCGTAAGGTCGGAATATAACCTACAAAAAAAATTAATTAATCGTACTACATTTTATATAGAATAGACGTATATTAATAAACGTAAAGAAGATAACTTACATCCCTTTCTCATTGAGCCGCGAGAATGTCACGGTAGTAAGGCTTCCCATGAGCTAATGATGTCGGGATCTTTTTAGGCAACCACGCCAGCATCTTCGGATCCGTTGGGCTATAACCACTATTCACTCGCGCGCGGAAAATAGGGAAGTGGTCATAGACCCAACACTCAAACAAGGCGGAGAAGCCAACCAAGCTCTTCAAGGAGTGCTTCGAAATGCCTCCCAAGCTCTTGTACAACCACACCAATGCACAAGTACCCCATGCGTACTCACCAACCTTCGTCAAGTCCTCAAGGTGGTGGAGAAAATCGGACTGGATGTTTTTCTGGCTCGTGTTGGTGAAGATAGTACACCCGAGGAAGAACAAGATGTATGCCCTAGCTGCTGCCATCTTCATCTCGGTAGTGAGGGCGGCATTGGAATCTAAGTACTGGTCCCCGGAGAATGTGGTCCTAAGCCATCGGAGGCCGAATCCACTCCCGTCGTGCGCTTCCATTTCCTGCTGCACATCAGCAGCCGAAACTCCCAACATCTCCGCATAGCGTGCGTACGTCGCCTTTATCGGAACCGGGAGGCTAGTAATCACATAAACGTCGTCCAGTGTCAACGTCATCTCCCCAAAGGAAAACTGGAACGTGTTAGTCTCTTGGTGCCACCTCTCAACGAACACCTCGACCAACTGCACGTGGTTGTTAAACCTTGGTAGATGCCGCATCAACGGCCAAAACGGTGTCTCCTCGAGGTAAGCCCTAACCGCTAGTTGTTTGCTAAGGTCCCACTGACCAAGCAAACCGTACTTCGATTGTACCGTGATACCCGAGCGCGCCTGTAAAAAAATCAAAAATATATACAATGTTAAAACAACAATTTAACTAATCAAACATATATTTAATTCGATAACTTACGTCGTTTTTGAAGGCGTAGTACGCCTCATGTTGGGCATAGTCGGGGAAGAGAATGACGCTATTTTGGGATAGAAAAAGATTTTTCCATCCCTCCAGATCGGTTGGAAGCCCTTCCGCACGGACCTCTCTTCGCGGTAGTGACATAGGGACCTCCGTTTCCTCCTCCGAGTCCTCCTCGTCTACTAGGGCAAGCCGCCGTCGGATGGGGAGCACCTCTCGTGAAGGAGAAGATCGTGGATGGGGGGCCTCCCTTGTGGGACCGCGATCCCTTGCGGCGTCATATTTCTGATGCCGCAAGGATCGTTGCGTGGGGTCCTCGCTCACCTCGCGCTCGGGGCGACCACGCTCGGGGCTGCTCCCCACGTTCCGGCCTATCGACCACCGGTCGTCAGCTACCTTCGCCCTTTTTCGCCGCCTTCTCCTTCCTGCGAGGTGCTTCATGTCTGCAAAAACAATCACAACAAAACAAGTTAGAACGAAGCAAAAAAAAATTACTAGTTTTATAAAAATAATAGGTCTCCCCCGCCGGTTTACCAATTTTCACCCGGCGGGTGAAAACTATTATTTTGAAAATTGAATTTTCTACCCGTCGGGTGACAATTATTCACCCGGCGGGTAGAAAATTGATTTTCAAAATAATAATTTTCGCCCGCCGGGTGAATCGGCCCACAGCCGACGGGGAACGTAAACACAGTGTTTTTATGTTCATCGTTCCCCGCCGGGTAAATCGGCCCAGCACCGGCGGGGAAGCATGAATATCTGGAAATTCATCTTTCCCCGCCGGTCGAAATCCCTAATATCCGGCGGGGAAAGATGAACATCTGGAAAAAAAAATATCCCCCGCCGGGTATCCAAGCACTGAACCGGCGAGGGAGGCTCGAAACCACGTTTAACGACTTCAACAAAAACTCCTAAAACTCCCTAAAAAACCGAATCAGCCAAAACCAAATCTACCCTAGCATCACTACACAACTAAAAACAACTTCATAACCAATTCTAACACCCTATGCGTATCAAAATCAAAAAATGAAGCAAAACCAAATATAGAAAAAAACTACATTTAATAGTAAAAACTTACTCTTTTCCTTTTCTCATGCTAGTTCTTGTCTTGGTGTTGATGTCGTAGAGTTCTTCGGATCTGATTTTGGAGCTGATTTTTCAAGATTGTAGAATTTTGGAAATGAGAGTTTGTTTAGGGTTTTGGGGTTGATTTTGGGTTGGGGCTGCTTTAGAGATGAGAATGGTTAGTGTTTAGGGTTTTAATTTAGTAAAAAAAGAAAGGGTGTTTTGGATACAATCTTGGAGCTACTTAAAATTTGCTTGGGTATGGTTAAAATTGGGGCTGCATAGCCAATTTGGCTCTAATTTAGCAAGAAAAGCATTATATATGGTAACGAGCACCTCTAGAGAAAAAACTATTATTTTTTTCATTGTATCCAAAATCCTTGTTAGAAAATCAATTTATAGCCCAATCCATCCCAAGGCGAAGAAGGTGCTCCTTCTAGTTTAGTTTTGGTTTTGGCTGCTCCTACTCACGGGAAGTCGTCACCGTACCGGAGATTCAAGGTATACGAAGTTTGGAAATAGAATTTAGAGATGTCTGGAAGAAATCGGGTTCCTATGAACGAAGGGGGTTTCGGGTTAGGGCATCATCCTCCTCATCACCTTCCTCATCCGCATCCTGGGTTACACCCTGCAATCTTGGCTCAAAACGAAGATACCCAAGGACTTCTGGCTGATAACCAGAGGCTAGCCACTACACACGTCGCATTGAAACAAGAAGTTGAAGCTGCCCAGCATGAATTGCAGCGAATGGCCCGATTCGCTGATTCTTTGCGACCAGACAAAGATGTTCAGATGAGGGAGCTGTATGATAACTCGGTTCGCCTTCAAGCCGATCTTCGAGCTTTGGAGAACATGAAAGGTGAGCTTCATAAGGTTCATACTGATATTAAAGAGTTTAGTGCTGCAAGACAGGAACTCAATGCCCAGCTTCAGGTTATGAATCAAGACTTGGCTAGACTCAATGCAGATTTACAACAAGTACCTGCTTTAAAGTCTGAGATTGAACATGTCAAGCAGGAATTACAACGCGCAAGGTTGATTCATTTACATCTTCTTCTACTGTGTTATTCTGTTAATAGCCTATAGTCTGCCTTTACAAGGTCTTCTTTCTTTCTTTCTTTAGAGCTGCCATTGATAGTGAAAAGAAAGGATATGCAGAGAATTACGAGCATGGTCTAGTGATGGAGAAAAACTTAGTTGGAATGGCCCGCGAGCTCGAGAAACTTAGAGCAGAGATCGCTAATGCTAATGTACCAAACCCTGGTAATTTTTTCAACTCTCTTGTTTTTCTTAATAACTTCTAAGTGAGTTTCTTTTGTAGTCTTTATTAAGAATACTAGTTAGCTTTAGTGGTTTTTGAACAAAATAGCAACGGAATAGTTTATCTTACTAGCATAAGATCTTATCTTAGTTTAGCTACCGAAGTTGGAACTCTCAGTTTTTATCAATGTTTGGAGAGGAGTACATTGTTAGGTATAGATAGTTTTTATAGATGTTGGATGAATATTTACGGCTTTATCTTTTTCAAGAAACATGTATATGTTTCCTGTTTTAGGGTTGAGCTTATCTACCACTAATGATCACCATATATGTTTTTCCAGCTGCTGCTTATAATGCGAATTATGGAAATCCCTATCCAACTGCTTATAACGCCACGAATCATGTAAGTTGTTAGAGGTTGATTTAAGTTACTAGTGAGAAACTTCTATGTAAATCTTATAACTTGTCAATCTTATTTTGTATACCAAAAGGCACAGCAACAGGGTGGTGCAGAAGGTTATCCTCAGTATGGAGCAGTACCTGTACCTGGTCCTTGGGGGGCTTATGATGTGCAGCAAGGTCAAGGACACAGACCTGGGCATGGGCATGGACATGGACATCGATAGACTATTATTCTGATATGTCATAAGGTTTTAGGGGGTGCCGCAACATATTAACTGAACAATTTTTTAAAGATTTTCTTGGATTTTTAGAATATGTTCTCTCTTCTAGATCTTTTGATCCTAATGTTTTGTTGCCATCTCTATGTGCTAAGAATCATCTGCTATCTGTAACTCAGTCTCATGATTGTACACTTGTATTTGCACATATTAGTAGTTGCCTAGTTGGATTGGATGCCTCGGTATATGTGGCAATAAGATTACTTTGATATGAAATGGAAGACACTTATGACACCTTTGTTTTTTATGTACAATTTCTCATTAAGAATTAAATCCATATCTTTATAAACTTCCATTGTTAATACTCTGCCTGCAAAAGTGAGCTTTTTGTTCTTGGAATTTTGACTGGAGTTTGGATTTGAAAGACAGGTTTGGAGTAATAAGGCTCAGAAAATATGTCAGACTATATCTTAAGAGAACATTTTTATAGGTGGGTCACCGCTGTGACACTGGTTTAGCGCCGTCACAGTAGCTGTCATGGTGGCATAGTTTTACCGTTGCTGTGGCTATGGCTGGTGAGATGCACCATTAGCCTTCTGAACCAACATCAGAAAACTACTCTAACCGATATCACAAAACTACTCGGCACGGTGCTACCGCAATACACAGGCTTGGCAGGTCTCAGACAAGGCTTATTCACCATAAGAAAAATGTTTGTTAGTATATTTTGTTGACCTTTGAAAACTAAAGAATTGAAAACATGTATATCGGCTGCTTATTAATTTCCTAACTAAAACTTTCGCACCCTTGTACAACTTTTGCCAAATTCGGATAGTATGTCCCTTTCACAAAAGGACACATGTATTATATTAGTGGAGACAGCGAGCCTTTCACATGTTATTTGATGTGTTCCTTGTTTTGTTCAACTTAACGTTCACTTTAATTTATTGGTTCATGGAAATCCTATATCGGTCCTTATTTTGAAGAATATTTCTGTTGAAGTATTCTTTTTATTGGGAGGGATGGTGTAATAAAAACATAGCCATGTTAATAGTTATAATGTCTTACTATAATTTATTTATCACAATGAAACTAATGTTTTATCAATTTATTGATGATGCTGTTACAAGTGTGTCGTATGACTACTGTACAAAGAACTTTACCTGAGTTTTACAAAACTTTATGATGCATAATGAATAGAAAATGGTACAAATGTAGATTTTAGCATTTAAAAATCCAAGCTAAGCAACACGAGAAAACAGCACCTCAGTCACAGGTGATTGGTTGAGTCAAAGGAAAAAAGTAAGATAGGTAGACTAGCTTTAAGTTAGCAAAGATCGGTTTATAGGTTTACTTCTCATCCTCAATCCTCATCATTCATTCCAAAGGAAGTGTTAGCATTCTTAATAATTTGCTTCAGCCCCATAAAAATGGTTTATTCTCCAAACCCAGCATTCTACATAGCCATATCAATTGTTGCTTTCGTTATATCTAAAATCATCATCTCAGTTCTTCTTTACAAACGTTGGAAAACAAAGAAAATGGTTGATTCAGATGGCTATTCAGGTATTTAATAATCTACTGTCACTAAATATATTTTCAGCCAATACTAACCCCTAAATATATATATGCTATTCTACCAAATGCAGGTGGAAAAATGGTGATGTTCAAGTCACCCTTAATGCAATCTCTAAAGTCAGGTAAGTTTTTGAAGAAGACGCTAAAGCTAAGTAACAAGGACATCTTAGGGAGTGGAGGGTATGGCACAGTTTACAGATTAACGATAAACGAAAGCACCACTTTTGCTGTAAAAAAACTACAAAGAGGTAGTGCTGATAGGGACAGAGGGTTCGAGAGAGAACTTGAAGCCATGGGAGATATAAAGCACCGCAATATCGCAACCCTACATGGCTACTGCACTTCAACTCGATACAACCTTCTTATCTACGAGCTCATGCCAAACGGAAGTTTGGACTCTCATCTCCATGTGGATCACAACAACAAGGGTTTGGACTGGGAATCACGATACAAGATCGCAATAGGAGCTGCAAGAGGAATCTCTTACCTTCACCATGATTGTATCCCTCACATCATTCACAGAGACATCAAGTCGAGCAACATATTACTAGATCAAAACATGGAACCACGAGTTTCTGATTTCGGACTCGCTACTCTCATGGACCCTGATAAGACTCATGTTTCCACTTTTATAGCCGGAACTTTTGGATACTTGGCTCCTGGTAAACCACTTGTAAATATATATAAAATTCTGTATCAAGTTAACTTACAAGTTACATCTTATTTTGTTCTGCAGAGTACTTCGATACAGGGAAAGCAACAGCGAAAGGGGATGTTTATAGCTTTGGAGTTGTTCTCTTAGAGCTGTTAACTGGGAAAAAGCCTTCAAATGAAGCTTTCCTAGAAGAAGGAACTAAGCTCGTAACCTGGGTAAGTTTTCAATAACAAAAATATATCTTCCTTCTGTCTATTATAACTTCAAATTCTTTACTTGGCTTGACAAGCAAGAAAATTCTATTGCCTTGAAAAGGAAAATGCTATAAAGAACAGTGAGAGCACTTATATTTAGTTACTTTGCGGAAAAAATTACTGTGATAAGAAAAAATCTAGAGAAAGAAGTTCCAGTTATTCAAACTATTATCTGGTTGATCCTATCAGGACAACTATTAGCTAGTTGATCTCTTGACAGTCATGTGTTTTTCCAAAACAATCGGTCAGCGATTTCCCCACTAAAATAATTCCTTGACTATACAACTAGAAATCCAAAATACACAAACAAAAAAAAAAGTTGGTCCCAAAATATGTGTTTGTTAACTTAGTCTTGTAATGTTAAGCCTTTACAAACAGATAAGTGTGGGTTGCTTTTATTTGTTGTTTGAACAGGTGAAAGCAGTAGTGCATGACAAGAGGGAGGAGCATGTAATAGACAGTAACTTAAGGGGTTACCCAATTGATGAGATTAACATTGTATTCAATATTGCAATGAAGTGTCTTGAACCGGACCCTCTAGCTAGGCCTACGATGGCTGAGGTTGTCAAGATGCTTGAGAAAATCGAATCATAAAAACTTACACATGTATAGAACAAGAGAATAAAAATAAGCATTGTAACATATTATTCAATTTTAAAGCAGTTTACAGAAACTTACACTTTTGTATTCATTTGAGAATTCTTTCTAGTTGGTCAGCCACTGAGGCTTTGAGTGAAGGAGAGACTGGAGAATCTCCAAAAAACACATTAAAGAGGGCACAACATACATTTTCCGACTCGATTTTAGTGCCTGCGTCCGTTGGCAATGGCATACCACTAGATGAGACAAAGATCTGACAATAACGAAACCAAAAAGAAAACATATCACAAAAACAAAGAAATCAAATTTGGCAATTATACGAAATATCAAATCTAATAACAAAATCCCTAGTTGAGAGACAAACTCACGAGCATTTGGGATGAGTTAAGCCAAGTCAAAAAAATGGAAGTTCCTTTGTTAAGGGGTCTTCCTTGGAAAGTAGTGCGGAACTTAGAGAGTGCGGATTCGTCGATTGGCAAGGGGGCTTTGATCCTTGGGGAAATGGCTTCGTCTAAGGCATCCCAGAAAGTTTTTCCATCCACATCTCTTACCAGAACAATCTGCAATGCTTTCTCTAGAGGAGCTGCCAAACGCATACAGATAAAAGCTACAGTTGCATTAACAAAACCAAGTTTGATCTATTAGTCAGATGCTTACACATCAAAATAGAGTTGAAATCATTTTGAATCTCAGATTTTGAACTTAGGAGGGATTCGTTGATGTAGAATCCTGCAGCATAAACCTTTACACCTATAATAGCAAACACCTTCTCCCTGTAACCTGAATTGAATTTGGGACCAATAAATAGTAAATACAGTTACTCTACTACATGTGTTTAGAGGAAAAAGGAATGAAAACTGACCAGTTCCAATCAGAGACAAACACTGAGACAAGGCTGGCAAACATATAGAGTTCTGAAATTTGACATTAGTTGCAGTTTCCTCTTTGTACTCGACTGCACCATTACCTTCCATAAAATTACTAGTTTAAACTTGTCAAAAGGAAAAGAGAAATAGTCCATTTTTGTGTTTGTACAAGTTTAGCTGATTTAAGTTTCAACCCAAAACGCTACAGTGTTCAGATTTGAAACATCACAGCTCAAAAATCTCTCCTTGATTAATGTAACCCAAACTTGCAAAATCAGTACTTCACATCTGAATATGTGATTTATAAGAATGTTCATCCGATTTTGCATTGCATATTATACAACAACAAAGATTGAAATACCGTAGGTAATAGAGATCCATCCTAGATTTTAAATTTTTAAGAATGACATTGACAGATAGGAAAGAACCTGAAACAGCCTTTAAGGAGAAAGGGAAGTGTTTTCTAGACGGAGCAGATTTGGTTGGAAAGTGTAGTCTTGATCTTGAACTGGAATTCCACTTCTGGAATGAAGAGACGCCGTTGATTAATGTTGGAATTGCCGATAGGCCATGCATTTTGCTATGTTTACAACGCCCAGACCAGAACCAGAAACTAGGTACACTACTCTTACTTATTTTTCTTTTTCTTTTTCTTTAGTAATCACCAAAATGGTGTGACACTGAGGTGGTGTTCAACTTGGTTTTTAAAATATATGAACCGTACGGGTGTAAGTACTCTAATGGATAAAACCAGATACTTATGAGATAAATGCAGTTTTTACAATATCCAATATACAAGAGCATCTACAAATACCATTCCATATGTTTTACGGTTCTGGCTAAAAAGTTCTATAAATTGTTATAAGTAATTTTATTTTTTATTAAAATTACTCCTACCTAGGACTGTAAGTTATATATCATTATACTAACCAGCTCTAAACGAGTCTTGAAATTGGAAGCATTTTTTCACTCACACATTTTTTTTTCTTCTTCTTTACTTTATCATATTTTACCATTTTTTTAAAAAATTAAGAACCAAAGCAACAAAAGCTCTAAAAAAAAATTATTTTTGAGTGAAGAAAAAACAGCCATACCAACAAACAATTAGCAACGGAAATAAGTTAGTAAATATTGGGGTGTAATTATGTCTTTGTATCAAACTATTGTTGTGGTTTGGTTTGATTCATACTAGAATAGGGTTTTATGATTCTAAATTTTGGTGTTTGTTGAAAAATAGTGGCGGGTTTTTGTTTGGTTTTGTAGATTAATTTAGTTTTCGTCAGTGTTGGACTGTTTGTTGGACTGTTTGTGACACAGACCTGTCCAACCAATAATGAGGCTAGCTGTGACTAAATTTAACTTGCATAAAACTTAATTACCGCCGGTTTGAAGAACCAAATCCAGCGATACGGTTTGTAGTCAATAGATTTCTAGGCCGAAAAAGCCCTTTAAAAGTTGGCGTGATGAAGAGAAACCTAGTTTGAGAAAAATAAACGTGCGCAATCCGGTAGTAGTAATGGTAGCAGTAGTTGTCCCGTGCGACAAAAGGTAGCCGAGGTGAGCAATCTGTTAGGGAATGTATGTTTCGAGATGAATCACCTAACAAGTAGTCTGGTGACAAGGAAGATAAGCTACATATACGTACCTAATTGCGTCCCACCATTCCGGATAGTCTGAAACATTTATCTTTTTCTCAAAATAATATCATATTGTTTTCGGACTAGCTACACTATGAGACTTACCGCACCTTCTTTGGCAATCTAAGTCATACTATTTATGTCTTACATTAATTAGTTTTTTTTGTTTATATCCCTATTAATTTTGTAACTTGATATGTTTTTAATTATTTCAGTCTCGTCCGGGTATTACCGTCCAAGCTAAGTACAAACTCCTCGATCAATGGGACCTAACAAACCACCAAATTGTGAAGATTAGCCTCCAAGCCACTCTATTATGGCCGATTTGTCACTTTCCGAAACTCAATTCAAACTCGCAGTTAGATGAGATATTTATCAAACGGTGGCATCACGAGACAAACATCTTATAGTTCTCCTTCGGCAAGATGACTATTATGTTGGACGACATGTTTGTCTTCACCGACCTCCCGGTAGTGGGTGGAATAATCGAGGCGGATCCGAGCACCCATTATGGTTAGATTTTTCACAGATACAATACACTATTTGGAGTTACGTCAGTGGAGATTCAAGAAGAACTAAAGGACCATGATGGAGTTGTCTTTTTTGTCTTAGATAGCTCAAGGAGCGTGTTATGGGTGATGCTTATTTAGATGGAAATATCGCACGTATCGATGTGATGAACTTACATGTTGAACATGCCTACATCTTGTTCATATTTGGTTGTACCATATTCACCTACACGAGCAAAAAAACGATACATATAGATTTTCTCCTACTTTTGGAGTACAAGGATAGGCTGGTGAGATAGTGTGGGGTGCATGTGCGTGGCGTGACATTATAGAAGTTTGAGAGTAATTTTGAATACGTCACTCAAGAGTCTGATTGGTTTCTCCATGTTGATAAATTGTTAGATTTACGACCATTTCCTGGTTTCCGACCTCTTTTTAAAACTGAATATAGTATATTTAATCTCAAAAACTTATATCGGTGGACTCTTTTTACTTTTCTTCTTTTTGGAATTTGAACGTAGAGTGAATTTTCAAAAGAGGTTCTTATATTATATACTTTATTACGTTTCATACATATATTTTTTTTGGTAAAGTCACTTTTTCAAAAGTAGACTACATATTATTTACTTTATAATCTTTTTACAATTTCATGCATAATTTTTTCGTAGAGTGATTTTTTCAAAACAATTTACACTTGACAGCATATCAATTAAGCCATGATCATGAATAGAATTTAGTTTCATTATCTGAGCAAAAATTGACCAATGCTCTTGACATGAATTTTTAGTATTTGTCAAAATCGGATTGGAAGTTGAATCTGATATATTCGTTTGGTGCCATATCTTCTTTCGGCGTAAAATACATAATCATTTGGATATCTATCGTGGAAAAAATAATTCTATACTTAGGTTTTTGGAACCAGACTGGATCACTAGTTTTCTGGTTTGGTTTGGTTCGTTTTCGCTTCTCGTTCGATTTGATTCCGGTGTGGTCCGGATTTGGTTTGGTTTGATTTCATTTCGGTCCGGTTTGCCCCATTATTAAAAAAATCCAACTATAGTTTGATTTTCAAGTTTTTTACTTGAATAAAAGATATAAGAATTAAAGTTTAGAAATTAATCTTTATTTCTTTCTAATTGATTTTTACCTAATAATTTTGACAATATAACGTATAAGTTTTTATTTAAAAATAATAATCGAATTTAACGGTTTATCAGTTCGATTCCGCATCGTTTCTATCGATTTTTTTATTTTTTGGTTCGATTTTGTATCGGTTCTATCGCTTTACAGATTTTATCGGTTCAGTTCCAAATCGGTTCTACTAGTTTATTGGTTCAGTTTTGGACTTGTTTTATCGTTTCGCTTCCTTATCAGTTTTAGGTTTTAGAATAAAAGTGTGAACCAAATGTTAAGTTTTGGTCTAGTTCTTGATCCGGTTTTTACCAGTTTAGTTTCAATACGGTTCCTGATTTTCAGAAACCAATAACAACTCAAAAACAGTTATCGGAGGAGATGTCACGATAAAAAACATTGTATTCTTCAAAATTATTTTTGCTATTGAATTTCATTTTATATTTTGAACCATGATCTTTTAGATTTATTCGACTCATCGTGATTTATCCAATTCAACTAGTGCCAAACAGATAGAGGCTACTTAGCATCCATATATCTTCAAATACGAATATGAAAGAGTTTGAAATCAGGGAATTCCTTGCTTTGATAAGCATTAATATAACAAGTAAACTTTTATACTCTTACTAGATAATGAATACTAGACACAAGTCCATCGATGAACTTTCTGAATTTTAGAAAACATGGAAGAGGGTCTTCATATTTGTTAATGGATATAAGGAAACAAAAAGTATGATCTTCAACGGATGGTGCATTAGTGTTGGTGGTACAGATCAAGTATCATAACCTCAATTTTATTTTTCAGCTGGTTTTGTCATATATAATGTACAAGAATAAATATTTATTATACACTACATGGTATACTCGTTCTTTTTATGCATAGTATCATTGGTAGTTCCAGAAGCGCAAGTATGTAGAGAGGGACACCTAGAACATCTTTGATGATTTTGCTGCTTCAGGATGAGAGAAACAATTCTACTTTATGGTAACTCATGAGAACTTTTTTAAACACCGGATGATGCCCTAAGAAAAACAAAATGGGCATTGCAAGAACCTTAATAGAATCGTCTTAATAGGCCAACATAACATAAAAGACATCAGAGAAAAATATAGAGCCCACATGAGTGGAGCTTCAATCAGGCCTTTTTTTAATGCTTTGTTGTAATATGAATTTCCAATAATGGAGATAGTAAGCCAGCTTTGGCTCTATCTTCTCCATCTTTCCAAACTATAACTGTTAGATGTCTCCTCCTGCAAGAAAAAGGAAAGAGAAAGTAAAAAGAGCTATATTTACCCCAAAGAGGCATGATGACAAGTTGGTTAAAAAGATTGTATTCGGTCTGCTATAAATTTAGTCAAAATATTAATTGAGTATGCATGATCACGTCTCATTCATATCATTTCATACATAATGCTTCTGATGAAATTATCATACGGTATCTTTTATATACACTTTTTTATCTCTTACCTCAATTTGTGCTTAAGTATTGCTGAATTTGAAATTATCCCCCACGGAACTCCCAATGTCTCATACTTCAGACATGTCAAGCTTCTTAAGAATATTTTCTATCTATTCTTGTTGAGATAATATTATATAACATCATAATTTGTTCTTTCGGATGTCTATTCTAAGTATCATTCTTGTCTCTCTCGTATTATCTTTTTCAAACTCTTTTTTGGTTGATTATTCAAAGTTTCAATCTTCAGCCATTTCGATCTACCACTATGTCATCTATATACAGTAGCAACATGATATGTATGTCCATATGTGTTTTTCTATTACAATAAAAACATCTATGATAGTAACTTCTCTCATTATTGATTATCTTCATGAATGAGTAAAATCGTCTATTTTACTTCCCCAAAGATTGTTTCAATCTTTATATGGGCATATTCAACAAACACACACTTGTCACATGACCTCAAACCCTTGTAGTTGTCTCATATAGATGGTCTCATATAGTTTCTCCATGCAAGAAGGAAATAATAATATTCATATGATTTATCTCAACATCAAATCTAGTAGTAATAGACATCATTACTCTTATAGAAGTCTGTTTCACAAATAATGAAAATATTTTATTGGAATCAACATCCTCATTTCGCGTAAAGCCCTTCGCTACCAACCTAGATTTGTAGCTAGATAATGCAACACCATAATACCTTAATTGTTTTTAATATCCATTTATAGCCAACAAGATTCTAACCCTTGGGTTGCTTTAGAAGAATAGATGTATCATTCTTCTTCAGTAATTCAGTTTTTCCTTCAAATATTTCTTCCATTCAGTTTTGATAAGGATATAGAATATTGGGGGGCTTAAAATATTATAAACTAAAGTCTTATATGATAAATTATATAGTTGAAGGATAGTTTTGGACTATTTGTAAACTTGGGGATTGAAGTGTAAATAATTCATTTGTATAATTAATTCTGTTATACCAAGTCTGAACGTCTATAAATAATGGCTAAGGCTGTAAATAAAATATACGACATCTTCATTACTTTAATCTTACTTTTACTTTCTCTCTCTATAATCAAACTCTATTTTTCTCTCTCAAGAACTAGATTTATACTCATCAAATTGGCGACCACCAGTAGGAGCTTTATTCGTTTGGTACCTTGATTTCATATAAAAAAGCCCATAAATTATAAAGTTTTTGCACAACAATATCATTTTGGATCGATATGGAACTAGGAAATGCAGCTGATCCTGCGGTTCGAAAGGAAATTGAGACTTCAACTTCTGATCTACGTCAAAAGTGGAGAAGATGATCAAGATCCGGTGCAGAAGGTCATTTAGTTATCGAGGTTCGAATGAATCAATTGCTAGACAAAATAACTGCAATGTTCAAAGAGAAGAGTGTATTCGCTCAGCAAGGCTAAAATTTGAGGTATAACAAGTTGAATAAAAATATAAGCTAGAAAATCAATATGATCAATCATATACACCTTGTTGGATTCAAAGTGATCGGAAGTAAACATACTTACCTCACGAAAAGAGAAAAAAACAAACATGTATGTTACGTCCAGTGATGATGAATTTGACAATTTGGAATCTACAAAGGATTATCTAAGTAAAAGAGGTATCGAGGATCTTCGAAATAAGAAAAAGGCCGGCCTAGAAAATTGCGTAAAGAATATAGGCCAAAAAAGATAATGTGCCTCATTGTTTGAGGGAAACAGAATTATGTGAAGGAAATACATTGAATCAGTACACATGTATAGCTGCTCAGAATTTTTATGATGTTATGTGAACATGAGGAGATGACCAGTATGTACAAGGAGTAGACTGGATAAATTCACATTTAACAAGTGAGATAAGTTATATTACTCTTCTTTACCGTTTTGGCATTTGTAAGGTAGATAAATTCGATGGGATACAAGATCCCAATGATTACATCGAACAAATTAAGAACTATATGATGATAGGATGGTATGCATGGCCTTTCTTAGACATTTAAGGGCATAACACTGAAATGGTACAATAGGATTTTGAAGGAATCTATTTCCAATCTTAGAGATTTTAATACAGCTTTTCGACAATAGATTGTGGGAAGTAAAGAAATGTGGAAAATGGTGACATTATAAGATAATGTAAGCAGGTTGTGGGAGAGAATTTAAAGGATTATACAAAGCATTTTGTGTTAACAAAAGGATGATTGGATAATTGTGAAGAGTTGGTGGCTATGGCTGCATTTTGATAAGGTTCATTACCAGGTGACTTAGTAAATGAAACAACAAAGAGGAGAGCCTTGACTTTTGGAGCACCGATGGCTCAAGTCGATGATCAAATTAAAGTGGAGGAATCAACTAGGGTTCAATGAGTGGTTAGACCTAGTAAAATAAAATCGGAGTAGGTGTCAAATAATCAAGAACACTATTCGAATGATTAGACATCTTGTCTAAGGAATAACAATAATATTCCTCCTCGAACTAGAGAGTATACAACTCAAGCTACAGGGTATCAGTTTCAAATATTAAGGCCAAATCAGTGGATAATACTAGAGTATTATGATTATTTAACTGAGAATGTTGTTGCGATTTATGAAAAGGCAAAGGATATGTAACTTTTAGAAAAACGACTCCGATAAATAGACCAAAAGAAGAGCGCTACAACAGGTTTCGTAAGTATCATAATGATATTGGACATGATACTACAGATTGTATAGCTTTGAAAAATGAGGTTTAGATTTTAATAGAAAATTGCAAGTTAGCTGCTTTTGTTAAAGGTAAAGCAGTGGATCAAAGGCTCTAAGTGTATCGACTTCACAAGCTAGAAAATATACGTTGATGATTCTAGACTGTAAGTTCGATGAGTTTGACGCAGCCTCAGAATATTTAAATACAGATCTAGATCGATTAATATTAATGGTCGTGTATGAACCGGTAAAGCAAGGACGAGTTCAAGCTTATGTGAGTATTTTGAGTATTTGGCAACCTTTGGGGGAGATTCTATGGCTGGTAACACTAATAACTTCAGGAAAATACATGTGGTAAGTTTAGCTACTCAAATAGAACGAAGGATATCTACTCAGCTGCATGGAAAGAAATATACTCCTTTTATTGTTTTCAATGAATATAATTTGAGAGACATTGCAAGTCTTCATGGAGAAGCAATGGTTATTGGAGCAGAAATAGCTGGGATTGAAATCTGACATGTTTTGAAAGATACAGGAGGCTCCGTAAATGTTATGTTCAAGTCATTATAAGATAAGATGCGTAATCCACCTCGAATTTGTTAATAAGACCGTACTATAATTCGGTTTACAAGTGTGACAACTCAGGTGATTGGAGAATTCGAGGGTGAAGTGTGTTTGGGAAAAAGGAATTTTAAAAATAAGGTTCGAGTTTTGTGTATGGTGGTGGATTGTCTGACCAGCTATAATTTTATTTTTGGGAGATCTTGGCTTTTGAGGATGTATGCAATTGTATCCAATATTCATTAGTGTTTGAAGTATGTCATAGGAGACCGTGTTGCGGTGGTCTGACGTGATCAAAACTTCAGACCTCGAAATGTTAGCCAGAGAATGTTATGCAACAACTTTCCATATCTGAGGTCCTAACTGTAAAGATCGAATGGTTGAATAGCACATGGGGGTTGACTTTGGAATAAGAAGAGGGAATTGATGATCTGAGGGAGACCCCGGGTTCTTTAACAATGAGTGAAAGTATAGATAAGTATACATTTCCCAATGGAAAGATTCTTCGAATAGAAACGATCCTGTCACCAACTTTGCGTCATGAATGGTTACAATTTCTGTTTGCTAATTTGGATGCTTTTGCTTGGAAAACAGAACATGTAGTGGGGGTTCCACATAAAGTGATATGTCAAAAATTAGCTATAAAAATGAGGATCAAGCCTGCTATTAAAAAAAGACATACTTTTTATGTTGAAAAATCAGAGGTTATTGTGGTAGAAGTGGATCTTTTGTCTACGGTTGGACATATTAAGGAGGCTCAATATCATTTATAGACAGCAAACTCAGTGCTGATTAAATAAGAGAATGGTAAATGGAGAATGTGTGTTGACTTCACAGATTTGAATCGAGTTTTCCCTAAAGATCCATTTCATGTTCCTCGAATAGATCAGTTGGTTGATTCTACTTCAGGAAACAAAAAAAATTCTTTTATGGATGCTTTTGCAAGGTATAACCAGATTCATATGAATCGAAAAGACCAAGAAAGCACTATGTTTATTACTGATCGAGGCTTACATTTCTATAAGGTTATGCTCTTTGGGTTGAAGAATGATGGAGCAACATATCAGAAGTTGGTGAATAAAGCTTTTACTTCTCAGATTGGGAGAAATATGGAGGTAT
The DNA here is from genome assembly GCA_036936605.1 of Limnanthes douglasii subsp. nivea. Lineage (NCBI taxonomy): Eukaryota > Viridiplantae > Streptophyta > Magnoliopsida > Brassicales > Limnanthaceae > Limnanthes > Limnanthes douglasii. Next base: position 153,974,551 of record JAUPFV010000001.1, read on the forward strand.
ATATTTATGATATGTTGGTTAAAAGTTCAGTTGATGATAGACACTTGAAGGATTTAGAGGAGACTTTTCTAAATTTAAAGGTTATTCGATTGAAGCTAAATCATGAGAAATTTACCTTTAGAGTTCGATCAGGGAAATTCTTTGGGTATATTATTAGTGAAAATGGATAGAGGCTAATCCAAAGCAGATAAAGGGTTTAGTCTCAATGACATCACCTCGAACTATTAAGGAGGTGTAAATCTTGACAAGAAGGTTTGCTGCCCTTAATCTATTTATTTCAAGGTTTTCTGACAAGTGATTTCTTTTTTTTCCAAGTGTTACGAAGACCAAAGAAGTTTGAATGGACATAGGATTGTGAAGTAGCATTTTCAAGAATTAAAAAACTTTTGTTATCACCAGAGATATTTTCTAAGCCTCGAATTGGAGAGCAACTATTTTTATACATAACAGTGTTTGACTTCACCGTGAGTGTTGCTTTGATAAGTGAAGATAAAGGGAATTTCTTAGCCAGTCTACTATGTTAGTAAAACTTTCTTGGCAACGAAGAAAAGGTATTTGAGACTTGAAAAATTGGCTTTGGATTTAGTGGTGGCTGCGAGGAAGATGCGTCCTTATTTTCAAGCTCACACTATTGTGGTTCGAACTTCTTTTCTATAAAAACAAATGTGTTACAATGCCGAAACATTTGTTATATCACTTTTTTTCCTCGAACGGCTATTAAGGCTCAAGCTTTAGCTGCTTTTCTTATCAAATTTTATTCAAGCAGATCAAATGAGGAGACAAATAAAGACTTTTTGCCATAAAATTCGATGTAGGTGGTTTGAACTGATGGTGGTTCTAGTATTTTGAGATCTAGTGTGGGAGTGCAGTTGGTTGCTCCTTTTGCGTTAGCTGGTTTAAGGCTTGGGAATATTTGTGAGGCAAATACAGTTCGTTTGGAAACAGATTCACAATTAGTAGCAAATCATATGACAGGTGTTTCTGAGGCTAAAAAGGATCATTTAATTTTGTACATCACGACCTTCAAAATTTAGCTCTCCTGTTTGACAAAGTAATTGTATAACATATTAACCGAGGAGATAATACAGTTACTGATTATTTAGCAAAAATCACTTATACAGAATAATATCATTGGATATTGTCACAAGAGATTCCTTCAATTTTAACATGGTCAGAGCAATGTAAATATACCGAGGAGGCATTTGTCACACCAGACGTAATTCGAGGTGATTATAGAACTGATATCCTTAAATTTTTACTAAGAGGAACGTTACCTCAAGATGTAAAATTGTCTAAGAAATTAAGGTATAAGGATTATGGTTATGTTGTGTTGGATGAGGTATTATACAAGAAATCTTTGAGTAGGTCATGGTTGCATTTTTTTGGGTAAGAAAGAATCTCAACAGATTTTATCTGAGTTGCATGATGGTGAGGGTTCAGCATACTACGGCTTGAAGTCATTGACACGTCGAGTTTTGTTGGCAGGGTATTATTGGCCTTCAATTATTAATGATGCGAAGGTTTTAGTTCGAGGTTGTGATACTTGTCAGCGCTTTGCTAATTCTATTCACAAACTAGTAGTACCACTTATATTTGTTCCGAGGCTATCTTTTTTTACAGATGGGGAATAGACTTGGTAGGACCATTTCCTATGGCGTCTGGAGGACATCATATGATCATTGTGGCAGTGGATTATTTTTCAAAATGGGCAGATGTTGAACCATTGTCTAGAAAACAATCCAAGGATGCTATTAAGTTCATTGTGAATAATATTTGTTGTTGCTTTGGGGTTCCTCGAAGAATCACCACAGATTACGGTCCTCAATTTAACAACAGATAAATGACTTCTTTTTATGCTTCTAGGGGAATAACACAATCTTTTTCTACACATTTTCTTCCCCAAGCAAATGGTCAGGTAGAAATTACCAATAGATCTATTTTGGAGAGTTTGGAGAAGAATTTAACAGATACTATAGGGAAATGGCCTAACTATTTGCAAGAGGTGTTGTGGGCTTATCGTATAAATCCTAGAGAGGTTACTCAGATAACACATGTTGCCATCATGTATGTTATGGGTGTTGTTAGTCCTACAAAGTCTACTTTGCCTTCTTATAGAGTACTTCAATATTTTGAAGAGGAAAAAAGAACAGAACTAGACTTGATCAAAGAAAAAAATAGGTTAGAGCTCATTTGAATATGAATCATTATCAAACATTGATGAGGATTTGATATAATTCAAAGATGAGAAGAATGGATTTTAAAATGGATGACAAAGTCTTAAAGAAAGTATTCGTCCATACAAATGATAAACGACTTGGAAAGATGGCCCCGAATTGGGAGGGTCCTTATATAGTGATTGAGAGAATAAATCTTGGTACGTATTTCCTTTCTGATGAGCAGGGGAGGATGCTTCAACATCCTTGGAATATAGAAACCTGAAGCTATACTAGGAATGATATTCTTATTTTGAATATTTTTTAAATAATTGGCATACTCTTTCCCACTCTGTTGGCCAAGGGAGGTTTTAATGAGGTGTCATAGAAATATTCTAAGGTATTAATAAATATATTTTTTAGCCAATGGTTGTTTTACACACGGGTATTTAAATAATTTTGGTAACTAGTCAAAGACTGATCATCTTTGAAGTTGTTGGCCAAGAGTAATAAATCTGAAGCGTTATACGTTTATTATCAACACTTTTCGATGAAACAACCATATTTGAAGTGATACGCTCTCTAAATGCATTATTTATATTCGAGGTGCTATGCTTTCTAAACGCATTGTTTATATTCTAGGTGATACGCTCTATAAATGCATTATTTATATTTGACGTGCTATGTTTTTTAAACGCACTACTTATATTTGAGATGTTGCGTTCTTTAAATGCATTAAGTTTATTGGAGGTTTTAACGCTCTTTAAACACATCAATTTTATTCGAGGTGTTATTTTTTATTTAACAAATTAAATATTTATTTGTGACATGTGTGGGAATTCTAGGTAATAATAATTTGTTGATAAAATCAAAAATATTTATGATAAGGCAAATGAATGTGAGAAGAAAAAGGGTATTTATTCATTGAAGGTTAAAGTCCAATCTTACAAAAGCTATGTCAAATACCATACAAAAGAAAGTCACCACAAAACATCACATGACTTTGTAACTTGGAGTTCTCTTACAAAAGTTAGTTTTCTTTGGAGTTCTCTTCGGAAAAATCTCCTTATTTAGTATCATTTTCTTCTGACTCCGTCTCTGCAGAGGAATCAGTGGGGATAGGATCGAAGTCCTTGCTGGGATGGTTATCTATAGGTATTAATTCCCAAAAGCTTGAAAAGTTTACCTTTGGGCATGTTGCATAGATTTAACGAAGCAAATTAATTGTTTGCTGCTCCTCGACATTTCTTATTATAGCTAGTGTGTCTTTTCCACACTTAGCCTTGGCAGTTTCCACATCAACTTATTTTTATTTTTCGAGTGTCGTCTTGAGAGAAACTATATCATTTGTCAGCTTCTTCTTTCCTTGCTCATTCTTATTTAAAGATTCTTAATAGACGAATATTTTTGTTGCTCATCGGATAATTCCCTAGCATGCTTGGCCTTAAGATAATCTATCACATCTTTATGAGGAGTCTTGATTTCTTCCTTTTTTGTATCATGGAAAAAACGTAGATGTCGTTTGAGCTGGATGGCTCCATGAATATATTGTGATGTGTCAATTTGGAATGCTTGCAATTCATCTTTGATTTTTTGGCCAAATATTTATCTCAATTTTTTCTCTGCAGCAACATCGTTTTTATATTGAACCATCTTTTTAGCCATGTTCTCCATATGGCTTCGAGAAGAATTTACTTATGTGTATAATGCTTTTGTTGCTGCTTCAAGGTTGGAAAAAGGTTGCAGTTCAAGTAAAACCTCCTCATATGGATCTTGAACAAGGATGAACCTTTGGTTATTGAAGGCATGCAAGCCGATGAGGAAGCCATGGTAGTATCTGAATTCATTATTTAATGTAAAAGATTAGCGGTAACCTGATAGCCAATTTGCCAAAGCTGTTCCAGAAAATTGTTGAACTTTTGGATCCATATATTTGTAGAGAGTTTGAAACCCATATTCATTAATTGGCATCATCAAGAAAAAGTTTGTCATTTATTCGGTGCTCTTCCGCTTCCATTTCTCTTTGATTATTTTCCGCTGTAATTTCTCCTTGATGATCTCCTATTGCAGTATCTGCAGCCTCAGTAGGAGTAATTTCTATAATAGCTTCTTCAAAATTCTTTTATGCTATCTTAGCATATGATTTTTTCAAACTTCTCTCTTTTTCTTAGAGGCAACAGTCTTTTTCTTTTTGGAGAAGGTTCAACCTCGACTCTTTTTTCAATTGTGGGGCGGCTACTTTCAGTTGCCTTCCTCTTTATCTTCTTCAGAGGGCTCGGATTTTATGAAGGGCTAGCACCAGATGTACTAGCTGCGTTTTTTTCTTTTTTTAGGAAAGATGGCGTGTCAGATCTGTTCCTCAAAGGAAGAGTTACCTCACCATCAGGTAATATCAGTCTCTTCACAACCAAATTAGGATTTGGTGGCTCTATCATATTTTTGGGGAGGTAAGCACCCAAGGTGATCCTCCAAAAGTGGTTGTTGATAAAATTTATAGGCATAAAAGCTAACTGAAACCTATTGCCCCATTATTTTTCTACCCAAGAGGCCAATTTTAGAAAAATATATTTTGCATCTTTCTTGCGACCCTTAAACCTCTTCGAAATTTCTGAGTATATTGGCAATCCAAGTGGGAAATTAAATATAGGGTATACAATGAAAGAAAAATGAGAAGAGAATAAAACTTATTATTGCTCTTCCAAACGAGATTGAGTTTTAAAGGGTTCATTTCAGATATTACCTTTCCATTTTATCAAGCTCCAAATTGAAGACAAATCTTTGCTTCCAGAATTTGTTAGCTTCGAGCAGATTTCGATTATTTTGAAGTCATCTGCAAAGGTTAGATAGAATAAGGGTAATACTGGTCCCTTTGAAAGCCCATTCATGGCAAGTAAGTCTTTGATGGAGAGAGGGGTTTGACTTAGTCTTAAAGCCATAATTACCAATAGAAGTGTGAATCAAATATTTTGTGTTGCTTGTGTAAGGAAAATTTCCAGGGGTTCAAAATACTCCACTATCATCGGATCTAATGGAAACCGAAGACGCCAATTGATGATCTCTGGATAGGACAATAATTTATTTACTACACAATCAAGTGGAGTATTTCATTCTTTTGGCAGTCGAAGTGTAATATTATCTGTCATTCCTTATTGTTTTTTTCACACGATCAGCTTGAGATTTGTTATAATAGATATATGGAACATTTTTCAGTGCAATATATATATATATATATTCAGGGAGAAGATATTTTAAATTCACATTTATTGAGGCAACAACCTCCTCGAGAATAATAACTGGAGCCTTTTTTTTTCTTTTTTTAGCTGCTACGCAGTTCCACTTTCTTTAGACTCAACATTAGAATGAGACACTTATGAATCTTTTTCTTCCTCAGAAGCTTCATCTATTAATCGAGGCGAGTTGGAGGTTGAGACTGATTTTTCCTCTTGAGTATTTAAAGGAGTTTGTTGTGACTCAGTGATAGTCTCAACAGTCTCCATCGGGGAGAAGATGGTGGTGTAGGGTTATTTGTAGTGCTTTGGGCAGTTTTTAGTGAAGTATTGTCAGCTTCAATATCTTTTGATGGCTATGGATGTTTCTTTTTTGGCAGGTAGACTCAGAGAACGGTGAGCTTTTGATTGAATCTAAGAAGTTTCTTTGCGTGAAGCCCGAAGTAGATCAGCACTGTGGGTGATGTTGTTTCTTCTGATTCTCTATGAGTAGATATGTTGTGCAGTTAGAAGGTGTTGGAGGAGGATTTCGAGGTGTTGATTGAGGTGGTGATGATGATTTTCGAAGATATTCTGGTAAATGGGTGTTTTCTAGGTTTGATGAACCGTTTTCTGGGTTTGATAAACCTTGAAGCAGTAGATGAACTTAAGTTGGGATAAAAATTACCATAAACAGTAGTTTTAGTAGAGAAAGAGGGATAATTGTCTATCACTCCTGCAACTTTATACTCAGCAGCCCTCTCGTTGATACACAAGTAACCGTAAGCGCCAAAAAAGTGATTTTTTAGTTGTTGGGGATTTTTTTCATAAACTAAGTTAAAGAAAATTCTTCAAATCAGTACATAAAAGTTGAAGTTTTACTGTGATGTATGAAGGTTCCGGTGAAGGTAGCCGAGAAATCGGGTGTTTAGATGGAAGTTGCTAAAGGTTCTCTGGGTTGGATAAGCATTCTCTCACTAGAAGGTATTTGTAAAACACAATTAATGAGTGAGTGAAGTATTTATAGAATAAAAGAATAAGATAGAGGGTCATATAATTGGAAAAGGTAGTAACGATGATTGGGCATAAAGTTGAAATATCAAGCGGTTGTTTGTAAAAGAGATTACGTGACACCTGCTAACTTTCAGACCTAGTGGCAAGCCTAGTGCCTAGTGAATCACCGCAAACGTTCCATACTATTCCAAACGATTATGATCGTTATGAGAAAGCCAGCTCATGAATGTTCGAAGAGAGAAAAAAAGAGTCAGATTAATTTTGAGGTGAATACACGTATAAGTTTATTCGAAAATGATAAGTATGAGGTTAAGAAATTTTGAAGTGATATACATTCGAATCAGCATTAGGAAATGTATTTGTTTGAGGACAATTATGTTGTCAATCATCATTTTGATAAGGAAATAAGAAGAACTAATTCGAAGCAGATTGAACTTTGGAAAGGAGCATGTTCTCCCTATCATGATTTCATTTGATAACTAGTTCTTATTTATTGTTTTTCATTTCTTCAAGTAATAAAATCAACTCTTGTGTGCTTATTGTTTCAATTCATGTGTATATTCAATTTGTTTCAGTCATATCCTTCAACAACTGATACCAATCTAGACCTATATATTGCTTTTGAGTTTCAACAATAGAAACATCAAGGTGTCATAACCACCTTTATATAGTTTGACCAGTTCGTATAAGAATGCTAAACTCTTTTGGGAAAATTTAGTCGAAGGATTCTCTTCTTCATTCTTATATTCGAACTTCACCTTAACTTTAACCCCACGATCATGTTATTATCACCTCCATGTGTATGGGATTACTCATTATAAATTAGTCATATAACTATATCTATAGTTTATTGAATGTTCATATAAACTAATGAAAAGTTGGTTATGGTGAGGATAAAACTGAGCCATATGGTATTTAGGTCACCGTTTAGATAATATATTAAATTTAAGATGAAGGATAGAGAGATTATTGAGCTGCTATCTTTAATGCTTAGAGAGATCAAGTCTAAACCTTTTAAATGTTGTTATTTTGAGATTTTAAAAGCTAATTTTGATTAATTTCTCAATCGGTTCAGGTCATGAATATGGGTCAAACTCATCAACTTCAAAGCGCATTAACCATTATCAATTATAGATACTTTAAAATTAAAGATATAACTAACACATAGCTGAGTCAAAAGATAAATAGCTTACACACAGTTGAGTCTGATCTTTATTTCGGTTCTAAATTTTCCCCTCGAATAAATCCGACCCTTTAGCTCACTATTTCACTAAAAAAAATCGGACCTCATCGGGTTAAACCATATGAAGTTTCTATTTTTGAACATCGTATATAATTAGTTGGGTGATAGTCTATCATCATAACGAAATCATATATCTCGGTACGAGATTGTTTGGTATGGTTCTTGAGATCTTTGATTTCATCATATTTATTTATATTATATTAATTAAATTTTTAGAAAATAATATTTATGATAAAAATGTAGAGTACGAGCGAGTAATTTAGGTTCGAGATTGGTGAGGTTTATTTTCGTCTGAGGGTAAGTTTGTAATTTTTGTTTAGATCTGTGTGGAGGTTTGAGAGTATTTAATGATTAAGTAGAGAGTAGAGGGAGAATTAAGCAGCCTAGTTGCATTTAATTTTCATTATTCTAATTTAATGTTGGTGGTTAGGTATTTATACCCTTACATTTGGGCTTTACGGGCTTTCAGGTCACGTTTAATGGACCCGGGTCAGTTTAAGGACCCATGAGCTCTTAGTAGGAGAGCAAACAGCTTAGTCAAGAAGTGATTAGGTTTTAAGTACGTTAGTCTTGTTCGAACAGCACAATGGATGATGGCGTCCGAATTGTCATCGTCCGGTTTAGATAGACATTGTCCAAACTGACCCTGTCCGAAGTGGTAACGGGATCCGGACTCATCAATAGCCCATTTTTTAGGTGTTTGTTCGAAAACCTTTGTAAAAACCTGAAAAAAGGCCATTGATAGTGACAGTTACATCCGGACAGGTCCTTTGAACAATGTCATAGCTTTATCCGGACTGAAAGAAGCTTTTTGAATCTAAACGGTTTTGCCAAAGTTCATGGGACACGTGTCTCTCTCTGGTTCGTTACTTCAGCCATTTTCTCACCTTGAATTTCGCACCCACCTTCTCTGAAAAGCAACCTCTTCATTAAATGAAGGTGACATCAACGTCGTTTCTTAATCATTGCAAATCCTTTCAAATTCTCCCAGGAATCAAAACTCCTTTTTGGGGTTTACTATAAATTAAAACACTTTTCTACTGTTTTACTATCACCTTTATTTTCACTTTGCTAATTTTCAGAGCCTTTTCTCTCAAACGCAAGTTCTTCACTTTGATTGTTTATGTTCACGGCTAGGAACGCTCTAATCAGAGGCGGGTGGCTCAATCTATCAGAACTAGAGAAAGCACAAAAAGTTGAAAGGGAAAGGTGCATCGCAGCAGACTTACCTACTCCCCCCATCGACAAACCAGTAACCTCAACCACAGAGCCTGACCAGGGTTCCTCCTCTACAAAAAGTGTCAAACCGAGGAGATTGTTCCAAACCAGTCTTTCTCCTATTGTCTCAGGTTCATCGGTTCAAGATTCATAACCCACTGTTGAACCAGGTTTAACAGTTACTAGTTTCAAAAAGCCTTCCCCATTCATAGCCATGGGGTCAGATACAGAGACTTCTCCCAACAAACTGGTTGATCGAAGAAAAGGTCGGCTGGTCAAAGGGCAGGCTTCCAAAGGCACCCCTTCGAAATCAGGTGCCAAGGATAGCAGTAAAGGGTCAGAGGCACCCATAAAAGTACCCAAGGACAAGCTGTCCGGACCGGAGGCCACTGGTTCAAGCCCCCAAAGAGAAACCATCGCATCAGAGCCCCGGACGGAGTCTAGAGTACAGGAGAGTACTGAGGCTCATCAGTCTCGTGGTCAGACTGAACCAACCCCAAACTCCCCCCTCACCAAGACAACTGAAAACCCTTCCTCAATAATGGAGGAAATAATAGAGGAATCTATCGAAGAGGCTCCATTCGAGTCTGAACCCTCCGGACAGACTAGTGATGCTGTTGCTGCCTAGAAGGACAAAGGCACGGAGAAACTATGCTTAAGGCATCCGGATCTGCCGGAGTGCCTGGAAGGAAAAGTGGGACCTTGTTTCCACAAGGTCAGTGTTAAATATCTTCTTGCCTTACAAAAGATCAATTATGCTTTCATCCATACAGCTGAGTTGGGCCGGATGCGTACGAAAGGGGGGATTCTGGAGAACGTAAAAATCAGAATCCCCATATACCCTGAAACCCCAATGGACTGTAAACTCAGTGAAATAGTCATCTTCACTGAGATTTTTAACTGGGGTCTAAGGTTTCCCTTAGATTCGGAGATAGTTAGGTATTTCCACCTAATCAAGCTCTGCCCTAGTCAACTGAGCCCCAACGCCTGGTACACACTTATGGCCTGCATTATGGCCTCCAGGCTCTCCGGGATTCCTCTACCAATGGAGGAGTTTGCAGCTGTGGCCAGTCTCTGCAAAAACCACCACATTCCCTTCTCTCACTTCAACATGGGTGATAATTACAAAGCAGTGGATGATCTGCTTGAGTCGGAGAGAAATTGGAGGACTCAATTCCTGTTCGTAAGTCGTGCTTGGGAAAATGGGAGGAAAATCAAAGCCGGAGTCAATCCAAGTCTCCTTACCAGCAGATGGAGGAGTGATCGTAAGGCTCCTACTTTATATTCTTATTTCTACTTTTATTTAATTTGCTTAAACTGACTGGTCTTGTCTTTTTTCTTAACAGAGCTGCCCAAAGACTTTAGTGACTACTTAAAGGCCGGGCAGACCACTTGTACCAAGATCAACACTTGGGCTGCTGAAAAGTGGGGAAACCGGTTTCATGATGCTTTCACAGGAGGCAACTTTGCAAGGTCTCACCTCTGGAACACTACTGGCCGGAGGGACTTGACCTGGGAAGAACTCACCACTCCACCCCCTCCGGATGTGGTCATCAAGAGAACACACGAACCGGATGGGTCACTTTACTTGCCAGGCCGGGCCAAGACCCCGAGTAAAATGAAAGGCAAGAAAGGGAAGGGCAAGAAGGTTGCAGGTGAGGCTAACCCTACCGAGGTGGAGGAGGCTACTCCAAAAAATCCAGAGGGGCCAGCCCCAAGCCAGATTGATGCTGCTCTCTTAGAAATGATGGAGCAGGAGAGTGTTAGGGAAGAGGTAGGATCTCCCAAACCTCCAAGGGTTCGCAAAAGGGACCGAAAATGTGGAGCAGAGAATAAGGAGAGGGAGGCCAAAAAGAAAAAGACCTCTAGGGGTGACGAACTCTCTCTCCGGCCTCCGGAGCCTCTTCCCCCTGTAGACCCTACTGATCCGACAAGAGCAGAGGAGATCCCTGGTGACTTTCATACTGACGAGGTTGGAGGAGGAGACCTTAGCATTGATGGTGTTGACATCACAGGGCTCGATGGACTTGGTGACTATTTTGCAAACCTTCCCAGAGATGATTTTGCTGGGCCTTATCTCCCTCCAAGAACTTCGAACACCGTTACTTTTAATGGTAAGACTTTTACTGTTTTAAGTGAAAGGGATATTATAGCTCACTCCATATTAAGTAATGTTCAGCCAGTGCTTGTTTTGGAGAAACAAGTTCGAGGCCAGGCAGATATTATCAAAGATCTCAAATCTGACAAAGAGAAACTGTCCGATGATCTTCTTACTACCACTCAACATGCTGACATTCTGAATGGAGAAAACGAGGAGCTAAAGAAGAGCCAAGAGGGGTGGACCACAAAGGTTGCCACTCTAGAAGACACTATCAAAGAGCTCCGGGAGAAGTTTTCCGGATTAGAGAAAGATCCCACATCTTCAAAAGAGGAAGCAAAGGCCAAGGATCAAGTCATCCACAACTTGACAAATGACAAGATTGCGCTCGAGAACACAGTGTCCAAGGCTGCAGAGGAGAAAGCAGATCTGCTAAGGGAGCAGGAGGCCAAAATTCAGGCCAAGATCGATGCTTATGCCAACAATGTAATAGATACTCAAGAGCAAATGTATGCCAAGGTGAGGTCGGACATGGTCCTGCTCTTTCATGAGAACTTCCAGAAGAGGAACGTGGGAGATTTGTGGCTTCATGTAGAGTACGAAGACCTTCCCTTTCACACCATGGCTGATAGAGACTTGCATGATTATTCCAGTGCTTCCTCCTCTAACGAAGAAGAAAACACCGGGGAAGACCCACACAGAGAGAAAGACGATCCCAAGAAGAAGGGAACAGGTGAGGCTGAGCCATCTTCAAAGCTCAGTCTTCGATTATGAATTACCTTATCACCTTTTACTTTGTTTGAACTAAAGTCCTTGGAAGGCCAAGGCATTTTTGTAATTGTGTCCGGCATTTGACCGGATAGATCTTTTGTTTTGTCTAACAATTTAAAAGTCCTTGGAAGGCCAAGGCACTTAGGTTATTTTAATGAGTATCTTTGTTTTGCACAACTCTTGCATTCTTCCATAGTTTGTTTTAATTTCGGTGGCTAGTGTTTAAATAGCCCTTAGTTATTCCATAAATATTCTAAAGCGAGAGTGTTTAAACTCTTCGATGACAAATGTTTAAGTAGTCATCTTCAATTCAATCCGGATGGTGTGACAAAAACCAAAGTAAGAACAATTCAAATTTTTTTAAGAAGGCATCAAATTTTATAAAAAGCCCGGACACCTCATTAAAACCTCCCCGCGCCACCAGGGTAGGAAAGAGTATGCCCCCAAATATTTACATGGATTTTTTAAACAAGTAAATATTTATATTGTTCCTACTCTAAGTACATCCGGAGATGTTCAACATTCCAAGGGTGATTCAAAATCCTTCCATCTTTGTCTTCTAGCCAGTATGTTTCAGGTTTGAGCCTTTCAATGACCATATAAGGTCCTTCCCAAGTTGGGGCTAGTTTGCCGAGCAGCTTTTCTTTAGTATGTAAGAAGACCTTCCTTAACACCTTGTCCCCCGGCTGAAAATCTCTTCTCTTAACTCTAGAAGCAAACCTGTTTCTCATCAAACCCTGATAGTGTGCAGCTCTAAGGTGAGCCTTAAATCGTCTTTCTTCTATTAGGTCAAGCTGACCCCTGACTGCCACTTCGTTAGCATGTTCGGAGAAATTGTGAACTCAAAAAGAAGCGAGAGTTGCCTCTATGGGAGCTATGGCATCCATCCCATAGACCAATGCAAAAGGTGACTCTTGTGTTGCAGCCCCAAGAGTAGTCCGGTAGGCCCACAAAACGTCCTGCAAATAACTAGGCCATTTTCCAGCAGCTCCTTCTAAATTTTTCTTCAGACCGGACAGTATAGTTCTGTTGGCCACCTCAACTTGACCATTTGCTTTTCGGTGGAAAGGTGAAGAGAAACAATGTTGTATACCCCTAGAGGCACGGAAACTCTCCATTTCCTTGTTGTCGAACTGTGGCCCATTGTCTGTTGTTATTTGTGGAACACCAAATCCGCAACAGACATTGGATAAAATGAATTTTATGACAGCTTTTGATGTTGTTCCTGCTAGTGGAGCTGCTTCAATCCACTTCGAAAAATAATCAATAGCAACAATTATCGTCCTGCGTCCTCCGGATGCCATAGGAAGAAGCCCCACAAATCCAACCCCCATCGAGCAAAAGGTATAGGCTCAGAAATTGACTCTAAAGGGATGGCTGGGACATGACTTTCGTTGCTATATCTTTGGCATGGGTAACACCTTTTCACCAGCTCCTTAGCATCTTGGATTATAGAAGGCCAATAATAGCGAGCTAGTCAAACTCTCCTTGTTAGAGCCTTGAATCCACAATGAGTTGATCCCTCACCATCATGCAATTCGGAGAGGACTACTTGAGATTCATCATCTCCCAAACATCGCAAATGAGGTTTACTGTAAGACTTCTTATACAGAACGTCTCTTAATATGATAAAACCACGAGCCTTGTTCTTCATTTTTCTTACTAGTGATTTATCCGGAGGCAAGATGCCATCAGAGAGATACTGCAAGAGAGGAAATCTCCAATCTTGAGGTTGTTTCATTTGTACATCGAAAATTTCTTCTTCTTTGCTCACATTGAGTTGAATGGAAGGGCACTCTAGCACATGGATCCAAGGATATGACTTAGTGTATGCTATGGTTGCCAAGGAATCTGCTAGTTCATTCTCTGTCCGGGGTATATGCTCATAAACAATGCTTTTTAACTTAAGTGCCTCATTTTTAAGAAGAAGTAAGTACTTCACTAGTTGCTCCTTTTTTGCCTCAGATTGACCTTGCGCATGGTGGATAAGAAGCTGGGAATCACTCATTAGCTTGACCCTTTTGGCCCCACAAATATAAGCTAACTTTAAATCAGCTATAGCTGCTTCGTATTCGGACTCATTGTTGGAATCCCTAAAAGCAAAACATATAGCCTGGTACATTTTGTCACCATATGGAGAAGTCAAGCACACCCCTGCACCACATCCCATAGTACTGGATCCACCATCTGTCCGGACGACCCAGACCTTTTTGTCTTTCATCTCAGTAGTCTGCTCTGTATCCCTATCAGAGTGGAATTCAACTAAAAAATCAGCCACATCTTGGGTTTTGATTGCTGTTCGAGGAGAAAAATCAATATCAAAGTCCCCCAATTCCACTGACCACTTAGTCATTCTACTTGAAACGTCTGCCTTTTGAAGAACATTCTTTGAGGGGAAAGATGTCCGGACGATAATAGGATGAGCCTGAAAATAAGGCCTCATCTTCCTTGCAGCAATTACCAAGGCTAATGCTAATTTTTTGAGCTTTAAATAGTGTTTTTTGCATCTATCAAGCTCTTGCTGATGTAGTACACCGGGTGGGGGTAATTATCCACCTCTCTTACCAATACAGCACTGATGGCATAACTTGAAACTGCCAAGTATACGAAGAGTGTCTCTCCATCAACAGGTTTAAATAAAGTCTTGGGGAAGGATAAATGTTTCTTAATCTCATTGAAGGCCTCATCGCACTGTGAAGTCCAGTCAAATCCCTTCGCACCCTTTAAAGTTTGAAAAAACGGGGCACATTTGTCCGAAGACCTTGAGATGAATCGATTTAAAGCAGCCAACCTCCCAGTCAACCGTTGTACTTCTTTAACATTCCGAGGAGGCTCCATTTGGAATAAAACATTAAGCTGGTCCGGATCGGGCTGTATCCATTTCTCACTTATTACATAACCTAGGAATTTCCCGGACTGCACTCCGAACACGCATTTTCTGGATTTAGCTTCAAATTCACTTTTACTAAGTTAGCAAAAGTTTCTTGGAGGTCCACCAAGTATAGTTGTTCATCCACACTTTTCACCATCATGTCATCAATGTATACTTCCATAATATTCCAATTTGATCAGCAAAGGCTTTGTTCACCAATCTCTGATATGTAGCCCCAGCATTTTTCAATCCAAATGGCATCACCTTGTAGCAATGAAGACCCTTGTCAGTGACAAACGTGGTATGCTCCTGATCCTTCGGATCTACTTAAATCTGATTGTACGCGGAGAAAGCATCCATGAAGGACAGTAGCTTATTCCCTGAAGTGGAATCTACCAGCTGATCAATCCGGGGAACTCGATATAAATCTTTTGGGCAAGCCCTATTGAGATTTGTGAAGTCAATGCACATACGCCACTTGCCAATTTCTTTTTCACCAAGACCGGATTGGCATTCCACGAAGGATATTGAGACTCCTTTATATGCCCCATTTTTATGAGCTTGTCAACTTCTTGAACAATAACATCAACCTTTTCCTTGGAAAAAGCCCTTCTCTTTTGTACCACAGGTGCTATGTCCCTCCGAATAGATAGGTGATGTGATATAATATCTGCTGGAACCCCAGTAACATCAGCATTGCACCAAGCAAAAACATGCTGATGGTCTTTTAGAAACTTTAACATTTTATTCTTCAGTTCAGATGGAATTTTGGACCCTATCTTAACACTTTTTTCTTCTTCCAAAGAATGTATTTCAACTTCTTCAACCGGTATCAAAACTCCAGGGGTCTCTTTGGGGTCATCAATTTCACCCTCACCCCAGAAAGCCCCTCAAACTGCTATTCTTCGTTGATACGAACTGCCCCCAACGTCCGTGGAGCCAGTACTGTAGCATAACATTCTCTTGCAATCTTTTGACTGCTACGGAAAACTCCCACTTGTCCTTGAACATCATATTTCAAACATTGGTGGACTGTCGAGGCCACTGCATGCATCCTAGAGAGCCAAGACCTCCCTAAAATAGCATTATAACAAGTGGGACAATCCACCACAATAAAACGTATCCTGACCATATTCTTAAAAGGGCCCTTGCCCAACAAAACTTCCTCTTCGAACTCCCCGATCACATATGTTGAGCTCCCAGTGAAGCCCACAATTGATTTGTCTGAACGCTGAATTACGGCTGGATTTTTCATCTTTTTGTAAGTGGTTAAGAAGAGGATATTGGCTGAACTCCCAGTATCCACCAAGATTCGTCTTATGTCATTGCCCCCAATGGATGCTCCTATGACAACAACATCTTCATGAGGGCCAGCTATATCCCTTAAGTCATCTTTATCGAAAACAATGAAGGGGAATAGAATTTGTGATTGATAGGAGGTTATGCCTCCTTCCAGCGGGGTGGCTAAATAATGAACGTGCCTCTTCCTTGAAGAAGCAGTAGGAGCTGTCATAGTATCCCCTCTGAAAATTGTGAGTGACTCAAAAAACTTAATAAGCCCGGAGACTGTTTTACAACGTTCCTCAATGGCACCCACCCTATTTCGAGTTGGATCAGGATCCAAGTATTCTGATTCTACATCAAATCTTTTGATTATAACCATAGCTCCCTCCGGAGCAGCATTGCTCGGACCAACCCGATGAGCATTATCAGGCCTATTTCCTCCTCTTCTTTTGACATATGCCCCCAGCTTTCCTCTTTCAATTAAGTTCTGAACTTCTTGCTTCAAGGCTATACAATCATCAGTGGTATGGCCAGTATCATTATGGTACTGACAGAAAGAATTGTTACGATGTTCCCTAGGAGATTGTAGTGCGGCCGACCTTCTATAGTGTACTTCTTCCTTTGTTTTGTCATAAATGGTGGCCACACTTTCTTTTAACTCTGCAAACCACTCCGGTTGAACCCAAGGTCCCCTCTTATTTCTAGATTATTGACTCTGGGCAGGCGCAGCTGGCTGAGATTGAGCTTTAGCCCTGTTATGTCCTTGTCCGGTCTCCCTTGCCTTGTTCCCGGACTGGTTTGGGTTGGGGTTTGGTGCAACCGAGGCAGACCTCACCTGCCTGTGCACCCTAGTTTTCTTTGTTTCATCAACATTGATTTGCTTTCTGACCTGATTCAGTAGATCTCCCCAAGTCATTGCTTTCTTTCTGGTCACTGAATCAGTTAAATTTCCAGGGTTTAAGCCCTGCCTCAAAGATGTTATAGCTACTTGCTCGAACCAATCAGTCAGCCCATTTTTGGTGTTTACAAACCGACTTATGTATTCTTTTAGTGATTCGTTTGTTTCTTGGGCACAATGGATTATAGTGTCCCCATTGCCCTTTAATTCCTTACTCCCAACAAATTGCCTTCGAAAGGCCACCCAAAAGGTATCGAAGTTTCTGATGCAACCTTGCGGTAGGCTGTTATACCACTTCAGAGCACTCCCCGTAAAGGATTGGGAGAATGCTCTACATAGTAACTTGTCGTCATCATCGAAATTCATCATAAAGTTTTTAAATTGTTCCAAGTGGTTGTCCGAATCTTTGCTGCCATCGTACTTATCTATTTTTGTGCTATCGAACCTCTTGGGGAGGTTTCCGGACAAAATCCTAGAAGACAATGGAGATTGTCTCCAATTCCGGCCACGACTGAAAACAGTATCCTCATTGGGAGTTGCAAAGATACCTGGTTTATCATGGAAGGCAAAAGGATCCATCAGCATCCGATCTACATGCCTCCGGCTGTGGGATGATCCTTTTCCTATATTCCTTTTTCAATTTCCCATGTCTGTCCCTTTTTCTCGAATACTTTTTAATCGACTTTTGCTTCTTTTTTGGATCGGCCCTCATCACTGCTGGAGGATAAGGAATCTTCAACTCCATCTTCGTCCGAGGAGCTACCAGAAGACTCTGAATCTGAGTCAGAACTCTCCACTGGTTTAGACCGGTGAGACTTTTTGGAGCTAGCATGAGCCTTCTTGGTACTCACATGAGTCTTCAAAGGCTCATGCTCTCTAGGGTTGTCGGTATGATGAGTGACTGATGCTTTTGACTTCTCTTTCATGCCCATCTTAGCCTTCTCTGCCCTCAGAGCTTCTGTCTCGCCCTTTAATCTATCACGCTCCTCGATGGTATATTCGTCATTCTCACCCACCACTTCAAGCAAAGCTGGTGGTACTTCCGGGGCATCCGAATTCATTCAGACTGATTTTTTCTGATGGTTTCGAATGCTTGATTCAGGCACCGTCGCTGCATCCCACTGTGATCGCCAATTTGGTGAGGTTTATTTTCGTCTGAGGGTAAGTTTGTAATTTTTGTTTAGATTTTTGTGGAGGTTTGAGAGTATTTAATGATTAAGTAGAGAGTAGAGGGAGAATTAAGCAGCCTGGTTGCATTTAATTTTCATTATTCTCATTTAATGTTGGTGGTTAGGTATTTATACCCTTACATTTGGGCTTTACGGGCTTTCGGGTCACGTTTAATGGACCCGGGTCAAGTTTAAGGACCCATGAGCTCTCAGTAGGAGAGCAAGCAGCTTAGTCAAGAAGTGATTAGGTTTTAAGTACGTTAGTCTTGTTCGAACAGCACAATGGATGATGGCGTCCGAATTGTCATCGTCCGGTTTAGATAGACATTGTCTGAACTGACCCTGTCCGAAGTGGTAATGGGATCCGGACTCATCAGAGATAACTTTAAGTCAATTATTGCCAAACCAGATATCTTTAGGTGAGTCAAAGAGGTTTGTGTGTTGTGCCATGAGCAACTATATCCAAATTAGGAAAAATGTCGTTAATGTTGGGCCTCTCCATAACCATACTTCAAATAAATTATGGGATACTATACCATTTCATGCTCTACGCATGAGAGCACCGATGATGAAAAGACATACATGTCTTTTACAATGCGAACTTCACTAGCGTGGTAATACTAGTCGTCTAGGTTTGACGCACCTTATCGAATCAGCATCATATGTGCGCATCGACTCTTTAATCTTGTACATTTTCAAATATGGTTTGGTCGTCTTAGAAATTTTTAGCTCATTTCTCATGGTATGGTTGTTGATAATTTTAACTAGGTGGTCGTCAAATTCTTTAGTTCAGTTCTCATGTTTTGGTTGTTGATAATTCTAACCATGCGGAACTGTCATAGTTTATCGATTAGTAGTTGAAATATTTATTTTTGGACATAAGTTTGTCTTAACCATGATTTGGACATATATTCGAGCATTATCTCATCTTAATTACATTTTGGTTCATTCATAGTGACTAAGTCGTGCTTTTCACGTTGTTCGTTGGGCGGACCAGAATTTTTAATTGTAGTTAGAAAGTTTATATTTTGAATGGAACTTTTATCCGGGATATTTTCTTGATTTTTAAGATGTCAATGTTAAATTATTTAGTTTTTGGAAGAACTAGTCAAATTTATTTTTTAATATATATTTTCTAGATATCATTATTTATTTATATTTATCTTTTATGCTCAATTTTTTTAAAGTACTTGATCTTCATAGTCCGTCTAGCTTGATGAAGCTCATCATATTCAATCTAGTTTAATGAAGCTCGACCTACTTAAAATACTAGCTCGACCCTATTGGGTTGCTATTCAGAAAAGAGAAATGTTTTAGAGAAAAAAAACTACAACTAATGAAAATAATTATTATTGTTTATCATTTCCAAGACATATGTAAACCTGAATGAAATATATAAACTGTCTCATCATCACTAAATACGACCTCACACTTTACATGAAATGACTTATTTACCATTGTCTACTTAATGCTTAATGGATGATAATTTTAATTTCATTTTTCATAATCTAATATGGTATAATCTAAAATATACTCCACCTATCTGAAATAAAAAAACTTCAAAAAAACCTAGAAAAATATATAAAAACTTCACGAGAATTAAAGCTTGAAAATAGAAAAATCAACAATAGAATCAAATTCAAAGGAGGTCGTTAAATTAAGAATGAATATATATATATATATATATTATCTAGTTTATATAAAAATAAAGTAAAAAAATCATGATAGTGGGATTTTTGGGTTTTCTCAATGTGGACATTCATTACGATATCGATGCATTCGGTCGACGTCAAGTAAACTTAAAAAGGAAATCAACGTTGACCGGATGCATAGACATCATAAGAAATGGCGACCGATTGTGTATGCATCGGTTAGTATATGTGTTCACTAATGTTGATGCATCCGATTGACATTAAGAACCAAACATACCAGTCAATATCGATTGGATGTGTCGATATTAGTGGACACACGCATTAACTGATGTCATCTTACTGTGTCGATACGAGTTTAATTTTTTATTACATTGAGAACAATATTGTGTTTTAAAATATTATTTATATTCAATAAACATATTATGATCTATTTGAACACATTGTTGCCTATCGTTCATATTGGTTGGAAATAATCTTATAAAAACAATAGTCTTAATTGGATATCTATTATTCGATCGCATTGGAAAATATATTTAAATTCATTGAGTAATTAACCAAGACCACAGAGTGATGTACCTCTCCGAAGACTAAAAATGTCTATTTTGTAACTTTAGTTTGTTATAACTTTAGTTTGCTATAACTTTAGTTTATTATAACTTGAGTTTTTCATATTGTTATTTCTAAACCATGTTTTGTTTCTTATTGTTATATCTAAACCATGTTTTCTTACTTATCGTTATTTCTATTCACGATATTGTTCTAGTTTCAAACATTTAACTTAAACAATAAAACAACATCAACAAATAAACATGACGGATCCATAATATAATAAAACTAAAAAAAGTTAATAAAATACAATAGTTTAAGAATATAAAATGAAAAAACAAAATACGAAATACAAATAGTACAACTCTTTGCAAATGTTTATATCATATGATATCTTTTTTATGAGGGAAACATCATCCTCCACTTTTAAAATGATCAAATTTAAAACCCTAACATTTTCAAAGAAGCATCTCACTAAACGTTTCAAACGTGTTGCATCCCTCAAAATATAATAGATTGAATTGTGGATATGCAAACAAGTTAGTGAATGCATACAACATAATTTTTATCGTGTTTCATCTCAATCATATGTGCTGCCAAAGATTTTACGCTGCCAAAAAATATGAGTAAGAAAAAAATCGATGATTACGAAAGTTATCATGTTATTATTGCCACAAGTTTACATATATGTGTAGCTTCTTTAGATGAGGTGACAATTACAATAAGTTTAGTAAATCACGAACACACATGTCACACACTTCTATTGTTAGTTTTATGTAGTAATTAAAGAAAAAACAAAATACGTCTTTTGGAGTCCATGTTGATAACATGCTAAAGAAAACAAAAAAATTAGATAATAAATTAACTTAAAATAATGTTGAACATCGACGATCCAAAAAGTTTTGATGTTCAACATTAGAGAGTGTTAAACATAAACAATCATTAAACACAACATAAACTATATACGAATCCATATTTACTTTGGCCCACAAGTTCACTAATTTGGCCAACTTCAAATAAAACAACATAAACTATTGATTAAGGTTCGTCGCATGATCAGGCAAGCTACGATCATAGCTTATCTGTTACATGTATATGAAAATATGTGGGAGGAGCACCATCATTCACCACAAATAAAGAACATAATTTCGAAATTTAGATTAAAACTTCAGTTATTGTAGATCTTGTTTATTTTTTAATATATATATATATACCCAACTTTATTTTATAATATTATTTTATATATTAATGGTAATAAATAAATGAATAATAAATATATAGTAATAATAATAATAATAATATGAATAATATGAATAATAAAAATAAAATGTAATTAGTCCAACTGTCCTAGTTAGAAAAAATATCATATTATTTTCTTATACTAAGGAGATATTTATTATAAAACGGAACAACACGATCTAAACACTAGTATGATATTGTCCGTTTTGGCATCCGAAGGCCCGCACGGCTATGCATTTGGTCCACTACCAAAAGGCTTCAAACTAGTTGAGATATGTTCTTACTTATATTCCACTGATCCTTCCCATGTGTAACCGATGTGGGATGGGACTTTGGTCGCCACCCTAACAAATCCTTCTCTCGAACATAGTACCACATTAGCCTCCTCTCAATTGACTTTCATCTGCCCACTCTAATCAAGTTGGAAGACTACCTCACCATAGAGGCACTACGGATGTTACTGCTCACCTCCTATTAGAACACCACTTGTCTTGTTCCTTAGCGCCACAAATCCAATCAAGTCACACTGCTTGATGAGGAGCGTATCACCTTAAGCATGGCTATTGGTTCATCGTGTTTGACTTCCGAGAATTTCACCAACATCGTGTTCTGTCTGGGCCTGGCGCTCTGATACCACGTGTTAAGAATATGAGTACCGCATATTCCGCCTCCGTATATAAGTACGGAACAACCCGATCTCAACACTAGTATGATATTGTCCACTTTGGCACCCGAATGCCCGCACGGCTTTGCTTTTGGTCCACTTCCAAAAGGCCTCATACTAGTTGAGTATATGTTCTTACTTATATATCACTGATCCTTCCTATGTTTAACCGATGTGGGATGTGGGACTTTGGTCGCCACCCTAACACGGTCTATATATAAAAATCTAATATCAATCACTAAAACTAATGTATATTTTATTATTGTCTTTTATTTCTAATCATTATCAATCGTCTTCATTCTCATCATTAATCCAATTCAGTTTACTCTAAATATTGCAACATTTCGAATAAGCTTATCATTCCAAAATTATCGACATCAATTGACGTTGTCCATGGGAATCGAAAAGTTTCGTTTACATCAAGATCAAAACTATTAAAGATCCAAGAAAAAAAATATACTAGATGTTATTGAGAAAATTTATTTGTGAGCAGACGACGAGACTCGGATGGGACATCCAAATGAACCACCAAATTCTCATGTGGCTGATGTTCCAAACGTTGATGAAGACCTTGAGATACCTTTAACTGAGATTGAGTGTTTAGCTCACAGTTGATAAATGAACTAGAAATATATTTTTTTGTAATTGCATGAACAACTATTATCGTAAGCTACGAGTCTCAAATCTGTCATACAAACAATTGACACATGGGATGCCGAAAAAAAAAGATGATACTACTTCAAGAATGTTGAAGGACATATTCAAAAAAGAAGCTCGGGAAAATAAGAATAACTATGAAGGAGCACTAAGGGATAAAAATAAATTATGATCGAGTACCCAATGATAAAAGTCAAAGGCGACAAAAATGCTCCAAGAGTAAAAGAAGGAACATGACTTTAATGTCTAATTATGATATAATATAGAGGAGTAGGTCATAGAATGGGGTGTAAAAGGAATAAGAAGACTTAATAATCCAACAAATCAATAATGCGAGGATAACACCAATCATGGGAGCAATATCGGGATACATCACATCACATTATGCTTTATATCTCCACAACGCTATCCTCCATATCTAGGCTATATAACATCAAATTATCTGAGCCAATGTGATCCACCAATTATGCCTTAAAATATGAAAGATGTCCCACTTTGATATTTGCAAAATCATGCCCAATGCAACAACAATATGGGATACCTAGATTGACGCATGGCGTTCTATAATATCAATCAGGGTACATACACCCAGATCCATACAACCAGGTGAGCAAGCCAAAGCAAAATATAATATCAAACAACACAAAGTGGAAAATGTCAAGGTTTCAACATGCTTACCGGTTCATGGATGGTCTAGATGACTATAATAAAGATGAAGCACCTCAATTAGATGAAGAGTCCCCATTAACCCTAGAAATATTATTTCGGGTCATGTCATCGTTCTATGATAACCATAAGATAGACAAATACGATGGAAAATGAGATCTAGAACACTACATCCAATGATTCAACAGCAAACGTCATAATATGGATCTCCTAATAGGATAAACTATCAAGTATTTTCCATGACCATAATGGGAACACCAATATAATGGTTCAATAGTCTCCCGACATGTTGTACAAAATATTACAAGATGTGTTGAACGAATTTAAAAAATCATTTTATGGTTTAAAAAACTAAGATAATACACTAAAATATCCGTTAAACAAAATCACAGTTACAAGATTTCCACGATGTGATGATCGTAGCAACATTTAGATAATGAGTTAAATAATGAACCATGTCTGGTGTGATTCTGAAAAAGATAACCACTGAACTTACGAGATAGACTGTCTTAGGTGGAATGATTCATCAAGAGGGATAAGGTGTCCAGAGAAAATAAAATAAAAACTAATTATAATCCAACTGGAGTGATTGGGCAAGCACAGATATTGTAAAGCAGATAAGTGCAAAAGGGGAAGAACCATAATGATGCTTCGTATTTATGCAGATCAAAGCCAAATAAATTACAAAAATTCAAACCAAAATTCAACTACAGAGTTGGAATAAGAAGCATAATAAATCTGTCACCGACGAGACCATTTACATAATTAACATAATCACTGAGGCAAATATATAAAAAAAACAAAGGATTATATCAAGTCCAATCAACCTGGAAAGTTGTTCGAACCAAAGGAGAATAAAGACAAAAACAAATATTATAAGTTTCATGGTGACATAGGTCACTTTACTAAACATTTTTGGTTTTTGCAAGACCAAATCCAAGTCTTGATATACGAAGAAAAATTGAAAGAATTCATAAGAAAGAAAAAATAGATGAACTAGAACATGGTTCAGGTCATGTCGCAAAGCAGGACTTAATAAAATCTCAGTGAGAACTAGATACAAATTCCACCACGGTGGCCGAGCCAAAAGAAGAAATGATTACTTTGAACTGGATCCCATCAGACAAACAATCGGGTGATTGTTGGAGAAGATCCATACACTGAAATCATAAAAAAATCAAGGAAAGGTATGGTAATAAAATTGTAATAATATGTCAATGAAAAACTTCCCCACACTTGTACAAAAAACTATAGTCGGGCATATCCTTCATAGACAATAATTTGAGGGGAGTAACATCTCTCCACACTGATGTAATATTAAAAACAATGGAAAACATAAAGATCAAAAGTGTGATGATCGATATTGGTACCTCGATCAACATTCTATACTAATGAGCATATGAAAGAATGAGAGGGGCCTAGGTATTGATCCAAAGTTGACTAGTCATGGTAAGGTTTATAGGTGCAAATGCGGCAGTCCTAGGAAAATTAAGTTTATATGTGGCCCTCGGAAAACAAGAATTTATATAAAGGAAAGTAACATGTCTTTCCATAGTGGTATATGTATCATATCTATCTCATATAATAATAGATCAATCTTGGCTAAAAATTATATATTCTCTACAGCCCACCAGTCTATAAGTTATTCCATAAATGGTAAAGTGGTCACGATAAATGAAAATAAAACAAACAAACAAGTAATGATACGTAACATCTCTGAGTTTCAAAGTATAACAACAATATAATGAAGAGGTTATCTTGGAGGAGGTAGATAATCCTATAGAACACCTCGGCTAGTGCAGCCAACAGAAGAAACATAAAAATTTATCATGAAATAAGAGAAAATCCATAAGACTGACAGAGACGTACACATTGACCTCATGTACTAAATTTTATTTTATTTTTAAAAATAATGTAGATATGTTTACGTGGATTACACATAATTTAATAGGAGCCTCAGATGAAGTCATTGGTCACTAGTTAAATATCAATAATAATTTCCGACTAATAATACCAAAAAATATATCATATTCTTGACAAAAACCAAGGCAATCATCACCGATATAGACAAATTAATGGTTGTATGACACATAAGAGAGTCTCATTATCCAATGTGGATAATGAATCTTGTCTTGGTCAAAAATAAAAATGAAAGTGAGGAATATGTGTGGAGTTCACGAACTTAAACATGGCTTGTCCGAAGAACTTATTTCCACTTCCAAGAATTGATCAGCCCATAGATGCAACATCCCGCAACAAAATTCTATCTTTTATGTATTCTTTCACGTGATATCATCGAATCTAAATGAAAAAAGAGGACCAAGAACACACGATGTTCGTTACCAGAAGAGGGCTACATTGTTATAAATTAATTACCTACAGATTAAAAAATATCAGAGAGACCTATCAAAAGTTAGTAAATAAAATATTCGTAACTCGGATAGTCGGTTATATATATGAATATATTAACGACATGTTAGTAACAAGACTACATGAAAAGAACATGTGGAAGACCTTGTCAAAAATTCGGCAACCTCAGACGTGTAAATTAAAAATAAAATCCAAAAAAAATGTACTATTGACATTCGGTTTGGAAAATTCTTAGGTTATATAGTGAGTGAAAAGGGAACCAAAGAATGAGTCATGCCCGAAGGTAGAAGGGAGGCAAGAAAAATAAAAATAATATTTATAAAGTATGTTTGGACAATAGCCACATTGTACAAAATAGGATTAGCATAGCCCTTATTATGGTGTTTATGCATTGTCGAAGCAAATTGAAGAATTATAAGAGGAGAAGAAAAAACTCAGTGTAGAGATAAAGTCGTATACACAAGAATATTTATCTAAGGCTATTATTCGTAAAAAATCATGAATGATGCAAAATGAAAAGTAAAGACATGTGATATATGCCAAATATTTACATATTCAATCCAAGTTAAAGCAGTATAATTGGAAACAATAACAAAGAAACTCTCATTGTATAGATGGGGTATGGACATCATTAGACCATTCCTGATGGCGTTTGGACAAAGAAAATATATAATCATTGTTGTAGATTATTTCCCCAAATGGATAGAAGCACAAGCAGTGCAAAACATCAATAATAATAATTTTAAGAGTGAATTTATGTTGTGGGTACGAGACTCCGATAATTATCACTACTGATGATAAAATATAATTCCAAAATAATAGTGTCACAAAGTATTGCAAAGAAAATAAAATTAAACAAATATTATCTTCTCAAGCCAATAGGAAAGTCGAAATTACTAGTAAAACAACAATCAAGGGCATAAAACGATATTGGGATCAGCACCATGAAATTGGTCAGATACCCTACAAAACATTTTATGGTCATATCGAAGAACACTTAGAAAGTATCACATAAGAAAAAAAATTGATGGTATATGGAATAGATTCATTATGGCCAATACAAACATGTATGTCATCATACAGGGTTACAACATAAGATGAAGCATATAAGGATAAAAATTGAAGAGCGAAAGTTGATATCGTTGAAGAAATAAGGGTCAAAACACACCTTCATTCGGAACATTACAAGGCACTAATAAGGAATATATATAATTCCAAGGTTTAAGAGTTTCAAACTATGAGGCAGAATGCTAAGAAGAATATTCCAACACATATAAGAAAAAAAGTCTTGGAAAATTAGGCCCAACATCGGAAAAACCATTTAAGTTTAAAGCTAAAATATAGCCATGAATATAGAGCATTTCAAACTTTACCGTAGTCATGCGGACTTAAAAACGTTTAACTTACTATTGGTGTTAATCATATTTATTAAAATATAAGGATGTATTATTTACGCTCTTAGTGGCGAGAAGGTTTTAAAGAGACATTCAACATTCATAAAATACTGTTAGTGCCAAAAATATGGTTTAGTTGTTATTTACATAACATAAAGCAACAAAAGGTGATAAAACACAAAATTTTGAAACCCAAATAACCTTCGGAAAGTGTCAAAGTGCATAATGTCAATTAACAAAAATTAAAAAAATTCAAGCAAAAATGCATCATCGAGTTACTAATTCTAAAGATCAATATGTCTAAGGAAAAATATACCTCATGATAAACTAGATATATCAATTCTATAAAATAAATAATGTATGTTGACAAATAAAAAAATGAATCGAGTAAAAATATGCTTCGTCAAAATAGAAGTGCTAAAGTACAATATACCAAAGGAAATGTACCATTCGAAAATAAAAAGATAAACACAATTTTGTCAACAAAAATAATACAAATGCAACAAAGTGCTTCAGTTAGAATAACTATCTTTAAAAAAGTTAATATGCTTCGGATAATAAAAATCATCAATTCAAATAACGAATAATAAAAAATGACCAAGAGTCATCAATACAAATAATGGATAAGAGAAAAGAAGACCAGGAGTTGATCGGCATAAAGCTACATTATCTTTTTAAAAAGGAAAACCATAACAGAGAATCATGCACCTTGAACATACTTGACAAATTGTAGAAAAATCCAAGTATAGGATCAAAGTGTTCTAGAAAATAACTCTCAATCTATTTTACATCATCGGTCAATGTAAAAAATGAATAATTCACGATGTGTCCTAGACACAGAAACATGTTCATTGAAAAATAAAAAAGAGTACTCACAAATATGAATTAACAGTCATGAACACAATCTTACACTCAATTATGGTATCAATGACTAGGGTTTAATTTACCTCATATGCGTGTTTATTAACACCACTTCTTGCAATGCTCAAAGAAGAAATTATCCTTCCAGCCTTTAATGTTGTCAGGAAGATCTTGAATAACCTTAGCAAACGTTTCATTTAACAGTGAAGAAGATATTTTTTTTTATCATCCCAAAAACTCAACGACGAATAAATAGTCATTCACGGAAAACTGTCTCAAACTCTACCTTGACAAAATGATGGAAAAAGAGTACTAAAGGCCAACATTGAATAACCAATTGGCTAAGAAAAAGTTGGCTAATTTGAAAAAACCTAACAATTTCTTTATCCAATGGGATTTGAATCCCCTGATAAAAATATATAAGTGAAGAAAGTGATCCACCTTCGCGAGCATCAAATGTATTATCTCCCTCTTGATGAGGTCGAAGGAGAACATCTTTAGGGATGGCCAAATCTTTATATTTCTAAATAGCATTACCTTCTGAGAACAATGATCAAGAACGCACTACAAAATCAAGCTTTTGGTGTGCATTTAGGTCACACGCCACTGATTCGAGTTCACAATCACGGTGGACAGAGATATTTTCGCCATTATCTTAAGTACTAAAGAAGGCCATATTAGATTATGAATTCAGATAAATTATTTAGTTTTTTTATAAAATTTCTTGGAAATAAAAAGTTTGTTAATTTATTATAACAAACTAACAAAGAAAGAAAATTTCTAGAAAGGGAAAATTTTGTTAATTTGTTAATTTTACCACCACGTGTAAAACCTTTCAATCTGCTTACTTAATTCAGTGTAAAATAAATAGAGATCATTCAACTTCAAGCATATAATTACTTGGAAGCAAAATAAAGTGCACTATTTTCTTAATGTATAAAGTAAAAGTAAAATATTATTCGTAATCATCTTGAGCTATGATAAGTAAAAATTACTTCGAGTGAATGGATAAAGAATAAATATTATTAGCCTTTAGTCTTAGACTTCAATAAGGACTAAGGGGCTACTGAAAAATATAAGATATAAAGGAATCAATTCCATTAAACAAAAATTCATTTCAAGTGTATAATTACTTTGGAAAAAAAACAAGTGTTAGCACTCCATATTTTATATAATACACAAATATTTTCTTCCTAAAACTAATTGATTAAAATTAGCAATAATTTGCTTCAACTGAATACATGAAGGTAGCAATATATATAGTGTTAAACTTCAGTCTTCAACAATGACTAAAAGGGCTACTTACAAATCAAAACAAAAATAAATAAATAAATTTCCTAAAAAAAGTCATATCCCTTCCCTCGTCCTTATTAAAGACACATACTTAAGCAAATACACTTGGTGAAAATCATAAAACAAGTAAATGAAGCTGAAGCAAAGATAAGTGAAGTAAAAAAAACAAACAAAATTGAAGCAAAAAAAATCTGCAAAGGTAAGAGAACCTTTAACAATGAATAGAAAAGAAATTAAAATATTGTCAACAACAAGTTAAAGTTCTTTTAGTAACTAAAAATTAAAATACCAAACGTCTTTGACAACGACAATATATGTGGCAGATAAACAATAGGTGTCTCGGCAAAGACCAAAAAATACTTCAACCAAACAAGAATGTTTCGGACAACATTGAGTTATTTTTCCTTCCTTATGCT
The DNA here is from genome assembly GCA_036936605.1 of Limnanthes douglasii subsp. nivea. Taxonomy (NCBI): domain Eukaryota; kingdom Viridiplantae; phylum Streptophyta; class Magnoliopsida; order Brassicales; family Limnanthaceae; genus Limnanthes; species Limnanthes douglasii. Next base: position 154,004,235 of record JAUPFV010000001.1, read on the forward strand.
CACCAATACTATGGGCTACTAATATAAATATAATTAGTCCAATTTGAACCAATCTGCACATTAACATATCCAAACATGTCAATTTCTACACATAATTAGTCAAATATATACTCGCATATCTTAAGTAATTAGATAAATATCATCTATTATTCCATAATATCAAAAGCAATATTTATTATAACACGACATATATAAAAGTTCAACATCAATCGATAAAACAAACATATCTTTCACTATTGCTTTTATTCTCTAATCACTATCAATCGTTATCATTTCCATCATTAATCCAATTTAATTAGTCAATAATTCGGCTCAACAATCCAAATTTTTATTTAAAAAAATTGATGTGATTTTGTTTTAATTTTCTATGTTTTATTATAATTTAACTAATTAATAAATATTATATATAATAATTATTTAAAAAATTAGATATAAAACCAAATATAATTCAATGTGTACGAGTCTCATAAGTTGTTTATCTTCATAGAAATTTACATTCCATCAAAGCAATTCTTGAAAACATAAATATTCAACGAACTAAATAATATGTCAAATAAATAAACCAATAAACAAGTCAAAAAGACTTGTTTGTTTTTGTTGCACGTTTACACTAATATCAACTTAGTGTATCAAACAAACGATGACAAATCTCTTATTTGATCCCAAATTTTACCAAATAACTTTATAAACTCGACATGTATAATTAGCATTCTTTTTAAATCTAAAATTAATTTAAACCATTAAACTTTAAAAATATAAAAAAAATTATTAAAAAATAAATTTAAAAAAATAATTGATTCAAGTAAGAAACTATTAAGGATTATTCGAATAAGTTAATCATGTATATTATTGCAATGTGTCTGACGGTACAGTTTTGTATCATTGATACTGTACTTTGTATATACTACTATATATGAGCCTATTAGGAAAACTATTTAGTAAGTTCTATTAATTTCCTATAAATAAATTATTAGGGTCATACAAAAGGACGTCCTACAAATCTGTGATCCTTTCTATCATAGTGAAACAATTTTCTCTAGTGGTGCCCGTGGATGTAAACGTATATCAAACCACATACAAAGAAGAAGGGCTGGAGTTCCAAATCAAAAGCGAAGAACTCAAACTGTTATGAATCTGGTGATTCGGGTCATTACAGGAGAGATTGTCCAAAGCTGAAAGGTAAGAAAGGAAATCAAAAGGAAAATGCAGCAAACCTTGTGGAATATGTAAATGATTCTGACAGCAGTTTAAACATTGGTAGAGGAGATGTATTATCTATGATTTCAGACTGTGGGAAAAACTCTTGGGTAGTCGATACTGGCACTACATATCACATGTATCACTTCAGCAATAGTTCGATACTTACAAGCCAATGCAGGGAGCTGTTTATTTAAGGAATAATCATTCATTGCATGTTGGTGGTGTCGGTAATGTCGGAATCATAATGTTTAATAGGGTTATTAGAATCTTGATGTTTTGGCATGTTCATGGGTTGAAGAGAAACCTGATATCTCTTGAGACACTAGACTCTTGGGGTTACAAGTATCATGCAGATGATGATGTAATCAAACTGAGCTCAATGGCATGTATAAAAAGAATTTTGTAAAAGGGGCTTTACATTCTCCAGGGGAGTGTTGTTATGGGTGATGCTGCAGTAGCATCATTAAGAAGTAATAGCCAAAATATGAATGATCAAAATGAGTTGTGGCATTTGGTGTGGATAATTTCTGGTCTAAGAAAAAATTTGGTCTTTTGTTTAACGAGGTATAAACTTTTAAAGTAGAAAATAGAGAGATAAAAGAGGTGATGCTTGTGGTTAAGATTATTCAAAAACGTCCCACCTATTAATTGTGGTTGGTTGGGGTATTTATACTATTGTTTTCTGACCTATGGGTCGTTCGGGTCGGACCTTGGACTCAGATCCATTTCAAAGTTTCCAAAGCCCAAAACTAGAAACGGTTTAGCACCCAACTGAGTCACAGTCTGTTCAGGTTTAGTGTTCATTGGAATTCTGGTGTAGAAGATATCCGAATTACCCCTTCGGATTTTGTCCAAGTGGCCTTCCAATAATTTCCGACCCTATCAGTAGCCCTTTAGTTATTTCAAAAATGTTTTGGAATAGCTAACTATCTAATAGAAGACTAGGATCAGAATATTCTGGAATAGCTAACTATCTAAGACCATCCACAGCAGTGGGGATATTTCATCTCCCAAAAGCGCGCCACATCAGCATAATCCCCAAATAATTCTGCAAAAATTCCAACTCCACGCAGCAGTGCATATTTCATCTTTCAGCATACCCCACCATATTTCTCTCTCTTCCACATCATTCTATCATACAGTATCATACCATATATTTTTATTTATCTTTCTTATTATTTACTATATATTTACATTAAAATTATATATATTAAAATAAATAATTTTTGTAAATTAACATAATATATTTTTTTTACAAATAAAAACTATAAAATTGAAATAATTAAAAACATAATACATAATATATAGTATATTTAAAAATCAAATTTAAAAATAAAATTGGTTTGATTTCCGAAAAAGCTTCAACTTTTAATAGAATAAATAATTTACAATTTAATAAAATATATTATTGATCACCTAAATTTATTTGTTTAATTTTTATTTACCAAATTATTACTTAAATTATCGATGTTTAAAACTTTTTAATTGTAACTATATCAATAACACCGATGATCCAAATATTGTTTCAAAAAAACTTAATAAAATAAAGCTCAATAAATTTTGATGTCTGAATCAAGTCTATCAACTCTCTATAGATAGATCTCACAAAACTATAATTCATGGTATAATTCTTTTTATTTTTGTTACTTACTAAAATGTTTCGAAAATTATTTCGAAACTATTTGATAAAAAAATTAAAACAATTTCGGTGTCCGAATCAAACAAACCAAGTCTCTATTTATAGATCTCAAAAAATTATAAATTATAATATAATTTATTTATTTTTTTAATTTACAAAAATGTTCCGAAAATTGTTTCGGAAATACTTAATAAAAAAAACTTAAAACATTACGTTGTCCGAATCAAACAAACCAAGTCTCTATTTATAGATCTCAAGAAATTATAAATCATGGTATAATTTATTTATTTTTTTAACTTACAAAAATGTTCCGAAAATTGTTTCGGAAATACTTAATAAAAAAAACTTCAAAATTTTCGTTGTCCGAATCAAACAAGCCAAGTCTCTATTTATAGATCTCAAGAAATTATAAATCATGGTATAATTTATTTATTTTTTTAACTTACAAAAATATTCCAAAAATCATTTTGAAAATACTAAATAAATAGAAAAATTCAAAAAAATTCGGTGTCGGAATCAAACGAACCAAGTCTCTACTCGTAGATATCGAAAAATAAAAAATAATGGTATACTTTTTTTAATTTTTTGACCAACCATTTCTTTTTAAAAAACGTTTTTCTAAAAAACAATTACAACTGCAGCATGTCAAATGGCATGCTACAATTGGGCCTTTGAAAGATGAATTGAGGTTCATCTTTTGAACCCCAATCCATCTTTTTCTGCCGGTATGTATCAAATACACGCTGCTGTGGGAGATGCAGCGCATATTTCAATTGAAATATGCGCTGATGTGGGTGGTCTAAGAGAAAACTTGGACCGGATCCGAAGGGTTTTCTTTTTGGCAAGAAGGAATCTAAAATTCAGAGTTTTAATGAATATTTTTCAGTTACACGTGTCAATTTCTAGTTTGACCTCTCAGGCATTTTTACTCTAGGTACTTGCACCTATCCTTTGAAAAAGTAATTACTCTAGGTCACTAGTCTCTAATTATTGTTTAGATGATTCATCTCCCCTAGGTGAAGTACTCAAGTGTTTTCTCACCTATATATACATGACTGTTTCACTGTTTCTATTTCTATAGTGAGAAAAAAATTCAAATTTCAGCTTCTAGAGGTAAAGCTTAAAACTTTGATTTGTTCTAGGTTTGAGAAAATTTATGTTCACGGCTAGAATTTCTCAGATCAAATGAGGTTGGTTGAACATGTCCTAATTGGAAAGATAAATAAAGGAAGCGAGAATCACCGCTGGACTCCCTGCTTCTTGTGGTGGAGTTATTAGCCAAACAATACCGGAGCCAGACAAGATTTCGTCTTCGTCCAAAACATCGGCAATCATAAAGACTCCTTTTATTCCAACTTTATCTACACTAGAGTCTGAATCTTCAGTTCAAATACCCACAAAGTCTTTTTCTAAGGACAAAACAGTTTCAAGTATCCTGAAGCCCTCACCATTCATTGCTATGGGGTTATATACTAAAAATGTTACACCCCGAAGAGCCACTCAACTTTCCAAGGCAAAGGTACCTCTCCATACTTAAAAAATGTTAGCTCAAGGGCAATAGAAACTTCGGCCCAACTTTCTTCAGATCTGAATCCATCACTTCCTCCCAATGAAGATACTCAAATTGATAAAGAAGCTGAAGGTGCTAAATTAGTCGATCAACAACCAAGTATAATGGAGGAAAATATGAAAGACTGTGGGGAAGATACCCTACTGGAAGACGTCCGAAAATACTGGAGATACCACAGCGGTTCGGACTACCAGAGGAAAGGTGGGGATGCCTAATACTGAAGCACTTCTAGAGTGGCTATAAGGGAAAGCAGGGCCCAACTTCTGCAAAGTTAGTGTGAAGTACTTACTAGCTCTTCATAAAATCTTTTATGTGTATACGCATACCGCTGAATTAGATAGGATTAGGAAAAAATTGGGATTTTTGAAGTCTGTTAAGGCGAGGATTCCCATCCATTCAGAAACTCCGATGGACTGTAAAGTCGGGGAGATAGTGATATACACTGAGGTGTTGAACTGGGGTCTTCGTTTCCCTTCAGATCCAGAAATAGTAAGGTATTTTTATCTGATAAGGCTTTGCCCAAGGCAACTAATTCCCAATACCTGGTATACTATGTTAGCCAGCATTATTGCTTCGAGATTTTCAAAACTCCAATGCATATGGAGCAGTTCGCTGCTATGGCTAGCTTCTTTAGAAATCACCACATCCCTTTCTATCATTACAATATGGGGAACGATTATAAAGTGGTTAACGATCTATTGGAGGCACAGAAACCATGGAGAAATCAGTTTCTCTACATAAATGGGGCTTGGGAGAATGGAAAAAGATAACCACCAAAGGAAACACCAGCCAATTGACCAGATACTGGAAGAGCTCAGGTAACTTCAGTTAGGATTTTTCCTAGCATTTAGCTCCCATTTTGTTATGTTGAACTGATTATAATATCAATGTTGTAGCGTTTTCAAAAAAAATCAGAGCATCTAAAGGCTGGGAGGATCATATTCACCAAATTAAACCAATGGGCCTCAGAAAAGTGGGGTCTTGCCTTCCACAATTGTTTCACTACTGGAAACATGGTAAGGGCTCACTTGTAGAACACAAGTGGGAAAGGGATCTTACCTAGGAACAACTTACTACTCCCCCTTCATCGGAGGTCATCCTCAAAAGAACCGAGACAAAGGATGCTAAACTCTACTTGTCAGCTCGGAACAGAGCCCCAAGCCATATGGTAAACTCTACTTGTCAGATTTCTAATGTGGGTGGTTCGGGTAATCCTGAAAGGATCAATGGTACTATGTTAGAGGCAGTTGCAGTAACAATGAGTAAAATCGAAGGGTCGGAACATCCACCTCAAATCAAGGAAAAGGTCATAAGAGGCGCAAAGAAGGTAGTGACCGAAGGGATGGAAAAAATAAAAAGGGAACCATAGGGTCAGAGATAATACTCCGACCTACAGTTGTTCCTCCTACTCTTCCAACTGATGTTCCTTCATAAGAAGATGTTCAAGCTTATCCTCCTTGTTTGGCGTTTCCTACATCCAATCAGCCTACTATTGAAGGTGACGTTAATCTGGATGACCTAGGTAACATATATTTCTGCGAGTTTGATAAGGATGACTTTGATCGAACCTTTCCCCAGTCAACCACCATAGCCAATGCAGTGATTTATGATGGTGAATCTTTTGAAGTATCAAGCGAGCATGATACCTTGGGCCATGCAGTCTTAGGCTACATCAGGTCAATAGTTGACCTGGAAATACAAGTTAGGGCTCAAAGACATTAATTCTTTTGGCACCGCCAATTAAGACTTTAAAGAATTCCCTTTCAGTCGAACAACAGAAAGTGGAGGATTTAGATAAATAGAATAACGAGCTGAGCACTGATTTGGAACAGTCCAAAACTTTCCAATGAGACATCCAGGCCAAATATTTCGAACTAGAAACAACTACTTCTAAAGAGATTAAGTCTTTGAAGGATCAACAATTCACGGATACAGGCATCATTACCACATTTTCCGAAGAGAAACAAAAGTTAAATAAACTTCTTAAAGATAAAGAAGAAGAAATTATTCTCTAAAGAAGAACCAAACTCAATAGATAGCTTTAACATTGGAGAAGTATGTTGTTGGTGTGATAGAATCTATGGAAAATAGGAATGAGGGTATTAAAGTAGACATGGTCTTGTTATTCCATGATACCTTTCCAAAAAAGAACCTTGGAGCCCTGTGGAAGTTCGTATCATACGATAAGATAACTACCATACCCTGCCATATGGTGATAAACATGGTGTTTCTTCACCAAGTGAGTTTGGTTCTGATTAAGGATCTGATCAAAGTTCAAGTATTGACGCCAAGAGTCCCAAACAAGATGAAAATAAAAGTAAAAAGCAAGAGAAAGATGAAGGTAAGGAAATAATTGAAGGGAACGAGCCCTAAGGTTATTGTATTTTCAATTTTGTGTTTGAAACTAAAGTCTTTGGATGGCCAAGACCTATTGTGTAATAGTGGATTGGACATCTTTTGATGCTTCAATCAGTTTTTAAAGTTATATTTCCTTCATATGCATTTCTCCCTCTTTTGTTTTTATGATATTTAAAAGTGGTATAAATGGATTAACCCAATTCGGTAGTCTAAAAGTGTAAGATTTAACCAGTCTTTAATATGTATGAGCCATTCAACCGTATTTCATTTCAAAACTAAAGATATTGAATGAGTATTTAATTTTTCCTATGAATTTACTAAGTGTTTAATACTTCCGATCACTTCAAATATATTCATTTGAATATCGAAGGTGTTTAATAGGTATTTAATCCATCCGATTTCTTCGTACCCACTATGTTCCTTTCTTGATTCTCTCACATACCATGTATGGGCCTTCCCAATTCGGAGCCAATTTCCTAAAACATTTCTCCTTGCTATGTAAAAATACTTTCCTTAACACTTTGTCCCCTATCTGGAAATCTTTTTTTTTACTTTAGACGCAACCCTACTTCTCATCAAACCCTGATAGTCTGTTGTTCTCAAATGTGCCTTTACTTTTCTTTCTTCAGTCAGATCCTACTGACTCCTCACTACCATATCATCAGCTTGTTTGGAATAGTTTTGTATCCGGAATGAGGGCAAAGTAGCTTCTATAGGTGTGATTATTTCCATCCCATAAACAAGAGAAAAATAAGACTCTTGAGTAGCTGTATGAGGAGTAGTTTGGTAGGCCCATAATATTTCTTATAAATAGCTTGTCCATTTCCCTACATCTCCTTCAAGATTATTTTTTAACCCTGTTGAAATTTTCCGATTAGAAACCTCAACCTACCCATTTTTGTGAAGATGGAAATGAGAAGAAAAACAATGTTGAATTCTTCTGGAAGTACAAAATGTTTCCATGTCTTTATTGTCAAAATTTGGCCCATTATCTGTAGTAATACGCTGGGGAATTCTGAATCGGCAACATATGTTATATTAGATAAACTTTATAACTGATTTAGAAATGGTTCCAACTAGTGGGGCACCTTCGATCCATTTAGCGAAATAGTCTATTGCCACAATTATCGTATGATCACCTCCGGAGGCCATGAGAAGAGGTCCAATTAAATCCAAACCCCATTTATCAAAAGGTATGGGTTTGGATATTGATTCCATGGGAACTGATAGCACACATATTTCATTCCCATATTTCTGGCAATGATCACATCTTCTGACCATATCTTTGACATCTTTCATTATAGTAGGCCAATAGTATCTTCTGACCATATTTTTGAGCTTCTTTGTAGGTCCTTTTACTATTAAATTCTACCATGAAATCAGCTATAGCTTGAGCCTTTATTGCAGTTCGAGTTGCAAAATCAATATCATAGTCTTCAAGCTTGATTGACCACTTGATTATTCTTTCTGATATGTCAGCCTTTTATAGAACATTCTTTAAAAGAAAAGATGTTCGAACTGTGACTGAATGTGCCTGAAAATATGACATTATTTTCATGGCTGTTATTACCAACATCAAGGCTAATTTTCTTCTTCCAACAAACTCTTTCTTATGTAATATACCGGACGGGGGTAATTATTCACTTCCCTTACTAGCATAACACTTAGTGCATACTCCGATATGGCTAAAATACATATAAAGTTTCTCTCATTGAATGGGTTTGAACAATGTATTGGGCGATGATAAGTGCTTTTTTATTTCAAGAAAGGCTTGGTCACACTGTGGAGACCAATTAAAATTCTTAACATTCCTCAAAACTTGGAAAAAATTGAACATACTTGTCCAATGATCTTGAAATAAACCGATTTAACACAGTCAATCGCCCAGTTAGTCTCTGGACTTCTTTAGTACTCTGAGGGGGTTCCATCGCTAATAAAGCATTTTACTGATTTGGATCGGCCAGAATCCCTTTTTCACTTATGACATATCCTATAATCTTGCCAAATCGGACTCCAAAGTATATTTTTCAGGGTTTAACTTCAAGTTGATAGAATCTAAGTTAGAAAAAAAAAATTGAAGATCAGATATGTGATCTTCTTCCTTGAGGCTCTTTACCATCTTGTCATCTATATATACTTCCATATTTCTGCCAATTTGGTTAGCAAATGTTTTATTTACCAACCGATGATAGGTAGCTCCAGCATTCATTAATCCAAATGGTGTCACCTTATAGAAATGAAGCCTTCTATTAGTAATAAAGGTAGTATGATCCTGATCGTTCGAACCCATCTGTATCTGATTATACCCTGAAAAGGCATCCATGAATAACAACAACTTGTTGCCTGATGTAGATTCCACTAACTGATCTATACGAGGTACAGGAAATGATGTTTAGGACGTGCTCCATTAACATCAGTAAAGTCAATACCCATGCACCATTTTCCATTCTTTTTCTTGACTAAAACGGGATTATCCGTCCACAAAGGGTATTGATATACTTTGATATGGCCCATCTTGGTTAACCGATCAACTTCTTGCACTATCACATCAGCTTTTTCTTTGGAAAAAGTCCTTTTTCTTTGTACTACTGGTCCAGCATCAGGTCGGACTGATAATTTGTGGCAGATCACCTCAGCTGGTAGTTACATTATTATTGCACCATGCAAACACGGGTTCAAACTCAACGGTAATTTAGTTCCAATCCTTACACTTTTCCTTCTTCCACGCAATGGATTTTAACTTCTTCAATGGGTGTCACACTACTAGGAGCCTCCCTTGGATAATCTATTTCATTTTGATTAGTGAAAGGCTCCAGTAGCTGTTATTCCTTATTAACCTTAACTGCCTCCAGTGATTTTGAGACAAGGGCTGTTACATATGCATTCCCTATAAACTTTATGGATGCTTCGGACAACATCCACTTGTCCTCCCACTGCATGCTTTAAACATTGGTGGACAGTAAAGGCCACGACATGCATCCTAGAGAGCCAAGATCTTCCAATTATGGCGTTGTAGGATGTTGGGCAATCAACCACAACAAATAACACTCTTATAAAAAATGGTCTTTTTCCAAATAGTACTTCCTCTTTGAATTCACCGATGACATCGGTCGAACTCCCAGTAAACCCTACAATAGTTCTGTTCAATCGTTGGATAACCAAGAGATTCTTCATCTATTTATAAGTAGTTAGAAATAACACATTTGTTGAACTACTAGTGTCAATTAGGATTTTTCATATGTCATTTCCCCCAATCGATGCTCCTATTACCCCCAACATCTTCACGTGGACCCGCTATATCTTGTAAGTCATATTCATCAAAGACTATGAAAGGAGCATGAGTTTGGTAAAGGTGTATGGATATTTTTCCTTCTAACTGAGTAGTCAAACTGCCGACATGCCTTTTTTCTTGAACAACTTGAGGGTGTTGTTTCAGTGTCTCCCCAAATATAGTTAATAATTCAAAAACATTTACCAGATCGGAAACCATGGCAGAATCATCCACTATTAGCCCCATCTGATTCCGATCTGGATCAGGATCAAGATATTAAGTGTCCATATCAAATCTTTCAACAATCATCATAGCATCCTCGTGTATGGATGTCTCCAAAAGAGTTGATGAAGTCATTTAGGATGCATTAGTATTGGATTGAGTGTTGTCTGGTCTACTGTCCTCTTGTCTTTTAACGAAGGCACCCTACTTCTCCCTCTCAATGAGATTTATTACTTCTTATTTTAATGTTATACAATCATGTGTGTGATGACCCATATCATTGTGATATTTACAGAAATGAGTACTTCGAGCCTCTCTAGGGGGCTATAGTGGAGTTGGACTTCTAAAATGCACATCATTCTTAGTTTTATCAAATATTATCACTACACACTCTCCCACCTCAGCAAACCATTCAGGCTGAACCCATTGGTCTCTCTTACTTCTAATCTATTGGTTTTGATTGGACTGATTTTATCTGGACCGATGTGATCCTTGTCCGGATTCTTTTGACTTATAATTGGCAATAGGCTGGGATTGAGTTGTCATTTGTGGAATTGACGTTGCAGCAACAGATCTGTTCTAACTAGGCATTCTAGACTTCTTAGTTTCTTCATATATGATATTTTTCCCAACTTGATTTAAAAGTCTTCCAAAACTCATAGCTTTCTTTCGGGTTACTAAGTCAGCTAAATTTCTTAGATTCAAACCTTGTCTTAAATAGGCGATTGCCACCTGTTCAAAACAATCATCGAGCCCATTTTTGTATTCACAAACCTACTAATATATTCCCTTAAATATTCGTTTGGCTCTTGGTAAAATGAATAATAGGATCTCAATTTCTTTTAAGATCTTTGTTTCCAACAAATTGTCTCCAGAACGCCACCCAGAAATGTCAAAATTCTTTATAAATCCCTGAGGGAGAATATTATGCCATTTGAGGGTACTTCCCTTAAATTTTTGAGAGAAATCTTGTCATAACAACTTATTATCATCAAATTTCATCATAAAAAATCGAATTATTAAAGATGGTTGTCCGGATCTTTACTTCAGTCGTACTTTTTCATCTTGGAGCTATCAAATCGCGTGGGAAGATGTCCGGAGAGTATTTTTTAGGACACTGATGATTATCTCCAACTATGGATACGGATAAATACAGTATCTTCATTGGGATTAGCAAAGATACCTGGTTTGGATTGAATAGAATACGGATCAAGCAGCAGATGATCAATGTGATGATCAACTGAACCTTTTACTTTACCATGGTAATTGTTCTTTTTTATTCTACCTTTTTTGTCCATTTTTCTTGAATGTTTCTTGGTTAGACTTAATTTTTTCTTTAGGTGGCCCTCATCACTGCTGGATGAAAGTGACTCTTCAAGGTTAGAGTCACTTGACAAACTATTAGAAGACCGTGAGGTTGTACTCACAACTCGTTTAGACCGATGCATTTATTTAGAGCTGACATGAGTCTTTTTAGACAGCTCATTATTAACAGGCTCATCTGTAGGATGGATTTCGGACGCATCAGACTTTTCTTTTACTTCTTTTCAGCTTGCTTCTGATCAAAGCTTCAATTTCAGCCTTCAGCTGATCACGTTCATCTTGCATTGCTGTCTTTCATCTAGATTGTGACGAGGGATATTGTCATGTGTCACACTTTCAATTCCTGGAAGTGGATTATCAACTCAACTCGTGGAGTTGGAACATCTTGCATGTTAAGATTTATGCCTTAATGATATCTGAACTACTTTTTCTATTAACTGGTTTTGAATTTACTATTCAGGCGTCGTCGCCTCGCACTGTGGTCGCCATTTTGGTGTTGATAATATATGGTCTATGGGGTATTTTTGGTCTTTTGTTTAACAAGGTATTAACTTTTAAAGTAAACGATAAAAAAAATAAAAGAGGTGGATGCTTGTGGTTAAGATTATTCAAAAAAATCTCACCTATTAGATGTGGTTGGTTGAGGTATTTATACTCTTGTTTTGTGATCCATGGGTTGTTCGGGTCAGACCTTGGACTCAGATCCATTTTAAAGTTTCCAAAGCCCAAAACTATAAATGGTTTAGCACCCAGTTGAGTCACAGTCCACTCAAGTTTATTGTTAATCAGAATTCTAGTGTAGAAGATGTTTAAATTACCCATTTGGATTTTATCCCAATGGCCTTCCAATAATATCCGACCCTGTCCGTATTAACCTCTCGGTCACATGAGTGAAAGAGGATTATTTTTTTGGGGAAATAAAGATTTGTTGAAATGGTATAAAGCAGAATCATTAAGATTTTATGAACATTGTGTGTTTGGTAAACAAACAAGAGTCAAATTCTGCAAGTCGACTATAAAACAAACATTAAATAGATAGTGGATTACATTCACTTAGATTTTTTAGGCCCAAACATAATTCAATCAAAGAGAGAAGCCAAATACTACATGAGTTTGATCGATGATTATTTAAGGATTGTGTGGGTTTACTTTCTTAAAATGGAAGATGAGGCATATTCAAACTTTTTCAAATGGAAGACGATGATTGAGAAGCAGAAATGAAGAAATATCAAGCATCTAAGGACAAATAATGGGTTAGAATTTTACAATCGCGAGTTCAAAAAGTTCTTAAAAAGTGAGGGAATAATGTTTATCGTACTTGTTCTAGAACACCATAATGAATGGGGTCGCCGAAAGAATAAACAGAAGTCTTTCTGATAAGGGATGAAGCATGCTCTCGCATTCCGATATGGGAAGGGATTTTTATGTTGAAGTTATCAATACAGGGTGTTACTTGGTAAATAGGTCTCCATCAACGGCTATTGATTGTAAAAATCCTTTTGAGATTTTGTTTGGATCATCGGCTGATTACAAACAGTTAAGGGTGTTTTATTGTCATATGTACGCTTATGTAAGAGATAGTAAGTTAGTACCGAGGGAAAAGAGCTGTATATTTATAGGATATGCTACTAGAGTGAAAGGATATAGGCTATTGTGTACCTCTTTAAAGTCTCCAGGTTTTTTCATCAGCAGGGACGTGACTTTTAATGAGTCTGCTTCGCTGGACATTTAGAAGGAAATAGGAGAAATTTTTAAATCAGGATCAATAAGAGTAAACAAGTAGAGTTTGAAATTGAACAGTTCTTAGTAGGTCTAATAATTTGAATGGTTCTCAAGTAGATCCAGAATCAGAAGGTGAAGCGTCAGCATCAGATGATAGTGATGATAATGCGTCCAAACCAGAGCAACGACGTTATAACATAGTATTTAGAAGAGAAAGAAGAGATATTAGACCACTAAGAAAGTATGTGGGTCTAGTATCATATGCTTTGTCAGTTGTAAAAGAATTTGAGATGCATAAACCTAGTAGCTATAAGGAAGTTATAGTGAGTTCAGAGGCAGAATGGTGGATTGGTTCTATGGGGAAAAAATTGAATCTTTTCATAAGAATCAGACATGCAAGCTTGTTGAATTTCCTAAAGCACGGAAGGTAGTAGATAGGAAATGGGTGTTCAGTGAAGTATTTCTTCAGTAGGACAATATAGTTTGATTCGATTTTTGTTAGCTATGGTAGTTTTGAAAATTTTAGAACTTGAGCAGTTGGATGTGAAGACTGTGTTTCTACATGTTGAATTGGAAGAGAAAATCTACATGAGGTAACCTGATTTATTGAACCTAATATGAAGGACAATGTTTGTCTACTGAAAAATTCACTATATGGTTTGAAATAGTCACTTATGCAATGGTACAAACGTTTAAATATATCCATGGCGTCAAAAGGGTTTACGAGGAGTCCATATAATAGTTGTGTGTATCTTCAAAATATATCATATGATTCTTATGTTTACTTATTGTTGTATGTGGATGATATGTTTATTTATGCTTGTAGCATTTCACACATTGTGCAGATAAAGAATTAGTTTAATGTTGAGTTTGAAATAATGAATCTAGGTAGAGCAAAGAAGATTTTTTGTATGGAGATAAGCAGGAAAATAAGTGTAGGATCATTACACTTGTTTCAACAAAGTTACATTGAAAAATTGCTACAATAATTTAACATGTTTGATGTTAAGGCAGTTAACATCATGTTTGCTACTCATTTCAAGTTGACTGCACCAGGATCTTCCAAGGAAGATATTAAGTTGGAAATAAAATCGGTGGTTTCATATTCAAGTACAGTTGGTAGTGGTGAGGATAAAACTTGATCGGAGGGTATTTCTGGTAATTTTCGAAAGGGTGTATTAAATTTAGGGTGGAAGTTCGAGAGATAATTGAGGTGCTTGTATTAATATTGAGAGAGAGAAAATTTCAACCCTCTTAAATATTATTCTTTTCAGTATTTATAAAGATAATTTTAGATTTATGGACCAACCGGGTCGGGTCACGAATATGGATCAATCACATGAGCCTCCAAGCCTACAAAAAATTATTCATTATACATATTATATAATTAAATAGCATAACTATCACACAACTTAGTCGGTGTAATTTTTATTTTGGGTCTAAAATGCCCCCTAAGATAAATTTGACCCACTTCCTCTCTGTTGCCCTCAAGGACTTCTGACCCCATCAGGTAGTATCGTGTATTTTATGGTATGCACGTGTCCTTACATTTTATATACTGTCAGTGTAGTCAGCAGGTTCATCGGATGTCATGGGAAAGAACACTAGCATGCAATAAAATTGATAATTCGATATCTTAAGAATGCTACAAACGTTGGCTTAACTTTCAGCAAAACTGATATTGGTGATTCGCTGAATAATATTGCAGGATCGGTGGTTGGTTTTGTTGATCCTGATTTTGCAGGTAATATGGATAAAAAAATATTTGTTACTCAGTTTGGAGTGTGTTAATTGGAAAGCACAATTGCAAGTTATTGTAGCTTTGTCAATAATAAAGGCTGAGTACATAGCGGTAACAAAAACAATTAAGAAGGCGATATGGTTGGAAGGTTCGGTGGAAAATTTGGGCTTGGATAGGACTACTACAAAAGTGTTTTGTGACAGTTAAAGCGCCATACACCTTACAAGAACCAAGTATACCACGAGCGTACAAAGCACATAAATGTCAGGTATCATTTTATTCGTGATATTATATCAAATGAAATTATTGATGTGAAGAAAGTGTGTACACATGATAGTCTTGCAGATATATTGACCAAGACAGTATCAGTTCGAACGTTTAGAGAGTGCCTAAACTGGATTGGTGTTCGCAACATAGAGTGAATGCCTTATGAGCAGTTGGTGAGTCGGAAGAAGAGAAGTTTATTTGTTGATAGTGAAGAAAGGATAGACACCTCAAGGGAAGATGTGTTGAGGATGAGTCGCATAAGTTAACAATGTATATTGTTGCAATGTGTCTGATGGTAAAGTTGTGTGTCGTTGATAGTGTACTTGTATAAACGGTTGTATATGAATCTATGAAATCCATTGTTTAGTAAATTCTATTTCTTATAAATAGAACACTAAGACTACAAAAAAATATAAAAATCTATAACCCCTTCTACTATAGTAAAACACTTTTCTCTGTAAACTCGTGAACATTGACATTTTCTGTTTTTTTATACTTTTTATTTTGTTTTGTGCTCCCGTCATTCAACCAGGCTATACACCTTAAACATTAATTACAATCAATTTAAAATTCAATAACATGTTTATTTTTAATTTGGACGAAAAATATAAATGTAGAATTTTAAAAACAAAATTACGTTTTTGTTATCAAAGAGTTCTAGAAATAAAAATAATAATAAAAAATAAATATTTAAGATTTGTCATACTTATACCTTGTTTTAGCCTAATAATGGAAAAAAAATATTAAATGATGTATATAAAAATTTATAATAAATTGAGACCATATATAGTAAATTACCATATATTGTGGATTTGAGAGTATATATCGCATTTATCCATACATCATCTTCATGGTCAAAATCGGAATAACCCAGCTAATAATTCTCTTTCTGTTTTTCACTTCTCAACTAATTATATTAAATCTCAATAAATGGATCTAATCTCACATATAATCCTAATATATAATTTATTATTGTTGTCGTACTTAATCGGTCAAAGTTATCAAACTTGTTAGGCTTTTAGTCGTTGATTTAAGCATAGCATCTCTGAACCCAGGGTGAATATATTACACACATCTATCACTTAAAGGAAATTGATTTGAACCATTTATTTAATTTGAAGGAAATTTTGGTTAATCCCAGACTAATTTCCTGTGACCGACTCGGCCAAATAACGTGTCATATTGTTTATTTTATAGTTTTAAACAAAAGATAAGATTTTTACGGAGAATAAAAGTAGAATGGCAACCTAATGTAAAAACGAGGAAGGTGTACGTATATTGTCCTCGGAAATATTATCACAAATGTGTGGATGCTATGGAAATGAGTTGATAATATAAAAAGGAAGGGACCTGAACCTAAAAATACATAAAATAAAGAAAAACAAGAAGGAGAACATGGTTGGTAGTGCCTTGAAGCTATGGCTTGTGTTCGTTTTGTCGAGTGTTGCGATGATAATAAGTTCGGAAGGGAAATACCCAGAGTCATGCAAAGCAATCGAATGCCCTAACTATCAGCTACTTGAAGAAGGAAACGGATTTGAGATTCGCCTTTACAACTCAACTCTCTGGATCTCTACTCCGACGATTCAAGACATCTCCTTAGTCGATGCCACTCGAACCGGCTTCCTTGGGTTAGTTACCTTACTTTTATATATACCTCAATGCTATTAGATGTTGATTCGTGTGTACATTTAACACTGCAGACTGTTCAAGTACATTCAAGGGAAGAATGCCTACAAAGCAAAGATAGAGATGACTGCACCAGTGTTAACGAAAGTCTCACCAAGTGATGGACCCTTTTGTGAATCTTCATTCACAGTCAGCTTCTACGTCCCCAAAAAGAACCAAGCTGATCCACCTCCGGCACAAGGCCTCACCATCCAAAGATGGAAGCCTACTTATGCAGCAGTCAGGCAATTCAGTGGCTTTGTATCAGACTCGAACGTAGGTGAGCAAGCTGCTGCATTACAAGCCAGCCTCAAAGGAACTGTTTGGGACATGAACCAATCACCTGGCCCACATGGATACATTGTTGCACAGTACAACTCCCCTTTCCAGTTTGAGGGAAGGGTCAATGAGATTTGGATGTTGTTCTATAAGGAAGATAAATCTGCTTTTTGAGAGGATGTAACACTTATATGTTTTGTAATCTGTCAAATAAAATGAGAATTACATCCTACCAAGTTCTTTGAATTTTGTACTCGATAGATATAAAGTTTACTACAACAAAAAAAAGTTGCGAATCATGAGACAATGTTTAACTTTACAACTCTGAACGAGATGTTCGAGTTGTTTTCTAGAATAGCAAAATTTGTCAAAACCCGACTCATTGCTCTCTAATCAGCTGTGTTTGGTCAATCGTGTGTTTTGCCATACCCTACAGCCTATGAATTATAATGTTGGCTGATCAAGTTAGGTGTCTAAACCTAGTCTGCGGCCTGCAATTGGAAAACATTTTACAGGCAATCCTATTATTATAATCATTATAAAATGATGATGATTCAGGACTCAGAAATGGGTCAGCATCGGCGTAATCTACAGTGCTGAAAGAGTCTCGAGTGCTCTCGGTCGTGAAAGAAGCTTCGTCTGAGCTTGTGAAAAGGGACCAATCACTTGATGCAGCATCAGAGATTCTACGTTTGCAATTCTCTTTTATACAACTCTTCTGATCTTTTGATCTAACCCGTATTCTTTTAGGACGAGGAGACGACCTATAAAACATTAAGTATTTCAGAACTCACCATATGGCTAAGGGGTCTCAAACGGTAATACAAACCACGATGAGAAAATGTCAGTCTACCTCATGTAAAATAAAATATACGCTCCTTCAGACATGACCTGCCTCATTGGCACAGGATGAATCTATAAGTAAAGAACCACAATCTCAAAATGAGCAAGGAGTTGTCTGTGTACCAATCATGTTCAGTATGCAAGATATATTTCTAGTGATAAAGTTTAAATTTTACAAGCACAGCACTACCTCAGTGTCGTCAATCCTGAACCAGTTGCCTCGCAAATCTTTTACATATGAAACATAATGCCCCGAAAATGAAGCGTTCAATGTATCCAAGTGCACCACAACACCATAGAGCGCGTAAAGGGGAGGAACATCAACAGTTCCGGTCATATAAGGTATCATATCAAGCATCTCAGGAAAACTTATACGTTTGTTTATTTTTCCATATCTGCCCTCCTGACAAAGCAAACCCAAAAACATGTTCCTAATCGGCCTTAATAGGAACCAAAATAAATAAAAAACACCAACTAAGCGAAATAATAGAACATTCTCTTGGGCCTTGGAATTGTTACCAACAAATGTTGCCTAAAGGGTCTTGGTAGTATAAGTTTATTCGGAGTGGTAGGAATTATTGAAGAATGTCATTTGCTTTACAAACTATAGCATACAACTTAATTGTCCTAGTTGTTAAAGATGTTCAAAAATAAAAATACTTATATATAGATGTCTAGTGCAGTTTCAGTGTTTTGTTACTATAATTGTTCATTTATAAGTAGGATTCGCCTCTTTGAATTATCCTTCTTTCTAGCCTATCTCTAAATGAACATACCAAGTTCAAATTTATGACACAACACCCTGCAACTTACATACTTATCAAAACTACCATCAAACATAATCTAAAGTAGCAGTTATACTGTTCTTACATTGAGTAAGTTCTCCAGATACCAAAAGAAAAGTAGAAGAAAAATTTACTTACCTTAAATCTCTTTAGGACAATTGTCAGGATGTTTGGTGCTTCGTGTATGCTTAACTGCTTCCTTGCTTGAACATATGCAGCACACCTATTTAAATATGATATACAGTGTCAGTGAGTTTATACACTTGTTGAGTCAAAATTTCGACAAGTATAGACAAAAAGATTCAAGATTGTTGTACCTTCCACATCTATACATGTTTTCTCCTTCCAAATCTTCAGAAGTTGTGAACTGAGTCAGTGCGTCCTCTAATGACTCCACCCAACCATATATCTCCAGTGTTAGATCCATAATGTTTTCGTATCTTTCTGACTCATGATGACATCTCAAACATTTTACCTGATTGTGAAATTGACAAACAAAGGCTTAGAAGAGCTTAGAAATATTTAATCTATATCTTAAGAATCAATGACACTCACCTTTGACCGTAGACGCCCACCAAATGTGTGTTGGATAAATGTAGTTTCTTGCAATCTGCTGTCAACCTTGCTCTCACCACCCAGTCCCTCCAAACATATGGACTGCATTGAGGCAATCAAAAGCCTGACATGGATATGGCAAAAAATTAAACTTTTAATAAAAAAGAAGTATAGTGTCATTAAAAAAATTAGAAACTCTTGGTAAACTCTACTGGTGAAAGTATGCATTCGCAAGCAGATTTCGATAACCTTAAAAACTCATGTGCATCCTCCTGACTTCCATCACCAATCTGGGAATTGATACTGCGGATATGTGAAAGGATCCTACTTGGAGATAAAGGACCGCCGCTCTCCCTTAACATCTTTACATGTTGCTCAAGTTCACACATTAGACACCAATCTCTCCCACAACCTAATATTTGTGACAAGAAAAAGGGGTGTCACAAACAAATGCGAAAAAACAAAGTTACAACATGAGAAGAAGAGGAGGAAAATAGAGAGAGAGTGTGAGTACAGGTTCTTGAATGTGATCTACGAAGCAGGTAGATTAGAAGAGGCTTTGTACAGGTTAAACATTGCAAGACAGCATTAGCATAGCAACTGCAAAATGCAAGTCATTATAAACATATATAACTATAAATAAAAACACTATATCTCCGATTTTCACATGTTGTTTACAAATGCACAAAGAAATATCTAAATGATTGCAAAAAAAAAAAATTGAATCCAACAGTAAACTAAGGTTCTTTGTGGTAACTTTACTTGTTTGCTTTTTACTCTCACAAGTAAAAGTTACCCTAATCCAGATTGCAACCTTTAACTTAGCTTTTTACTTTTTCTGAAACTAAATATATTAGAATTCACAACAAATTTAGTCATCATTTATTCCACCTATAATAATTTACCAAGACTTGCTGAGCTTGGAAACATCCCAACAAGATCATTTATGTCAGGGACTTTTATATTTTGGTCACCAGGGTCTACCTACCAACTAAAATATATACTTTATGCTTAGCACTTAATCAACAATATCACAAAAGTCAACCAGCTTCAAAAGAGTAAATAATATGAATTCAAACCAATTTTAGTTGCTACTAAATTTACACTCCTATTCTGTAGGTTATGTCTGATATTAAAGTTGAATTTAATGTAACTGACCTGTTTCCAGTATTGAGAAGTCCCCTTGGTGATAAGGTAAAGACTTGACACTGAAAAAACTTGATGAATTCGTCATAAGGAAACAGCATATGAGTCTGAAACAAACAAAAACAAGATGAGTAAGTGTATAGATAGATAAGAGTAATGTCTAAATTCAAGGAACCGAACTGAACTTACTTTGGTCTTTTTGTTTCTATCATCAAATGACTTTCTTACAGCCATAATACCCTCTTTGTGTTCTTCTACTGGGATGGTAGGCATAGCATCTGCATCAATAAAGATTACTGAAAACTAAAGACTTGTAATGACACATAATAAATCAATGACATTGACCAACTCCAAACCTACATGCAGTAGTCTTCCTCATTATAACTGCATCCTCAGTTTCATTTTTCTCAACACATTTGGATCTTGACTCTAATACGGTAGAGCTGATGTTACTATTCTGGCTTTCCCAATCAGTAGTAGTTTCAAAATGATGTAGATTGTTGCATTCTTGTTTATGGGTTAGCCTCCAGTGAATAATCTGGCATTTCCCTGAGCAATATTTGATGGATTTGCATCTGGCGCATCGAGTAGTAGCAAGGCTGAAACAATTAGCACAGAGATTGTTGTCGCTTACTATACCATCTCTAGCTCTAGCTCGAAGAGCTTCTTCAGCAGCCAGTTGAGCAAGAAACCTAACCCTCTCTCTTTTGGAACAGTTCTCACTCCATTTTCCTAGTAAGACATAAGCAAGCACAGGAAGCACCACCAACACCAGAAACAGGACAGGGATATCTGCTTCTCTTGCCTCAAGCATATCCCTACCAGCATTCTCATATCCAATCTCTACAACCTTCCCATTTTACTCTTAACTATATAACTATATACACATACATAGATAGATATAGTCTTCTTTCAGAAATAATGACATTGTAGAAATTAATGTTCTTACATAATCTGAAACAGTTATGATATCTAAGCAAGACTAACTTTGTCTCTCTTTCTTTCTTTCTTTCTTTCTTCTTCTTCTGCCTCAAGTAAACAATAGATCCTCTGTCTCTGCAATTTCACTCTACCTGGCTCTTCTCACTTTGTACTAAATTATCTTTGTATTTTGAGATTAGGGTGATGTTCAAGTATTAAAGCTCCTATGCTACGTTTGACACGTGTCGAGATCTCATTTGAGGAGAACCACTCCGTTGTTGTACTGTCTCTTTGAACCGTTGGATCATGATGCGTCTCTCATATGGTCTTCTGGTAAAAACAAGGTAACTGGGTTTTCAAAATGCCTTTGCTGTTCCCAATGATTTTTAACTTCTCACACGTGGACGGCTACGATCGTGTTACCACTATATTTGTTTGTTTCCCTTTTTTTACGTAACAAACAGGATCATTATTTGTCAATTATATAGCCCATCGTACTTATTTATTCGTCTCTCCAGATTTTGAAAATTTTAGTTCTCCGACACAACGTACTCTATTTATTTTTAATTTTATTTTATTTTTGGCGAAATAAATCTTTTATTACTAATTTGAAAAGAATTACAACTAGATGTCTCTAATAGGAAATAGAAAGAAAGAAAGGATTAAAGGATTAAATAAGATACTTGAACAAAATTCCCAAATCAAGGGGATGAACCCTAAATCGAGCAGAACTCTCAAAACTCCTTTGCTGCTCGATACGCTCTTTGACACCCGAAAATTCGGAAAAATGAATCCAATCGCAATCAGCAATGAAAATCAGAGGTAAAATCGAACCTAATCCGGGTCAATATACTTAATTCCTAAGCTTCCCAGCGTTGCGATAGTTAGTAGAGGAATTGGGATATTGGAAATGGTTATCGTTCGATCTTGCTTTTCCATCAAGACCCATTTAGTTATCCAATCAGCAGCTACATTCTGCGTTTTGGATATGCGTCGAAGACTCATCGTTGAAGGGATTAAACTACGACAAAGAGAAGCAATCGGGATTGAGGCTGTATTCCTAGAAGCTATGATGTTGACTAGAGTTAGGCAATCTGACTCTAAGTCAATATTATACCAGTGATTTTTTCTACAAATGATCAAACTTCCAACATCGCCTTGCATTCCGCCTGAAATGGATCCATTTTGCCAAAGAGGAGACCAGATCCATATAGGATATTCCCTTGCTCATTCCTGACCATAAAACCTCCACTGGCTTCACCGAAAAAACTACTAGCTCCATCCACATTGACCTTGAGTCTACCTGCAGTTGGAGCTTGCCAAACCAGGTACTTCGGTTTCCTTTTGTTGTTGTTTATAGTACTACATCCTAAAGCTGCTCCTGCATTCGTTACACGAGTCCAGTGGTTAGCTTTAAGAGTATTATTCGAGTCTATTCCCAGGATAATTCCGTTGATTCTGGCAATAGCACTTGTGAAGTTATCATGAGTGCTATTAAATTTACTGCAGTTTCGATTATACCAAATTGTCCAACAAATGACTTGAGGGACAAGGTGGGTAATGTGAAACTTCTTGTTCGAAAACCAGAACCAACAGTGCAACATATGGCTTAAGGTCATTTTTCTCTTCACAATTACAACAGAACTAGCATCTTGAAACAGAGATAAAATACCTTTTGGTTAGAATGTTATCAATTGGGGCAAAGTTTTTTATTAATTTCCAGCATAAGAATGAATATTTTTTTGTATAAAATTGTTCCAAATTTTTTTGTAAAATGAAGATTTCGTGTTTTTATGACTGATAGAGTCCCAAGTTAACTTGGTACTAAAGTTGGTATCATTAGAGAGCTTCCACTCTATCTTGTCTTCCTGGTCATGATTGATTTTGACACTGTTAATTTGTCTAACTCTTTCATGAGAGAGGAAGCTAAGTAGAGTGGAATTGTCCCAAATATCATCTTTCCAAAATGTTATAACCTTAGCAGGCATATACCATGTATTAGTGTCGTGATTATTTGTGATAGGAGGCATGTTATGCCAAGACTCCAACCAGAAATCAACCTCCCCTTTGTCAAGGGCCCAATTAATATTTTGTTCAGCTTGGTTTTTGATAGAGTGAAGTCTTTTCCAGACAATGGAGTTTGTGGCTTTACAAACAGCTTTGATAGGATGAGATATATGGCTATAGATGTGGTGCATTAAGTCTGCCTAAAGAGAGTTTTTTTTTTGAAAACATAGTAAAGCTTTTGAGAGAAAGTGAGTTAAATATCAGACACTAGTTTGATATTTAACCCACCTTTCTCAAAAGGTTTGTAAAGCTTGCTCCAGTAAGCCCAATGAATGGATTTTTCATTATATTTAGACCTCCATAAAAATTTATTGAAGCAGTTTTCGATTTTACTTATTATAGTATTGGGAATGAGGCTGTTCTGCATCCAGCAGTATATTATTGGATGCAGAACATTCTTTATTAGGGACAGCCTACCCCCAAAAGACAAATGCTTCATGTCTCACTCATGAATCTTATTATGAATTTTAGCAATTAGAGTTGAGAAATTCTTCCCCTTGTTATTTGCAGATATGGTGATGCCCAAGTAGTTAAAGGGAGCTTGATCTGTGTTGAAACCGGTGGAAGACTTAAGTCTGGCAATAGAGGACTGAGCAGTCTTTGATGAGGTAATAATTTTTATCTTTTCTTTGTTAATCATTTGACCAGAGGCTGACTGGTATCTTTCCAACAGATTGCACAGCTTTTCAATGGATGAGTGAGTCTTGTAAATGAAAATAAAAATATCGTCAGCGAAAGCAAGACCAGGTAATATGTAATCAGACTTTAAATAGAATTTCATGCTACTGTTATCTTTGTATAGATTAGAGAGTCCTCTGAGCAGAGCTTCATCAGCAAGAATGAACAGACTATGAGACAGAAGGTCTCCTTGTCTAAGACCATTCTTCTGAGGAAAATAGCCAATAATGATTCAATTTATTAGAATTGAGACCATGACCTTGGAAATCATAGAATATATAAGGTTAACCAGCTTGTCAGAGAACCTAAATATTTTCAACACATTGATAACAAAAGCATGAGACATCCTGTCAAATGCCTTTGACATATCAAGTTGAACCATGATATTGCTTTTAGAATGCTTTCTGTTTATGTTATGTAGCATTTCTTTGGTTATTAATATATTATCATGAATGAGTCTGTCTTTAACAAATGCTCCTTGACTGTTGGAGATAATATTAGGCATAATGTAAGAGAGTCTTCTGTTAATAAGACTAGATATCAGCCTATTAAAGATTGTGCAAAGGCTGATAGGCCTAAAATTGTTCCATGAGACAGGATTAGGCCCTTTTGGAATAAGGAAAATCCCAATGGCAAATACACCACTCGGAATTCTATTACCCATTAGGTAGGTATTTATAGCAATGCACAGATCCCCATATATAATATCCCAACAAGTTTTAAGAAAGAAGCCGTTGAATCCATCAGTGCCAGGTGCACTGTCATTTTTCATAGCTTGAATAATGATCCATATCTCCTCCTTTGTAGTTGGCTTTCAAATATATGCATTCTCCCTGTCATTGATGAGCTTAGGAATGTTTTTAAGAATGGAGTTTTGAATATCAGTGTCATCACATGTATAGGAAACATTAGAGAGAATCCCCTTGAAATAGGACTCAGCAGATTTAGCAATCTCATCCTGGTTAGATAGCCAAGTACCATTATCTTTTATAGCTTTAATAGTGTTCTTTTTCCTTTTTTTAGAAACATAGTTATAATAGAGTTTAGTGTTATCATCACAATCATTGAGCCAAGTATTATAGCACATTTGCTTCCAATAGCTTTCTTCGTTTTTAAGAGCTTGGATCAAAATGTTGTTAGCTTTAGATAGACTGTTGTCCCTTTGATGAGTGAGGTCTTTGTTGGTAACCTCATCAGTTGCCTCCTTTACTTTTCTGAATATATTGCCAAAATTAGTGGAGTTCCACTCTTTGAGGAACTTTTTCAACCTCTTAAGCTTAGACCAGAAAACCATTACAATGCAAGTTCCAATTCTGTTTTACACAGTTTAAGAACTCATGATTGTTTGCCCAATCATTAATAAACTTGAAGTTGCATTTATTATAAACAGAAAAGTTATTATGAGAATTAGAGATAGTAATGAGGAGGGGAGCATGGTCAGAACATGTTCTGACCATGTGAAGAACCTGGATATGATACATAGTTGTTGACATAGTGTGATTATTTAGGACCCTGTCTAATCTCTTCCAAATTTTCTTGTTACTCCAGGTATATCTGGATCCAACATACCCAGGATCTTCAAGACTACAAAGCCTTATGACATCATTAAATTCATCAACACTAGAGACATCAAAATTGGGGCAGCACAGTTGGCCATCAGAGCAGGTGACAGTGTTGAAATCACCAGCAACAATCCAAGGCATGTCATCACAGGTAAGCTGAATCATATGACTCTATATGGAGGAGCTGATCATGATCATTCTTAACAGTTAGAGTAGCATCATCGGCCCAAAAAATCCAAAGCTTATTAGAACAGTTAGATACATAATTCAGAAAACCAATTCTTTTAGCATCCTTATCCATTTTTTCATACCTAGCCATAGGCTCCTGAATAGCAATGACCCTCACTTTATCATTATGAATCATGTACTTTAGCCTGGCCGAGGTAGGATTGTTGTTGATGCCACGAGCGTTCCAACTAACAATCTTTATCATTATAAGATAGGGATTTGTTATAAGCTTTATCTCTTCTCAGCAGAGGGTTTATGGATAATCTTTTAGTCTTTCTGATTTTGTTTGCAGATTTTAACTTGCTGTTGATAATATCGTTGAAACCTTGATCAGTGGAGACGGCATTTGTGGATACATTAAGACTGCCCATATTGACTTGCTGAGGAGAGGATTCATCATGTGGAGAAGCAGGTTCATCATGAGGATAAGCAGATTCAGCATTGTGGCTAACAGAGTGATCCTGATCCAAATTTTGAAGAGCACTAATTACATCAAGATTTTTAGAATCCTAAGCAGAAGCACCTTCTTTATAATTAGAATCATAGGACTTGTCTTTGGCAGTGATTATGGATTTCAACTATCTCTTGTAAACCTTACTGAATTTTTGTATTTGAGACATAACTGGTCTTTGAATATTTGTGGAACTGTCTTGTAGAGAATTAGTTTTATTCAGATCTTTTTCTTCATTTCTAATATCAGTACTGAGTTCTTTCAGTTTATCATTCTTATTAGAGTCCTTCTTTCTATAATTTTCTTCAATGTGACCTAGATGGTAACAGTAGTGACAGTAGCTTGGCACGTTACGGTAACTAACACCAAGCCAACAACCATCATTCTCTCCGAAACCGATCCATATCTTTCTCTTAAGACTCTTGGACACATCTATCTCGACTTGAGCAAAACAAGCTTTAGTAACCCTATGAACATCAGGGATAACCGTGCGATGAACAAAGCCCAAAGAGGCAGCAAGGTCCTTGTTAATAGAACTATTGTAGAGATATTCAGGGAGTTGTTCAAATCTGACCCAAAGGTGAACAATGGGGCTTTCAAAATTCTTGCTACTATCAGGACACCACTTCACCAATCTCATTACTTTCTCTTCCACCTTCCATATGTTTTTAACCCAGAATTTCCCAACATCTTCTATTAAGCAGAATTCAAACTGGATTTGTCTCGAGTCAAAAGTAATAAAGTTGTATGGTCCTTTAAATTTAAATGAATCAAGAAATGCTTGAAGGGCTGCTCTCTTGGGAATTCCTTGATTGAATTTCCCTATAAGAGTCGTTCTTGATTGTTTCAGAAGGATATCTTTAGTTCTTTGTGAGTACTGTATGGTATTGTGATCCTCAGTCTTCTTCACAAACTCAGGTGGTCGTTTAGTTCTTTCCGAAACTGAATTCAAGGTATCTAAGTAAGATTTCTTGAGATTGTTTTGGACGTTGTTGTTGTTGGAGCAATGGTGAAGAGAATGAAACTCTTCTTCGTCAAGAACACCCATAGCCATTGAACATATTCGAAAGACAAAGGGTGCTAGAGAACAGAGCAATCAGAATCAAGACGGAAATCAGGGGACTCTGGAGAACAGAACAATCAATCAGAACAAGCAAATAGGGTGAAGAGATAGAGACTAGGGAAGCGCCTCTAAGAGGTCAGAGGGGAGCTTCCCCGAAAGCTTCGACAAGGTCAGGAGACAGCGAGCAGGCGAACAAAGATCTTGGAGTTCTTAAAGCAGAGGCCAGGTATGGAAACGGCTCTGAAGAGCATTATTTGTTTTCTATTGGATTTGGTACTTTGGAGACAACGTACTCTCTTTAGACAAACTTAAACCACGCCTAAACGTTTTTTTTAAATAACTAAGTTGTCTTTCTATTTTAAGTGATAGTCATTTTAAAATGATATTATATATAATATTTGTTATAAAAAGAGCTATTATTTAAAAAATAATTTACTATTTAATTATTAAAATATTCTGTTCAAGATTATTATGTTCCAGATTTTTTAAAATAATGTGTACAAGTCGATGACGCGGGATGGAAAATGAATGTTTCATACACGTTATTTTTAGGCCTATGAAATATATACGCATGGATCATTTGTTATATTTTGTTTCATAGAAAACGGATAAGGTTTCTGAATGTGGTATATTTTGTTAGACATGTTAATTTTGATTTCAATTGTATTTTTTTTTTATAAAAATGATATATTGTGGATCATTGTTATGTGAATGACTCATTTATATTGCTTTGAATGATTGGGGTTTCATCTTGTTGTTTTTTGTTGAATGTCAGAGGCAGAGTAGCATTTTCGGACAACACGTTGGGTGTTCCAGATAACCCTACTTTTTTGTTGATCACATACAAAAGTCACTTGTGTACTATAAATATAATTGCATGTATTTGATCAAACTATGATCATCCAAAAACCGTGTTATACATTAAGGATTTGTCTACTGACGTAGACATGCAATGCATCATCATTTCACATTTCTTCTGACCAAGGATCACGACTAACTTTACTTCTCCAAAAATTGGAGTTTTGGTCATTATAAAATTGGATAATACTTCATGTGATGACACTAAATGGTCTATTCTACAAATTCTATCATATATATTTTTCAATATGATGTTAGTCCAGTTGTCTCTGTCTATCATGATTATTTGGACCTTGGTATCGGTAATCTTAACAAAGGTATAATATTTTTGTGGATTACGATGACCCCTCAAAGGTCATTATCATCACTAATGATCTTTCAAGCTCGAGGCTTATCCTTGATATTGAATTTCAAGGTCGTTAGTATAGCACTTTCCAGAGGAGTGAGTGATCTTTCAAAGTATTTCCTTTGGTGATAGTCATTACTACCCAACAATTTGAATAAAAAATCATGATACTCACCAAATGATTTTTTATGACAATTGTATCTAATATATTAGGAAAATGTAAAGGTTTTGCATGCGCGTTTCTTGAAACGAGAAGGTTCAGCTTTTGACAAACTCGACCAATTGTCATCGTCTATCAAATTTTAGACTTATTCTTTAAAGAGAATGTTCACACTTCAAATGCATATTTTCATTTATGGTATTTGTAATTCTTGTTTAGATTGTGCTTTTCCTTTAAGGTAAATATTTTTTATGGTTTGTAAAAATGGATTATCTTCTTGTCATAAATGACTGTTTTTATTGAATTTTTTATAACAAATTGTCGTATCTTATTTGTTATATTGGTTTCATTTTTGTTACAAATTTTACCATTTGGAATGGAATGTACGAATTTTGATGAGGGTTCGAAACAGAGCTTGTAATTTTATATATGAGCAACTATTAGATGTCTATTAGTCATGGGGTGATAGGAAAAATATGCATTAGGTCCCTTTGAAATCTTTATGTGTATTGTATTATCTACTTTAATTTGGGTTTCACCTTAAGTTCAAAGGTCGACAGATGTCAACAAAATTATAATTATGATATCATCGGCTAAGAAACCTTGAAGGATCCATTATATATAAGCAACACATGTGAAAATTCTATGATAGTTTTCTACATCTGTTTAGTTTCTGAAACCATTTATTATACTCCTGAAGGCTTTAGTTTGGCTCATTCTTTCTCGTTTTGGACTACCTTGCTATTAATACATTATTCCAACAATCACATCCAAAGTTTTTCAAATGTATGTATAGAACTAAAAGTCAGATTGCTAAACTATGTGAAGGTGTTACTTTAGAAATGCATCGAGAATGCTCGTTATAAGAGTCAATCATCTCCGTCAAAATTTGGCATTTCATTTTGAAATTATTTGTTGTGGTGATGAGGGTTTCCAGTTATGTCATACTTTTCTATCTTGTATTGATTGGGCTTTCATAATACATTTTATTGGATGATCTTTAGGCTTAATGATGACACGTTTATATTGTATCTATGTTTTGACGTTTCTCATATAGGATTAAGGGGATTGGGGGTTTTGTTATTAAGGTTTACCATAATTTTGTTGGCCCAAATGTGGGAGTGTATCTCCATTCCAAGCTGGTAAATTTCCATGGTGGCTTTCCGGATATCATACGGCGTTGAACTTGGATCCAACTCGTCATTTTTTCTTTATATTGATGAATACAATAGTAAATAGTTTGGCTCATTTCATCAAATTGAGAATATTTTGCATAGTGCGATGCTTATGTTTCAATAAAACTGTCATGTGACCTAGTCAGATTATGCCAAATTAATAGAGAATATAAATAACAATCATTATTCTTTCTTGACGTGTCATTAAAAAGTTTAGTATTGGATTTTTTTTTAAGATGGCAAAAAAAATTGGTAGGAAATATAATCCTTACTTTTATATTATCATGGCACTTTGTGCCAACATTTTTGATAATCTTCCCAATTATGACAATACAAGGAATTTTTTTTTATATATGTTAAAAATTGAGAATTTGGAAAAGATTAGGAACAGTAAATATGTTCATGTAGTTGGCAAACTGAAAGTGAGTATTTTATCTTATGTTTTTGTTTTGTTATGATTTTTTATTTATTCAACATACTCGTCTTTATTTAGCTTTCATGTCCTTATTCATGCAGATTTGGAGAAGAACCTTTAAATTTTTTACATCCATTATGCTAAGAAGATTTATGTCAAACTTGTTTATGACCTTGGATGATGGTTCAATGATTACAAGGTCATCCCGGTGTCAGCTTATAATAGTCTATGGCCCATCTCTTACAGGCTTATTGCATCTACAATCTCGTGAGTCCCAACTGAGACTAGAGCTGATGCCTGAAGTTTTATTTCTAGAAATTCCTCATTTGGTGTTGATTTTACTATTTTAAAATATTTTAAGGTTGATGGATTCAAGGGAAAATATCATGTTAAATATTATTCTGCAAAAAACATAGTGTCAAGTATTATAAGTTTAAAATCAAATTTGTTGAAGATGTTCCTAATTATTCAGTAGAAGATCAAGTCAAGTTTCACAGGCTGAACATTGATGGTCAGCATGAAACCCAAGTTAATTATGATACTTCTTGTAAGGTTGCTGAGATTTTGGTTGTTGAGAACTCGGTTGTTGAGACTTCAATTGTTGAGACTTTGGTTGTTGACCCAAATATAAAAATAATTTTTTTAAGGTTATAAAATCAACTTATCACGTAAAGGTATATTTTTTAGAAACTCCCCTAGTTAAATTCTATATTACCAGTACTTTAGGTCTAAAAGACCAAATTGTTGTTTATAAAACTTGCGCACCTAAGTTTCTTGTTGTTGGTGATGATTTTACTGAATAATACTTTTATTTTATAATTAACCCTCCTCATAACACCTACAAAGGTGTTGGGATCTGAGGGTGGTTCTCATATTTCCAATGAGGATCCTCAACATATTAGGAAGGGAAAAATAAAGATGGATGATGTTTCTCCTTAGTATAAAATTAACTTCATTCCAAGAAAAGCATATTTAAATAATATTATTAAGTCATCCAATCAATTAGAGAAATGTGATGGCCAAAATGCAAGAACAAAAATTATGATTAAGGGTCGACAACTGAAAAAAATCATGACTAAAGATGTTATTAGCAATGACTTAGTGCTTAATGTTGTAATTTATGTTTTGATTGATAAAGCTCATTTACCTCTTTCAATTGTTACAGTTATTGATTATGTTCATCGCATTTATGTTAAGGAGATGACTAAGGTTTGAGACACACTTTATACTTCAACTGAAAGAAATCCTATGGATACCCTTAGTAACCAACTAGGTGCTGGTTTTTTATCTACTGGAAAATTTGCTCCCTTCCTCACATGTCGACATTCAGTATGAGGGCATACCATTTTTTTTGGAACTAGTGCATTTATCTCATACACCAATGTAAAAGGTGTCCCGACCATTGCAGTTTTTAGGACGATTCGTTATGGACATGAAACTTTCTGCAAGAAATCATACCAACTTCATGTTTCTCATTCGAGCATATTCTTTATACCATATATTATTATTCAGTTTGTAACCTTTACTTGGTTATTACCTAATTATGGAGATTGGAAGAAAAGTTTCATTTTATACCTCTTATTTTGCATAATAGGGATATTTGATCAATTATTAATCATATTCCATTGTCAATTGTGATAAACCATGGAATTTTGTGTCTGCAAAACATATGTTAGTTTATAAAAAAAATTAATACCTCATTTTATGTGATCATATATGAACTTTCTTCCTTCTAAAGCCTTGAAAATGTTCGTATAATCAAGGTCTCATCTGTTAAAGAAAATATCCTATAAGATGGTCTCTAAAAGAGCAGCCATGACTTGTATTGTATGGGTAAAACGCTAGAAAATATCACAAATTTTGACATATTTTTTTACATATTCTAATATTGTGGGCCAATACTACTCTTACAGTCATATTATTTTATGTAATGTTTTGTAAACACAATGGATACTTCCTTATCCAAGATGAAGTTATTTTACTGTAACTATTACCCTTTAAGGTTCAAGACATCAAATATAGGTTTAGTGAGTCCATGCCTATATAAGGTTTTGGTAATACATACAAATCTTGCTGACTTCATTTGTATACCCCTTGTTTTGATCGTATTTTATGTAAGTTTTCCCTCTTGAAGATATTATTTGATGGGTTCTTCAATATTCTTCTTCTTCTTCATTCCCTTCAATGATCATAACCATTGATTTTGAAATATTTTGCAAGGAACCTATTTGGTAAGGTGATTGATAGTTTTTCTTTGAGGATTATTCATGGCTATGTTTTTGCATAGGTTGAATATGCCAAAGCATCGACATCTGTATTTTTTTCCCTTGGTAATTATTCAAAGATGACTTTCTCAAATAAAGATACCTAAAGACGAAGCTCTTTAAGGTAATAAATTCGATTTTCTTTTTTAGCCTCCTTGTAGCCTAAGGTTTGGTTAACTAAAAGCTTGTACTCAATAAAGAGTTTTCCCTTTCTAGTTATGCAAATGTTAGCAAGTCGATTACCAAATGCTGCAGCCTCATACTCTACCTTAGATAAACTAAAATTTATAGCCTAGATCATAATTTTTCATGTTGGAAACATTGGTTTACTTCATGATCCATAGCTTAATATGTTGCTTCTTTCATATGTTTATACGTGCCAAGTTGATTTTAGTTGTTCAGCCTAAGGTACATATATTTTTGGTTGTAACATAGTTAGGAATTATGTTATGGCCTAGGTCTTAATTGGTATTATTGGATCAAATATTATGTCTTAAACTCTTAGTTATATTGAAAATCTAGTTAATCTCCCAAACCCACCAAATTTTTGTAATACACTTCTTATGGAATGAGTTTAATAATACGATAATATGAGCCTAAAAATAAGTATTAAATTTTATAACCACAACTACTAAGGCTAAGGCGAGTTTCTCTAGTTATAGGTAGAGAGTCTCGATATCCAATAGAGGTTTACTTACATAGTATATATACATAAGTTTTTTTTATGTAATTAGAATTAGACTAACAAGTAAATCTAAAACTTATAAATATAAATAGGAAATCAACCGACTTCGGGTTTGTTAATACCTCTAGGGAGGCCATGTAATTTTTGATATTATGTGGTTTAGTTGAATATCTTAACTCATTTAAGACCGATATTTATCCAAAGATCTTGAAATAAATTTATTTAGTGTAATTAGCCTCTCTTCCAGTATTTGAAATTTAATTATGTTCGGGGGATGATCCACTATAGTCAATTAGAGAGTTGTATAGGGAATGATTTTATGCATTTATCGTTGATTTTTTAACCCAAATATTTCACACATCTTAGATTAAAAGCGCACTTGTCTAGATTGAGATTTAAGTTGATTATTTTGAGGTTTAAAATTGTATTGGTCAAGATAACTAAGTTGTATTCATCTTGAAATATAGGCTTAAAGGTTTCTACCAACTTGTGTTGACAAAAATTTATTGATCATTCTCTAATATGTGCCCCGACCATTCTTCAATCCAAAATGTATAACTTTGTAACAATGAATTCCTCTCCCAATGATGAATATAGTGTATTCTTGATTATATTTATGCATTGACATTTGGTTATAACCTGAATAGATATCCATGAGAGATAACATTTGGTTCCATAAAGTTGCATCCACCAGTTGATCAATTCTTGGAAGATGGAAATGGTTGTTCGTATTTACTTTCTTTGAATTAGAGAAATCAAAGTCGTTATTATTTTTTACTAAAATTGGATTGGTTATCCATATTGGATAGTATGATTCCCTTATGTGGCCTACTACGACCTATGTTATCCATTTCTTTCATTATTGTTTCAGTTTTTTTGTGTTGAGATAATGATCTTATTTTCTCTTTGTTTGAAATATTATAGGTCGTCTAGTTAGATGTCCTCGGGTTTGGCAAGTTTAATACCTCCAGGACCATTAAGATTCCCTGTCGTCTTTAACTTATCAACTTTGAATCTCATTTTTAATTCATTCAACTTGATTTTATTCTTTAATACTCTCAGCTCATATATCATACTTTTTCATCTTTGGTTTGTCATTTCTAACTTCTCCAACTTGATTTCTTCTTTTGTATTTTCATTTTATATCTCTTACTTTATCATATTTGGTTCATCATTTTAGGCTCATCAGGTTACTTTTATTATAGACATCGTATAATATTATTTTACTCATCATTTTATTATCATCTTATAGAAAAATAACTCGTAAAATAATAATTATAAAGGAAATAATATACGGGGAGTGCCTCATTTTCCGAATTTATATGTTTCATATTCATCTTTGGAATTATTTAGCTTGTCTTTGCTTACTTTTTTTAGATCACATTAATCATAACTTACTTATCTTTTATCACATGACTCATCTAACACTTTAGTTTATTTGTTTTCTAATTTACTTATTCTTTCTTATAGAGCTCGTTCAACTGTATGTTAAGTTTTTATACCCATTATGGTCTAAGTGAAATTGTGTTCATTATGGCCTAAAGCGATAAATGGTATTTAATATAAATTCGGGACACCATATGGACAATTACATGGCCTCAAGGGTTTGGATTATATCCATGTTTACGATGTGATATATACCAGAATTATATTATAGCCATGCCACAATGTGGAAAATTTTATGGACTTAAGGGCTTGAATTGTAGCCATGTTTGAGATTTGACCTATATCATAATTCTGTTATAGCCAAGCCATAGTATGGGAAATTTTATGGCGTCGGGGATTTGTCTTATAGCCATGTTCACGATTTTACGTACAACATAATTATCTTATAGACATGTCACAATATAGGAAATTGTGTGGCCTCAATGGCTTCACTTATTGCCATGTTTCAATAATATGGATTTATAGTCAAGGCTTATATTTTCCGGCTTTTACAACCTAAATTTTATGACCTCTTGATCTTAATAGACCACAAATTTAGCTTTAAACATAGTCACCTGATTTACTTGACTTGTTATCTTTCGTTAACGCATGTCTATTCTTTATTTGTAAATTAGTTGGCTTACAATATTTATGATTAATATACATTATATATTTTAGGTCATATTTAAAAGTTGTTTGGCTCAAAACCTCTCTAATTATTATATGTCATATGTCGTATGGATATATATGCCCCCCCAAGTCCTTAAAACAAATTCAAAGTGTTTTTTCAATGACTTAGTAACTAATGAAGATGAAGTGTAACATTTTTATCTTATTTTGTAGATATATTTCACAATGAAGAACTTTTTGAACCATTGGTTTGACAATTTTCATTTTCAAGGGCTTATTGTACGATCTTATTTTTGTTAATGAATGACTTCGTCTTATAGCCTCGTGTTAAACCTAATAACGTCAAATATTTATAAAGGGTTTGGATGGGCTATAGATAGAGAATTGAGCTCCTTAGGAAATATTTTAGAGAGAGATGATCTGGTAATTAGGTTAGAAGTAGGAAAATTTCTCCAAGTCCTATTAAATGCTCTCAAGGCCTATTTATATCAAAATGAGCCCACCCGATGGGCCCAATGGGTTTATATGATCCATGAGCTCATTTTGGAAACGCAAACCCATTTACACCCAAGCCCCATTATTATGTAAAATACATATAATTATTACACTTGAGTATATCATAATATATACAATACACTTTTATTCAAAAAACCCTTTGTCGAAACCCTTCAGATAATTTAGTCATCATCAGTATCTCTTTTATTCCTCGTAAAGATCCTTATAATATTTTTTTAGATTTTGACTTGGAACCCTTTCGGATTTAACCGTAAATAAACATTTCATACTAGCTCTGGTTGAACTAAACTCGTCTTGGAGAGATAGTCTTGAACTAACTTGCGAAGTCGTTCAGATATTCTTACAAGTATTCTTTGGAAATGGCCATTCTGATATTCATGTATAAGTGTCATGAAAATGTTAGGTTCACGACCTCTTCTTTAAGTGGTGAGCGTGATGATATTCGGAGTCGGTTCCACTTCTCTAATAAAAATAGCCTTTGGAGTCACTTCAACTTCCCGAGGCTTATAACCGTTGGGCTTGTGAGAAAATATTGTTGGGATTTTCTAAATTTCTCTGTAAATGATATCCCCCTCTCTTGTAACATCATTTCACTCTTACCACAATTTCTAGAGAGAGAAGTTTTACCATCTCACCACCGTAATTCTCATTGTTCATTCTAAAAGTCACCATAAAATTATTCTCCAATGATGTTTGTTTTGAACTTGTATGTTCATTGTCGCACCAATTCGAATGGTTGGTTGTAGCTCTCAGATAAAGTCTAAAAATAGAAAAGAACTAGGAGAGTTGAAGGGTTGCCAGAGTCTAAGTGGTCAAATATCATTATTCAAACTTTTAACTACAGAGGCACCTACTCCTATAACAAAAATATTATCTCAGCGAAGCCTCCATCGACTACTCAGTCCTTTACTTCAAAAAATCATTCTTCAAGGCCAACACGATCCCAAAAAGAAACTAGTAGCAGACGTTGATCTCAATTTATTACGATGGGTTCAGATATCGAAGATAAGAACATCTATAGAAGACAAAATATTTGTTAAAAAGTCTACCACTGATGCAGTGGCAAAAAATTAATGTTATTCTGATCCTAAAGCTAAAAGGAAAGAACAAACTGAACATGTTCCGAAGAAAACAGTAAACCAATATTGTTCGGTATACTCCGGAGACAGACTCGGATACCTAATATTTTAGATATTGTTACCTGGGTACCTTTGTAGGCTTCCATTGTAGTCGCCACTAACAGCGTTAGATATTTTTGAAGGGTGTTTAAGTAACAACACAAGAAATAATTAATTTTTGGATGGATTGTAGAGAATTGAGCTGTTTATAATATATTTTAGAGCCAAAAGCTCCAAAATGTTAGGTAAAAAGTATGAATATTTCCTTAGATCTTATTAGATGTTCTAAAGGCCTATTTATAGCCGAAATGGTCCTGATGGAATTAATGGGTTTATATGATTCATTGAACCATTTTGGTCACCCAAACCTATTTATACCCAAATCTCATTATTATGTAAAATACCTTTAATTATTACATATTATCACATCATAATATAAAATAAACTTTCAAGTTAATAACTTATTTGTCTCATTTTCCTTTCGGATAATTTGGTCTTCATCAACTATGACCATTTAAATGAATTAATGGAAAACTTACTTAGGATTAATGGATTATGGGAAGTGATTGAATGTAGTTTAGGACAGTCAGTTGATAAAACTCTTTTGAACGAAAACCAGAGACAGTTACAAAAAGGCAAGAAAACGAGATTATCAAGTCAAGCATTTTATGTTCCAATAACTGGATGCACATGTGTTTGAAAAAATATTAGATAAAATCTTTGCTAAAGTTGTGTGGCAATATCTTAAGAAAAAGTATAGTGGGGATGAAATTGTGAAGAAATCTCATTGTAACACATTGAGGGGAGAATTTGAAGTGGTAGAAATGAGGGATGATGAAACCATTAACAGTTACTTCTCAAAGGTTATAGCAGTATCAAATTAGTTCAGAAGCAATGGATAAATTATACGTGATTCTAAATTATAAAAAAAAGCCACGAGGGCTCTCACTAATAGGTTTACATTAACTGTATCGATTGAAGAATCTCATGATGTAAACTCGATGTCAGTAGATAAAATTCAGGGAACACTAACTATGCACGAGCATATATTTAGCATATTCAGAAATAAAATCAAGAACATATTTAGAAGGTTGAGAAAAATCAGCCATGAGAGAAAGATCAACCATAAGAGTAAGATGAAGAAATTGTTCTATGGGGAGGAAGCAGTTGTAGAGGATTAAACAAGGCTCAAATTGAGTGCTACAAATATCATAAATTAAGAAATTTTCAATATGAGTGTCTAGCCATCTCAGTTATGATGGAATACACAAGATGTACAATAAGGGAATGGTCACATGTTTACCAAAACTCAAAGGTCATAAGATTGCGTGTGGTGATTTCCTGGGTGGAAAGCATACCAGAAGCAGCATACCTACAAAACAATTTATTATGATCCAATAATAGTATACTGGAACTCATTCACTCATACATATGTGGTCCAATAAATCATATTTCATCCAATCGAAAAATATACTTTCTAACAGTTATTGATGATCTTATTAGAAAGTGTTGGATATACCTATTATCTAACAAATAATATGCATTGGAGAATTTAAAAAAAATCAAAACACTAACAAAAAGTGAGAATAAGTCTTGTATAAAGTGTTTGAGAACTGATAGAGGGTGAGAATATGCGTCCCAACTATTTGATGAATATTGCAAAACTCAGGAAATCAAGAGTCACTTAACCACTTCTTACACTTTACAATAAAATAGCGGTGCAGAAAGAAAGAATATAACCATTATGAACATAGTGAGAGCTATATTGTCTTGTAAGAGGATGCCTAAGAATTTTTATCTAGAAGAAATATTATGGCCTTGTTATGACTTTAATAGATGTCCCACCTCATATAAAGAGAACTTAACACCACATGAAGTATAAAGTAAAAGAAAACCATCCATTGATCACCTTAGGGTTTGGGAAATCATAGCCATTGTTCATGTCCAAACGTTTGGAGAGATAAGTTAGATCAAATGAGAAAAACATGTATTTTTATTAGACTTAGTAAAAAGGATAAAAGGAAATAAACGGTTTGACACTCAAACAAAAAAGATTATTATAAGCAAAGATTTAGTGTTTGAAAGCCAAAATATGGAATTGGGACAACGAAGAGTGAAATTATTAAGGATAACTCTAATGTGAATAATGTTGGATGAAATCAAGAAGATTGAATAGATACATAAGGTTATCATGGTAAAAAATTAAAATAGTGAAGATGGTGCATCTGATCAATGGAGATGTTGTACCATAACTTGAAGAACCATAAGACCATTAACTTGGATGAAGGATTACGACTACGGTAACAAATCCAGAAATAATAAGAAAATTAATTTAGTTCAAGATGGTGAAGTTGATCCTTTGTGTTTTGAATATGCAGTGAGGCAGAGTAGAAGGTGAATCACCGTAGAATAGAATATGAAATCAATGGAATCAAACAATACATAGAGCCTAATCAACTCATACAGAATTGTAAAAAAATATAGGTGAAATTGATATACAAAACAAAAAAGAATGAGACTGGTTTGATCACTAAATATAAGGCGAGGCTTATGGATAAAGGATATTCTCAAAAGAAAGGAATAGACTACACTAAAGTTTTTACTCATGTTGCTAGGATCGATGACATGAGGATAATTCTAGTCCTGGAGGCATTCAAGAAATATATGATATATCAGTTAGATATTAAGTCACGTTTCTTGTAAGGTAAATGAACTGATGAGTTATATGTTTTACAACCTCAATATTTTGAAATAAAAATGGAAAACCATTTGTTTTAAGAGCTTCACAAGGACTTATAATGGACCAAAACAAGCTCTTAAAGCCTGGTTTAGTAAAATAGAAGCTCATTTATTAGCTGAAAACTTTAAAAATATTAAAAATGAGAAAACTCTATTTATTAAGAAAAATAAGGAGGGTGGTGTTTTTATTGTAATTCTTTATGTGGATAACTATATCTTTCTATGAAGTAGTGAAGATATGATGTTGAAGTTCAAACAATCAATGATGAAAGCTTTTTATATGTTTAATTTAGGAAGGATGAAATAGTTTTTGCGGCTGGAAGTTACATACAATGTCACATGTATTTTTATATGTCAAAATAAGTATGTAGATAATATTTTAAGAAGATTCAACATGGAGGATTTTAACCCAATCGTTTTCCCTATTGCACCTAGTACTAAAACGGACGAAGATTAAGAGGGAAAGATTTTGGATGAAGCATACTTTAGACAGAGTGTATGAAGCTTTATGTACTTGGTTCTTACAGGACAAACATGACCTAGTGCAATAAGCTTGATAAGTATATGCATGTCTAAGGTACTTGAAGAAAAGTGTAGGCCTAGAAATCTTCCATGAAATATTAGTAGAATGAGAAAAGCTTCAAGTATATACAAATAGAGACAGTGGTATGGGAATAAAAAAAAAACCTATATTGACAATATCCAGCACTTAAGCTAAGTTCATTGCAGGAGGGGCATGTGCTTGTTAAACCTTATGGATGCAGAGAATTCTTGAAGGAATATAATACAATATTATACAACAATGGCTCTATAATAAAATTGTTTAAGAATGCAGTAATACATGGAAGTGTAGATATTCGTTTTCATTTCTTGAGGAATTTAACTAAAGAATGAAGGATAATAAAACTAAAGTGTAGATAATAAAGCATTGTTGTAGCCGTGAACAGTAGGGATGGCAACGTGGCGGATCGGGGACGGGTATTGTATAAAATCAATATACGAACCCGCCCCGAACCCCGACGGGTATTTCTTTTTCCATACCAAAACCCGAACCCGCGGGTTCGGGTTATCCACGCGGGTACCCGTGAACTATCCGCGAATGAAAACCGTAGTAAATATCCAAACCGAATCCAAAAATCTGATCCTGACCTAAAATATTGTGAGAATAATATATATTTAATTAAATATTGAACCATCATTATATAAAAAATATGGTTAGAATAATATATATTTAATTCAATTATAATTTTGCTAAAATAATAAATTTTATTATTTAATAATTAATAAAAGATTAATTTGTTATAACATAAGAATAAATTTTAATTCCAATTTTGAATGTGATGATATATATTAACCTAAAAATGAAAGATACATATCATATATATATATATAGAATAATAGACGATTAAAAATAAATATTATCCAATAAAAAATATATTATCTCGAAAAACAATAAAAAAATCTAAATATATATATGATAAATAAAAATCTGAAAATTAAAGAAATCACTCATATTCAATCAAAGATATATATTATTCTACACAAGAAAAAAAACGAGAGAGATATATAAGATAAACAAGAATCTAAATTAAAGAAAACAATGAACATAAATATAATCTAATAAAAATGTATATTATTATAAATAAGTAAAAAGAAAATAAATTTTATATATATTACATATATTATTATAAACAAAAAAAAGTTATATTCAACATAAATAGTATCCAATAAAATATTAAAAATATATATTGTCCTAAAGAATAAAAAAAATATAAGAGATATACATTATGCTGATTACAGAAATTACTATATTCCAATCGATATATATTATCTAATCCTGCAATTTTTCATCAAAGTGAGACAAGTAGTGATAAAGTAAGTTGTTTAGTACTTGAACAGAGAAGAAAAAGAGTACCGATAAATAAGACAGAGAAGAAAAAGAGTACCGATAAAGTAAGAAAGACAGTAAGAGATAAGTAAGGTTTATAGATTCATAGTGGGCTCATGGGCTAGTATTTTCTATTGGGCTAGAATTATATTTTAAAATATAACATTATTTTAATATTAAATAATATTTTAAAAAATAAAAGTATTTCACTATTTTTTACGGGGTGGGTACCCACGGTAAAATATCCAAAACCGAAACCCGAACCGAACCCAAACGGGTAATAAAAATAAAAACCATAACCCGCCCCGTTTCTTTTTTCTTTTTCGGGTAACCCACCCTAGATCAGTTCGGTTCGGATACCCACGGTTTCGGGTCAAATTTCCATCTCTAATAAAGTCATTAAAGGGGAATCTTTTTTAAAGATGATATCATCCCCATGAAGTGTATTTATGAGATAAGCTGAAAGATTAATATATTTTAGCTTACAAAGAGTTTATAGACAAGAAATAAGAAAAAGATAAAAGACTTCAAGTTATGGAAGTATAGTTTAATCAAGTATGTTTAGATATTTATCAAATTTAGCATGTAAATGTACATAGCAGTTAGTTAGTTAATATTAATCAGTGGTGCATTTAGTAAAATAATTCCATGAATGTATGAGAATAATTATCATAACATTATTAATGTAAAACCTATTTATAAGGCTTATTAAATAATTTATTAAAGGTAGTGTTTTATGTTATGCTTCTTTTTCCGTATTGTGTTTCAATACTTCAATATCATCTAAAAAATAGTATATATCTTTATATTTCTTACTCTCTTGCCATAATTTTTTGTTAGAATAATAAGGGTATTAGAAGTGAAAATAGGCTCTAACAGAGACCTACCAATTCTTTCAAATGCTTCTTTGATCCTTGGAATGTCAAACTTCACTATGGCACGACCATCCCAAATTTTACCCATAATAATGATTTTTTCTAAGTAATTGAATCTCACGAAGACCACTTTCCAGTTAAACATGGATGTGAATCATAAGGTTTGATGCTAACATCGGCGGCCAAAAATTTGAATTGGCAACATAAAAATGTAAAGAATTAATTATTTTGTTACTCATATCTTGTGCCCATCTTGTCTCAATAGTAGAATTTTATCAATCTAAGGCAAATAGTCGCAAAAGATGGTGAGTGGAGACATCTTCAACCAAACAATGTAGATCTTATTGATATTTTTCCATTTTCTGCAATTATGGATTTGCAATGTCGATCTTTATGGGTAATTATTCTAGTCTAACAACTCTGAGAGAGTTAATTTGTACTACAATATAATCTTTGAGCTATATATATTTCATAATCACAAAACACTAACGGATCTCTACCTACTTGTTAGGGAACAAAAATCTACCATTAAAATAAATTAACTCAAGTTAGACCAATGAGTGAGAGAAAGGGAATCAACCACTGAGCATCTCGAATACTGTATCGGCGATTTTGACGAACAATATTATCTACATCATCACGAGAAATGGAAGAAACTGTTGATCATATGAAAGATTGTATCGACGATATCAACGAAGTGAATGGTGGTCTCGACATCATCTCTAGTGATATCATTAGATTGCAACGACAATGTATTGCTTATTAAAACAGGCAACTAGACCAAAATGTGGTCCTCTTAATGCTCTTTCATTTTCACACGCACAACATGATCGATTAAACTCATATGATTTGTTATCGTTCACCTTAGTTGGTGCAGAGTTCATTCGACATAAAAAATAATACTATATTTGGGAATGAATCAATTTTTTTGAAACATTTACCCACAGTTATTCATATGTTTGGGAAGAATCGATGATATTTAACCAAATTTTGAAATAACCTCTCAAATTATGATTCTTCATCACATATAAATATGTGAAATATACTCTCAAATTCTAGTCAAATAATCAATTTTAACCAATACAATTCTTCTAATATTTTTGTTTGGACAAACATGTAAAATAACCTCTCAAAATTATACTAATATTTTTGTTGTAAGACGATATAAAACAATTTAAATTTTAATAAAAAAACATAAAAATAACAGTTTTTAATTATAATAATATTTTATTTTTATAGATTTATATGTACCCTTATGTTTTTCAATTGTTTTTTTAAATAAAAATAAAAGAACGGATAAAAATAAAACATAAAAATATAAAAGATAAAGATTTGTTGGCATCTTTTTTTATCTTCTCTTTTTCTAATTTTCTAATTAGTAATAAATATGATGAAAACGTTATTTATTTTGTATTCGGTTTATTATTTATTTTATTACCAATTTATAATTTAAAATGTATATTAATCAATAAAGTATAGATATTCACCAATAAAAAAGTATATGTGTGGTATAACCTATTTATTTTAGATAAAAAAGAAATTATATAAGTATTTTGAGTTTGACCAAACGTTTAAAGCACTACGTGTACCAAGAACAAATTATAAGAGGTTTCTAAAACACAAACCAAAACATTATGTATTTTATCTTAACCGTAAATAATGATTTCATCTCTTTCATTTACTGACTCCATTTTGTGGAAAAATAAACTTCTGAAATTAGTGTATTTTTTGTAATTCTAAATTTCTTTCAGATTTTATGATGACATAAAAAGAATGAGATTGAAGCAGTCGTCAAAATGTTAAGTATGCTAACTTATCTTGGGTAGTAGCGTGATATATTGTCCAATAGT
This sequence comes from Limnanthes douglasii subsp. nivea, assembly GCA_036936605.1. Taxonomy (NCBI): domain Eukaryota; kingdom Viridiplantae; phylum Streptophyta; class Magnoliopsida; order Brassicales; family Limnanthaceae; genus Limnanthes; species Limnanthes douglasii. The sequence goes on from JAUPFV010000001.1 coordinate 154,048,738, forward strand.
AGCATATCATAATGTCATACTAATTAGCAGCAAACACGTTATTGGTGCTACATTTCCCAGTAGCGCCCCAACGGTTTGGCCTCATATTTTGCATGTTTATATCCACTTATTTTACCAATAAGTAGTTTCAAATATAGCATAAATATTGAGAATCTAAAGTGTGGGTTCCTCTTTTTAACCGTGGATTGAGAACATCTCATCATTTGATGAGAAAGTTAAATTTGAGACAAGATTTATAGTTTTATGCGTTTGCTTTCCTAAAAAACCAAACTAAAACAAAAGAAATGGGTTGCTTTCAATGCAAGTATTGATATGGTTAATGTTGATAATATACGAGCAGTTTGTATATTTGTAAACAAATAAATATATACATGCTTGACACAAAAGCATCGCAACTAACAAATATATTGTAATATAATTTTTATTATTTTTATTTCGACAATTAAATACTAAAAAAAATCCTCAAAATAAAAAAAATAGATTAAAATTTATTAAAGTAGGTTAAAATTATTAAATGATAATAAAAATCATTTGAGACAATTTCAACATTCGAAGCATTGAGAATTACTATCAAAAAAATAAATAAAAATGTTTTAAAATCCAAACTTCAATTATTTTCACTAGAAGTAAGTCGGCTACAACTCATCAAATTAGTTTTTTTGTTGGCTAGGTTGACTGGTCTTTCATCATCATTCTTATTTCAAAGGTTCTTAAAAATCTTTCTCACTAACTTTGTTGATTCCTTTCGTCCGGTCACGAGATGAAAATCTTTGGGGCTAAGGTGTCATGGTTTACGTCACATTGTTCACGAATGAGGGCGGTTTTGGAATTTTTTTTATCTAAAATTATGGAATCATATGGTCGTTCTTCAACTTTTTTTGTCATTAATAAGTAATTGCAAAAACTCAATCTAGTGCGATTCGATTAAAACCGAAAAAATAAAAAAATAATGACTTATGGACTTTAGATCTTGACTTATCTCCCTCATGTAATTGGAAGAAAATTTAATGTTTTAGTTTATTGACTAATAATTTATTCCTTACGTATTTTGTTACCCATTACGAGATTTAGATCATCACTAATTCAAGACTAGACAAGCACCTTAAACTCTTAAAAGTTATACTTGATGTGCTCTGCAACTGGCATGTCCATATAAGATCTGCAAGAGCTAGTAATCGCAACAACCTCCAGGAAACCAACAATCTCATCATCTCCCTTCCTACCCCCAAATGTCCTTTACAACAAAATCCACTACTCGATTGTTAAGACTGGAATCACCAAGTTTATCATCAAAGAAACCTACAATGTCATCCATATGACCATCCTCTGTGTCGGATGGTCGGGGTTAGTATGACATATATTTAATATTATCTGTAATTGAACCTCTAAGGTTCAAGAGGCGTCCAACTGGCACCCTTCCAGTTTACGGCACTTATGGCGTGCATGCTTTGGCACAATTCTGTACAATGTCTTGAATGAGAGGAATGCTAGAATTTTTAGGTGTTCTCCTTCTCTTGTCTCTGCGGTATCCTATCGTATGCTCTCTGACCTCCGATTTAGATTCATTGGTACTAAAGTTATTTGGTCAATTGAATCCTCATAATTAATAATTTAATTTTGTTTGTGGTTGTTAGGGGTGACTAAAGTCTCACATCATACAATGGATAAACATGAGAAAGATCAATTGTAAATGAATAAAAACATATCTCAACTAGTGATTTGTTGTCTTCGCTCAATTATTTTTTCAACGCTGTCGTTTAGTTTCCTTTGCTCCATTGGGCCTTTATACTTTTGTTTTGCTTTTATGTACTTGTTCGGTTGAGTTAGGGTTTATTTTCATTGTATTGTTTTCTTTACGACCTTTTATTCCATTTTTCGGGATATATTATTTGTAAGAACATTTTTTATTTATTTATTGCATTTTTTAAAAAAAATCTGAACAAATTCAGCGTTCCACCATAGTTTAACGAAAATCTGTCATGTTATTTACGAAAAACAACCCCGATTTCATCATTTTTGGATGAAAGTTAAGTTTTTAATTATTAATTTGGATTTCAAAGATTTAAATAGAATAAGTTGATTATTCCCAACTCTTTATTTCCATTATAATTTGGATTTCAAAGTTTTTTTTAGAAAAAGGCTAGGAGTTAATTTAGGTATGTGTATTATTTTAGCTGCGTAAATTTTATGTTAGCTTTTACCTTAGGCAATTACAAGATATAAATTATAAGAAAACAATAAGAAAAAAAATACGTATTGCAATATTTCATGTTTATAGCATTTTCGTAACTATTTAGAAAACCAAAATGCATCAAATAGAAGTTTTAGCCTCTCTTTTTTTGCAATTACTAAACATTCTTCATGAAAGTAATATGCAAACCAGAGTATTAGACAAAATGAGCGTAATCAAAATAAATGAGTGTAATCAGGATCTTTAATAACATTTACTTTTCGGATAACAATCTGTTAAAGATAAAAATTTGAACTTGCAACCTTTTTTCTAAAGTCTGAACCTCTAAATATTCAGCTCGGTTTGATTTAGTCGACTCTTTGATTGGCCTGAAGAACTGATGCCACTAGAATGAAACTAACTTGGTTAACTTATTACTAACCAAAATGGACCTGCTGTATTTTAATCTATACAAGAGATTTGAGCTCAAATCGGTTTAAAATGAGCTTAAATAACATTTAAAATTAAATATACCTCTTGTATTAAAATAAAAATAAATTCTTCTACGAACTTAGGGAATATCATTACAGGCAGTGGCGGATTTATTATGGGGCTAGGGGGGGCGCGAGCCCCCCCTAGCCTCAAAGAAGATTAGTATTGGGGAAATTTTTATTTTCGGAATTTTTAAAGAAGTTATGTTTAAAATGTTTGATCAATGGTCAAACGGTGTCGGTTTTGGCTGAAATTTGGACAGCATGTTTGGGACATATAAAGCTTCAATATGTCCGGTTGGATTGTTATTTGATGCTACGGTTCGGGATAAATCACTTTATGAATAGTGGAGTAGTTTTTGTAATATTATTTATTTTTGTTTCTTTTTTTTGTTAGTTTATTATGTTTAAAATTGTTGGTGGGTTGTAGATATTTATTATATTGAATTGGATATACTTTTACGTTCAACTTATCATAATAGTAGAAGTGTTTTTGGTGGAATCTTCATAAGTCTCATGGTCTTTTACTCTTCACAACGAAATGGTCTTTTCAAATAAATGTTTTGGTTGTTGATTTATTTTACCGTTGATTATTTTCAGTGATTAGGTTTGTGATTTTTAAATTTTGTTAATAAATCGGTTGTTTTATTATTTGGTTGGTTATTTTGAAGTTAATCTCACGTGTGGTTGATATACTATTATTTAGGTCTAATAGTTGGTATTAGAGCTCCATACCTAGACGAAAACGTGACATAGATGCAATTCTTGGATGTCGAAGATGATGAACCATCAGTCATGCTCATCAAACAGAGTGACTTTATTAGAGTGTATAAAGATAGTGTGACTTGATTAATTGAAGTGACACTAAGGAACTTCTAAGATGCTCTAATAAGAGTGAACAAATATATCCATTGTAAAACTTTATGACTTAGATATGAATCATGAAACAAGCTAATTAGAGGGAACATTAGGTAAGTCAACTGAGGGAGGTAAAAGTGGTAGAATTTGGTATGTGCGACCAAATTTCCACGTCGGATAGGTATGAGAAGGATAAATGACAAATAAGTAAGAACATATATCAACTAGTATGAAGCCTTTTGATTTTATACATAAATGTTATAACGGGTAATAACTCATATATAAACTTAAGATTATTTAGACATATCCCCATAAATCAAATGTATAATTTTATATATATTTAATTTCAATAAATATTCATGATTTTCTTAATCAATAAAAATGTATGGATTAATTGTTTTTAATATGTCCACACAAATATTAAAAAAATCAATTAAAAGTACGAGGTGAATGAAAAAATAAAATAAAACATGTCTAGTTTATATAATACTTCAGCCCCTCCTGACTTGGATTCCTGGTTCCGCCACTGATTACAGGAATGATATTTATAACTCGTTTTGTACAACTGACTTTCCGAAAATAAGCATAATTTTTTATATAGCAAGTTCAGGAAAAGTTTAATGAACTGGCCTTGTTATTTCCGGGTATTGCTGTTCTCATCACCTCGTGGTATATACAAACTTAATCCATATCGTCCTGAAGAAGACTTTCTTGTGTTGTAATCAGAACGTAAGTTCTGCTTTATAATGTCTCAAACATATTCCGGTTCTCCAACAAATCCATCAAGGCGCTTCTCATTTTATCAAGTGAAACAGGTTTTAAAATAACACCAGCCATTCCAACCTTGATGCAGTTCTCTCTCGTGACTTTGTCTGTGTTCCCCGTAAGTGCCACGACCAATGGCCTTTCATGGCGTTTCGCAAACTTTTCGTGTATACGCACCGCTATTTGAAAACCATCGACATCAGGTAGACAGACATCCATGAAAACCACTTTGTGGTCTTGAGAAACCCAACGCAGGCACTCTTCGGTCGAGTTTACAGTCGTTACATCACATCCTAGATGAACCAGAAGCCCTTTTGTCACCATTCTGCTCACCCTGAGTCAACCAACACGTACATAGTAAAAAACACGGATTACATAATTATGCCAGTACAGGGAAACATCCTTGCGAAGGTAGCTTAACTATTTTTTAATGGAGCTGCAGGTTATAATACTTACCCATTTTCATCCATTACAAGAACCTTAAGTCCAGGGAAATTCATCTGTGCAAGATTAGATGGAGCTTTAGGGATGAAAGAAGGCTTGGTTTCATTTGCTCTTTCGGGAATCCCCAGTTTCACAACAAAAACAGCGGTGCATCCCTTGCCAAGCCCTTCACTTTCAATCCAAATTTGACCCCCCATGAGACTTACAAAACTGTTCACATTAAACAAAAGTGAAAACCATATTTATTGAAAAACATATAAAGTGTCCAAAAGATTTAATTGTAACTCGTAAGAGAACTAAAATCACATAACCGAAAAAAGTGGAATAAGAAAATGAAATCAAGTATGTTAAAGTAGATAGAGCACCGCTTGGAAATCGCAAGTCCAAGTCCACTGCCCCCGGAGTTCTTGGTTGCTAGAGACGGTGTTTGGGCAAATCTAGTAAACAACGTGGGAATGTCTTGAGCACTAATTCCTGACCCTGAATCTTTCACCTAAGTTACAAGAAAAGAAACATATTCTCAAGCTATGATCTACCCAAAATGTATCTTACTTTATATACTGAAGGACCAACCTGTACACGTAAGTAGAAGTGATTTTCACTTGGCATAACATACAATTCAGGTTGCCTAGAATCTTTTAGACAATCTGATTTTCTAAGAGAAGCAGCTACTGAGATACTCCCCTCTTTAGAAAACTTCACAGCATTGCCAACAACATTTAACATAATCTGCATTAAGCGATTTTCATCACCAATGACATATTCTGGCAAGTCTGAAGCCAAATTCAGTGTGATCTGCAACTTTTTAACAGACGCAATAGGTTTGATCAAGGTAATGACCTGCAAACACAAACACACAAAATGTTTTCATAAAAGAATATCCTCTAAAATCCTGACAAGGCACTATGGTAGTTGCTACAATCTTACCTCACGAAATAAAGCACATAGATTAAAAGTCGAAAGTTCCAGTTGAAGACTTCCATCTTCCAGCCTTGAAAGATCTAAGACGTCGTTTACTAAGGTAGCTAAAAGGTTACTACTTTTAAGAATCGTTTCAACCATCAGTCTCTGCTCAGGTGTGAGCTCAGTCTCCTGCAGCAAAGAGGATAGAGCAATGATCGCATGCATTGGAGTTCTCATCTCATGGTTCATAACAGCCAGGAAATCATTACGAGCACGTATAGCTGTTTCTGCTTCTCTCCTTGCAAGATCAAGAGCAACATTCTGCTCCATCAGAAGATCCCTAGCCCGCATAGACTCTTCTAAGATAGCAGCATGGGAAAGAGCCACAGCCACCTAAAAGAAAATATAAAACCACAAAGCAATGATCAATTACAACATGTTCATATACCAAAAGTGTCCGGCATGTTTCTCTCTAAACTAGTGTTTATATATATAACAATATTCTATGAATATGTAATACTGGAATGTGATGATTCACCTGATCAGCAACCACTTCAACAAGCTCCAACTCATGGACATGCCATTGCCTGGCACTGTCAGAAGGAAGCATCAATACCATCAACGCATAGCGTTTTGTTGAGAGCTCTGGCCAATCATTGATTTGAAAATTGGAAAGATCTAGTAGTGGAACACGGACAGCAACTACCTCCCCGGGCATGTATTTTCCCGCAAGGGGCCGTAGCCTGGCGACTGGGCAATTCGGCGATATTTTAACTGCTCGACTGGTGCCAAATACTTGATTGATCACAGGAAGCTGAATGGGTACAGTATATCCAACAGGATTTTGTTGGCGAAGAGTGTAGGCAAGCTGTAACTCTAACCCCGTGCGAGTTGGCATCCACAAGGCACATTCTTCCAATGCCAACGTCCTACCCAGTTCAACTAGAGTAGTCTTGAGGATAGTATGTCTATCCAGGGTGCTTCTAATCTCATGAGTCAGCATCCTAACATGCCTTCCAGTTTCTTCCTGGGTGCGGATTAAGCCCATTTCTCTGTCAAGCTCTGCCGCTTTGTTTTTCAGGAAGAGCTCCCTGGTTTTGACACTTAACAAATCAGGGATAATGTGAACAAGCATCAAGGCTGTAGCGCAGGACACCACGGCTGTCAAAACTTTAGATGTAGTCATAACAATAGCCACTGTTCTCGTGTGCATAGCAAATGTCCACAGGTTAATAAGATGTGTTGCTCCACATAGAACAATAAAAGCACCAAACTGAACTAGGACCCATCTGTATGGGAAAACAGCAGATTTCTTCACAAAGTAAATCAGCTCAAGCGGGATAGAAAAATAAGCAATTGCAATGAAGAAATCTGAGATGTATTGATATTTCATTAACAGTTCGTCCGCCGGCCACTGTGGGTCAATGCAGTTACAAGACTCCATTGTCTTTCAAAAACCTTAGCTTTAGCTTAGCTTAGCTTCTGCTTGCTCATTCACATACCTGCAGACGACATTCTATGACATGAAATAGTCGAAACAAAATATTTCATCAAATGAGATCTTGCCAAAAGTAGCATAACTAGTCTCTCCAGACAATTCAAGTCCTAAAACATTCAACGCATCATCTTCTAACTTAGCCCTAACTATTAAAGAAGAAAAATAAGCTAATCATAATGATATTACTATATAAGTTTCTAACAGGTATAGAACAAGACAGCTGAATTTGGCAAGAAACAATAGAAACAGAGAGATGAAGTACCTTCTGGTTTTGAAGAGAAGAGACCCTGTTTGACGATCTAGCTTGTGAAAAGAAAACTTGAACAGAACAAAAGGAGATAGGCGGCTGATGGATTACAGTTACCTGCCTGTCATCATCTTTATAGTAACAGCCAACTAAGAAGATGCTTTCATCAAATTAACGGTGAAGATCTGATGACTTTAGTCACAGCTGAGTCCGCGTTACTTGTACAAACTTATCCGACATGACTCATGAGTAACACAGTAGGATATCACTTCTCCCAAGATTTATCAATATCTTTTTATTATCCTTTTATCGTCAATGAATGTAAGTATTTTTTTAAACTGATTTCTCCAAATTTTAATTCTATCAAAATAATAACATCAATTCAGGTTAATAGTTTTAACTTTTATAATTATTACATCAATTAATTATTTAAGTAGCTAAAACTGTTTTTTCATTAAGTTAAAAAAAGAAAAACCGAAAAGTATGGTTTGCTTCTTTCATTCTAACTAATGGAGGTATTTATTTTTATAATTAATCGATTTGTATCTTTCAAAATATAAGTTACAATTCCATACTCAATTCTAAATAAAAATTGCATCATCATTCTGCATTCTCGTAAACCAATTTATATGAAAGATTGGGTGCAAATATCTTTTCAGATAATTTAAAGTCTAAACCATTTGTTACCTTTTTGGATTTCAAGTTAAGTTTCGCATGTAGCAAGAATATTTATATGTCAATACAATTCTCATATGTTCAAGAAAAATATCGTATAAACACCAAAAATAAAATTATATATATATATATATATATATATATATATATGTATGGGGAGAAAACTACTAAAAAGAAAGATAATAAATGTTAAATGGTAATAAATAATATTTCACCATTTCCTTATGAGATGACATGTTGTATTTATAGCGGTTGATAGCCCATTATTACCGAAAGTTATTTTTAGAGCTTTAGCTTAGCATTTAACCTTTAAAGTCCAAAACCGGCCCAAAGCAAAGCTTTTTCCCCATCTAATATTCCTCTTATCACTAGCCCCTAGTTCATGTCGAAGTGATTAAGGCATGAATATTGGAAGCTTCGTCTCGAGGTCCAAATACTAGACGTGTATTTTATGGTTACTCTTTGTATGATTGGACTAGCTCTCCTCGAGGAAGATGATCTAACATAGACCCACTATAAAGTCACAATTTTATAATTCTTTGCTCAAGATAGTTTGAAAAGTTTGAACATTTAATTTCATGTTTTTCTATAACTTAAGCGGTGTAATTTTGTTACGTGTTGCTTCTATTTTGACCTATGTACAGACAATATCTGTAATTTTAAGATGCGTGCTCGGCATATTTTCGAGGATTCAACTCCTCGAAGTTTGTCATTATCTTTTTATACTTTAGTGTAATGAGCTTTTCTTTCGATAAATATTAGATAAGTTCAACTTCACTTCTCATATTTTTTAGAGAGAGGAAATCCCAAATTTAAGGAGAGAAGCTCCGACATTCCTCCATTGTGTTTTCAATTTTTCATCGTGTGCTTCTTGGTGATCAACGCTTCATTCAGTTTATATTATTTTTTCATTCTACTACCGTTCTCGAGGTCATTTTTTTAAATCCATACCCGGTTAGTTCTTTTTTCTAGCGCACTTCGGCTGTTACTAAAGGTATATTCTTCTTTTTAGTTTCGTTTTCACTTATGGTAAGCAAGAACATAAGACTTTTTAGAAAATTTTATGACCCCAAAAACTTGAACATGACCTTGAAGTTAAGTATCCAGTTGGTACCCCTAATTTGCTTTATATCTCGTTCATCTAACAAATGTTTTAGATTCTTTTAGGTATTATATGGGGTAGGTAATTTTAATTAGACCAGAGATTATGATGTGATGTTTAACAAAATAAAAAAATTGTTTGCATCCTTAAATATCTTATCCAAACTAGTCTATATGGATGATCATTATCTTTCTTTAGCAGTTTCGACCATGTAGTCAACACGATATTAATACGTGAGAAATAAAGCTCGATGAAGTTTGTGTATTATGTGAGTAAAATACCATCAGGTGAATAAGTTAGTTGTGACGTTGAGGTTTGTTGCATGAAAGATGTGTTTGTATTTGCAAGGACATATAATAGTTGTTCAAACATCTTTCCTTATCGGGAGTGTTTTGCAAAAACTTGACATGTTGGATCCGTTAACCAGGTGGTTGGTTGAACTATGTGACTATGTATTACTTCTGAGCCTCAAAATGTAATAAAAGTACATACAATTATTGGTTTTATTATAGAGTTTCAAGCTGAATGACATCATTCGTCATTTGAATTGTCCAAACCAGAATGGGCTATAAGAACAAATGATGGCTCAATAAATTGGGGAAGTGATTATGGGGTATAGTTAACACTCCATCGGGCGAACAACTACAACAAGCAATCAAGTTTGGCTTCCTGACCTCCAACAACTAGTCTGGGTGTAAGGCTGTAATGGCGAGTTTTTTACTAGTTAAGGTGTGCGGCACATGGCAAGTCTGTTTGTTAAGCGACTCTCGACTAGTGATAAATCGCGTATTGGGTCCATGCAAGGTAATGAAATACATATTTTCTAAATACCTTGTGGTTTTAAGATAACATGCCCTCCAGTTTGACCACGTTTATTTTGAGCAAATACCTAGAGTTTAATGTGTGGTCGCGGACTCTCTTATGACGGTTGGTTGTGTGAATTAGACATTATGGATTATTCAGCAAGAGTGCCCCTTCATTGAGTTAACGTCGAAAGAAAATAAATTTTAACTTATAGTGTTAGAATTAAACGATTAATACACCCCAATAATAATATATTTGGATAATAAGACATTATCGAATGACAAAATTCCACCACAAAGCTTTAAAGTCCGATCTATGCAAAACCATTGATATATATATATATATTAAGGACGTGATAACCTTCCTAAAAAATGTATTTATCGTAGGTGTGGTACCTCGTATGCCATAACAATGGATAAAGGTCTACAATTCAAAAATGTTCAAATCAAAGGTTTTTTTACCAACTACGTGATACGACAAAAATTGTTTATGTCTTATCACTAACAAACAAATAAACATGTAGATGTGAAAAACTAAACTATAGTTAACTTCTTATAATTTACATTAGAAGGATTGTCGGAAAGTGGTCGGATGCTTTGCAGCAGGTTTTGTGGGCCTTCGAAGCAACTTTGTGCGACCACAAAAGAAACATTATTTGTCTTGACTTACAAAATGGATGTAGTACTATCATAATTAGAAAAATTGAACCCTAATGAGAAATGTTCATTATCAGTGTTATGAAAAACAAAACAGGATATTCTGTTAGCAGACTCAAAGGGAAGCATTTTTCACCATTTAAATTATTTTGTATTATTTTATTATTTGAACAATGAAACTATTTCATATCCCTATGACGCATCAAGGTTTTAATGAGGCATAATTGTTCGTCTCGTTAATATTACTTTTACTATTTTAATATTTTGCGGTTATATTAAGCGTTAAAGCATTTTGTACGGACAATAATAATGATGCATATAGATAAATAATAAAGGAAACATCAACGTCAAGATGATAATAGCAAACCAATAGTTATGGTTTCAACCAAACAAGCACAATTGGGTTGGTCGATCTACACAATGTTAGTCTTGAGCATACTCAATGCTATATAAAAAAGTTTATTAAAAAAAAGGATGGCTGATTATTATAGTAACATACCTACATAGACATGGTGTTACATAAATTGGGGGATGGACGGAGACGAGCCCTAGGTACGCAAATTTTAGAATAAAATGTGTGTAACAAGTAAAAGAAATAAAAAAAATGGAAAAGAGTAAAAAAATACACGTTGGTCTTGCTGATCCTTATGGTGGAAGATCTGAGTTACTACATGGTGAGTCTGATTATTTGGAATCACTTTAGTAAACAAGAAAAGTAGAGTCTTAGAGAGATAAATAGATTATAAATAGAGAAAATCAAAGTACACAAGTATTCTAACTCATAAATCTAACCCCTCTATTAGATCAGCATTGGGCTTTATATAGAGGCGCAAAAACTTAGCTTACAACTGAAAACACTTACATAAAAGGGTTATTCACACTTTAGTCCTTGACTTGAATACATAGTTCTAAATTTATCCTCTAACTTTACAATCTGCTATAAATGTTTTATTACTTACCTTTTAGTCCTTAGATTTCCACTTCCTTATCAGTAGCCCTCTTAGTTCTCATGTCAGTAAATGAATGAGAACTAATTAACTTCGAATCTAAGCAAAAGCGATAACAATTTCTTCTTTCATAATCTGAAGTCGGTCGTTCATTATACTACATCACTATTCGATCGAAATACATCAAAATATATCCACAGTTAATCATCCTCTCATATCTCAGTTCAAAAAAAAATCTTATGTATAACAACCTACTTCTCAGCGAATCATAACCCCCTAGGTGTTAGGCCTACATGTAAGCCTTTAGCATAACAGGTGTCAAACCCTTATCCATGCAATTGTCCAAATTCTACCCAATCAGCACAAACTTTTTCCACTTACCAACACTTCTTTTCTCCTTTTATAAATTCCTTTACAACTCACTATGTGATTCACAAACAAAATTCCTTGAGAGAGAAACATAGAAAACTTATAAACTCTTTTGCTACTTTCACCGGTTTCTACAAACTTACTGGCTACCTTCACCGGAAAATTCATATATTCCAAACAACATTCAACCAGATTATAAGAAAGCATCCAAAGTCTAGAAGATCCAAGGCCAGAATTCCCAAAAAACCTAAATCTCCAAAATCAAATAACAACGTCTTCGAAGCTTACAATTATTTATACAGCAACGAAATAGCAGAAGAATATGGAGTTGTTGGGTTAATAAGAAATTCTCCTCTCGAAACATCCACAAAGACCATCTATTACGATAATTTCGATCCTTCTAAAGTTTCTTCCTTTTCGCCTTTGCCTATTACGATGCTGATGTTACTCAAGTCCATCTACCAAATCTCCTCCCCCGAGGGAAATTGTTGAGACAACCGTAGTATCTCAACAAAGTCCCTCAAACAATCCTCCTCAACTGAGAGACAAAGCATCAGAAACAGAAACCGATTCTAAGGCTACTTAATTAAACAATGAAGCTGATATTAAGAAGGAAGCTTCGAAAGAATCAGAAATACTACTCATGAGAAAATCCGCAGGTCAAGATAAAATAAAGCTCTTATCACCATCTCCAAAGATGAAATAGCAGCAATTGGTGAAAATTTAAGAACTTTTGATCGTAATTATGTTGTGGCTCTAAAAATTGTCTCATACATATACTACAATAAGAGCCAAGCTAGTGATTTAAAGAAACAATGGGGATGGGAGACAATATTACACTACGTCTGTAAAAAAAGACGAAGTAGTTATTTATCCGGAAATAATCAACTATGGGCTTTAATTCCCACTAGACCCTATGATAGTGGATTACTTCGAATGCCTGAACTTGTGTCCGACCCAAGTAACACCAAACCAGTGGTTCACACTTCTCTATGTACTCATGACCTCTCGACTATCCAAAATCCCCATTTGCATCAAAGATTTCACATCCCTAACCAAGTTTTCAAATGGACTAGTACTTCCATTCTACTATCTTTCTTTGGACGACGACTTAAAATCATCAATGACCTCCTCGAAGTAGATACATTTTGGAAGCAAAAATTCATCTTTATTTCATGAGCTTGGGAAAACGGCAAAGTCATATCTGAAGCCAACCCATCAAGATTGAACCTCGTCTTGAGGAGTAACCGTAAGTCTCTTAACATTATTTTTCAAAATTAAATTTTTAACTTATACTATCTTTATTCGTTATCAATTCACATATTACTAATAGAAATTTCGAGGTGTTATGTAATTCGACGAGAAAAAGCCAAATAAAATTTCAAAAAAGTTGTTGCCTGGGCTGAAGGGAATGGAATAACACATTTTACACAACCTTTGAACCCATTAACTTTCTTAACAGTCATTTATTTCCAATCACCCCTGAAGCCTTTCCCCCCAAAAACTTGACGGAGCCTCCCAATCCTCGATAAGCTGTGCAGAAGTTGGTTCATCCCGATTGCAAAGTGTTCTTACCAATCCGCAATAGATCTGACAGCCATCTTCCTAAGAAAAAGGATGCAAAAAAGATAAAAAGGCAGCTTGTACATCTGGTGCTAGCCCTTCAACAGATCCGAATCCAAAATATTTGAAACGAAAAACAAAAGAAAACCCACTTTTCACTATTGAAGAAGGAATAGAATAGGGACCATCTCCAAAAAAGATAAAAACTACTACCCCCTCAAAAAATAAAAACACAACTAAAGTTAGCCCTCATAAAAGAGCAAAAAATAAAGTAACAGAGGTTGTCGAAGAAGTATTGTCCAATAACAATGAAGTTTTAGCTGCACATAATCCGCCAAGTGGTCAAAACGAAAATGAAGATAACGCTGCAAAGGCCATCAATCAGCAATATGAAACTATCGTTGATGAAGATAACCAAGGTACTGATCACTTCGACCCTGACAGTTTCATTAACTTCGATGAATCATAAGAGCTTGCTGGAGAAGAGGATCCTGTTATCTAAGAGATTCAAACTCATCTATATAAATTCGGTAGAAGTTCTACACCCTCTGCCTCCAAAGTAGTATCCCCTGAATTTAATGTTCCTTCTGCTCTTACAACATCATTAGATATCATTCATCGGCCTAGCATAACAGTCTTTCCTCCTGGAAAAAAACCCTTTGAAGAAGTCATAGTTGCTCTTCTTCCATTTTCTGATCCTAATACTGCAGTGAAAAAGCTTATTCAAGAAATTGAAACCTCTCAAAGTCAAATGAAAGATATGGCTGAAGATATGGTTCGTTACAAAAATGTTGCCGAAGCTGAGAAACAGTTGAAAGAATATTTTGGTGATCATATAAAAGATCAGTTTCATGGATTCCAAATGGCGAGATTGGAATGTCTCCGAGGACTTCTTCATGTTAAAAAATATATTCGAGAACTACATTAGATTGATAAGGAAGAACTTAAAACCGAACTCAATATCACACACCAGACAGAAATTGACAAGCTCAAGACTAAGTATCTTGAAGAGCTAGTTGTTGAAAAGAAGAAATTCGATGACCTTCAAACTTCTCTCAACAAAAGTAAAACAAAAAAGAAGAACTTATCCGATGAAATAGCTACTCTCAAGTCTGACTTGGGAAAAGAAAAACAACTTGTTGTCACTGCTGCTGAAGATGAGTGCACCAAAGATATGTTGGTTGCTATTAGTTGTGGTAAAGAATAAAAAAACATTAATCTTCTTCCAGAGATTCACAACCACATACCCCAAGATAAATCTGTCCAGCTTTTGGAATGAAATTCCATCCAAATGCACCCCAGCAAGGCCTTCGATCCTATCCCAAGTTCTTCATCGAAAGAGGAGTCATCCGAAGAGGGTTCTAAAGACGAATAACTTTAATATCTTTTGAACTTTCATTATCTTTTTGTATTTGTTATATTAGTACTATAACTCTTGTACCCATTAAATTATTCTGAATTACAAAGGTTTTTTCTTATACTTCATATTTTTCATTAAGTTATGTTCACATTTAGTCTTTCTGTATATTAACTATTCAAGGTTAAAATATTATAAAATACTTTAACACCTCGAGTGTTATAGTGCACTGCATGAACGTGGCACATCGAAAACCATAGTGCGTTTATTGAACGTAGCACTTCGAACATAATAGTGCGTTTATTGAATGTAGCACTTCGAATATAATAGTACGTTTATTGAACGTAGCACTTCGAATATGTATGTTTCTTCGAAAAGTGTATTCAACACTTCAGAATATTTTACTCTTGGTCAACCTCAAAGATGATCAGTATTTGATCAGTTACCAAAATAGTTTAAATAAACACTTGTAAATAGGGATGGCAATTTAGGTGTTGTCCGGCCTGACCCAGTCCGACCCGATCCAGCCCCGTCTGGTTTTGTCTGGCCCGAACATAGAACGGTCGGGTCGGGGTTAAGAAATAATGACCTGCAACCGGGCCGAGCCGGGTTCGGGTTTCTAGTTTTTCCGACCCGTTCCGGCCCGAAAATTATAAAAATGTATAGAAAATAATCTTTTATATATATAATAACTAAGGATGGCAATGGGCCGGGTTCAGACCAGGTTCGGGCCGACCCGCCTGGGCCCGTTGTTTTTTACTCGAACCCAAACCCGGCCCGACCCGCAACGGGTTTAATATTTTCGAACTCGAGCCCGCCTTGTTTATGTCCGCGGGTCAGCCCGACCCGGCCCGCAAACATTGTTTTTACTATTGGGGTTGGTCGAACCAGTCCAATCCGATCCAAACCAGCTCAAATTTGACTTTATTTTTAATTTAAAACAAAAGTTTAAGACATGAATTTTTAAACAAACGTACCTAAAACACAATAGTAGAGAAAAACATCCAAAGAACTTAGAAAATTAGAAACTAGGATTCTGAGTATATATAGACAAAGATCTAAAGAAATATATTTATAATTTATGGAATTAGTTTATGTAAAAATAATATAATTATAAAATATATTATTGACTCTGAAAGTTAAATAATAATTACTCAAAAAGTATATTATTGGTAAACATATAAATGTCAGTCTTCTAGTAATTAGTAAGTATATCTTTTAGTTATATTTTACAAATTTACAATTACTTTTTTAATACAATTTTTATTTTTTATATATAGTTTATATTTGCGGGTCGGGTCGGGTTGGACAAATTATAAATCTATACCCAGTCCGACCTGTCTGCGGGTCACTGTTGGTATATCCGTACCCGCCCCGTTAAATATTCGGGCTGGACAAAGCCCGACCGGATTAGATCGGGCCGGGCCGGCTCGGACCAACATTGTCACCCCTAAATTAATAACAATAATATGTATAAAAAATAAATTAATATATTTAAAATAAATTTAAAAAATATTAAAATCGTTGTTAGCGGGTCGGGTTAGGTTGATCAACAGACATGCGCGGACGGGCTCGGGTTTTATAATACAAGCCCGATAACGGGTTGGGTTGGGTTCGGGCTCAAGTGTCCAAAAAGCGAGCTCGGGCGGACCGACCCGAACCCGGCCCGCATACGGCCCATTGCCATCCCTACTCGGAAACAACCATTGGCCAAAAATAAATTTTATTGATCATTTTAAAAATGTACATAACGTCTCGTTAAAACCTTATTGGGCTAACAAGGTAGGAAAGAGTGCACTAATCAATCAAAAGAAACAATTTCAAAATACAACATATATATTCCTAGTATAGCTTCAGATATTGTATATTCCACGGGTATTGAAGCATCCTCCTTTGATTATCACAAAGCAGACAAGACCCTAGTTTTATCCTTTCAACAGCCATATAAGGTCCTTCACAATTCATGGCCATTTTTCTAAGGCTCTTCTTCTTAGTATGTAGAAATAGGCTAAGAATCTTGGTTAGTCACCAGACTTCATCATGTGTATCAAATATGCCATTGATGTTTTTTTGTATCAAAACAGCCACTTTTATTAGCTTTTTGTTACATTCGTGGTCACTCACGCGTGACCACATATGCAAATCAAGACAAACAAAAGTGACCACATATGCAAAATGAAACCAACAAAAATGACTCTTTTGATACAAAAAAGACATCAGTGGCATTTTTGATACACATGACAAAGTCCGGTGACTAACCAAGGTTCTTAGCCTGTAGAAATACTTTCCTTAACACTTTATCACCTACTTTAAACTCCTGTTTTTTTACCCTCAAATTTGTACCTATTCCTCACAAGAGTTTGATAATGAGTTACATCTAAATGAGTTCGAACTATTTTCTCATCAATTAGATCCAAACTCGTTCTTTTAGCTTCGCCATTTGATCTTTCAGAATATTGGGTTATTCTAAAAGATGACATCGTATATTCCACAGGGCTTACAACATCCATTCCATATGTTAAGGCAAAATAAGTTTCTTTAGTAGCTTCCCTAGGAGATGTTCGATAAGCCCAAAGCACCAATTGTAAATAATTGGGCCATCTTTATGTCGCCCCTGTTAAATTCTTCTTCAAACATTCTAAAATAGATCTATTGGCACCTCCACTTGTCCATTTTATTGGGGATGAAAAGGCGTTAAAAAATTTGTTTAATTCCATTCGAAGTGCAGAATAAAGTCATTTTTAATTATTAAATTGAAGGCCATTGTCCATAGTAATTCTTCGAGGGACTCCAAAACGACAACAAATACTGTTTACAATGAATTTAATCACATCTATAACTTTTATTCCAGATAACGGTTCCGATCCTACCCATTTTGTAAAATATTCTACTGCAACAATTATCATTTGCCACCCTCTAGATGCCATCGGTAAAGGTCCCACTAAATATATTCCTCACCTATCAAACATAATTACTTCGGTAATAAACATAAGTGGAACTGCCGGCTTATGAATAGAATTAGCAAACCTTTGACAAGTATCACAGTTTCAGACCAAATTACTGGCATCGTTCATAATCGAAAGCCAATAAAATCCTGCAAACAAAACTCGGCGAGATAATGCTTTAAACCCACAATGTGTGGATCCTTCTCCACCGTGTAATGTTGATGAAATTTCCCGTGACTCTTGTCTATTCAAACATCATAATAAGGTATACTCAACGTTTTTTATACAAAAATCCATAAAAAAACTATGTATCTAAAAGCTTTGCCTTGCAATGTTTTAGCCAATTTCACATCGTCGGGCAATTCTCCTCGAATCATTTTTTTAAAATATCGGTTCACCAATCGCTTCGGACTGCATCTATGGTGACAAACAGTTCCTCAACATAATCACTTTGGACTAATTGAATTAAAATTGAAGGACTCTCTTGCAGTAAAATCCAAAGATATGTTTCCTTATAAAACAATTGCGAATGAATCAACCACTGTGTTACTTCCTCGACTTATTTGTTCCACAAAAATATGATCAAATAATAGCATCAAATTTTGAAGCTCTTGAAGATACAAAATTAAGCGATCCTTTAGGTACCCTTTGAAATTTCTAGATACTTGATTTGATACTAATTGAGAACCTGTCTCTAATCGCACTGAAGTTGCTCCACATATTTTCTCAAGTCTCAAACCAGCAAAAGCAGCTTTATATTCAGCTTTGTCATTCGAGGCGTGAAAACCAATTTTGATAGACTGAAGCATTATTTCTCCAGATGGAGCAACTAACTGAACTCAAATGCTGCATCCCAAAACACTAGATCCACTATCAGTTCGAATAACCCACGTCAAATTCACTGGTAAAACATCCTTACTATCTTTTGTGTCTGATCTACTTGAATGAAATTCAACAAGAAAGTCGGCCAAAACTTGAGCTTTAATTCCAATTCGAGGTGTGAACAAAATATCATAACCTCCCAACTCCAATGACCACTTGGTCATTCTCCCCAAAATATCAGGATGTTGTAAAACATTTTTCAAGGGAAATAAAGTATGAAGTTCAATTGTATGGGCTTGAAAATAAGGGCTCATCTTTCTAGCAGCTACCACCAATGCTAATGCTAATTTATCGAGCTTTAAATATCTCTTCTATGCTGCCACCAAACTTTTGTTGACATAGTACACCGGCTTCAGAATTCCTGAATTTTCGCTTATCAATATTGCACTTACCACAAAATCTGATACCGCAATGTATACAAAGAGTTGTTCTCCTCTTCGAGGCTTTGATAAAATCTTTGGTGATGATAATAAATTCTTGATGCTTGTAAAAACTGCTTCACAATCCAAATTTCCTTGGATCTCGCAACACTTGAAAGAAAGGAATTTTTTTATAAGAGAATCTAGATATTAATCTATTAAGTGCTGCTAACCTTCCTGTCAAAACTTGTACTTCTTTGATAGTTCGAGGTGAGTTCATTGCCACTACAACTTTCAACTGTTATGGGTCAGTTTCTATCATTTTCTCACTGATAACATAACCCAAGAACTTCCCTGATCGAACTCCAAAAGTACATTTTTTAAGATTAAGCTTCAGCTTTATTGCGCTTAAACTCAAAAATGTCTTCTCCAAAACTTCCAAGTGTGAATCGCCCAGTGTCTATAATCCCAGTGTCTAATCTCAATGCCAACAACTTATGCCCCAGTAACCACTGCATCCTTATGCGGCCCCGTAATTTCTCGCAAATCATCCTCATCGAATAGAATAAAATGAATGTCTCTTTTGCCATACAAATGAGTAGACATTTTTCCTCCTATCTGAGTTGCCAAATCGACAATATGTATTTTGCTTGAACTATCGTTATTTCCACTCATCGAATCACTCCCAACGATGACCAACGACTCAAAATACTCGCACAGACTTCGAACATGCCTTTTCTGTATTGGATCTTCCACAACCATCAAAATTAGTCTATCTGGATCCATATCCAAATACTCTAAAACATCATCAAACTTATCAACTTTTGAATCTAGAATCATCAATTTTTTAGCTTGCACAGTTAGGTTGGTTGGCTTTGAATTCGATGTTAGATTTTTCCATGCACTGCCTTGTGACTTCACATAAGTCAATAACTTTCCATTCTCAATCAAAATTTTAAATTTTTTTATGAGCAATGTAATCATTGGTGTCATGACCAATGTCTTTATGGTACCTGCAGAATTTGTTCTCCTCTTCGAGGCTTTGATAAAATATCTGGTGGTGATAATAAATTCTTGATGCTTGTAAACACTGCTTCACAATCCAAATTCTATTCAAATTTCCTTGGCTCTTGCAACACTTGAAATAAAAGAAAAAATTTATAAGAGAATCTAAAAATAAATCTATTAAGTGATGCTAACCTTCATGTCAAAACTTGCACTTCTTTGATAGTTCGAGGTGAGTTCATTGCCACTACAGCTTTCAACTGGTTTGGGTCAGCTTCTATCATTTTCTCACTGATAACATAACCCAAGAACTTCCCTGGTCGAACTCCAAAGTACATTTTTAGGATTAAGCTTCAACCTTATTGCCCTTAAACTAAAAAAATTCTTCTCCAAAACCTTCAAGTGTGCATCGCCCATTAAAGTTTTTACCAACACGTAATCAATATATACCTCAATGTTTCTTCTAATCTGAGTGGAAAATGTTTTATTCATTAACCTTTGATAAGTAGTTCCGACATTTTTCAATCCAAATACATAACCTTATAGCAATGCAAACCCCTGTCAGTGATAAAATTTATACATTCTTGATCCTTCAGATCCATCTGGATCTGATTATATATCGCAAAAGCATCCATAAAAGTCAATATTTTGTTTCCTGAAGTATAATAATTCAGGTGGTCTATTCTAGGAATAGGAAATAGGTCTTTAAGACATGCTCGATTCAAGTCTATAAAATCTACACACATTCTCAACTTTTCGTTCTTCTTTTTTATCACTACTGGATTCGTCGTCTATAAAAGATATTGTGACTCCTTGTATGTTCGACCCTAGATAAACGATCTACTTGGACCTTTTTCTAAAAGGGTCATTTTCCTTAACTTACCTCATTTTCGAATTCTTCTATTACTCGTGAAGTCACTCTAGTGAAACCAATGATTCTTCGTTTTGACTGAGAAATTTGAGGAAGATTACGCATCCTATCATACGTTGCTTTAAAAAGGACGTTTGCAGAACTCCCAGTGTCTATAATCCCGCGTCTAATCTCAATGCCAACAACTTATGCACCAGTAACCATTGCATCCTTATGCGGCCCGTAATTCCTCACAAATCATCCTCATCGAATAGAATAAAATGGATGCCTCTTTTTCCATACAAATGAGTAGACATTTTTCCTTCTATCTGAGTTGCCAAATTGACAATATGTATTTTGCTCGAACTATCGTTATTTCCACTCATCGAATCACTCCCAAAGATGGCCAATGACTTAAAATACTCGCACAGACTTCGAACATGCCTTTTTTGTATTGGATCTTCCACCACCATCAAAATTAGTCTATTTGGATCCATATCCAAATACTCTGAAGCAGCATCAAACTCATCAACTTTTGAATCTAGAATCATCAATTTTTTAGCTTGCACAGTTGGGTTAGTTGGCTTTGAATTTGATGTTGGATTTTTCCATGCACTGCCTTGTGACTTCACATAAGTCAATAACTTTCCATTATCAATCCAAATATTTTACTTTTTTTTATGAGCAATGCAATCATTGGTGTCATGACCAATGTCATTATGGTACCTGCAGAATTTGTTCTCATCTTCGAGGCTTTGATAAAATCTCTGGTAATGATAATAAATTCTTGATGCTTGTAAACATTGCTTCACAATCCAAATTCTATTCAAATTTCCTTGGCTCTTGTAACACTTGAAAGAAAGGAATTTTTTATCAGAGAATCTATAAATAAATCTATTAAGTGCTGCTAACCTTCATGTCAAAACTTGCACTTCTTTGATAGTTCGAGGTGAGTTCATTGCCACTACAGCTTTCAACTGTTTTGGGTCAACTTATATCATTTTCTCACTGATAACATAACCCAAGAATTTCCCTGATCGAACTCCAAAAGTATGTTTTTTAGGATTAAGCTTCAGCCTTATTGCCTTTAAACTCAAAAATGCCTTCTCCAAAACGTCTAAGTGTGCATCGCCCACTAAAGTTTTTACCAACACGTAATCAATATATACCTCCATGTTTCTTCTAATCTGAGTGGAAAATGCTTTATTCATTAACCTTTGATAAGTAGTTCCGGCATTTTTCAATCCAAAAACATAACCTTATAGCAATGCAAACCTTTGTCAGTGATAAAATTTGTACATTCTTGATCCTTCAAATCTATCTGGATCAGATTATATCCCGCAAAAGCATCCATAAAAGTCAATATTTTGTTTCCTGAAGTAGAATCATTCAGGTGGTCTATTCGAGGAATAGGAAATAGGTCTTTAAGACATGCTCGATTCAAGTCTATAAAATCTACACACATTCTCCATTTTTCGTTCTTCTTTTTTATCACTACTGGATTCGTCGTCCATAAAGGATACTGTGACTCCCTTATATGTTCGACCCTTGATAAACGATCTACTCGGACCTTCTTCTTAAAGGGTCATTTTCCTAAACTTACCTCCTCCTCGAATTCTTCTATTACTCGTGCAATCACTCCAGTGAAACCAATGATTCTTCGTTTTGACTGAGAAATTCGAGGAGGATTTTGCATCTTAACATACGTTGCTTTCAAAAGGACGTTTGCAGAACTCCCAATGTCTATAATCCCGCGTATAATCTCAATGCCAACAACTTATGCCTAGTAACCACGGCATCCTCATGCGGCCCCGTAATTCCTCACAATCATCCTCATCGAATATAATAAAATGGATGTCTCTTTTGCCATACAAATGAGTAGACATTTTCCTTCTATCTGAGTTGCCAAATCGACAATATGTATTTTGCTCGAGCTATCGTTATTTCCACTCATCGAATCACTCCCAAAGATGGCCAATGACTCAAAATACTCGCACAGACTTCGAACATGCCTTTTCTGTATTGGCTCTTCCACCACCATCAAAATTAGTTTATCTGGATCCATATCCAAATACTCTGAAGCATCATCAAACTCATCAACTTTTGAATCTAGACTCATCAAATTTTTAGCTTGCACAGTTAGGTTGGTTGGCTTTGAATTTGATGTTGGATTTTTCCATGCACTGCCTTGTGACTTTACATAAGTCAATAACTTTCCATTCTCAATCAAAATTTTGTCTTTTTTTACGAGCAATGCAATCATTGGTGTCATGACCAATGTTATTATGGTACCTGCATAATTTGTTGTTTCGCTCATGTCTTGGCCTGTTGATTGGATCGGGCTTCATGAAGTTTACGTAGCTCTTAGTTTTATAAAAAATTACTACTACACTTTCAGTCAAATCTGTGTAATTTTTAGACCTTATCCACTGATTTGGCCTCGACCTATTGAATTGATAAGAGGGAGCTTGATTAGAATATCCTCCGGTTCGAGGTGGTAAATTATTATTCCTCGGACGCGTTTGTTGACTAGTATTCGATGACTGCCCTTGGTTATGGGACACATATCCTATAATTATTTGGAACATTAACCGCTCTTCATTGAACTGTAGTTGATTCTTCAACTTTAATTTGATCTTCAACCTGAGCCATTAATGCTACAAAAGTTAAAACCCTCTTTTTCGTTGTTTCATTAGCTAGATCCGCTGGCAACAACCCTTGGCGAAAAGCTGCCATCACCACCGACTCTCAGAGTTATCAAAACTTACCTTTGTCAAAACAAATCACTTCGTATAATCCTTCAATTTTTCTCCAACTGCTTGCTTACATTAGACATACCAGCCTCTCGCCACCCTCGAAATTCATCATATAGTTTTTGAATTGTTCGATGTGATTGTTTGAATCTTACATCCCATCTAACTTTTCAACTTTTGCTATATCAAAACGCTTTGGAAGTATAATAAATCTTATTTCAATTTACAATGGAGAATTCCTCCAATCGACACCTTGAACATATTGGCCTTCAGTTCTCATGACTGCATATAAATTCTGACCAGTCTCATAAAACTGATTCGATTTATTTCCTTCACACCAATTAGACTCCCTCAAACATCGAGGTATACTATCTCTCCTAGATTTTTTCTCTTTTTCGTATTTTTGAGGTTGATCGTTCTCTTCTTTTGATTTAAAACTTGAGCCAGAGCTCTCAACCTCCTCGTCGCTAGATGTGACACATTTTTGCTTATCTTTCTTTTCTTTTCAAGAAGAGTGACGCTCTTTTGGAGCTTCGAACCACGCCTTCTTCTATTCATTCCTGATATGACGATCAATTCAAGATCGATTAGATTGGTTTCCAACTTCAGTTTGCTTATTCATTTATCTTACTTTGGACTTCAACCTTGTCGAGTGGAATTCCTCTTCTTTTTGTTCATATTTCTCATTCAAATCAATCTTCTTATCCAAGAGCTGATTCATTCATACTTCTATATCAGATTGAGTTTGGCGAATCAGATGAGATCCTTCGGGTCTATTATTTTTCCTCTACAAATCTTCTCTTAACGTCTCGATAACTGATCGAACCAACGCATTGTTTTCTGGATTCATCGCAAAGTTTCAAGATTGTTTTTCTAGATTGATAAAATTCAAACTAGTAAAATAGACACTGATTGTCAACCATCCCCAGTGAAGTCGCCAATTTGATGAGTCTGATTATTTGGAATCACTTTAGTAAACAAGAGAAATATATTTTAGAGAGAGAAATAGATTCTAGAGAGAAAAAAATTAAAGTACACAAGTGTTCTAACTCAGAAGTCCAACCTTTTTATTAGATCAACATTGACCTTTATATAGAGGTGCAAAGACTTAGCTTACAACTGAAAATAATTACATAAAAAGGATTATTCACACTTTAGTCCCTGACTTGAATACATAGTTCTAAATGTCTTCTCTAACTTTACAATCTGCTATATAATGTTTTATTCGTTACATTCTAGTCCTTAGATTTCCACTTCCTCATTACTACACACCACATAATATATATATATATAATAAATTTTGTTAGATGTGCTTACCAATGAGACTGATCACCATACTTGGTAAGTAAGATAAAAATTAGTGCATAAAACGTGACATCAAAGTGTTATACTGTTTTTGATAGATTTATTATAAAAAACTCTGAAATATCCATCAAGGTGTAATATCAGTTTCAATGAATCACTACCAATTATAAACCCTAAAACATGCCATTGGAGTGTGGTAATAACTCATGTAAACTCATTGCTAAAATATCTAAAATATGACATCTGGTGTGGTATCAGCCTGATTAACCCACTACCACTTATAAATCCTAAATTGTGACATCAAAGTGTAGTACTGGCTCCAAACGAATCACTACCAGGAGCCTTGAAACATGACATCAAGTTATAATGTTAGCTTCGATGGACCCATTATAGTTTATAAATCGTGAGATTTAGCATCAGAGTTCTTGGTGAGTAGAGCACTAATAATTCAGAGTAAAAATTGACATTAGGCTATGATACTAGTCATTGTATGCCAACCCATTTTTTTATAAAATCCATTACATATGATGTAACTAATTTGAATACCCATCAGACGTAAAACAAACAAAAATTGAGGAGTTAGTAAGACCTGTTAAAGACTGAGCCAACTCGAATAAATCCCATAATTTTTGTTGCCATGGTTTAGAAGATGTCCGTCAACGGGGAGAAACTCTTGAGATGTGCCAGCGGTAACATGGTTCCCATAGACACGTTCGTTCTAGTAGGCCGGACTACGATGAAAGGGTTATAAAGGCCTAAAACAGTATAATATAATTATGCAAACATTTAACGAATTAATGAAAACTGAATATATACGTAAAAAATGTGCTTTGTACTGTCCAAAAACATTAATAGCGACATAAAACAGACCCAAAAATAAATATTTGCCTCTATACATGAGGATTTTAGCAAACTCAAGGTTACATAATTCTAAGGAGTGATATGGTCTGAAAGTTTAGCCAACGAATCGATCTCACTACCTTGAAAGGACCTGTCCCTCGAGCTAGCATTATCGTCATCAACTAGTGACTGTTAAAATTCATTTGGTATTATGTCCTTCAGGACCAAGCCTTGTAGCGCCTCAGGCCTATGGTATCTATCAACATATGATACAAAGTAACGACCCCTTACCATCCCAAAATTCTTCTTTATGAAGATGTTATTCCATTGAGCGACCCCTCACCATCTTAAATGCCAAAAATATATTTTGATTAAATGGTCACTCCATTGAGCGACCTTTCACCATCTTGGATCCCAACATTTTTATTTATAAAAGGTTCGCTCCACCAAGTGATCATTCACCATATTTGATGTAAAAACCTATTCTTGACAATAAGGTTAATTTACTAACCGACCCATTCACCATCCTTGATATTGAGTCTCATTGTCCCCAAACAAAATGAGGACGCACAATTCGGTCAAACAATAATACAACACTATTCATTCGAGCATATGCAGCCTTATATCTGTATTATTACCTTGGGTGGAATATAATACATGCGAATAATAAAGAGATATTCCATGACATTGTACGAGCTTAAAGTACAAAAATCATATATGACATTATTAAAAGTAACAATGTCGAGTGAAAAGGATGAGCCACTAAAGAACGTCTGACAAATGATGCCTCAAATTGACATCACTATAAAATGAGTAAAATTAGTAGGAAGTAGGGTATGTGAAAAGTTAGAGAAAATATAAAAGTGTTACTCTTCAAATTGTTTTGAATTCGTATTTATTCTCTTGTTTAATCTGTTATGTAATTTTTTATATCACCATTTTGAAAATTCAAAAGTGTTACTCAACTATTATAAGGGGTTAAATTTCAAAAACCCAACATCAAGACGATGAATTTAAATCATACAGGCTATGAATTACTAACTCAAGGCTCCCCATGTTTGATCCAGAAACTAACATAAGTGCAACCTTTAGAATAATTGGGTACTTACGATACATCGTTCAAAAACCTTCGACGAAAGTCAACCTTTTTTGATTCAGTAGTAACACCTCATGTGAACTTGTCTGAAAATGTCATTGTCATTCCTTGCGACAAAAAAGACGAGGATGAATACCTCGTCTATCTGAAAAACAAAAGGATTGACCACCTCCCATAACAGGTGAGATATCTTGTATAGTTCATGAAAATTCGGGCCGCTACTCATAGAGTACCTTGCTATCATGTATTCCCACCACCTCAACATCCTAGTGCTAGCCTATATTTCCACTTTTAAAACTGAGCATGCAAAGTCTTACGGGTTAAACCAAAGGCAACTAGCATAGAGGAGCTTAACCACAAATTTTTCTATTAAGAGGCGGTAAACCATCAATGATGGAATATGCAAATAAGAGACCATAAATGACACATCGACGGTTTTAATCTACGTGTATGAAGAGGCATGAACAAAAACCGTCAAGCCACAAAAAATCATTCAGGCCACCTAGAAAACAACAATAAATCAGTAAGAGGACGATTCCATTACTAAAAAAATAGGGCAAACCTTAGATATAAATGCAAACCAACTACATGATGTGCTATCCACAACACTGAATACTCCGAGTTTTATGCCTGTGTTTTTCAGCATAGACTGATTTATGGGCTCTTCACTATCACCAAACAGTCTCATTGATTATATGATAGTAGGACTCAACATCACAAAATTGCAATACTTCAAGAATACCACCGACTCAGAGCGTCATATGTTGTATTTTAGGCAGCTGATGAAGTATCTTAAGTGAAATACTTCTTGTTGAATAAAGAGATGAGAATAAAGGGTTATTTGTGGATGTTGGATCAAAATCATGAAGAAAAATTTCTGAAACTACATATCCATATACGTAACCTGACTCCAAACATAGTTGACTGCCATGATCATTTGAGAGCTTGAACAATTTCCCACAGTATGTTGCCAAAATATTGATTCTATATTTCACTAAAAATGTAACCCTTTATAATAGTTGAGTGCCACAATCACTTGAAAACATTAGTTATTTCTCACGACTTCTCACAATATGTTGCCAAAATATTCATTTGATAATTCGCTAAGGTAAAACCATTAACAATGATAGATCTGATCACCCGAGCGTAGAAATATTTTAAGTCCCCCAAAAGGTAACACACAGGCCCACAATAAAGGATTTGAGAACATTGGTTGAATGGCATAAGTAATACATGGTTTGGAGAAATACCCATCTCATAAGCCATTATGGCCACGATTCTTTCTTAATTGTATCGAATGCGAGTCAATATCAATGGGTAAACTATTATGAAATTCTTAGCCAATCTAGAAAGAATTACTTCTCAATATATCGCAAGAGTTATGATCAAGATGGGTGATACCCTCACTACCATATGTATACCACCGACGAATATACGGTACTAAAAATCAAGATTCAGTGGCTCATAAAGATGGGCACTTAACGAAGTATGGGAAGTCAAAAAATGACCCAACCCATTGATGGATCATCTATAGAGTCCTGAGGCTTATCCCAGTCATCGACTAAAGTAAACAAGAGATGCAATCGTACGAATCGATGACTCGATAGATAAAGAGCCTAAAGAGGGAAAAATACATCCTCACTTTGCCTATAGGTAGTAAACGCATAAGTTATACCCACAATTCACATAAAAGTTACATTTAAGAACTGATTTTTATTACTGATGTATTACGGATAGATATAAGATGTCAATGCCATCAATATTTTTCACCAGTCGATGACTTTGAAGATGTCATTTTCTCCATGATGATGCATTATTAATAACAACAAATATCGTGGAGTACGAGGCAAGCTAGATTTCGATGAACATCGGGGTTTTCGTGAAATTCATAAGTAGCTCTACCATGAAACAACTCTTCTTCAAAACTATTTATCGGCTATCATTTGATTTGTTAGCCAAATATAACAGTCAAACCACCATGTTGTTGGACATCATAATGCCAGAGTTATCGATTGAAAATAGGTCAGATATGAGATATTAGAGTTTGTTATACTGGAAATCCTATTATCATACAACCTAATTTTGGGTAGACCTTGCCTTTACGATTTCAAAGTGATATCGTTCATATACTATAAATGGATGAATTTTGTGGTTATGAATGAAGTAAGAATAGTGAAAGGAATCTAAAAAATTGCACACAAAAGTATGAAATAATCTTTAAAATAATCAACTTAAGCATAACAACTACATACGTTGGTATGGGTCCAGCTATGCTTGCCGGCTATGATAAAAGCCTTATTCGAGGTAAATGATCTTCATGAACATCATTTTAAATTCAGTGGCACGTATAAACTTGAAGAGGTGTATTTAGGCGAAATAAATTGCCATATTGTGAGAACCTACCAAAGGAAATGAGGGCATAATTGATCACACTCTTCTTTGAGCATAATGACATATTTGTTTAGGATAACACGTCTGTAACCGATATACTTGAATCGTTTGCTACTTATTGTGTCATGATTAATTCTTAAATAAAATTGGTTCAACAATGGCCCCAGACTGATCTAAAAGCGTCGAAGGAAATATCAACTTGATATTTCATGAACCACACTTGAGATGTGACATATGTGGAATATATGGCAAACCCATTTTTGGTGAACGAGAAAAATGGTATGTGGAGGATGTACATCGACTTTACGGTGCTCAATCGACCATATCCTACAAATCCATTCCCTTTGTCACGTATCGACCAACTCGTAGACGTCACCACCTGTCACGAGATATTATTGTTTAGAGATGCATATCCGAGGTACCATAATATTAAGACGGAATTGGACGTCCATGAAAAAACTGTATTCACTAGCAACTTTGATCTATACTTATATGTAATGATGTCATTCGGGTTAAAACACTAGAGTCACTTACCAATGAATGCTGAATAAGATATTTAAAGAGCATCTTGGTCAAAACATGAAGGTATGCATCAATGGAATGCTCGTTGAAAGCAAAGAGAAATATTCTCATTTGACGGACCTTAGAGTAACATTTGTTATGATTGAAAGCATAATATGAAACTTAACTCAACCAAATATTTCTTCGATGTTATTTTGAGAACGTTTCTTGATTTTGTTGTTCATAAGGACGTGACCAATGCTGATCTTAACTAGATAATCACGCTAAAATAGATGAACCTACCTAGGTGTGTGAGAGAATTGCAAAGGCTAAATGGAAGAGTCGTCATCCAGAATTGTTTCATTTCTCTAACAACATACAAATTATTGTTGTTCTTTAAAGTGGTACAAGGCACATGAGAATTTTATTTTGATCTGGAGTGCGACATTGCGTTTAAAAAAAAGTTTATTGGCAATAATTGGATGTGCTTACTAAAGGAGAAACGTTGGTCGTATTTCTAAGGGTCTCCGAAAATAACATGAAATTCGTGCTAATAGTATAAAAAAACAAGATTTAACACCCAATTTACTATGTTTTAATCAAAAACAAACTTTTATTAACAATTAATCTACCGAAGTATTGAAATACAATATTAAGCACCTAACCATAATCTGATACTAAAATGATTTTTTAGAGAATACTAATACTCGCTTCTCTCTAACTAAACCTTCTCGATAATAAGAGGCTCAGAGATTTCCACAGATCTCTACTTCAGGAGAAGATACTTAAGGTAGAGATTCTTCAATTCTATAACAAGGAGATCAACATCTTCATTTAAAGCACTACATCTGGAACCAATATTTCAAAAGTCAACAGACCCGAATGATGTTTCATCTTCAATATCAGGACTGATTATGATTATCATCATGAGCAAGATCTTCAAGACTTGATGCAAGTGGAGTGATGGCCTAAACTTCATGCTGCTACAGGTGCGAAATTTTGATCGACTGCTATTTAGTCTTACATGTTCCGATTATAGTCAGAGTATCTCTGCTACTACCATACCAATTTGTTAGTTCAACCCAGAGCATGTAGCCAATTTATAGTTAACAAAAGTTATTTATATAGCCAAACTCTAGACTTTCAAGCAAGACAATCGCATTTAATTGATTACTATGTTAGCAAAACCATTTTGGAAATCAATATTAGGTATTTATCGGTAGATCAAACGATGCTCTTGTTGATAACTACGGTGAGAAAACTATATAAATATCTCCAATCTCACTCGATTCAAATACCCACGGGCCAAATGATCAATTACATTTTAAAACCAGTTTACTTGGTTTTTCCAATCAATCGAATTATAAAATTCAATATTCCTTTTCTTCAATGCATAAATATGCAAAAGCCTTAGTCAATTTTGTATCCAAATAACTCGGAAGATCCTAAATAAAAGTTATGAAAATACCCCCTAATTGTGTTATGTACGCGAATGGTGCGTTTAAGACAAAAAATGTTGAGTGAAAATATATATCATATCCATATAAAGGAAAGAAGTCTGACTAACCATATGCTTTGTTTTCAACATATGAGACAATGGGACATTTCAACATATGAGACAATGAGACATAATATAAAAGTTGTAAGCATATCAAACAATGAGACAAAATATAAAAATAGATTGAGATTGGTTAGAAAATTTGTGGTGACAACCTCATCAGAGAATTTGTGGTGGACAACATCGTTAGGCGCAACTATTCAACTAATAAATAAACAACTTTTCAAAAAATACGAGATAAATCAATTTAATTAATATATTTTAAAATTAAATATTAATTTACAAATTAAAATATGATAAATAATTGGGAAATGACATACTAAGTACCTTTTAGCCAAACCTATTACAACCTAGTACCAAAAAATGGGTTAATGCTCACTTAATACCTATCTCATCAAACATATCCACTTCTAATACCTTATTTTTTTAATACCATAATTACCCTCAACATAGTATATAAGGGTTAATTTGTGAAAAATGGTCCATTTTGGCTTCAACACCTTCTTTATTACTTTTGAATTTTGAATTTTGAATTTAGAATTTATTAGCCCTTTTCTCTCTCCTCTCTCCTAACCTAACAAACAGCCCATTTTTCAAGAACGTCTGTTCATTTCAAAAAACGTAGGTTGATCACACCAGCTCCGGCGAAACTATTGAACCACCGGCTACACATCGTAACCACCGGCGAACCATATAAACACCTTCGAAGAGGCTTCCGATCCCCGGCGATTTCTGGAATACACGGTTCGACGACGACTTTAACAGAGACAGTTGCCTAGCTCCGTCATCTGTGAAAAAGCTCAGCCTCCTAGCTCCGATTTTGCCTCGTTTCTCAGCCTCCTAGACCACCGTTTATCAACCTTCTAACCACTGTTATCGGAGCCCGACGTTACAGCTTTCAGGTCAGTATCGGACCTGAGTTTTCAGTTTCAAAATCATTTTCCATTTTCAAAATCGATTCTAGACTCTCATATAATGTACGCTAATGGCAGGAAACCTATTACTATTTGCTTCTGGTCGATTCAAAGCATCCATACCGGCTCCGATAACATTCCGGTGAGAAATTTCATTTTTTGACCTCTGTTTTAAACCCTGCGATTTGTGTATGTTACACTTTGCGATTTGTCGCCTGCAATTGTACGTTAGAGGTTGCTAGATCACTGCATACACCCTGATATGTTAGATGTGTTGGAAGATATCCCTTGACTGCATACACCCTGATATGTTAGTTATGACAAGTTGCTATATGTGTTGAAAAATAGACCATGACTCCATATACCCTTATAGTTTAGGTACGTGATATTGCTAGATGTTTTTCAACCAAATCCCATCCCTGCATACACCCTGATATGTTAGCTATAATAGTTTGCTAGATGTGTTGGATAATAGACCATGACTCCATATACCCTGATAGTTTAGTTATGACAGTTTGCTATATGTGTTCAAAACTAGACCACGTATCCATATTCCCTGATATGTTAGTTAGTGGATATTGCTAAATGTTTCCAACCATTTCGTCTGACTGCAGACACCCTGATATGTTAGCTATAATATGTTGCTAGATGTGTTGGAAAACAGACCAAGAGTCCATATACCCTGATAGTTTAGTTATGACAGTTTGCTATATGTGTTGAAAAATAGACCACGATGCATATACCCTGATATCTTAGTTACGGGATATTGCTAGATATGTTCAACCATTCACTAATATCAGTATTAGTTACGGGATATTGCTAGATATTAGTTACGGTTTAGACATTTCATATCGTCTATCTTGGAATGCGTTGGAGAAGGCCCGTCGTGTTGTATTTGGAGATAGCAATACCTCTTTCGGATTGCTAAAACCATACTTCAAGAGACTAAAGAGTCGTGACATCACTACGGACTGTCATCTGGATTTGGCTCCCGACAATGTTTTCCGTCGCTGTTTTATAGCGTTTGGGGCGTGTCTTTAGGGTTTCCATTCGTGCCGCCCTCTACTGTACGTTGACGGAACCCACCTAACAGGGAAGCATGGTGGCATGTTGCTTTCAGCAGTGGCAAAAGATGGAAACAACGGTCAGTATATGTTTCAATATACATTTAGTCCGATAGATAGGTTAACATAGTTTGCGATTTACTTACACTGTCTGATAGATTAGGTTACATACACTGCTATTTTAGTTATTATTGATTGCTAGCTTAGTTGCATTGTCTGATAGATTAGGTTACATACACTGTTCTATGTTTATTATTACACAGGCGACCTTAATGTAGTTCTGTTAATAAGCTGTATCTTTTTCGTTTCAGGTCTCTTCCCCGTAGCTTTTGGTATATTTGGTAGTAAAGACTCAGACAACTGGTTTTGGTTTTTGGAAAGTTTAAAACCTCATCTGTTAGGGCGCCAAATAACTTTCATTTCAGACTGCCATGCTGGTATTATTAACGTTGTCGCAACTCTTTATCCTACTGACTACCATGCTTATTGTATCTTCCATCTGATCCAGAACTTGAATAAAGCTCTTGAACATACTAACAGAGTCTACAAAAACAATATGCTAGTGATGTTTAAGAGCTGTGCTTATGCCCCGACGGTGAAACTTTTTAATGAACATTTTGGTCAGTTTGTGCGCCAAGGCGGTGAGCGTATTGGCAACTTTGTAAGAAATCTGCCACCAGAAAAATGGGCTCAGACATATGTCAAAGGCAAATGGTATGGGGCAATGGCATCAACCGCTGTTGAATCGTTCAATTCCCAGATTAAAAAGTTGTGCCATCTGCATATAGTTGAACTGGTCGACCGGATTAGAGCTCTTCTTATGACTCAAATGTCTCGACGTTTAGGAGAGGGCCTGAGTTGGAACACACATTTGTGCCCCGAGTATGACAAGATGTTCAAAGAGAATGTACAATGCAGTCGGACATGGTTAGTTCGCAAGTCTTCTGCCGCTTATTTTGAGGTTTTATCAGACCCAGTCATGGTGGTCAACATACTTGATTTCAAATGCACATGCGGCTCTTGGCAGCAAGAATGTTTCCCATGCGCTCATGTGTTGGCTGCAATTGCATCTCTAAACGAGGATCCTATGACGTTGGTTGAGCCGTTTTTCACTACCCAAAATTACCGGTCCAGCTATTCATTTAACATACCGGCTATAACAGAGTTTGGTGAATCCAGTACTGCAGATTGTGATGGAGAGCCCGTGGTGATGCCCCCGAACGTTAAAAGACGACCTGGGCGTCCGAGGAAAAAACGTATTCCATCAAGAGGTGAAGTTTCCAGCAGCCAGTCCCGTTGTGGTCGATGTTTCAAATCGTGGCATAATAGGAGGTCATGTAATGCTCCGTTCTAAACATTATTTACCGATTTTTTTATAACATTTTACATCTCAAAGATAAGCACTCCTTATCTTTCCACTTATGTTTTTTTACACTTTTAACATTGACATGTACCATGTCTGTTTGTTTCAGACTCTGATATCTATTAAGAGCTACATTGCTATATACGCTGTTATACTCTGATAGACAAACTATGTAACATTGATAGATCGTGGATTCTACATCCAACAGATACATCAATTTATGTTTTCCGTTTTGCTGTACATCCATCTGATACCTTTCTTACATTTGTTCACGAGGTCCTTTACATCTTCCCTGCCTGATTCATCTCGTTATTTAATAGCCATATATATTGATGACATAAATATGACATAAACAGTGGTTGATAGATAAGGTAGCTTACATCTGATAGATTAGGTCTACATAAACTGTTCTTTTAATGTTACCCTAACTCTGATATGTTAGCTTTCATACAATGCGATTCTATGAGATAACTGCAATTAAAACTGCTTCCGTCAACTGCAACATATCATATGTTAACTTGTTGCACATTTCAAAATTAACCCACCAGTTTAAGCTAGAGAACTGAAAATGCAATCAAACGTTAACATTAACATAGAATCATTCACTGCTACAGATCTTCCAAATACACCAACCCTGTCAAAAAATGAGACTACTGCACAGGGTTGGTGAAAGTTACAGTCCAAAAAAAGCATAAACAAACATTAAAAACAACAAAATAGAAACCAAAAGTTCCATGAAACTACATCAACATGTTCAAACCTAGTCAGAATCCTCTTCATCAGATCCCTCCTCATCTTCTTCTTCTTCTTCCTCTTCCTCGTCTTCTTTGTCTTCAGACTTCTCGTCGTCTGCCTCCTCTGAATCATCATCCTCTTCTTTTTCCCACTTGCAACTGCTCCTACGTCTCTTCCGTTTTGGAAGTTTTTCATCCTCAGACTCATAACTGTCGTCGAACGGCCATGAATCCCATGAACCGTAGGGGTCTTCTTGGTCCTCAGGCCAAACAGACCAGTCATCTTCTTCATCATCAGAGTACTCCGACGTTGTGGTACGCTTGTACGCCTTGTTGTCTACGTAGTGGTCAGTTGACCACCCGTCGTCGCCGGAGTTAGGTGGTGAGAAAGGTGAGGAAGGTGCCATTTTCGAAGGTGGTTTGGTTTCAACTTAGGCTAGAGTTTCTGGTTGTTTTTTGCTTTGTAGGGAAGTGTGAGAGGAATAGGTTCAAATATCACCCTCTATTTATTGCAAAACAAAATGCCCAAGGCTGAGTCTCATTTAGCAACCATACTTACTTTCACAAATTTAATGGCACACGTATATTTAATGCATGTAATCATTCAAGTCCATCTACCTTTGTCTTTTCAACTTTCAATCTAACCAATATGTTTAACACATTAACTTCTAATGAGTAATTGGTGTGGTTAAAATTTCTTTCAAAAAATTAATTTTACTCATCTACCAATAACCATATCCTCCAGTCCATATATATTTCGTGCATCACTAATATGTTATATGAGATTTACGAGTAATTTACAATGGTAGATAAATTATATTTAAAATTTAAAACCTATCTCGTCTAGATAATTAGTCTGACAAATATGTAAAAGTGTACTATATGGTTCGTAACAAATTTTTTTAACATGTGGACATCCATATATAGTAGATAATTATTCTGACAGATATGTAGTTCGTACTATGATAGATACTTGATTATAACCCCGATAGATAAACTGGTAGACATTGCTATGTATTTGGATATAAGTATTATAGGTAGTTTATTAAATCTCTGATAGGTAATAAGGTAGACATTGTGATATAAATTACTATTACTCTTTCATATCTAGAACATAAAAAATACTAGAGACATCTGCCCAGGTATGAAATTGATTCATGCAACGAATGAAGGATATGCCAAGGTAGTTTATAAAAACATTGGCGTACATATTTACCTGAGTTTAAACCTGATTAAAAAAGAATTTCTTATAGATCTACATACACCACCTGTTTATTATTCTAATAGTTAAGCAAGTAGACATTGATAGATGTTTAGTTCAAGCCTGATAGGTAATAATAAAAACGTTGATAACGACTTGAAAACTACTCTGAATGATACAACATATATAAATTAGTAGATTCAACACTGAATGATGTAAAAGTGATGTGAAAATGTGTGTTTACACGTGAATTTTCTACTACCAACAGAAATCATATTAGTTGTCTAATTCACCCATTGCTAATCTATCTGAATCATAAAAATGGGTACCAAAAAATAAGTTACATACTACCAACGTTTGTTTGTGTTACGATCATTCATGAAATGCTTAAATATTTTAGCTCTTGTTTCTGTCGGCATTTCCTTTCCATATTCCCGCGGAACAAACCCTTTTGTAATGATGTCTTCTACGTACTTAAAAACAAAAACACCGCAGTCAAGTCTATCCTTCTTTTGCTGTGGGATATTTAACACAGTCTTTATTTTGTATCCACCTTTTACATAAGGTATGTATTTCTTCTTCATGCAATAGGCCAGCTGCAAAATCAAGTGATCCATAATTACTATGCGATTTACGAGTAGCAGTCATTGTTATGTATTACTATATACAATGATAGATACAGTATTCGAAATTGCTAGATAGACAAACAAAATAGGCTACTTGGCATTTAAATTCCTTACCAGAGCATCAGCTGTGTGTTTCGTCTTATCTGCAATGTGTTTGCTCCACGGCAACAGTGGATTGTAGCTTCTGGCAACCCCATTCTCCATGTCTATAACCAGGAGCGTCCAGTGGTTCACGCCGGCCGTGTTTACGGTACAAAGGGGAACAAATGCAACATATGTTTCTGGTTTCATTGTTTCAAAAACCTTGTCCACAATGACAGACAAATCTCCCTTGATAGCCAGTGTTCCCTGTAAATTTAAGTCATTACTACACGAAGTAGATGTTTCCAATATAACACAAATAATTCCTTGGGAACTTACAGTTGCAATCCCAGTTATTTGAATGACGTTGACAGGAAATTAATACTTATCATCAAAACCTTTCAGAGGAACTTTCCAATCTGAATCATTTAACAGCTTATATATCCAAGCATCCATTACCTATCAAAACACAATTACAAGCTCAAATCAGTTGAATGACAATTACTGAAAAGGATAACCAACGGTTTATTGGTTGACACATCGCTAAATGCTGCATATTAATATTGCTAGACGTACATAGACACATTGCTAGACTAACAATTTCACTATGATAGATACAACATGAAACCTTATTACCTTGAAGTCAACTTGAGTTTCGTTAGGCAGTTCCATTATCTCTGACACACTAATGGAAAACCAGTATGAGAACTCTGTTGTTGGCAAGTACCATACTTCTGGATCTTCTTGCTGTTCTACCTGTTTGAGGGTCAGCACCCTCTCGTACTCACTTACATCGATCAGTTCCGTTGTCTCTGTCGGGAACGGCCAATCTACGACTTCAGTCTGCTGTTGTTGAACCTGCGTCGGAGTAAGAAAGTTAAACCCAGGCATTTCATCAACGGGCACCTAAAATAAAGCATCATAGTAAACTGTTAACATTACTTTTTTAAGGTTTATTGATAATACAAAATATCTACTTACGTCAACGTCTGTTTGTTCTTCCTCGATGGAGTCCAGTGTACGTCTCTTCTCGTTTGAATTTTCAACAGCCTTGTCAACTTCTGCGTAAAATGATTAAGTGTAGTCTACAAAGTTATCGTCAGCCAACGGTGTAACCGATCGGACAATCAGATCCTTAGATGCTGCTTTCTGTTGTTGTGGTGTTGCGTACGAAGATGGCTCAACCTGTGACACTTTTTCAATCTTCTCTGCGGATTGCTCTTCTCCGTTGAAAATTTGTATCACCTTTAATGGAGAGACAACTTGCGATAGTTGTTCGCACTTTGCTGCTTTTCCAATCCCAGTGAATGCCAAGGTCTTTACATTAGAGTGTCGTGTGTCTTCAGGCTCTGCTGTTTCCACTTCCTAACAACATAACATTGGAAACCATACATTGCGAGATTAGCACAACTATCATTGATAGATGATATTCAAATAGAACTACGTTATTTACGCCTACCATACATGCGATTTGTTTGCAATGAAGACGGTATTCTATATATTTTTTATCAATCGGGCTACATACATATTGGGTTTTCGATTTGTCAAACATGCATCAACTAAACCTCATTGAGACAATCATTCAAATCTTGTCTTACACTACACAGATACTGTCAAACCAACTTTTTCATACAAAAAACAACCCAGATACTGTAAATGTTTTCCAACCTAGAGTTTAAAGCATTCCAAAACAAGCCAAAACATAATTACTGACAAATTATGAATCTTAAGGATTTTAACATCCACTTACATCTTCAGCCACATTCTCCACCACATTGTGAGAGATAGGTTCTGGACCCTGTAGTTTTGTGGCTGCGATCTCCATCAAGGCAGTTGCTACTACTATGTCATCTTCTCCTTTCTCCTCACCTTTCTCCGCATTCTGTCCTTGATCTACGGTTTCTGGCAACTCCTCCAACTGTTGTTTCATTGTTTTCGTTCCTTCGTTGGAACCTTCGTCCAACAAATCAATTCTGTCCACCATCAGCTGCTGTTGTTCAACCTCGTTGTTTCCAACTCCGGGTCCCTGTGCAGGTACCAAAACTTCATTTTGCGCACCGGCAGCATGAGTTAGGGGTGATAATTCTTCTGCCACATCCCCTTTCTCATTACCAGCGTCACAACCAGTTGTTGTAGTCCCTTTCGGCTTCCTAGACACATCAACAACAATAGGTTTCGGTGTAGTACTCTCTTCCATTGGTTCAACACGTGTTTCGGATTGAACACACCTTCCATCAACTTCTTCCTTTTTCTCCTCCGATACGTCCCTTTCTTTTTCCTCAGCTTTGTCAACCAACTGTTGTTCTTCTGCTGTTGTCTCCCCATGAACATCCTCTTCTTCTGTTGATTTTTCTGTGTCATAAACTGTTTGGTTCCTCTTCGGAACAAATCCATGCCTCCGAGATTGGTAAACTAGTGTTTCCTTAACCACCTTCTCAGCAACATTTGCATCCACGTGTTCAATATCGTCCTCATCAATACGGCAAAATAACATTGATAAGGTCAACAGAAGTTGGTCATCCTCACCATCCACTCTTTCACCTCCCACCTCCAGCTTGTGTTTCAGCTCCTCCAAATCTTTCTTCAACTTTTCCACCTGAATCAAACGAGCATACGAAATAGTTACATTATTTTAACAATGATAGATACAGCATATTATCGTTGATAGACAACTTATAGTTACGTTTGCTAAATCAATTATAATGATGCTGCTACCAAACAACATCTATACATTTCATATGTTCATTTTAACCAACATATAGAGGTTATCTGTACTTAAAAAACATGGTAACACTAACCTCTTCGTTTCTTTCCTCAAACGACATTTTAAGCCGTTTGTTTTCAACTTTCAACTGGCGCAACTGGTTTATTTTTTTCAGCTTGTTGTTGTCACGCAGCACCGACTGCGACAGCCCTCCAAAGCTTGGTATAATACTAGACCTACGTTTGTTTTTGTTTTTCAACCTCTCCCCTTTGTTTTTACCAACTATTGTCTTCCTCTCCACAATGAATTCCCCCAATGTAACATCATCATCAACCTCAGTCATCGAACGTCTTCTCTTCTTACTTCCAGCTCCGTCATCTACCTTCCTTCTTGTACTTCTGTGCGCAACAGATTTCTTTCTTTTCCTACTCCTCTGTTCGCTTGTTTCTCCAGCAGCTTCGCACTGCCTCCGTGAATCATTTACTCCATAAACAAAACATTCAGACGCTGAAAACACCAACTCACCACCCACAACCTAAGAAATACAGTATAATATACATTGAGCAGCAAAATATTAAAATCACTACTGCGAATTACTGACAATTATGATCCATGAACATGTTGAAGTTATGACGTTATGCTACATGGTATGCTATTTGTTTGATATTTTTATCGATATATATGTTTATTTTTTTTGTTCTAATATTAATGGTTGCTATTAGTTTGTAAGAACCATGTGTATGCGATTTGTTTGACACTACAACATGGACATTGATAGGTGCGTTACATACCTCATCGTCCCTGAGCTCACTGACCATTTGGATCATTTCGAATGTCGACTCCTTGCCCTCTAGTCCCCACCACTTGTAACATCTAGGGATTATGTTTGGCCTTGGTATATCGACGTTCATCGTAATATGCTCCATCAGAAATGGCTGCACAGAACATAACTAACCATTAAAAAAACAGTTTCGTAACAGACATGCTTATCATAATCCACTGTACTTACAAAAAGCAGAGCAACGCATCCGATAACTCTTCCAGGATGCCCCGCCTTAATACATTTATCCAGTGATTTGTGAAACTTCTCCAAGATGGCTCCAGACCAGTCGTAGTCGTTTATCTTTTCGAGATTCTCCACGTAGAATATTGCTGTCCACCCGACTACGTCGCTCGATACTGAAAAGAACAGTGTCGAGCATATGAAAAGTATCAGGAGCCGAGCAACATCCTTCGCTTCATCCTCCCCTCCTTCACTGACTGATTTCTCGATCGCTTCCTACAAAAATAAACAACATCATACCAAGCATACATCAATAACAATTAAAGGCATCTACCCCTAATAAGACATTGATAGATATGATCCAATACATTGCTAGAT
Source organism: Limnanthes douglasii subsp. nivea (assembly GCA_036936605.1). Classification (NCBI taxonomy): domain Eukaryota; kingdom Viridiplantae; phylum Streptophyta; class Magnoliopsida; order Brassicales; family Limnanthaceae; genus Limnanthes; species Limnanthes douglasii. The sequence continues at coordinate 154,090,140 of JAUPFV010000001.1, forward strand.
GCATAAAACCAACCACCAACGTAATATACAGCTAACACCCTGCAACATAAACTAAAAAACAACTACATTCTAACAGACTCTATTTACCTTTATCAACGCATTGGAAACTGATTTTTCGTTTGTTGGCCCGCTCCTCCTCGTCCTTGGGCTCAAAAAATATTTCTTCATCAAAATCGAATCTAACTCAGCTCCATCAGCGTACCGAGCGATAAATGCGCCTGATTTGCTCATTGGCATCTCTTCGTTACCTTGTTTCAGGCTAAAGATCTCCTTAACATCTTTCTTCGTCAGCCTTACATGCTTTTGTCCAATCTTGAAAGCCTTCCATCTAACATCGTATAAACCACAAATCTCGATCAAGTAGTGGAACTTTTTAAGCTTCAGAACCTCGTTCCTCAAGTCGTACGAGGTTTTGAGGAAGGTATAGAAAGAGGTTCCTCCAGCAGCCTCGATGTGTTCAGCTTTAATTATATCCCGTCTCAGTACGTTGATTATGCTAACCAACCCCGACCTGTAGAATACTCATGTTTTTGTCATTTTGACCTGTTAACGTTTACATAATAAGCTAGTTAGTAATACCATGGTAACTAAAACAATAAAACTAAGCAGCCAGTATATACGGAAACTCTTTGAGATAACACTTCTCCAAGTTACTACACAACATCCTATATCTCACTGCATTATGAAGATTGCTAGAAGTGACCAAAATCATGTACTACTCCGATAGATAATGTAACCCACATTGCTAGATGTCTAACAAACCTATGTAAACTCACAACAGTTAGAATAGCAGCCCTATAGCTACGATAGCCGACGTTACACGTTCACGATTCAACCAGGCCAGGTTCAAATCGATGGCGTCTGACAGGTAAACTATTAACAAACACTGATAGATAATGCAACCCAGATTGCTAGATGTCTAACAAACCTACGTAAACTCACAACGCTTAGAACAGCAGCCCTATAGCTACGATAGACGACGTTACACGTTTACGATTCAACCAGGCCGCATTCAAATCGATGGCGTCGGACAGCACTACCAACACAACTATCAACTAACGTCGTCCGGTCGAGCAACAGTACGAAATACCCTTACTGACTACCGGAGTATTAAACGTCAGACAGCATGGACTATCAATGTAATACAACCGACTATTCTAACTACCAGAGTATTAAACGTATTCCGGCGAAGCTTATACATCGACGCATATAACTCGAACAAAGACAGTGGTAGACAGATACCTGGTTCGGTTCGAAGGCGTAAGGAAGAACATAGACAGTGGTCGACGGTTCGGTTCGACGGATACTTCGTTGCAGTTGGAGGCTCGCCGGTGGTTGCTTGAAAGATCAGAACGAAGGTTAGTTGTCGCCGGTTTGTTGTCGCCGGTTATGTTTGGTTTCAAAAAAATCTTTTGGGTTCCTCTCGTTTCACGTGTTTCTCTCTCCTCAAATTTAGAAATGTGAAAGTGGGGGGAATTGGAACCTAAAAGTCTGATTAGAAGGTGTAAAAAAAATGGGTTTCAACAAAACAACCCCTTTTATACCCTAGAGGGTATAATTGTCCCAAATATGGCTCTAGGTATTTTATGAAACTAGTCCAAAAACGGGTACCATTTTGGTATTTCATAGTTGAGTGGGTATTTAGGGATACTTTCCTCTAAATAATTATATTATTTTTAAAAACTAAATTATAAATATGGTTTAAGGAAATGATAAAATGAAATACAACTTCTAAACACTTATATAAAATTTTAAAACAAGAATATAAACCATATTCGGCCATTTTATTTTCGTAGAGACCCAAGTACGAATTAGCCTATTTGAACTCGGGCCTGTCGGATCACTGTCAGGTCCAAGTGGGTCAAACATAAGCCCAATACAAAACGAAGGTCAATTCCTTTCTTCGAAAACAAGCCAATCGAGAAGCAAAAAATCAACTACTGCTAAACGAAGAGAGTTGTATCGCGTAGAACGAACTTAGAGAGGGATATGGATCCACAGCTAACCGAAGTGTCGCAGCTCTTCCAGATATTTAGAGCATCGTTTTTGAGGAAAGATTACGATACTTGCACCAACCGTCTCTCTGAACTCAAGGTTTTTTCCTTTCTCTCTGTCAACCCTAGCCCCCCCTCTCTCTTTCACGCATTAGAACTGTGCTTATGTGCTTAATTGATTAAAAATGTCGATCCATTCTTTTTATATTAGACACCATAGTCAAATAGTACAATCTCGTTTTAAAGTTTAAGTTTGTGAAATTTCGTCTCGAATGCCTAAAGGATTAGATTTTCTTTTTGTTTAGCATGAGTGAGCAAATTTGCGATCTGGGTATCAAATTTAAACCTGAGTTTGGACTGTTATTCAATAGTATTTTTAGATTGAGTGCGGAAGCTTTCAGTTTTTATAGAACTGAAAGTGTACTCATAGATTAAAAACATGAGGTGTTTCTAAACGAGAATGTTAAGATCAACTTTTCTGACCTCGAACTACTCGGTTATAGTTGGGGAGGTATAGTATTGAAACTTTAGGTTTAGATGAAGTTGGATACCGGGATGAGACCGAGGCACACTTGGGACTTGAGATCTTTTCAGGAAATTTTAGTACGAGCCTCTTTGGTTGCTTGTTGCAGGTTTTGCTCACAAAGTTCAGAAGCCTGCCACCATTGTTTGAAGCTACACCCAATGCTGTTCAAGAATTGAAAGTTGCGAGTAATTTCCTTGACCTTGAACTGCTACTAGTAATGTGTTTTGTTTTACTTATTGATTTCATTTTATTTTTTTTATTTATTTTTATCTTGGACATCTTGTTCTTGTTGAAAACAACTCTTTATATGTTTATAAATTGCTGCCACACTTGTCCAGCCGTGGATCCATCTTGGCTATTTAAGGTAACTGAAGTGTCAGCAGCGATTTATAAACTCAGTCACACTTGCTAAAAATGACATATTGGAAACCAGTTTTAGATTATTTTTTTTCTAAAACAGGAACTTGTTGACATATAATGCGTGAAGAAAATGTAGCTAAGCTAGATGTTAATAGTTGTAGTACTATGCTAAAGGTGGAAACAATTGATAAATCTATTAGATTTAAAGAGTATTTGTAGGCCTTACTGATTTACTCATTTTTTTTGAAGAATTTCATACTTTAAGCTTTGAACTTGCAGGAGAAATTTATGAGCATGCTGTTGTTCTAAGTGTGAAGATTGAGGATCAAGATGCCTTTGAGAGGGATTTTTTTCAGTTGAAGCCCTATTACACAGATGCTAGGTGCCTTTTTGTTCTTTTGCACTAACTTGAAGGGTGGAGTAGTAGTATATAATGAAAGAAGACGTTTTTTAGTAACCATTGTATACTTATCTCCTCTCTGATTATCCTCCAGTAAAGATTCATTCACCTAAATTCGTTGGCTGTTGATGATGCAAGAGTGTTGCATTGTCACAGTTATTGAAATTTTAATTTATTACTATGTCCATTGTGATTTAAATGTTAAGTATCGAAAGTAAAGTCATTGGAAAACATAGCATGGATAGGTAATTCATGGTAGGCTCTTAAATTCGGCTAGTTATATTTTTTAAAGTTGTTTTAGTCCCTTAACCGAATTGCAAAAACTAATTAAGTTTTTTCTTCTGAGCAGGAACCGTATTCCACAGTCGCCTCAGGAATACCTAATTCTAGGTCTTAATCTGTTGCGGCTCCTTGTGCAGAACAGAATAGCTGAATTCCATACAGAACTTGAACTACTTTCATCCACTGCTTTAGAGAATCCCTGCATTAAGCATGCAGTTGAACTGGAACAGTCTTTTATGGAAGGCGCATATAACCGAGTGTTGAGTGCTAGGCAGACTGCACCTGATGAAACTTATGTTTACTTCATGGATCTTCTAGCAAAGACAGTAAGGTGAGTATGCTTAAACAAGTAATTCTAGTTGGTGTCACTGTTTGAACTATCAGGCCTGGCAAAGAGTTATGATAGGAGTGGTTTTGGATCGAACAAAAACCTCGGAATTGTGAACCCTGATGCATTTTATTTGGAAACCGAAAGGGGCGTCCAGATAATGGACAAAATAAAACTCCAGCTCCTTAATGAGGTTTTCGGTGTTTGCTTTCAAATTATATAAATTCAGATTTTGGTCTTTGCTTTCAAATTATATATAATCAGATTTCGGTCTTCAGGACACTGCGGTTATAGCTTTCTATCTGCTCATTGTCTTATTTTCTCCTAGGGATGAAATAGCTGGATGCAGTGAGAAAGCGTTTGATTATTTGTCAGTCAGTGATGCCAAACAGATTCTGCTGTTCTCTTCTGACAAAGAAGTTCTTGAATATGTCGAGAGGGTAAATATCTTTCAGATTTTGCTAGTAATGTTTTGCATTGATCATTTTGGCAATTTAACTTCATACTATATTAATCACCAAAGCAACTCGTTAGGGTAGAAAACTGAATTGAACTAATAATTGGGGTTGGTTGGGTTTGTGAAGTTTTGGCTATATGGTTCCACACTTAAAAGAACCGAAGAGCGGTTTTGCATTCGATACATAAGTTTTCGGGGCCCATAGCAAATCCGTGAAATTAAATGATAATCCAGAATTTTGAGTTTTTTTTTTAAATTATTTGAAATGGCTTTGACGACTAATCAATTGAAAAAAGAAATATACGCATGTGTATATATATATATATATATATATATATATATATATATACACACACATGTCATAGAGCAAAAACTTCTCAGTAGTCGTAGTCATGCGTTGTCTAAGCAGTCTTATTATAGGAAAATTTGTTTTTTTTTTTATGACTAAAATGAGATTGCTCCTGTTTACATCTAACTTAATTTCATTTTTGAATTGCTTGTTATTCAAACATAAACAAAACAATGTCTTAATCAATGTTGTGAAATTATAACTTTTGACCGAGAACCAAACTGAGTTTGAAGCCATGATTCAAGTCGGACAGCTGAATAATGACTACAGATCACGGTTATGCTCTCAATTAACAATCAATCTTTACGGGACAATGGTTAAGAGCTGTTTTCTGCTTAGGTTTGAATAGCGAATTGAATAAAGCCGGATTTTAGTTTTTGTGCTTTACAAATTTCCAATAAAAAAAACCAAGTAGTTGACCTTAAATGTTAATTAAAAATGTGACGCTATTTACTTGTTGGATTGCAGGAACACCCTGAGTGGGAAGTAAAGGACGGAATTGTCTATCTACAAAAAGCAAAAGAATCCGGACCATGTAAGGAGATACCATCTCTCCAACTTATCAACCAGACTCTCAGCTATGCAAGAGAGTTGGAGCGGATCGTGTAGAACTCAGCTCAGAGCACTTGTTCAATTGGCTCTTACTCCTGCAGAAATATTACTGCTTCTGCTAAAAACTTGATATTCCAGTGTTCGAGTTTACTAGTGGTGACTATAGCTGAATGTTTATGATATTTTGTCGTCTTAATCATGTTTACTCTATTTGGGATTAAATCCGCAAGATTTTATTTAGCTTGGCTGCATAGTAGTTATCTATTTAAGACAATACAGACTGGGAAATCAGAAAAAAGATATTGAGCAACTAACTGTCTGAAAACTACTTCTCAACTACCCACATGACTTCCTTGGTATCTTTGTTTTTATTGACCGTAACAACGAAATCCCATTTTCATTTATTAACAATTGCTGTCTGAAATTAGTTTTTAAAAGCTGTTTTTAGTTTCAATAACTTAAACAAATTCTGAATCTAAATAGTATTAAATCTAAAAGGTGAATATTATTACTCATTTAATTTCAAAATTTTATGATATCTAGAAAGCCATAAACTGGATAAAATCCATTTAAAAAACCTAAACTAAAATTAAAGGAGACAAACTTTAAAACTTGTATAAATGAAGCAGTACAACTTTTGAATTGGAAGAAGCAAAAGGCTTGTGAATTATGTGATCTCTGTCTCCTTCAATTATTTCAGAGTAGTTGATAGAAACAAGTTTTGTACTTTTAGTGAACCCCACCCTACTTCATTATCACACACCTTTACCTTGCCATATAAATCAACTCTTACTCCTATATGCTACTTTCAAACCAAAAAACATTAAAAAAAAAATAGGATCAATGAACTTACAATCTTCCAATTCCGCCTTCCATGAAGCATCAAACCATGACGATCTCTTCATTCAACAAAGCTTGCTTTTTTCAGATACTCTAAAGGTAAAACCATATTGCAAACTCTTGGTTTTGTTCTGTCATTTTTGGACAAAAGCGAACTCATGAAAGGATTTGGTTTTATGATCATGTATGTAAATTGTAATAGAACCCAAAACTAAGCATGTTTTTTTTTTGGTATTTTAATGATATTTTGAGAGAAAGATCGAAACTTTATTTTGAAGAATCTTGAATACATGACGAATCCAGTTTAGTTTATACATTTGGATCTGTATAGGATTTAAAGACACTGAGAAAACAGTTGTATTCAGCTGCAGAGTATTTTGAAGCATCTTATGCCAAAGATGAACACAAACAATTGTAAGTTGTAATCTTAAGCTAATTAATCAAATTCTCCAAACAAATTTGAGAAAACATTGTAATATATAATTGCAGGGTGTTAGATAGCTTAAGAGATTATGGCATTAAAGCTTTGGTAAACACAGTTGATCATTTGGGCTCTGTAGCATTTAAGATTACCAATCTATTGGATGAAAGGATTGAAGATATTTCCATAACCCATCTTAAAATATCTACTCTAGAACTGGTAAGCCTCGTTGAATTTTATATAAAAGATATATTTATAGAGTTTGTTTTATTTAATTTTCTTGTTTGTGGATGTTTCAGAGAGTAAAAACATGTAAGAAATCCATCAGCCTAAGTGGTTCGGATCAACAATCACTATTGATGCAAACTCCCAAACATCATAAGCGGTACATCTTTTCAGGCAAATATGTTTCTTCTTCAGTTCCAGTTTCTATTGTTATATTGAAATAACATTGTATGTTACAATACTGTGGATCACTTTGAATTTGTTTTATCCAGATGGTGAGACTGGACAGAACAAATTAGAATATCACTGTCGGGGTTTCGGTGCAGGAGACAACTCGCAAAGATTTAAAAGTGGTAATTACTTATTAGTATTAATCTTGTCTACTTATTTGAAAATGGCTCTACACTGATGTGCTCGTTTCGTGAAGCTGTTCGAGCAACAATAATAAATACCCCTCCTTCCATTCTCGGGTACTAAATTTAAACTATATATTCTTTCTACTGTTTGTGCTGAAAATTGATGTATATAAGTTATAACCAGCCAGTTGAGTAGTCTTCTGTTTTTGAATTCAGAAAAGAATCTTCTAAGAAACCACAATCTCCAATTGCTGCAACAACAGCAAGAAACTTCATATTTTCTACTCAGTCGCACCCATTGGATAAAGGATCAGCATCTCCTCTTCGTCTTCCGTTTGTGCGTTCTTCGTCTATTCTTACCAGATCAATTTCTCCAACTTATACGAAAAAGACGGTAACCTACGATATCCTCTTAAGATATATATATATATCTCCAATAATAAATAATTTTTATGTGTCATTTGCTTCTGTTATTCAAGTTACCTTTCTCTTAGGTTCAGCTACCAACTTCAGAACCCCGAAGATTGAAATCACAGCGTGCTTCTGAGACTGAAGATTATTCAAAAATAAACAACGGTTTCTTCAAGGCATTGCTTAGCATGCGCAGCTCAAGAAAGGATAGTATGCTCTATAATTTATCAGTTAAAAAATGAAGGACAGACTTACTATTTTCTTAGTTTCTTTCCATATATATATTTGTAAGTTAAAAGGTTCAATAATGGTATTATTTGTACTCTTTCATTTCATTACAATGTGCTACATATAGACTTTTGGAGAGCAGTAGCTACTCTATAAATTTGTTCAAAAGTATTTAAAATTTTAACATTTGAAAGATACAAAAACAACACTAAAAACAAATATGAAAAAATCATATTAAAAAAGTGTTTGAAATCTTGACCCTGCAAATTGCATTGTTCTGGGAGTTTCGGATGTTAAATCTCTCACATAACACTTGCCGTAAAATATAATCTATAATCCAAAAATATCTAATACATCGTATCTATGAAAATGTGTTTCAAAATTCGTTATGGAAAACCATCTTAGAAAATGATTAACAACATCAGCTTTCCACAACATTTGTATATAGTCAAAGCCCAACCAAAATTCAACCGAAGCCTATATGTTAGTACAGTAGATAATGTATCAACAAATATGGAGTTCACCCAGTTTCGACTTGTATTCGAAACTTCGACTGTGAACCAAAACAAGATATAAAAACATAATTGTTAAAACTAAACACCCATATGACATATCTAACGTGGTTTGAATTGGAAAAAAATCTTACATCTACCTTTAAGGAATACAAGAGGTTATAAGAAACTCTATCAAACACTAATTATATAGAGATATAGTTTATTAATTTTTTTTTGCCTACTAGTCCATTAAATTATTACTTTTTTTTAGGGAAGACGCAGCTGCTACTCAACGAATGCACACATGATAAACCCTCAATCTGAAGCAATAGTCCCTCGATCTGACGCTATAGCCTGCAAACCAACGCCAGAAGGTAAACCACACAAAGTGACAGGCTCAGCCAAAAAAGCGTTTGTAGAGGGACTCGAACTCATGACCTTTGATCACGAGTGTGCCTTACTCCACCAACTCGGCTACCCCTTTCGGGGCTAAATTATTACTCTTTTGTTTCCCGGAGAGAACCCGCAGCCGCTACTCAACAAGTGCGCACAGGATAAACCCTCAGTCTGACACACAACAGCCTGCAAACTAACGCCAGAATGTAAACCACACAAAGTATAGTAGCTTAAGATTTTCTTCACATATCATATTATATTCTCTCATCAATAAAAGATACATGATATTATAACTATGTTCGACTCGTGTTTGATTTAATTAGAGGTTGCACAGTTGTTTCCGCAACAACCCACCTCAAGTATTTTATTCGATTTTTGGTTTCGTTTGGATTTCGTTTGGCCTTAGATTTTGTTTATTGTTTAGATTTTGTTTGGTGTTTCGATTTTCTTTGGATTTCGATTGACATTTGATGATTGAAAATTGACGTCTATCGATTGGCGATTGACGTTTGACGATTAGGAATTGGGGACCGAGGATTAACGATTCTCGATTGGGGATTTAACGATTGACGGTTGACGTTTGGCAATTATGGATTGTCGATTAGGGATTGGCAATTGAGGATTGGCGATTGCCGATTGGGGATTTAATGATTGACGATTAAGGATTGAGGATTGACGATCCAACATTGTAGATTAAAGATTTCCGTTTGACGTTTGGTGTATGGCGATTTTGGAGTTTGAAGTTTGGAGTTTGGAGTTTGGAGTTTGGAGTTTGGAGTTTGGATTTGAGTTTTGAGTTTGGTTTGGATTGTTTTGTTTGATCCTGTTCGATTAGAGATTGTGGATTCATATTGCAAATATGGTAAGAAATTACGATTACGATGAGAAGAATTTTTTCATGTCTACATTCGCACATTACTCAGGTTTGGCTTCGTTTTAGACTTCAGATATTGATTCATCCTTGTGGATTTTTGATTATGGTGCATCTAATCATATGTCATGTCACGTTTCACATTTTATTTCTTCGTATCTTATTTCACTTATATCTTTTTTGTCTTATAGTGATATAAAAATATCGATAGACAGTGTTGGCTCCATCGCTACCTCTCATATATTACTCTATGATGTTTACTAAGTTCCCAACCTTGTTTGAATCTTGTTTTGGTTAACCAATTGTGTAGACATGGTCAGTGGATCTTATTTTCTGATTATTCTTGTGCTATACAAGATAAAAAAACTCATAGAATGATTCTGACAAGTCTTAAAATAGAGGAACTCTATATATTGAAAAAACCCGAAGTAGCTAATGTGGATGTCTATGGTGTTGACAGTGGAAAATATATATGACTCATATATCTGTCTCTGATGTTGATTTGTCTTTGTCTTGTTTGAGTCTTTTATTGTCTGAATTTTATCTTTAAAATATTTGTATGAGACATATATCTGCATCACTCGGTTTCTTACCTCTGATGGTACCATACACCAGCCATGTTGTACTCACACCCCTCAAGAGAATGAGATTGTAGAATGGAAACATCACCATCTTGTTAAAACTACTCGTTTCTAAATGTTATCACCTAAAGTTCCTAGTGTTTTTTTGGGAGAAGCACTTTATAATGCTGTATATGTTATTTATTAAATTTATACTGCCAGAATTCATTGATATTTTTGTTTTAGAAGTTATGTGGATATCTTCTAGATTATTCATCTTTACAGGAATTTGGTTGTACTTAATTTTATCCTCCATCCTCATGTCGAAAGAGACAAATTGTCACCTAAAACAATTATGTGTATATTTATGGGTTATGTTATTATGCAGAAATAATAGTACTATTTTGATCATACTAGTTACAAGTTATATATATCTCGACATGTCACATTTCTTAAGAACATTCCATTTTATTTAATTCTTATAAAATCACATGACATAACAAAGACAAATATTCAGGTTATTGATCCATTTAGCAATGACAACAGTACAACTACTGTTCCTAATATATGAGTTTTTGAGAAATTTACACCAAATGACACCACTTCAACTCCACTAAAGCCTGAGTCCGTTTCTTCACATCTCCGACAATCTACTCGTACAAGTAAGTCTACCAAACTATTATATTTTGCTTATTCTTCTGGCCCAGCTTTTTTTGTATCTTTTATAACAAACATATACGATCTATATGAACCGAAGTCGTTTAAAAAAGTTTTTTTTATCCTCATTGGAAAATTCTATGGCCGAAAATCTTACTGCTATTTATCAGACTCATACATGAGATGTGGTTAAACCTCCATATGGTAGGTATATAATTGGTTATCGTTGGGTTTTTAAAGTCAAAACAAAGTCTAATAGGTCTGTTGAGAGGAATAAGACTCGTCTTGCAGTAAAAAAATATTTGCAGAAGTATGATATGAATTATTAGGAGACTTTTGTCCTAATAACAAAAATGACAACAATTTGTACCCTTATTTTTGTTACATCCGTTTGCCAATGGAGGATTTTTCAACTGGATGTTAAAAATGCATTTCTAAATAGATATCTTCATGAGGAGGTTTACAAGACTTCTCCTCCAGGTGTTTCTCATAAACTAGATAAAGTCTTATAACTTAAAAATATTTATATGGTCTTAAACAAGCTCCTCGTGCATGGTTTGAAAAATTCTCTATAGTTATTATTTCAATTGGTCTTCATGCAAATAATCATGATTCAACTTTATTTATCAGATATAGGAGTCCGTGATGGGTTGTTGCATCTCTATATGTAGATGATATGATTATTACAGGTGATGATAATGATGGTAGTGATGCATTAAAAAGTGATTTGGCTAATGAGTTTGCAATAAAATACTTGGGAATTTTACGCTATTTTTGGGTATTGAGGTGGCTTAGTGTCCGAAAGGTTATATTTTTTCTCATATAAAATATATGTATGATCTATTTGAGCGAGCAAAACTTTCTGATAGCATGATAGTAAACACCTCTTTTGAAACCAATTCTAGGTATTGTCCCACTGATGATGTTCCTTTACTAGACCCAACTTTGTATTGTACTCTTCTAAGAAGCTTAGTTTATCTTACACTTAATCGACCTCATATAACGCATGCTATTCTCGTGGTTAGTCAATTTGGTATTTCTCTTACTTTTGTCCACTGATGAGTTATTCTTTGTATATTGAAAAATTTTCATGGCACTCAGTTTCAAAGCCTTTTGTTTCCTTTGATTTCTTCACTCGAACTGCGTGACTATGGAAAAACAAAAAACATGATATTATTCTAGATCTTTTACCGATGCTGATTACCATGCTATGATATTGAATACATGTTAGATTGTTTGGTTACAGTGAATTCTTGCAGATTTAAGGGTCAACATTACTAATCCCACTTCTTATATTGTGATAAAAAATGTGCCATGCAGATTGCAAATAATTGTTTTTTGATGAGAGGATGAAACACATTGAAATTTTTACCACTTTACTTATTATCATTTCATCTCGGGACCATCTCACATCCATTTGTTCCATCGGCTTTGCAGGCTGTTGATATATCATGAAGGCTCATTCGACATCTCGTTTTTATTTTGTGTGTAACAAAACCTTTAAATGGTGAAACTGTGATTCGATATAAAACGACGCATCTCTTCGCACGTGATTCGACTCACCCTAAACTCTTTAAGAGCCATGACATTCTTTACTAATTCCAGATTGAGTGAGATAGTCTCATAATGGGATTTGATTGCAAAAAAACTCCCAATGATTTTTATTGTTGTATTATGAGTTTGAGGGAGGGTGTTAGAGATATAACTCATTAGAGATATAGCTCATTAGAGATATTAAGTCCACTAGCCCATCAGAATACTACTCTATATATAATGGCTTAAACTTTTGGTAAAAATATCTTATTATATTTTCTCATTAACAAATCTCTAACCATATTTTCTTTACACACTCAAGTGATTATATATTGTTACAAAGCACTCACAACTTACATAATGAACTATAAATTCTATAATATTTCAAGTGTTTATCCGTTACTTCAACTATCCAAAATATTTCCGTTTTTTCTCTAAAATCTGAAGTGTTTTTCTCTCGCAACAATGACTTTATATCCCTCTTAAAACAGTGTTTGACATCTATTTTCCTAAACTAGCCAAGCAAACAGACACAAAAGGACAAGTTGCAATGCTGACATCTGTATAACACGTAGCGACATCTCTTTTACTATCCCGCCACAAGATAAACACGCGAAAACCAATGGTTCTTTGATCAATTTCTAATATTAACATATTAATTTAGATCTCTCAATGATTCAGTTATTCTAGAAACAAATAGGTATCTTCAGAATTATTTGAAAACATGTTTATGCAATTTCAACTCAATAGGTGATCGACATGCACCTCCGGCTCTGGTAGTATCACACTTTATGTCTTTGGCATAACTTATCTTTAAATTCCAACAAACATCTTTGCACATAAGTTTCAACCTAACTCAAGTCACATAAAATTTAAAAATTATCGCTTTTAAAATCTTCTACTACTCATCCCCGATTTTTTAAAGTTTTCAACAATATATCTATCAACATAATAATTTATGTTGATAAACTTTCCTCTTTTATGTGGCACAAACTCATCTCTCATATCCATAATATTTACAATTAAATAAGATAAAGTTTGAAAAATATTAATAATATTAATTATTTGTCTTCTAAATGCTTCAAATATAATAGAGAATTAAAATTATATATATAATAGCATAAATATGGATCTTGATTTTAATTAATGGTTATAGATTCAAAAAATTATTAATTTTTTAATCCAAAAAATTAGTAAAAAAACTTATAAAATTCAAAATAAATCAAAATAAAACCACAAAAAATTAAATTTAAAATAAATAAATATATTTCATAATATGAACATACAATATATACATACTTAAGTTGAAATTATTCAATTATTAATAGACTAATTATGGAAATAAATTAGTTTTATAAATTATCTTACTTAAAATTAAAATTTTGCTAAACAATTTGCTAAAATAAAGTCTTACCAACTATTGGGAAAATTATTACAAATGAATAACCTTTTAACGAAATAATTATATATTTATATTTGTATTAATAATTTGGATTTTTTATACCTTCCTAATTATAGATTTATATTGAACTTTATATTTTAATAGATAATAGGTCTTAGAATCAAATTTTGTTCGTAAAGGATAGGTTTGAATAAGATTGTCCTGATAAACTATATTTATTGGGGTAGCGATGATTAAAGATTTAAAATTATGATTTGAAATTTCCGAATCGCCGCAATGAGAGATGTTTAACCATTTTTTTTTAAATTTTTAGTAGATCATTAGGAAGATCAAGACAAACTATGATCAATTATATATATATATATATATATATATATATATATATATATATATATCATGATAAACAATGACAAATGGTTTGGGTTAGCGTGACACACACATGTCATGTCAATCTAAGTTTTGCGATATATGACACGGGTAAACTCTCATCTTGGACACATACAGTCATATGTTTTTCAAACTTTACCTAAGTTTTTTTAGTGTTGTTTTTATGATCTAATATTCTTTCATGATCATTATATTTAATTGTAGTAAAATAATTCACCACTTGATTCAATGACATCTCTCAATTTTTTTATTGAAACAAATATTTATGTACAAAGTGAAATATATTCTGGTTTGAATTTTATCTTATCGTAAAAGTAACAAAACATCAGTGGAATGCCTGATAGTCACAACATGAATCAATTATCCCTTATGATAAAATCAGTGACATTATATATACACACATTACCAATAATTTATTTACCCTTAGATTGATTATCTGTTTATCCGTTACAAATAATTTTTAAAAAATCTCATTCTTATATGAGAGTTGATACGAACTCTGAATCTTATAGGTTTTGTTATCTTAATATTTTTTATTTATTTTAGAAACACATGCAACACATATACCAAATAAGTTTTCTCTTGACTTAAACTTTGGAATTAATAACGAACATTATATACTTTATGTTATATGGGACCAGATTTTGTTTATGTATTAGACCTTTTTTGCCTAATGATTTGTTGCTCCTCAATCATAAATTTGACATCTGTATATACTATAGTTGAATTTTGTTGTCATCATTAACAGATTCCATACTAAATTTTTTAGTTTCATTCACCTATAAGTTAACTTTACCTTCTCCATATATTGGATTTGTAACGGATCTTCTAAGTTTGTACTAGTACGTAACTGTGACACACATATGATTCTATTTTAAATAAATTATCTTATATGCTCATGTCTAAAATCAAAATGTATAAAATTTATTATAAATTTCATTATGGGTTCTATATAGAGATGCTTGACTATTCTAATATATTTTGAATATTATTTTTATGTAGAAATGAATGATATTTTTAACAATAAGTCTCTCAATTGTTTAGTTATATACCTTTACAACTAGTGTTATGAACCAAAAATCCAGGACTAAATAATATAAATGTATATTTATTTGAACCCTAAGAAATATCATCATCTCATAATCAATTTTTCCATCGTCTAAATTCATTATCCAACTTACATATGTGTATTCTCAAATACTTCCAAAAAATATAATATTGAAAATATACATTTTTATCGTGTTCAAGTATTTAAGAACTCATCCCATAGTACTCTAATGTTGTATACTTTGATTGTGAGTAAAATTGACTATCCACCCCAGTACATAGAGCTCTACATATGGAACTTCTTATGACACTACCATATTCTCATTGAACTACCAATATTTCATTATTATTTACAAGTATTAAACTATAATCAAATTACTTATTTTTTTCATTGTATTTAAAATCGTTAAAAATTTAAAATACTTTTTTAATATAGTAAGATTGACTTACATAATAAGCCGCACTATTTCAGATTATTTTTATGCCAAGAATAGTATCCACTTCTTCAAAATCTTTCATATTGAAAGTATAAGACAAATAACCTTTTTGTTTTTATAATTATTTTAATGTAATTACTTTGAATAAGTAGATTATATAAAAATAATATGTATAGAATAATCATTGTATAATTATAAAATTTAATAAATAAATATTTATTTCACCTAAACCTGATATGCTTAAAGTTTTCGTCTTATTTCCGAGGTTCTTGTTTTAAGCCACATAATTTATTTAACAAATGTAGATATCTTTGATTCATTATATGCGATCATGAATTCCTCATATTACTTTATAGAGCCTCTTCATCGAGATCCCCATTTAAAGATGTTGTTTTGACATATGTTTGGTGCATCTTAATAATATATACCAACACATTTACAAATAACATTCTTATGCACGTTGATCTCACAATCGGAGCATATGGATTAAAATAATATATATCTATATTTTTATCAATTTTCTTAATAACGAGTCTAATCTTGAATGACTGTTAGGTTTTATTCGTGTGCCATTTATTTTGGAATAATCACTCACATCCAATTAGTTTAGATCTCAAAATTGAATAAATTAATTCGCAAATATGATTTGACATGATTAAATCTATTTCGTTATTTTTGGAATGCTATGAGAATGTGAAATTTCCAAAAAATAGTATCGCATCCTAAGTTTTATTTTAAGGTCATCCCTAAAACAAAACACAAGTATAATTTTAGCAATATAACTAATTAGCTATTTGACTCAATAACCATTAGACTATTATTTTATATACTTGTGACTTAAACTATTTTGTAAGATAAACTATTATAATTAAATAAAACCATACTCGTATATTATTTATCCTATTTTGACATGATATCAGAGCCTTGTTCGACATGTGTTTAATTAAACAAGAGAAACACAGTTTATTTGCTTGTTAAACGATCAGAGACATATTAATTGATTCCAGAAGTTGTCTTGATTGTGGATATGTAATTGATTTTAGAAAGTTTCCTTATTTTTATTTCGTAATCTAGAAGTTGTATTCATTTTTGAATTTCATAGCCAAAGATGAAATATAAATTTATGTGACAATCTTATCTCGATAAAATATAATTGTTTTTGACAGTGGGTTCCACATATAAATGATTTAAGATGAATTAATTTAAAGTGGGGTTCACTGCTTATTGACTTGGTTTTGTAATGTACTAATATATAATATATGTGTTAATTCTAGCATAAGGATCAATTGTTTAATTATTGAAAAGTTTTTTTCGTTTTAAAACAATGAAATAATCTAAGTTTTTGGTTGTGAAACACTGAGTATTATTTATTTTGTAGGCTTAAATCAGGAAATAGTCTCTCGACTATCACGTTTTCTTTCATTTAGTCCATCGACTAAAAAATCACCGGTGAGTGTCCCTCGACTATTCCATTTTATTTCATTTAGTCATTCGACTTTAAAATCACCGGTGAGGGTCTATGGACTTTGCAAAAATCTATAAATTTAGTCCTTCATTTGAGATTTTTTTTCTTAGATTCAGGGACTAAATTTATAGATTTTTCAAAGTCTAGAGACCCTCACCGGTGATTTTAAAGTCTAAGGACTAAATGAAAGAAAATGGGCTAGTCGAGGGACCCTCACCAATGAATTTTTAGTCGAGGGACTGAATGACAGAAAACGTGATAGTCAAAAGACTAGACATCGATTTAAGCCTATTTTGTACGAGGCTCAAGACTGCACTAGTGGTATTCTTTTCAAAAGAAGAGGTTGAGGTTAAAATCATAAATGATATTATTTTCATAGCGAAGATTTGAGTTGAATATAATTGTTCCTTTATTTTGTTTGAATCCTATGGGAAAGGTGACTAGGTACTATTTAAGAGTTATATATATATATATATATAATTATTTAAAAAATATTGAAATGAAAAAGTGATTTGATAATGTTCGATTGGGAAGATGCTTGGACATACTTTCAATCAATTAATATTCTCGATTATTGTATTTTTTGTTTAGAATTTTTTCAATTAAAATTTGATAGTAGTTTTATTATGATTATGGCTTTTCTATTTTGATTTAGATTTGTATTGCGATTTAATTCTTGTTTTTGATTTGAATTGAATTTTGATTTGAGTTTGAATTTGATTTAATTTTGGGTTAATTTGGATTTTGATTAAGATTTGGATTTGATTTTGGTTTTCGGTTTAGGTTTAGATTTTGATTTTGATTTTGATTTGGATTTGGATTTCAATTTTATTTTGGTTTTCAGTGTAGATTTAAATTTGGATTGAGATTCAAATTTGATTTTATTCTGCTTTTCGATTTGAATTTATATTGGAATCTAGATTTGATTTGTTTTTTTTTTTTGGATTTTAATTGAGATTTAGATTTAGATTTAATACACCTTAATTGTTTGATGATGTTCAATTAGAGTTATTATAAAAATTACAAAAAAAGTTTGACTTTCTATAGTCTATTATTGCCCAAATGAATGGAAATAACTTTGTTATGTCTACATCTGCATATCTTTTAAGCACGTCCTCATCTTTCACTTCAGGTATTCATTCATCATTGTGAATTTTGGATTCTATCATGTCTCATCATATGTTAAATTTTCTATATCCTTTTTATTCATATCTGTTATGTATGATACTTTGATAATAATGTTAGTATAAAGTGTTGGTTTCATTCCTACCCCTCACATATTGCTCTCTTATATATACTGCGTTCGTAATCTTGCTTTGAATCTTGTTTCCTTAAGGCAATTGTGTAGATCTGGTCAATCGATCTTATTTTCTGATCATGTTTTTGTTATACAAGATCAACATATTTAGAGGATGATTAGAACATAACGTTAAACATGGAAACTTTATGTCTTAAAAAAAATCAAAGTGACTGATGTTGACAGTGGAAAATCATATATGACTAATAGTTCTGCATTTGGTGTTGATTTGTCTTAGTTTTATTTGACTCATTTTTATTTTGAATTTTATCTTTAGTGTCCTTATCTGGAACATGTATTAGTTTCACGTTTAAATTTTTTAGTCTCCATCGATGTTGTAGGTAATTTGAACAATTGTATTTTCTCAGATTGCAGTGGTTATAAACTTGTAAAATTTTATGCTTTACCGATTAATAAAATATTATCCATTATGATGTAAGAGGTCCATCTAATATTTCCACAAAGAGTGGTTCGACCTATTTTGAATCTTTTGTGGATGACCATACTCGTTATACATGGATTTATCTTATAAAACGAAGGTCTGATTTCTTCAAAGCTTACATAAATTTTAGAGCACTTGTTTATACTTACCATTTATGTTGTGATAATGTTCTTTAAGTGTGATTTAGTGGGTGACTAAACCTCCAATTATTTCACTTAATTACTTACATCTTATGGTACCATACACCAATCATCTTGTACTGCACCCCTTAGTAGAATGAGGTTGTAGAAAGGAAACATCATCACGTTATCGAGACTAATCGTTGTTTGCTTTTATCAGCTGAAGTTCATAGTGTTTTATGAAGAAGCACTTATGACTGTTGTATATATGATTAATCGAATTCCTAATATACATGATTCATGAATATTTTCAGAAATTACATGGACATCATCCAAATTATTTATCTTTACATGTGTTTTGATGAACGTATTTTGTCCTCCGCCTTCATATCGAAAGAGATAAATTGTCACCTAAAATAACTATATGGGGTTTTTTTGGGGTTATGTTATTGAATATAAAGAATATCGTTGTTTTGATCTCACGAGTTAGAATTTATATGTATCTTGACATGTCATATTTCCTAAGCATATTTTGTTTTATTCGAATCCTAAAAAATCACATGATATAAAAAAGATAAATCTTCAAGTAATTAATCCATTTAGTAATGAAAATGATACAACTATTATTCTTGATGTACCAATTTATGAGACATCTACATCAAATGATACTACTTCTGCTCCATCAATGTCATTATCTGTTTCTTCCTTTGGTGCACCTACATATTCTCCACCTCTTAGGAGCTCTCTCATATAAATAAGTCTACTAAACTTCTAGATTTTACTTATTCTTCTTACTCAGCTCCTTTATCATCTTTCATAGTAAATTTATATGTTATATATGAACCTAAGTTTTATAAAGAATATATTTCTGAACCTCATTGGTAAAATTTTACGGTTGAAGACTTTATTGTTTTTATCAGACTCATTTATGAGATGTGTTTTAACCTCTACATGGTAAGCATATGATTGGTTCTCGTTGGGTTTTAAAATCAAAACAAAGTCTAACAGGTCCATTGAGATGTATAAGGATCGTATTGTAGCAAAATTATATATACAAAAGTATGGTATGAATTCTAAGGATATTTTTACACAAGAGAAAAATGACGACAATTCGCCCATACTATTATTACATCCGTTCACCAGTGCAATATCTTTCAACTGGATGTAAAAAATGTGACTTTAAATGACAATCTTTATAAAAAGGTTTACATGACTTCTCCTTGGGTATGGCTCACCAACCAGGTTAAGTTTGTAGACTTAGTTCTTCTCTCGTACTTGGTTTAAAAAATTCACTATAATTATTATTTCACTTGGTTTTCTTGCAAGTAATCACGATTTTAATTTATTTATTAGATGTATGAGAGCATAGATGATTATTTTATCCATTTATGTAGATGATGTGATAATATGATGACATACATGTAGTTGAGGCACTAAAACGTTGATTCATCGGTTTGTGATGAAATACTTGGGATTGTTATGTTATTTGTTGGGTACTGAGGTGACTCAGTTTAAAAAATGTTATATTAATATATGCTATTTTAGCGAGCGCGCCTATCTGATAACAAGATAAGAATCTCTCCTTTTGAAGCCAATGCTCGGTATTCTCTAACTGATGGTGTTCCGTCAGTAGACCCGACTTTGTATTGTACTCTTGTGAGGAACTTGGTTTAATTTACAGTTACTCGACCATTTATAGCTCATGATGTTTATATAGTTATCCATTTTGTTAATGCTCCTACTTATTTCTATTAGAGATTTATGCATCATATATTGAGATATCTTTGTGGCACTCAGTTCCAAATCCTTTCGCTTTATTCAAGTATTTTACTCGAATTGCGTGCCTATAATAATGCTAATTAGAATATTAATCCTATCCTAAATCCACTATTTGCTTATTTATTTTCCTTTTAGATTTAGTAATCTCATGTAAAAGTAATAAACAAAATATTATATCTAAATCTTTTCCCGATGTAAATCTTTTACAAAATGTTATGATATGGACTACATTTGAGATTATTAGGTTATAATGACTTTTTACAGATATGAAGGTTAACATTGATAAAGAAAATATTAAAGATCTAAGAAATATAGGGGGTGTTTCATTAATAAAAAAAGTTACTTAGGAGAAATTGTTAAATATATAACGGAAAATGACCAATTTATAATAAATAATAGCATTGAGGATTGGACCACAATTAATGAATTGTTAGACTCGTTAGACCTACTATTTGTACTATAAAAGTATCACCCCTTTCTTGAAAATGACAATTCATAACTGATTGAGCAATTATTATATTGACTTTCTCTATTTAAAATCACATATTTCTCTCTCTAAAATATTGTCTAATAATCTGAACAACACATTTAACCCTCCAAATATTTTTTTTACCTATAAACCTCCTCCAAATATTTCTAGAAGATCATTTTCGCCATTTGTGGGAACGATTTGGTTCCCGGAATCGTCTTCCAAAACCAATTTGAAATTTTGAAAGAAAAGTAAGAGAATTCTGAGGAGATTTAAACATGAATGCTAACTTATAAATTGGAAAATAATTTGAACAAAACCCTGTGGAAAATAATATGTAAGTCGATCAACTACATAATGATCAGCACGCTGGTGAAGTTTTAGAAGAATCTATGTTGTTTGCTTGGAGAAATGAGTTATTGGAAGAAATTGAAAGATTGAATTTTGAAAGAGATGTAGTGATTTCCTCTAAGAAAATTCAATCTGAAATCCAAAGAGAAAATGAGACTGAGAAAGATGAGTCAGATCACTTTTATCGCATCAGTAAGAAAGACAAATATAGAAAGCATCATCGTAGTTCTCCGAGGAAGAAATTGAAACCAAGGTACAAGTATGAGTCATCTAAGTCAAGTGATTGTTCACTCTATGACTCTAATGAATATTCGTCGGAAAGAAAGTATCGTAGAAAGAAAGATATCAGAAATACATATTCGAAGAGGTATAGAAAGGAGCATCAATCAAATCGTCGCACTAATGAGTTGAAATGGAAATACCAGATTTCCGAGGAACATGTTAAGAAAGATAATGTGAATGTAGAGAATCAGTCAAGAAGTCAAAATTTTGAATATCGTGTTAGTAATCAATATACGTTGCCTTCCGAGTAAGGTCTGTACGCAATGGCTCACGGGGGTCCAAAAACTAATGTTACAGAGCGAGCTATAATTGTAGATCTTCTCCTTTGTCTGCAGAGATACTTTCTGGCAATCTTCCGAAGCATTTCAACATTTCTAAGATGGAAAAATTTGATGGGACTCCAGGTCCTGATAGTCATATTGAGCAATTTAAAATTTTTATTATTAATTTTGATGATGATGATAAGTTGGTGTGCAGGGTTTTTTCTCATACTTTTAAGTGAGTCGCTTCAAAATTGTATAATTGACTGCCGTAAGGATATATCAAGAACTTTGATATGTTTTGAAATTTTTCCCGTCAGCATTTTGTGGGAAGCAAAAAATTTCGTGCTAATGAAGATACCATAATATATTGCAGACAGAAGGTTGGGGAAAGTTTAAAAAATTATACCAACCGTTTTGTTAAGGCAAAAACTGATATGGAATACTGTAAAGATTCTGTAGCTTTGGCAGCGTACCGAATGAGCTTCTCCCTGGAATATTAAAAGATACTGTAGCTGAGAGTCATGGAATGACATTTGGAGCTCTTCTTGATCAGGTTGAAAAAAGGATTCTGGTGGAAGAAACTCAGGCTTCGGAAAGGAGATCTAGCGATCAATTGGAGAAAAACCATATTCGAAGGTATTTTGTTAGTGCTCAACAACCCCAGATTAATGTGCAGCCTAAGGTAGTGAACCAATATCCTCCGAGGCCCCAGGTAAATCAGCAGACATATAACACACAGCAAGTGGCTAAGCCAATATCTAACAAGTGGATTCGACCCGAATATTTTGCAGATCTGACTGAGTGTGTGGCAACTATATTTTATAAAACTTGTGGTCATGTGCAATTTCGAAAAACTTTCCAAATTTTAGACCCCGAGGGAAAATAGAAACAATAGATTTTCTAAATATCATGAGGATATTGGTCATGATACAAAAAAATGTATTAATTTGAAAAAAGAAATCCAAGCGTTAATAAAAAAAATGAGAAATTGACAGATTTTGTAAAAAAGAATTCTAACAAGAATCCGACGGTTAAAGAAAAGTCAAAAGAAGAAGAAACTGCATTGGTCATTTCCGAGGAGATTGATTTTTTTTGATATTGCGACTGAATATTTAGATCTAAAAGAAGGAAAAAACTATATTAGCATGGTGGAGGAAATTATCCCAAGAAAAAAGGTTAGTGACTTATGCGCTTATTTTGAATCTTTAGCAATTTTTGGGGGTGATACCGTTGCATTAAATTCAAAAAGTTCTCAAAAGAGGCATACAGTTAGTTTGACTATCCAGCTAGAGGTGGGTACCTCGACACATCATTATCGTGCTCCTTCCCCAATAATTTGCTTCGAGGATGATGATATGAGAAATGTGGCAGGCCCACATGAGGACGCGGTAGTAATTGTGGCAGGAATAGCCGGTGATCATGTGCAAAGGGTTTTAATTGGCACAAAAATTTCTGTCAACATTTTGTTTATGAGAACTTATAAGAAAATTGTTGACCCGCCTGTTATCCAATGATATGATAGAACTATTGTAGGGTTTACAGTAGTAACTGCTGAAGTGGTTGGTGAATTTGAAAGTGTGGTTGAATTAGGCCAGGGACCTTTCAGAAAAGAGATTGAATTTCTATTCATCGTTGTAGATGCACCTATATCTTACAATGCTATTTTTGGGAGGTCATAGTTATTGAAGATGCATAGTGTTATTTCCATGGTACATCATTGTTTAAAGTATGTCATGGGGAATAATGTTGGAACAATTAGAAGCAACCAACAAATGACTAGAGAGTGTTATCGAATTGCTTTATCTTCCAAGAAAATTCAAGGGAATGAGTCAGAAAAATCATAGCAACTAGCGGGGACTTCCTCAGAACCAACCCCTTTTGATGATCCAAGGGAGCCCCCCCACTTTGTTGGTTCCTAATGAAGATAATAAAGATCACGTATACCCAGGAGAAAAAGTCTTGAAAATTGGAACAAAGTTGTCCCCAGATTTAAAGCAAATGTTAGTTGAATTTTTATCATCAAAATTAGATATGTTTGCTTGGTGTTCAGAAGATGTAACTGGTGTTCCCTCAGAAATTATTTGTTATAAGTTGTTAATCAAGAACAATGTAAGAAAAATAATTCAGAAAAGAATACATTTCTCCCATGAGAAATCCGAGGCGATAATAGCGGAGGTAGAACGTTTAACTAGAGTTGGAGACATTCGAGAGTCTTGTTATTCGCAGTGGGTTGTGAATCCGGTTTTGGTAAAAAAGAAGAACGAAAAATGGAAAATGTGTGTAGACTTCACAGATTTGAATAGAACTTGCCCAAAAGATCATTTTTCAATCCCTCTAATTGATCAACTGGTAGATTCAACATTAGGGAACCGGTTACTTTCTTTCATGGACGCTTATGCAGGGTATAATCAGATCAAGATACATCTTGGGGATGAGGAAAATAATTGATTCATTATTGGAAGGGGTTTATAATGTTATAAAGTAATGCCGTTTGGTTTAAAAAATTCAGGGGCAGCTTATCATCGACTAGTGAATAAGACCTTCGAGTCACAAATCAGGAGAAACGTGGAAGTATATATCGATGATATGCTGGTTAAAATTTCAAAGGATGAATATCATTTTGATGATTTATAAGAAACCTTTATCAATTTGAAAATGGTGAATCTAAAATTAAACCCAGATAAGTGTACGTTTGGGGTCCGATCAGGAAATTTCCTCTGATATGTAGTTAGTGAAAAATGGATTGAAGCTGACCCAGTATAATTGAAAGCTCTTACATCTATGACTCCTCCTCAGAATATCAAAGAAGTTCAGATATTAACGGGAAGATTGACAGCTCTAAATAGATTTATATCGCGCTCGTCGGACAAATGTGCTCCTTTTTTCCAAGTGTTAAGACATGCAAATTGTTTTAATTGGACGAAAGAATGGTCAGAGGCTTTTCACCAAATTAAAGAGTATATTTCTTCCCCAGAAATTCTTACGAAACCTTTTTCAGGATAGAGATTGTTCGAGAAGAAGATAATGTTCCAAAGCCACTATATTACATTAGCAAAAGCTTATTGGATGCAGAGAAATGGTATCTGAAGTTGGAAAATTTGGCTCTTGCGTTAGTAATAGCTACTCGAAAAATGCGGCCATATTTTCAATCTCATTTATTACAGTACAAACATCTTTTCCACTGAAAACTATGCTTCAAAGACCTGATATTTTAGGGAGAATGACTAAATGGTCGATTAAGTTAAGGGATTTTGATATTGAGTTTGAACCAAGAAATGCAATTAAAGCTCAAGCCCTAGCAGATTTTTTAGCGGAGTTTCATTATGAGCGTTCAGATATGGACATTGATAAGGATAATTTCGAGGTTGAGTGGGTGATTTGAACGGATGGAGGGTCAACTACGTCTGGAAATAGAGTTGGGATTCAGTTGTTTTCGCCGAAAAGAATAATAATATTTCAGGTCATTCGGTTTTGGTTCAAAGAAACAAATAATGTAGCAGAGTATGAAGCAACTTAAGTAGGGTTAAGGCTTGTGCAAATTTGCGGGGCTAAAAAAGTTAAGTTAATCAACGATTCACAACTGCTCATTAATCATACATTGACAATATGAGGCTCGAAAAGATCATTTGGTAAAGTACTTGAAAGCGCTAAAAGACCTATCTTTAAGATTCGAAAAAAATAAGTTACGAACATGTTTGAAGATAAGATAACTCTATGGAAAATTATTTGGCCACTATTTCATATTCTGAGAAATACCCATGGATTGTTACGTTGGAAAATCCACCAGTCAGTAAAAATTTGGAGTAAATAGTTAGGATTATTGATGAAGACAGCCAAGTATCTATTTCTAAAAATGAAGATTGGAGGCAAGACATAATTATATTTTTAGAAAATGATGAGTTACCAATTGACAAGTCATTATCTAAGAAGGTGCGTTTCAAATCTAATGGGTACATTGTTATTGGGGGTGTCTCGTATAAGAAATATTTATAGCAGATCTTTGCTCCGATGTTTGGGAAAAATCGAATCACAAGTGATATTATCAGAGTTCATGATGGCAAAAGATCTGCACAATGCGAGTATAAATCATTTATTAGAAGAATATTTTTAACAGGATATTACTGGCCCACGATATCGTCTGACGCAAAAGGTTTGGTTAAAAAATGTGATACATGTTAAAGATTTTCTAATATAATTCATAAGCCATGAGTTCCCCTTGAAAGCATATCAGAGGCATTACCATTTCTCGGATGAGGTATTGACCTTGTGGGTCCTCTTCCAATGGCTTCCGTGGGAAGACAAACAATAATTATAGTAGTGGATTATTTTTCTAAATGAGTGGAAGCAGAGCCATTAGCAGGGCCAAAGGCCAAAAATGTAATCAGATTCATTACGTCAAATATTTGTTGCCGTTTTGGGGTCCCAATGGAAATCACTACATATAATGGGCCTCAATTCGATAACAAGTATTTGAAGAGCTTTTGTAGTTCTCGGGGGACACAAAAGTGTTTTTCAACTCCTTTTCATCCATAAGGAAAAGAACAAGTAAAAGTTACTAATCAAACAATTTATGACGGGTTTAAGAAACGTTTAAAAGGAAAAGCTGGGAAGTGGTATGATTATTTGCAAGAAGTTCTTTGGGCGTACAGAACAACTCATCGAACAACAACATCATAATCTTCATTCACATTAGTATATGAGATGGATGCTGTAGTACCATCCGAGCCAGCCGAGTCATAACATATTCCGAGGTACCTAATGACATAAGCAGAGCAGTGAAGCTTGATTTAATTGGAGAAAAAAAGAAGACGAGCATAAACTAAAGCTTTACACGATCAAACACTGATGAGAAGCAGATATGCCTCCAAGGTAAAGCGAATAGAATTTAAGGTGGGCAATAAAGTGTTAAGGAAGGTATTTTTTCACACTAAGAAAAAACATCTTAGGAAATTAGGTCCTAATTGGGAAGGCCCCTATGAAATAACAGAGAAGGTGAAGCCTGGAACGTATCAGATTAAAGATAAAGAAGGAAGAAATCTTAAACACCCTTAGAATACAAAGCATCTTAAATTGTACTTAGAGTGAATGTAAAAAATGTATATATGATTTTTTCTTTATTTTTGTGTAAAATTTCGATAGCACACTCTTTCATACCCTGATAGGCACAGTAAGATTTTAATGAGGTGCCGTTTTAGCCGATTTATATATATACGAGTTTTTGCCTTAAAATTCTAACGCTGGACCTAGATGGTCTTCCAACGAGAGTTGGCCTACAACTAGTAAATTTTGGGCCTAAGAGGTTTTCCGACGGAAGTTGTTCTTCAACTATTATATCTCCTAATGAAAGTTGGGTTTTAACTATTAAAATTTCACCTATGAGGTTTTCCAACAAAGGTTGTCTGAGTTGTTCAAGGTATGATAAAAATATAAATAAAAGATAACATTGCAAGAATTCATAAAACTTTTTAAAAAATGCCTCAAAATTCATGAGGACTTTTACAAAATGCCTCGAAGTTTATGAGGATTTTTACTCTGAAGATTTAAAAGATTCACTAGCTTATGGATTCTGACTCTTCGCTTTCACTATCATTCAATTCTATGTCAGGGGGTCATAATTTGGGAGGGACATGCTCCCAGAAGCTTCCCAGGTTAAGATCAAGATAATGCTCATAAATTTCTTGTATCAATGCACACCTGACAGTCATATCCCTCGAATTTAACATGTCAACACACTTTGCAACATAACTTTCCACAACATTGTATTTTTCCTTTTTAGCATTGTCTAAAATAGCTTGATTTTCTTTTACAACCCTTTCAAAATCTTTAAAACATTTGTTGAAACCATCTGTGGCTAAATAATTTGAATCTTTTTAAAGAACAATGAGTTTTTCCTTAATATTATTTTGTTGTGCGAGGAGATCCCTTTCATATTGTTAATATTTGATTCGAAGAGTATAATGTAATGCTCAAATGCAATGAATTTTTCAAAAATTGCATCAGTTTATTGTTTGAGGGTTGAGTGTTATTGTTTGAGCTCTTCAAGTTCTGACTTAGCTTTGGACATTTCAGACTTGTAATAGCTCATCCAATCTTTGAGATGTTGCATCTGTTTCCCAATAGAAACAGAAGAATGAAGAAAACTTTGATGCGGAGGGAGAATTCATCTTCCAGGGGAATCTTGAAAGAGATTGATGGAGAACTCTCCTCGAAAGTAATCAGTGGTGAGTATATAGTAGGTTGAATATTTTCTGAAAGTTCTTGAGAATGCTGGTTAGCCAATGAAAGCGGATTACGTTTGGGCATAAAAGTCACCTTTTCCGGGGAGGTAATAACTAGGTTATTCTTTATGTCTCCGAGGAGACAATATTATCAGAAGCTTCTGGAATATCCTCGGAAATAATCTTCAATTTTCTTTGAAATTTCTTATTGGGAGAAGTCTGAGTGGAAAGCTTGTTTTTTGAAGGACCGTAAAACTTTATGATTTTTTCAATATTCCTTGCCTTTGAGCTCTTAGCTATGAATGTTTCTTTTAGAACTTTTGAGAAGCCTCTTCTATGTCTGAAGGAATATATGATTCCTCGTCAAGATGAATTTTATCTCTATCTCTTGTTGGGAGATAAAGGATCACGTCTTTCATGTCTAACCGGTCCAGCACGTCTTGTTGCGAGGGAGAAACCATGAGTTCCTCTAGTGATAGCCTTTCCGACGGATTAAACCTCCACAAACGGACTTTAGCGAGATTCGAAGGGGTAAAACAGATTCAAAACTTATTAAGCCAAGCAGTCTTGGCCTACAAGCTCAATTCAGAGAAAATATCTTTTGCATATGGGACAAAATCAGCATAAGGCTTAGATATACCACTAATTGTTGCTTATAAAAAGTATAAAAATTAGTAAAGAAATAAAAATAAATTTTTTATGTATAATATGCAGAAATACATACCTTTGTTGGTTTATACTAGCGTGACTTTGTGAGAATTATTGGTAGTGGCCTCGGATCCTGTCTCCCAAAACCCCGAGAAAAATAGGAAGCTTTGCTTCCATTTTTTGTCTCCCTCAAGAAGATTTTTGACTACTTCGTGACCGCGCCCAAATGTGAGAGAGTAGAAGGGGAAATTTGTATTCTTTCCAAGCGCGAAAGACCAATTAATTCCAGTAAAGAGAATGGGATCTCAGAATCCTAGAGGCCATGATGCAGGCCATACAGGTGAACAACATATTAGGACCTTCTTAGGTGGGACAGAGGTCAATCCTTGAGAATTATTCGATGAGGAAAGGGTACAGCGGATAACGAAACCCCCAATTTAATATCTCAGTATATAAAATCAGTTCGTTGTCCCTAACTGATAAAAAGGTCTCACCAACGATAGGAAAGTGGATAGAGATTGATGAAGGGATCCCCATCGAAGTCTTAATAATTCTTCCTCAGAATGGTCAAAGTATTTATACTGGATTTTGTGCAAGGCAAGTAGATTCCTATTTTCGACGACTTTCAAATTTTTTCCCACCAAGGCGTAGATTTTTGGGGGCAAAGGGACGTCTTTTTTTGACTTACTTTTTCTTTTATGGGGAATGATTATTGTCTCCCATAAGGAATTATCTACCTCAAATGTATTTTCGAGGAGACCCACAATAGTGGTTTTTTCTTTGACCATTTTGAGCAATGACAGAGTGGGATGCTTCTTCAAGAAGTTGTCCAACAATAATCTTCTCTTCAGGGATTGAAGAAGTAGCAGTGGTTGGATTCTCTTCGAAGATAGAATTCCCTTATCTTTAGAGTCTGTGTGATCTTTATCCTCTTTTGAAAAATTGATTTCTGGGATGGTCTCTAGAGGTTTATTGGTCATCCGAGCGACATCTAGTCGTGTTAGTTTTCAGGGTGGTATCTCAGCTGTTGGCCTTAGAGTTTCATGAGAGGTGGCAGAGATTTAATATCTCAGTATATAAAATCAGTTCGTTGTCCCTAACTGATAAAGAGGTCTCACCAACGATAGGAAAGTGGATAGAGATTGATGAAGGGACCCCCCCATCAAAGTCTTAATAATTCTTCCTCTGAAGGGTCAAAGTATTTATACTAGATTTTTGGCAAGGCAAGTAGATTCCTATTTTCGACGGATTTCAAAAATTTTCCCACCAAGGTGTAGATTTCTAGGGGCAAGGGGACGTTTTCTTTTGACTTATTTTTCTTTTATGGGGAATGATTATTATCTCCCATTAGGCATCATCTACCTCAAATGTATTTTCAAGGAGACCCACAGTAGTGATTTTTTCTTTGACCATTTTGAGAAACGGTAGAGTGGGATGCTTCTTTAGGAAGTTTTCTAGTAATAGTCTCTTCAAGGACTGAAGAAACAACAATGGTTGGATTCTCTTCAAAGATATGAGTTCCTTTATCTTAAGAGTCTATGTGATCTTTTATCTATCTTGGAAAATTGTTTCTGGAATGGTCTCAAGAGGTTCCTTAGTCATCCGAGCGACATCTACTCTTATTAGTTTTCAGGGAGGTATCTCAGGTGTTGGCTTTGGAGTTCCATGAGAGGTGGCAGAGATTTAATATCTCTGTATATAGAATCAGTTTGTTGTCCATAACTAATAAATGGGTCTCACTAGAAATAGGAAAGTGGATAGAGATTGATGAAGGGATCCCCCATCGAAGTCTTAATAATTCTTCCTCGGAAAGGTCAAAGTATTCATACTGGATTTTTGGCAAGGCAAGTAGATTCCTATTTTCGACGGCTTTCAAATTTTTTCCCACAAAGGCGTAGATTTCTGGGGACAAGAGAACATCTTCTTTTGACTTATTTTTCTTTTATGGGGAATGATTATTGTCTCCCATTAGGCATCATTTACCTCAAATGTATTTGAGAGGAGACCCACAATAGTGATTTTTCTTTGACCATTTTGAGAAACGAAAGAGTGGGATGCTTCTTTAGGAAGTTTTCCAGCATAAGTCTTCTCTTCAGGGATTGAAGAAGCAGCAGCGGTTGGATTCTCTTCGAAGATAGGAGTTCCCTTATCTTCAGAGTCTGTGTGATCTTTTATCTCTCTTGGATAACTGATTTTTGGAATGGTCTCAAGAGGTTGCTTAGTCATCCGAGCGACATCTACTCGTGTTAGTTTTCATGGAGGTATCTCAGGTGTTGGCTTTGAAGTTCCATGAGAGGTGGCAAAGATTTAATATCTCAGTATATAAAACAAAGTTTGTTGTCCCTAACTGATAAATGGATCTCACCAGCGATTGGAAATTGGATAGAGATTGATGAAGAGATCCCACATCGAAGTCTTAATAATTCTTCCTCGGAAGGGTCAAAGCATTTATACTAGATTTTGTGCAAGTCAAGTAGATTCCTATTTTCGACGGCTTTCAAATCTTTTCACACCAAGGAGTAGATTTCTGGGGGCAACGGGATGTTTTATTCTGACTTATATTTATTTTATGGGGAATGATTATTGTCTCCCATTAGGCATCATCTACCTCAAATGTATTTTCGAGGATACCTACAATAGTGATTTTTTCTTTGACCATTTTGAGCAACGACAGAGTGGGATGCTTCTTCCGGAAGTTGTCCAGCAATAATCTTCTCTTCAGGGATTGAGGAAGCATCATCAGTTGGATTCTCTTCGAATATAGGAGTTCCCTTATCTTCAGAGTTTGTGTGATCTTTTTCCTCTCTTGAAAAATTTATTTTTGGGACGGTCTCAAGAGGTTGCTTAGTCATCCGAGCGACATCTACTCGTGTTAGTTTTTAGGGAGGTATCTCAGGTGCTGGCCTTGGAGTTCCATGAGAGTGTATCAAAGTTGGTATCAAGGAAATGTTAGTATAGTAATTGTTTAGAACGCTTCAAATATTTGTGTCTGTTGTCCTTATGGTGCCTGTTTCTTTTCGAATAAGATCATTTTGAGTTCTTGTCTTTTCCCATAACTTTGGACTCACTATTGTAGATTGGTAAACAAAACTAACTTGGGGGCTTAGAGAAAATAGCTGAGGGAATAATAACTGTCGAGTTTTCTGTGGGAGGCCAAGTAACGTAGTAGAAAACTTCTGGGGGTGGGGCTCTGGTGCAACATACAAACCTGAAGCTCTTCTTTCTTCAAATTTTTGGCTAATAGTTAGCCACTCCGGTATACGAGAACTTTTTGGCATACACTATTTTCTCTCTCTAGATTAATTTGTTAGAGATTTCTCTCTCTAAACATATTATGAGAGAGTTATGATGAGCAAATGGTATTTATAAACGGAAGATGGGTCTGTGAACACCGAAGCCTAGGGAACCGATGAGTTGTTTGCCTAGGGGTAAATTGTCCAAAATAGGCTTAATAAGTGCTTAAGGAAACGGTATGCCACCCCTAGGCTATATCGTGTAAAAAAGAAATGCAAGCCAAGGATTTGTCAATCGACATTTGTCAAGAGAGAGGAATTTTTATTGGTGGTGTCAGAAAAAGATGTGACGTCATAAGTTTTAAAAATCTGAGAAACATTTGGTATGGGTATCAAAAGTATTTCGGTTAGAATTCGAGGGACATAAAGTGATGTCAAAGATCCAAGGAGATTACTCATGAACCAAAAAATTTATAATCTCAGGTTCGTTCTGGCTATGAAGGTCCTAAAAAATCCGATGAGAAAGCCTTGGGCAAAATCCGATGGAGTTAAGGATCTACAACAGTCCTTGTCTAAAACATTTTTACAAGGACTGAGAGGCTACTCATAAAGGAGGATTAAAGATCTAAGAAATATAGAGGGTGTTTTATTAATAAATGAAATTTCTTAGGAGAAATTGTTAAATATGTAAGAGAAAAGACTAATTTATAACAAACAATAGACTTGAGGATAGGACTACAATTAGTAAATTGTTAGATTTGTGGGACCTGCTATTTGTACTATAAAAGCACCACCCTTTCTTAGAAATGAGGATTTATAAATGATTGAGAAATTATTATATTGACTTCATTCTCAAACCACGCCTTTCTCTCTCTAAAATATTGTCTAAATAATCTGAACATCACATTTAGCCCTATAAATATTCTTTTGCTTAAAAACCTCCTCCAAAGATTTCTGGAACGATCAAACATTACCAAGCCTACTTCATTATGTTAAAATAAAAAATGCGTTGTACAAATTACAAAGAATTATGTTTTTCACGAGAGGATAAAACATATTGAAATTGGTTTTTACTTAACTCATCATCAACTTCAGTTCGGGACCATCACACTTCCATTTGTTCCATTAGCTCAGTAGGTTGCTGATATCTTCACGAAAGCTCACTCGACATCTCGGTTTCATTTACTGGGTGATAATCTCTCAATGCTCATTGCTGTTACATTGTAGTCTGATGGAGTGTGTTAGTAATATAACCCTTTAGGCGATTTGACCCACTAACCCATTAGGTTATTATTTTACATAATTGCGGCTTAAGCTATTTTGTAAGATACATTATTATAATTGATAAAACTATAGTCGTATTTTGTTTATCTTATTTTAACAATATTTTACAATTAATTTCTACTAAGAGAATATAGAGTTATCTCATAAGATCCTAAAATTTAATTTTTTTTTCAAAAAATTTGATTGTTACGGGGATACTTGGATATTTTTCTACTAAATGTGCTTGTTTTAAAACTCGTTCTTTATTTTTATCAAAATCTCTAGTCTTATTTTCATTATCCACTTGAAGTAAAAAAAATTCACTTACCTATATTCAAACTCGTCAATAGTCTCCAAATCTAATAACTTACAATTTTTCTATTCAAATCTAACAAAAATATAGCTATACAAACCTAATTCTAACCCTTTTTTTTAATCCGTGCTCATCCAAAAAGAAAGAGTGTTCCATAATTTAAAGTAATTAATACTCAATTTCTTTCGTTTTTATAATTCGGATATTTTGGTTTTATTATATATATAGATTTTATTAAGAAGAACGTCATTTATAATATAAGATGTAGTTAACATGGATTAAATTTCATAAATTTATATGTAAATTTGAAATAACAAACATAACATTGTACATTTTAAATATCTTATTTTTACTCAACTATCGTGTTTGGTGGCAGATAGTCTTTTGACTTTCAAATGTCCGTTGACAGTCTATGGACCATCGCGTTTGGATAAAATTAGTCCACTAGATCTTCTGATTCTGATTCATGAGAGGCTACCACATGTCACATAGTCCCCATACTTTTGTATCACCACTAATCCCTTGAGTTTAGTTATCCGTATTTGTTTTCTCGTGGTGTAAAATATATCATGTATTAACATAAATTCATTTGAAAAATATTCCAACGTGTCTAAAATAGTATGTAGGAAAGTTGCATAATACCTTTGAGGACTCCTAAATTGAAACCCTTTAATATTATAACGAGACCTCCAACTCACGAAATATTTTTCAAAATGGACCTCCTCGTATGACGAGATCTCATTATAAAAAAAATCGGGTCTTGGTTTAACATAACCAATCTTTTAACCCCAAGTCTTAGTGTCTTACCCTGCTTCTGCTAGGTTCCAACATATAAAGCTTGAGCATCTGTATTCAAGTTCATCAGTTAAACTCGGGATTAGTTAGTCTATAGCTTATTTCAGGTGTTTGCAACAAAATGTTAATAATCTTCTTGTTGGAGATATACTGTTGTCTTTGAAATTTGAAGTTAAACCAAGCACAACCATATTGTTAGTATTTATATGTGGTACGCACTTTTATCGACTAGAAAAATCAATTTTTAGTAGTCCTCCATTGATTTCTTTCCTCCGCAGAAAATATAAAAGAATTATCCTCGTATTGACGACCATTTTATTCGCATAGAACATTTGTGATGCCCTCTAGGATGTGCAGCAATCCCATACACAATAAAAAGGGGATCCTTCAGCAGTTTAGCGATTCCACGTCAGAAGATAGGTGAGCTCTCGCAAGGTTTGTATTGTCAGCTTAATTCAAGAACAAGTTTCGAGTTGAATCCAAATGTTAGACTTCATGTTACTTTGAAGCCTCGAAAATAGCAAAACACTGCGGTCTCAATTCATTTCCTGAACTAAGTAATCTAACCTTTATTTTTTGTTGTAGTTGGGCAACAAGTTCTTGTGCTATGGACACGTTGTATGATATAGAATTTATATCTAATACAGTACCTGTAACTCTAGACAGCTCAGAAATGTGGCATATTGTGCTATCAACAAGCATGAAGTTGGAAGAGAGAGGGATAGCCCATGTCGAAGGAGTTAGTCGGCTTACTCTGACAGAGAATACACGATATTCAGATATTTTGCACATTAGCTAAACTGCAAGTCCTATATCACGGTTTATGGAGTGCAAGGATCGAAAAAATCGTAGTGAATTATTGTTGCCCTATTCATTTCTCCCTTCAGTTGCCGTTGAAAAGTTGAGGAATGTAGCCAACAAGGTTAGTACATAGGCATGTGTAAATACTTGACTTGTCACTTGTGTATTCACATAAGATCAAGCTCGCTGCATGTTAAATGGAACTGGTTCTTTGTGGCAAACATGATTTGAATGGTGATAGATAAACCTAATATGTCATACCAAGTGGCATTGCATCAGTTAACACTTCGATGATAAGACTAAATGAGTTGTGGAAACATAGATCCTATCTTGGCGAGAAATTACTGCATGCTTATACATAGCGCTCTCCTGAACTGATCATGATTAACCACTGTGTTTCTAAAATGGAATTTCCCCTATTTTTATTGTTGGGAAAAGATTATGATGGTAAACATCCATTTGTATCGGAACGAATGTCCTTTAGCATGAGACAGGCTCCAAATAGATCGTAGCTTAGGGCATTTTTATCCTGCTACCATGTCATGCTAGCTCGATATGTTGCTTGTAGTGTAGGCAAAATTGCAAATTTTTTGTCTTTCCATTGATAGGAAAGGCTTTTTAATTATTTCGGGTATCAAATTCATTACTTTGAACCCTTAACTAAGATTGTTTGTGTTGACAGATAAAAGCGCGCCTACACGATTATGATGCCATCCATGTCCGTCGAGGGGATATACTAAAAACGAGAAAGGACAGGTTTGGGGTTGAGAGAACTTTACATCCACATCTCGATAGAGATACAAGAGCGGAGTTTATCCTCAGCAGAATTGAAAAGTGGGTGCCAAAAGGAGATACAAGTGCAATCACTTCTCCACTACATGCTTCTCCTTATATCGGTTCAGTTCACTTAGAAATGTTGAGATGAATACGTTGCTCCTCCAGATTTTGTAACGGGGTAATGTGCAACCATAACGCTGAACGATATTCTAGTTTTATTCCATGCCAGCCTTTTACTGAGTGTAAATTACATGCCATTACAACCATATTGGATTGTATTTAAGCTTCAAACATTGTGTTTTGATGAAATTGAATACTTGCCAAGGTCTACCGGCTGTGATAGATTGTATTTTTATTCGTCGAGTTCCACATTCTCTGTTCTGTTAGTTTCTTTATATATTGGCCTACATTATTTTTAGTTGGCATGCTGAACTATTCTATATTACTTTTAGTTAACATTCTGAAATATTCAATTACTGAGAGATATATCATTTTTATATTTCATTTTAGACACTGACAAACTGTTAGATGCACTCTTGATTGTATCCAAACTGGTTAGCATAGGAAACTAGTAGTATTTGCTAGCTTTTCATTTTTTGCCATCTGTTTTGGCTTAGGTGTATTTCATTGTTTGCCATCTGTTTTGGCTACTTGATTGTTGTATCGTTTTCTTTGCCGGGTATACCTTAGCACGTGTACAACTTTTTCCTTATATTAAATCCCCCCCAAAAAAAAGTAGCTAAAATAGCAGAAACAATTACTATACCAACATTTTTTATAATAGCAGAAACACTTTGATACCAACATTTCCTTAATCCTGGTACCTCTTTTTCGCCTTGACATGCAAGCCACCTCTCACACGAAGTGTCAAAGACTTCATATGAGTTATATTCTTGTCTGGAATCTCAATAACGAACCTCTCTATTATGGTAGCTGCCAACGACTTCATCTGAATATAGGCCATGTCTTTCCCCAGACACATTCTCGGCCCAGCATGGAACACAGGAAACCGATAAGGACTCTCTACCTTGCAAACTCCGTTCTCCAACCATCTTTCGGGCAAGAAAACATGACAGTCTTTTCCCCATATACTCTCCGTTCTACCCATTGCATACGTATGGTACGATACAAACCAACCTTTTTTCACTTTCATCCCGTTCGGCAGTACATCATCACTTAGGCTCTCTTTTGTGTCCGTGGGTACCGGAGGGAATAACCTCAACGCTTCTGATACAGCAGCCTGTAAGTAATGCATTTCCCTGAGTTCATCTAACGTGAATGTGTCACCAGGTTTTTTCCCATTCTGAGCTCGATTAGCTTCCAGCTCCTTAACAATTTTTTGCTCGATGCTGGGATTTAAAGACAGTTGCCAGAAGAACGAAGTTAGAGCAGATGAGGTTGTGTCGCGTCCAGCCAGAATGAAGCTGATGACCATATCTCGTAAAGATTCAGGTGAGTTATGTTCAGTTGCAATAAACCTCGAGAGTAAATCCTCATCCTTTTTTCTATCTTTCAGTCTAGCGCTGATAATATCGTCTGCAAATTTATGAACAATCTTAATCGATTCTCTCAATTTTTTCTCCGGTCCTATATTAAAAAATTTCTCGAATGTCCAGAAATATGGCACACTATACATAAATCTCTCGGAGCTGGCAAGAGCAGCGTACTCAAAAGCAAGCATGAACTCCGAACCAGAACTTGTGTAATCGCCAAGAACCCCCGGATCAACATTAAAAGCCAATTTGCATATATTATCGAAAGCGAATCTCTCGAAAATATCTTGCAAGTCAACCGTCTGGCCTGTTTCAGATGATTTTGTTAAAACAGGGACTAACCTTGTCGTGACCTCAGATTTTACAATGTCCACGATAAAGTTACGTAGCGACTTGGTATTAAACTCATAGCTAGCTGTTTTCCTTTGGAACTTCCATACATCTCCGTTCGAGTTAAAAATACCTGTTCAGTTTATATTTTTGGTTAACCAATCATTTAAAACTTTTTAACATATATAAAATTTACGTGTCAAGGTAATGCTCATCTAAACTCTGCAGAACTATAGTTTTTATTTTAGTAAACTCATCAGAAACTTACCCGATTCATTTAATATGTATACAACACTACAAATGTTATTGAGTATATTGTATATATGATAATAGAAAACGGTGTTCAAAGTCATTAATCTACTACAATCCACTCTTAAGTACCTGTGCCGAGGAAATCGTGGAGAACCGTAGTGAAAGTATAGCCTTTAGGATAGTTTTCAAAGTTGGTTTTGAGCATATATTCGACGATTGAAGGGTTTGCACTGATGACTCCATATTTGCCTGGACGGGAAAGCATAGCAGTGCTGTTGGGGGCAGTAGCTAGGACTTCAGCTGTCCATTCTAGGTACCGGTGACGGTTTTTTATAAAGTCTGGTAAGTTTCCTATTAAAGGGTATGTCTTGAAACTTCCCTTGGTATTACTTTTACTGAAACATTTCAAGATAAAGATGATGATTAGAGGTAAGATAAAGGAGAGTAGGAGATATTCAAGAGAAAACATCTCCATAGCTTGTTTATCTTATTTCTTTTCCAAAAGGTATATATGGACTATATCTCATCGCTTTATTTTGATTGTTCAATGTTTTTCGTGGCCTATCTACAACAGCACCGCTAAGTTTCTAAAGACAAGGACAACGTGCGAAAAACACCAGCACCACTAAATTCTCTAGAAACGAGGACAATATACCATATAACACTTCTAGATTTATTCTTAGTGATGCTGCTGTATGTTCCTCTTTTGCTTTTCTGCCTTTGGATTGGTTGAGCAGTAAAACAAAACAAATATATATATTATTTTCAAAGAAATATATAACCGAGAAAGTGTTAAATACATTTTCTGATTCGTAAAAAAATGATTTACTCTTAAAAAAAATAATAATTCAAAAACACCTGCCATAAATCTCAAATTTTTGTTAAATTAAAAATTAAATTTTTGTTATTAAATCTTAATTAACTTTATTTAGTATTTTTTTATTTGACTTAAATTTGCGAGGTTTCAAATTAGTATATTTGAAAAAAAAGTGGTTTAAATTAGATTTATGTTATAATTTTTTTTTTGATAAACTTGTCATATTTGATTCAAAATTAAACTTTATGATTTTAAGATTTTTCCTTATTTGCCCGACATATTTAATGTCGACAAAATATATGGACACTATCTTTTGTTTGTTTGTTTATGTTCAGTTTTTATTTGAAACATGATACCTAAAAAAAATGAAAGACCATCGACATAATATCAAAATGGACGACCTAGAGCTATTAGATCATATAAATTAAACAAAACGATGGACAATGGTTTATGATAGAAATAATGGGGCATGACTTGGTTGTTTACATAGGATGTGACACATACATTTCTACCGTCAACACCGTCGCCATAGGTTTCTATTGCCAGCCTCATAGCCATAAGTATAACGGGAAGGAGAGACAAAGGCTGAGTCGGAAAGAGAATGATACATATCATTAGAAGGGAAAGCGTTTAAAAAGTAAATTCTCTCACATGGTCAAATATTACAATTAATTCTCTCGAATAGTCAAATATTACCATTGTAGCTTTAATCACACATTCATAAATGTAAGTATTTAATGCGTTGTTGACAACTATTTATATTTATTTAAAAATAAAATAAAAATATTTTTGTTGTCGGATTATAGAAGAGACATGTCAATACGCACTTATAATCTTACAACAACTATAACATGTTACGTAAATGAGATTTGAGAGGCCATCAATCTGTACGGAGAGTCTTTAACAACATGATGTTCATACTATTACGGGAAACATTAACTGGTTGGTTACCAAATGAGCTTTTTACGCGAACGTTGATCGAGACATGACACCTCGAGACCATCACTATCTATATTTCCTTCAAAAATATGATAGTGACGTTAGATTGATAATATCTTCTACATAACATTTTTTTTAGGATGACTTATTCTACATTACATGTCTTCTTGTTAGAGGCTGACTTATTTACCTAGACAACAACAATAATAGAGATGCCAGAAAGGAGAAGGGGTCACATACCATATGTTCTTTTAGACTTGTATATATATGGATAAATGACTTTTCATCTTCTACTTGTACCATGAATCTCTATGGACTTGGACAATTGATTCTTCAACTCTGTCCTTTTTAATTGTTTTTACCGTACAAGGGGATAGGGCGATTTATGCTAAGAGAATGTGTTATTCAGTTAGAGGAGAGTAATGATGTAAATTGAAGAAACAAAAGTGGAAAGCTTCCAAATTTGAAGCTTAGTCAAGTAACTTGGTAGTGAAAAGGGGTAAAGAGAAAAAAGAGGTAGAATATAATGAAGAAAGATAAAAAAAATAATAGAGTATGTACTTCAAGAATATCCATTTGTAAAAATAAATCTTGAAGGAAGAATTCTAAGAAAGTTTGATCCATTCAAAATGATGATTTATGATGGTTAAGGGGATCCCGAGCACCATTTGTAGCAATTCAGAAGTATGATGAAGATATTTAACCATGATGATGTGTTATTATGTAGGGAATTATCCATGACATTCAGGGGGAATGCGTTGGGTTGGTTTAATACTTTGCCGAATGAGTTAATTTGAGAATTTGAATGATTATCGAGAGCTTTTAGAAATTTCTCTATATATAACCAAGCACATAAGAAAGAATCCAATCTTATCATGAATATGTACCGGAAGAGGGGGGAATTGTTCAAAAGCTACGTTCAAATATTGTTTAAAAAAATGAACAATTTGTTAACCTGTAAAGAAGGGGTCGTTGTAGCTTCTGTTAAGAGAGGTCAGATACATAAAAAAAATCGTATGAAGATATAGTTAGGTTTCTTGTGGAAGATCCGGAGGATAATGTAGCTAGATCAGAATAATTTATTAGGCTTGAAAACTCCAGGAGAGAGGCTTCTTTTGTTTCAAAGTCCAAGATTCTAAAGTTTTAGTGCCCAATCGGAGAAAATTGGAAGATATCAAGTGTGATGAAGTGCAGAGAGAACCAGTTAATAGGCCAAGGTTTTATATTATGATGATCCAACTAAAAAATTCACCCATTTAACCGAGAACATTGTGGCTATCATTAATAAAATAAAGGTAAAGTCAAAATATCAAACTCCTTGAGCGATGTTGGCTTAAAGTAATGATAGGTCTCATAGATTCTTTTGTGCATATCATAATGATCACAGTTATTCTACTATTAATTGTTGGAAATTGCGTGATGAAATTCAAAAAATTATTGATATTGGTAATTTTGTTTAGTTCGTCAGAGGAAATGAGGGATAAAGAAGTGACAAAAATAATAAAAAGAAGTCCAATGTTGGCCCACTTTTGTAATTTGAAAGAAAGGCTAGCTCTTTTCCCATACTCTGGAGATAAAACGAGACACAGCCGAAAGACGTCCGGTTAGTCGCTGAACCTCCTTAATATTACATGGTGGCTCCATGCTTGGAAACATGTTTAACTGAATAAGGTCGACTTCAATTTCATTTTTGCTAACAACATAGCCAAGAAATTTCCATTTTGCACACTAAATGAATACTTTAACATGTGAGTTTAAGATTGTACCTATGGATGGTCGCGAATATACTGGTTAAGACTTCGAGATAATGATCCGTGGTGTCACTTTTAAAGATCCTGTCATCAATATAGGCCTCCATAGTTTTACCAAACTGGTTTTCAAATATTTGATTTATGAGTCACTGATAAGTTAAACCTACGTTTTTTAGTTTGAACGACATAACCTTATAACACTAGAGGCCTTGCTCTATCTGGAAAGTCGTGCAGCCTTAGTCAATGAGGCGCATTCGAAATTGGTTGTACCCTAAGTAGGCATCCATAAACAAAATAAGCTTATAACCCGATGCGTCGTCTACCAGCTGGTCGATCCATGGTAGAGAGAAGACATCATGTGGGCCTGTTCGATTGAGATTGGTAAAGTTAACACACATTTGCCATTGACTGGGTTTGTTTTCTTCTGAATGTGTCCTAGTTGGAAAAGCTTGTCCACCTCTTTGAAAATTGCCTCTGGCTTTTCAAGGGAGAAGATTTCTCTTTTTTTGGCGGACTAGTCGCACGTTTTTATCAATTGAGAGCTTGTGTTGTATGACTTATGAACTGAACCTAGTGACCTCATCGTCATGCCTAGCAAACATGTCTGAATTCTGTTGTAATACATCTACCAGTTTGTTTTGAAAGTAGAAAAATCGAGCTTGTGCCCAACACGAGCCAGTTTACCCTCTGCTAATATAAAACCGATGACCTCCTCATCTTAGTTCTCTTTCCTGTAATTTCCAACTTCTAATTATATGATTATAGTTTCTTGTTGGCGATCCTCACCCCGTACGATGGTAAATTTCTATTGGGTCGGCTTCGTAGGATCCATGGATATTGCAAAATAGTTTCTAACGCTTCTTTGGATACTTTGCATAATGCCCACCAAGTTACTGACCGGGTATTTCATGCATTATTGGAATGAACACAAGGTCGCCTTAGGCCTATGCAATCATGCCGACGATTGCAAGGTAAGAAATAAGGATATCAACGATCATAAATTACGTTCTTAGTAATTTCTTTGTGTTCTCATGCCCACCGTAACGATGAGTACTATCTCACCTACGCATGAGGTTGACTTCTACTCGTAGTTGACCAGTTCCCTATCCGAGATATTTTATGGTGGTAACCTAATCATTTTTTCGTAGTTGGATTTAAAGACGACGTTAGTCAAACTTTCGTTATCTACTAGGATGCGCGTGACCATAACACCTGATTTTTCCACATTAATTGCCAGGATGTATTTGTGAGGGGTAACGACCCTACGTAAGTCGTTGTTATTGAATGTTAAGTCAACCACCGACTTACGGTTGTTATTATACGAATATTCATCCATCGAGTAGATTTTTAAGTCTTTTTTATGCCTTTTTCGAGATGCAACGTGAGTCCTACCAGAGTATCCCCTCCGAAGATGGTTCCCAACCACTACTGCTTCTTTTTCACATCCCTCATATTTCTTAATGTGGTATTTACCGACCTCGCTCCTAGTTGCTCATCTGAGCGCCTACTCTCTCATAGCCTAATGTTCTTGACGAGCTTGCCATTATCGATCAACCGTTGGATTACCTCATTTAGTTGCCAACATTCATTGGTGGGTGGCAATGGTAATTATGGTATACAAAGAAGTGTTGGAGATATATTTTGTAACTAGAAGCCAACATACTCCGCGACTTTTGGTACTTGGCTTACTCTTTAGTTTTTATGTAGATGGTGGCTATGTTCTGAGTGAGGGGCGTGAATTTTTTATCAGGATTATCATAATATGAAGATCTTAGCTTACTTACCTAGGCCGTTGGGACGTCATCTCAGGGTGTTTTGTCAACATGTCTCTTATCTCCAACCTTAGCTTTGGATCCGTGGGGCTTTTGATGAGGTGCATAGGAAAAATCCTTTTTCTTTGAGTCGTCAAACATGATAAACTGGTTGGACCTCGCCAAAATATCCCCCATCTTCCTAACTAGAAAACGGACTAGGTCTGTATAAAGTGGTTCCTCGAGACGAAGCCTCATCTTCAAGGTGGAAACTACTACCAGCTCTTAGCAGGTTGATAAGAAGTTCATATCAAGGACAAACTTCTAAATATAACTTTTGAAGAGCTCCCCCTACTCTGGTACAAGTTCATAACATAGTATTCTTCCTGTTTAGGCTTTTTGTTTCCCACAAATTGATACTCAAATGTGACCTACAGCCCCTTAAAGTCTTAGATCGATCCTTTCGAGAAACTGTTAAACCAGCCGAGTTTGTTCCCTTTAAATTTAATAGAGAACGCTCTGCATTGTAATACATTATCGGGGTTGAAGTCCATCGTATTACTCCATTTTGTAAGGGTAGAACTATCCAGGGAGCCTTTCTTGTAGGATACCTTTGACAAAAGAGGACTCCTAGAGCACAAACGTCATCATCGTCAACCTTACCTGGTTATATTCTATTGTTTATGGATCCCTATATTTCCTCGTTAATTCATCGCTTGACTGTTTCTCTAGATTAGAGTCTCTTACTTTTCTTTTCTTCTACTTTGTACTTGTGATTTTTCCAATGTGCTCAACATCCTCCGCTTGTCTCTTAGGTTTTTTAGTAAGACCAACCTTGCTGGCTTCCCGTGCGAGGTCCTTCTTAACCTTATTCTTAAACATCACTTTCTTAGTTATTAGCTAGAGTGCCTCGATTATTTTATTCATTCTGTCATTGGCCTTCTTATCTCTCTCGAGTTGCAGCTAGTTTGCTTTAAGCTACTCCCGCTTGAGCTCCTCTATCTAAGATTCTAAAATTTTAAAATTAGATAGGGTGGTGGACATACCTAAAACAAGAGGATTATTAGCCTGGGCCGGCACGTTGGTAGTTACAAGGCGAGTGGTTTCACCTAAAATACTTATTTGAGATTGGTCATCATTTCCAATTATAATATCCACGTTGATTTGAGATTGGTCACCATTTCCATTCGAATTCTCTATAACTCTGTGGATAGTTTCCTGATATTCCCGATCATGTCGTATCTCTGGAACTTCCCTTTCGATTTTTGACCTTGTTACCACCATTAATAAATCTATGAATACAACAACCTACAACAACCAATAGTTAATTTGTGTTTCCACAGACATCACCAAATCTAATAAGGTAATTTTTAATAGTGCGATGTTGAACGATAAATTGAGGAAGAAAATAGTTTGTGATATTAAGATACTATTTTACTATTCAAGAAAGCATTCCTTTTTCTCTAAGGATTTTGATCTATTTATACATCATAATATAGCTTCCATTATCCCCACTATCTACCCCAATATTTATTATTTATATCGTGCTATTATTAGATAAAAGTTGATCCCCACATTCTATTAATAGCGTATAT
Organism: Limnanthes douglasii subsp. nivea; assembly: GCA_036936605.1. Classification (NCBI taxonomy): domain Eukaryota; kingdom Viridiplantae; phylum Streptophyta; class Magnoliopsida; order Brassicales; family Limnanthaceae; genus Limnanthes; species Limnanthes douglasii. The sequence continues at coordinate 154,135,096 of JAUPFV010000001.1, forward strand.
CATGGCATTTCATGCTCTTTCTAAGTAACCGTCATTTCTTGTTCGTCCTCTGTATCTCTTCCAGTTGCCTTTGTAACGATGGCTTATGCTCGATCACTAATTTTATGCTTGTTTGGTATTCTTATTATTTGTCGAGTGTACTTTTTCTCGTTCGGTCATCATCTTGCTGCTTACTGAGCGCGTGCGGCCGTAATGGGAAATAGAGTATGTCCGAAGAGTATATCTTATTTTCTCGCTCGGTCGTCATATATCTGTTTACCGAGCTCACCTCGTCATTATGAGGGGTATCACTTGTTCGAGAGGTATAACATTATCAACCATAACCCCTGAAATATCCAAACTAGTGTTCAGCGCATCTTCGTGATGAGTGACGACCCCTCTCAAATAATCATTAGTAAAATATAAATTAACGATCAGCTTCCTATAGAAATAGTATGACGACTCATTAGTTAAATAAAATATAAATATTTCTTATACCTTTTTTCTAGAACTTGAAATAGGCCTCCATATTTCCTCTTTTCATCTCTCTTTCATTCCAACTCTTCCTCAGATCATGACTCATTAATTTTTTCATCATTTTTATCCTCGCTTTTCCTTTTTAAAAATTAAATTAAGTCATCGCTATCTATCAAGCTCATCACTTCATCTTGCAATTAGAAGCATCATTACGCATATGACCATTATATTTATGATAGCCACAAAAATATATCTTAGGCCTCCCGTTATGTGGATCTAACATTTGACGATGTGGTCTGAAATTTGTTTTTCCTTCATCTTATCAAAAATAGTAGCAATATTCTTGGTTAAAGGAGTAAACTTTCAAGTTAGATTATTGTATTATAAATTTGTTGACCTATTCAAATGAACTTTCATGACATCATCGTGTTTTACTTCATCAATCGTTTTTCTTATCCGACATTAAAGATTTCGATTCCTAAAATTTTGGATAAATAGAACCTTCACTTTTTGATTTCTCAACCCTAATAAAATGATCTGATCTTACCAAAAAATCTCCTATAGTATCAACACAAGTCTTGACGAGATCCTCATATAATTTCCCTTCCAATATCAAACCTATTTAAAATGCAACCACAAACATTTGAACATAACATTTTATTGCATCACCCTTCCTCTGATACAAATTTATTATTGAATCTCATTCCTTCTTATGCGTTATATTTCCAATGAAACAATTTTTATAAGCATGCTAAAATCCCTCAAGATTTCAAATTCTCCCTTTAGGTAAAATAATTAAACCAATCTAACATATTTCTAATTATGTCAATGAAAATGATATGCACAGCAGAATATCATCTATATTAAAAACTCATCATCATATTTCTAAATTTCTCAAAATGATGTTCAGGATCACCTAAACTTTTATAAGTTTCCATGCGATACGGCTCAAACTTTATTTTAAGCATTCCCTCAAGAATTTTATAAACGAAATGAGATGCATACATCATGTAATCTACCATTTTCGATCTTTCTTCATTCTACACTGTTACGTTTTTCCTTTACTCTTGTTTGACTCAACACTACTCGACTGAACTTCAAAGCCAAGAAGGTTCAAATTATTTTTTCTTGGCCTATTATTTTTATTTTCATTCATTTGAATTTATTTTTCTTTCTCCTCACATCTAAACATCACCTTTTTTTCTTTAATTCTTTAAGTGCAACTCATCCTCTGTTTCCCTTTATCTTTTGACTCGATCTTCTTCAACAAAAAATATAATGCTTCTTCGAATTCTTCAATTTTTGCTTTACCTTCTTAATATCTTTCAAATTATAAATGATTAACTTTAATTTTATCTTATTTTAACTCCTCGATATGAGATTCTAAACATTAAACATGTATATCTTGAATAGTAAGATTTTCTCCTTGGACAAGCTGTCGCATCATGTATATCTTGAATAGTAAGATTTTCTCCTTGGACAAGCTGTCGCATTATCATAAACTTGACCAGGCCCACTCTGTGCACCAGACGTCACACCGACCAACTAATTACAATCTACTACTATCATTTTAAGAGTTATTATTGTAAACCAGTAATACTGCAAGTACCGGATTCCATGACTACAAATTGACCTCCAAATACCAAAATATCGTCATCAATATATAGATTTAAATAGATTCTTGGAATAGTTATCGAAGTGCCTTGAATCTAATGAATTCTCATAGAAATTATTTCAATTCATGATCACGATATCACCATTGGTAAACAAGAAAACTATAAAACTTTGAAAACCAACAATTTCCCACAAACAGACCAAATTTGATAAGGGAATTTCTCTTCAAATGACCTAGCCAAAATAATGAACTAAAACCGAGAAAGAAAATAAATTGTGTTTGATATTTTTTTTATTAAGATGCGCGGTCATTCTTGAAATGAAGATTTTGGCCTTTTTTTAGAGTTTACATAAAATATCCCACTAATCACTTAATTACATGTGTTTCCAATCATTAATTTACACGTGCCATTTTGTTACAATCGTCTAACAAACTTTCTTGATGACCCTTTATATGATGACACGTGTAAATATAGTTATAATCGTTTATTTGTTTTTCATATGCTCGTCTTAACTATTCATATGATCCTCGTCACATCTCTAAATATGGATTTCACCAGAACTTTGAATGTGACCCTCATCATATGTACCTCGGCATATCTCTAAAGATAACCCTCATCATGACTCTATATATATCTCATCATAAATATGAATTTAACCTTCGTCATATCTTTGAATATGACCCTCTTCATAACTTTTCCTGTGATCCATATCATATCTTTGATTATGTTCATCATCATATAGCTGTCATCGTATCTCTGATTATAATCATGTCTATTTATCTTATTCATTTGTTAGCCTTACTTAGCTCGTCTAAATAAGGAATATATTCTACTTTTATAATATACTTCCGTAATTTCTATCTGTATGGACCTTTAAGATTTATGTTCTAAATAATTTTCGTTGTATTATAATAAAAATAAATAATTAGTAAAATTATATATATGATACCATATAAACTAGAAAAAGGTCCAGATTTTTATACAAATATTTTTTAAATAAACTTTGAATTATTTTTAAAATATTTGTGACATATTCTTAAGATCAACAAATATAATAGTTGCAACATAAAATTTGCACAAAAATAAGTAAGCGAGTAGGTTAAACATGTGCAACAATATATTATAGCATCCACAACATGAAGAGTGGTAACTACATACAACAACAGTAAGTTAGAAACAAAATAAGAATTTAACTACCTGGTCAACCTTGGTACCAAATAATCTGAACTAAAAGTCTGAAACATAAGGTGCGATACCGTATAGGCGAGAGGAAGATGAGAGCAAACAACCTTTCATTATGCTCCCACCATATGTAGTAGTATATTACTGCACTAAAGCAGGGGCGCCAAAATGGAAGATGCGATAATAGGGCTAGTTCGCCATCTCTCTAAACAAAAGGTCTATTAATATCGATTAGTGTTAACTCGAGCTTTGAACTAGATGTGATCTAGATAATCAGACTAAAGTAACAATCATAGATGATACAATTGATGAATTCATCATATTATTTGCATACTACACATTACGCAGGGCGGCTTAGTCCTTAATTTATAAGTTTGTCACGAGTTAACATTTTTCATTGGATTGGAATCCACAAATATAATGAATAACAAGGTATATTTTACTCATGCCATATTAACTGTGCTCACCCGGAATTGAGGGTAGATGTACAGATGACTATTTATGTATGTTTGATTGTGAATTTTATGTTTCTACTTTTGGTGGTTGAACATTAGACATCATTGCAGTTAATGCTACGAGGAGGGAGATATAGAATAAAGTTGTTAATCTTATGAAGATTGCGATAACTTCTCATACTTTCAAATCTTAATTTGGACGACCAAATCCAAAATCCATCATGAATGATACCTTGAGATTTTTTCAGACGTTGAATTATGAATGATACTTTTCTCTTAATTGGTTATCAAAAAGGTAGGGAGAAGCCATAAATTTCACCAGAAGAAGATAGTCTCCCTTATTATCGGTCGTTATCATGTATATTTTGTTAGCTAAAAATTTAAGATGTAAAAGTTTCCTCCAAGTCTATGAGGGACTTAAGCCAAGAGTTAAAGACCACAAGTTTTTATTTTTAATCTTTTCAAAATTAATCCAGCCAAAGAAGATAAAGTTGCTATTTTTAATATCTAAAGACCACAAATGGTTAAGAAAAAGCGACTTATTTCATATTCTTAGATCTAAACTCCTAATGCCATCTTCCATCGTGGGTAATGTTACATTGGACCAAGCCAACGTATCCCCAAAACCTTCATCTCAAGTCTTGACTAGAAGAAGCATCATAAGGATTGTTATAGATCTTTGATAACCTTTGGCAGGAGTATGAACATTAAGGAACATCCATGACTTGTAAAAAAGACACAATTGATGATTTGAGGATAAATTTGGTGTTTAGATCTATCTAAATTCCTCCAATACCTAGATACTTTACATGAAATGAGCCAGCCTAGTACCATATCATGTATATAAGATCATTTTGAATGGTTGGATTTACCCAGAGAGGACATATGATTTTTAGCGGGACGAATTCGGATACACGAGCGTGAGAAGAATTCATCTGGATCATATTTAATGAGATTGAGGGAGTTAAGATCACAATGGCATAAAAATAATCATCAACAAAACATAGGTTAACAATTTTTGAGCCTTTGACACTTCTAGTGGAATTCAAGTTTCTATCATTTTTTTGTCCTCTAAGTTAATAGGTAAGATTTGCAATACAATGACGAACAAAAAAAAAGAATAAAAGGTCATGTTACTTGAGCCCCTTCCTAGTTTGAAAATTTCCATGGGGTCTCCATTTATGTTAACAATTTACGAGAGATTGGATATACATTAGATTATCCAAGAGATCATCATTTTAGAGAAGTTTATGGCAAAAATGATGTTTATAATAAGGTCCAAACGAACATTATCAAAAGTTTTCATAAGGTCGACGTTTTGAGCGACTCTATGGCATTGTTGTTTGTCTAGAAATCCATAAAGAGTTCTTGAGAGAAAAGGATATTATTTGAGATGCTTCACACTGAGATGAAAATTGGCTGAGATTTATCAATTAGATAAGGGAAGAAGATCTTGATTATGTTAACCAAAATATTGGAGATAATCGTTTACACTATATTACTAACAAACAATTAGTCTAAAATCTACGCATAAGAAATGTCTTTTATAAAAACGAGACTGCTAAAAGTGAAATTTCACAAACAATTCACTCTTCCGAAATTGAAAAATTGAAAATAATTCACAAATATTATCACCTATAATATTCAAAAAATGTTTAACAAACTCGCATAATAGTCATCCGGGTCAGAAGATTTATTAGTGCGGTTTAATACACGTCTGATCTCTTAAGTCATTAGTGTGCATTTTTCTTATTTTTATTAATTTGGTTTGAATGGATTTTACTCGTTCAAAAACTAATACTTACGGTTTGGATTAAAATAATAAATTAGTTTATTAAAAGTCTAATTTTTATTTAAAAAAAATATACAAAGCATTATTTATCTCCTGTCAATTTATTATTTTATGGGTTTTATACAAATAAATACACCAAAAGAATAATATTTACCTATAAATCGGGTCTCAAACCCTATTTACCTATAACATTCAATTAACTTATGGGTTGAAAGTTAAAATTTAAAGACAAAAGTATTCCCGCATTAGACTAACCTGAATAATACTCATATGTTTTCTAGGTCAAAATTAATATGAATCTTCTGCCTCTGAAAACCTAATCTCTTTGGTTCTCATATTTAGTCGATCAAAGCCATATGCTTCTCAATCCTAATCCAAAGAGCATGTTTCTTTTCGATTGTTCTATGGGTTTATCACTTCACTTGATTTATAGTAGAAGTAGCCTTTGATAATGTTGGCAATACCACTTTATTTTAGTGTAAGCTTTATGTTTTTGTTATGGAAAAATCTAAACACCAATAAGCCAAGATAGTAAATATTATTGATTCAGGAAGATTTTGAACATGATCGTATTACATCGTTCTTAACGTTTATTTATAGTACTTCTAGCCGTTACTCTTCTTATTTTTATACGCGATTATTGATAAGATATAAAGTCTTTGACTATAATGTCTACTGATTATCATCCACAATCAGCGGTCTTCATTGTAGTCCTTAAGTTGACCTTCATAAAACACTGGTATGTTATAATGATTGTCCATTTTCAGAATTTCCGAGCAGAGCAGCTTTCATCGGCACGCTCGGTCAGTTTTGTGTTCGCCCGGTCTTGAATGAGTCGGGATCGGTATTGTTCGTTTTATCTTTACTAGAATTCCTACCAGTCCGGATTTCATTTCATGCTCGCGCTCGATTTCGAGTGCGTTTGGTCTTAGACCTGCTCTGCTTGGTTCAAAATCTTATCTGCTCTTTCTCATTATTTTGAGCGTGTTTGTTCATGGCATACCTCGATCTTCCTTGGTTTATCTCTTGCTCTTCTTTTCTTTGACTGACGTTTCTCCTTCATATCGGTTGTGGTTATCCACTAACTTATCAGGGTTCCCCCTATTCCTTGGGATTTTAACTCCATAAATAAAAATTGTATTTGAAAAGTAGAGAGAAGTTTGAAGAGAAAGCATCACGTCATGGTTACTCTCATTTCCGGGTGGATCTTGCGGCAATTTATTTAGAGTGAGGAACGCATCGTGTTGGCGTTCATCTTGCTTGGACAAAGGAATATTGACACATGTATATGTACTGGTTGTATTTCTTCTTTAACTTAAATAGAAAGTAGTGTAGAAAAGCTTAAGATAGTAAACATTGTAGAAGTTTGGGGGTTCTGGGTGTATACTATGTTGTTTGTCAAAATGATGGCTTTATCGAAATTAGCACCGCGTAGCGTAGGCTAATACCAAATTCTGGTAACTGCTATTGGGTAATTGCAGCCAGTAAATCATGGTGCCCAAGAAAATTATGAAGAAGAAAATCGTTGAAGTTAAATCGGAGTATGAAAAGATGGAGGTTTTAAAAGAGTATTTTGCAAAAATTACCCTGAAATATGGATGGCCTGAAATATTTAAGTTCTGTAATACGTTGCGCAGAGGAGAAGATATATAGACGGTGATAGTATGACCTTGAAAGTACGGTCGCATCTTGCACGCTGCCACTACCAAACCTAAAGCAAGCTTTTCAAGATCCATATATTGTGTCTTTGCATCGACTAATAGTTTACTAGTATAATAAACAGGGAGTTGAGTATTGTTTATTTCTTTAACGAGTACTGCGCTGACAACATGAGTAGAAACAGACAAATTAAGATACAAATAGTCACATGGTGTTGGAGTTCTTAGTATTTCGGGTGAAGTGAGATAGGCTTTTAGGGTGGTGAATGATGTGTCGCATTCATTGTTCCAAGAAAACTTCTTTGCTCCCCGTAATACCCCAAAGAAAGGGTGACTTTTATCAGAGGCCTTTGAGATGAAGCAAGATAGGGTTGCGAGGCATCTGGTGAGGCACTAAACTTCTTTGATGTTAGACAGGGGCGCCATTTGTAGCAACGCCTGCAATTGAGCGGGGTCGGCCTCTATCCCTTTTTTGCTGACCATGTAAGCAAAAACTTGCCTGCTCAGATACCAAAAGAGCATTTTAAGGGGTTCAACTTTAGGTTATACTTTCGTAATATTGTAAAAATATTGCCTAGTGCTTCTAAGTGTCGGTCGAGGTAATTGGTTTTGAAGATCATGTCGTCAATTTATGCTTCCATGTCATGGCCTAACTAGTCTTTGAAAATCTGGTTGACGACGCGCTGATAGGTAGAGCCGGCATTTTTTAGTCTGAAAGGAATGACTGTGTAGCAGTAAAGGCTGCGCTCAATCTGGAAGACGGTATGATCTTCATCCCTTTGGAGCATTCAGATTTGATTATAGCCTGAGTACGCGTCCATGAATGACATATATTCACAGCCGGACGCAGAGTCTACTAACTGGTCGATGCGGGGCAGAGAGAAAGTATCCTTAGGGTACGCTTTATTTAAATCGGTAAAATCGACGCACATGCGCCAGTCACTATCTTTCTTTTTTACCAATACCGGGTTAGCAATCCATACTGGATACCGTACACGGAGGATATGACCGAGAAGCGGTTGCTGCTTGTTCTTCAATTGAGAAATACCGACGCTTTTGTCATACTGGTTTAGCATACCTGTCGATTGTTAACTCATGACATATGACAGATTGGTCGACCCCTGTTACATCTTGGGAAGTCCATACAAAAATATCCAAATTTTGAAGTAATAATGTTATTAATAAAATTTTGAAACCTGAGTCCAGGGTAGCTCCAAGGCGGAGAACACGCCCGTCCGCTAGTATTTTGTCAATGACGCCCTCTGGCTCGGTGTCCTGCTCCTCACTGTCTCGAGAGTCATCCATGAGATCGGGCGAGTGGGATTTCACTAGTGGTTCTGCATCCCCCTCGCCGACTAATTTTATCTTATTGGCTTGCTTGGATCCACGATCACCGAGTCGCATGTTCGTGCCGCCTGTTGGCTGCCGCAGATAACACCTACTGAATTGCCAATGGGATATTTGACACATTGGCGGAACATGGAAGGAGTTTCTTCCATACTATATAACCATGATCTTCCTATAATCGCATGGTAAGGGCTCGAAGCTTCCGAGATTAGAAAGATGGTTTTGAGTTCCTTTTTCGTTGCCCCATGTCCTACCTTCACCAATAGCTCGACTTCTCCGACACAATGGGATGTTTTTCCTTCATACCCGGTTAGGTTGCACTGTGTTGATTTATGTGGACGGACACCTAACATTTTGTTGTAGCTGGATTTAAAAATAATATAGGTCGAGCTACCTCATCTACCAATATCTTGGTAATCATTATCCCTCCGACATCTTGAGTTATTGTCAGGGAATCCTCATGAGGGGTGGCTATACCTCGCATGTCATCATCGTTAAATATCAGGTCTGCTACCGGTTCCCGATAGCTACCGTAAGAGGAACTTCCTACAGAAAGCACCTCCTGGTCCTCTCTTGACCTCTTCATCGCTTGGTGATCCGCCTCAGTTAAAGAACCCCCTCCAGATATGGCGAGCATCCATTATTACTTCCTTGGGCCGTCAACTTTATCTTCCTGTCGAGGAGTGGGCTCATTTTTTCGTGGTTCTTCTGGTCTAGTATTAAAGCCCTCCAGTGTACTGCCCTAAAATTATGGTTCTTGTTATCGGACAAACTGTATTAAGATTCCGTTGTTGACCAACCTTTGTATTTCTTCTTATAGCTGTCAGCAATCATTAGTCGCATGGCAGTGGTCGTTGTGGTATGCGCAGAAATATCAGGTTGATCGTTTATAGCTTGGGGTGAACATAGTCCTAGAGGATTGGTATCGTATCCAGTCTCGGGTGCGGTCGTAAATGGTAGAAATTGATTCCATGAGTTGGGTGAATTGCCGCGAAGGATTTTCATAGGCCGTAGGGCATTGGTTGGTTATCATTCTTGTGGATTCCCTACGAGATCTATTATTGCTTCTCAAAGATGCCTCTCGATACCCATCGACGTTCCTCAATGATTCCCTACAGGATCCCTCTTCGTTCCTTCTGCTATCATGTATGGATACTTTGGTATCCAGTATAGTTTCCTCTAACATCAGAGGGACTTTGGTGGCATAATCTTAATGAGTTGGTCCACTCGTGCCAGAAGGTCACCTTTTTGTCACATGGAAACATTATCAGTTCATCGTATAACTTACCTTGCCTGTACAATCCTCGATTTAAGGAGACCACTGTCATATGTTCTGCAAGATCGGGGATTTTGTTCATGGCATGGACAAATCTCCTAACATACCCTTTGAGAGGCTTGCCCCTTTTCTGGTAAACGCCCATGATGGAATCAGGATCCCGTCGTATCTCCTTGTTACCTACAAATATGTTCCTGAATGCGCTCCTCATTGTACCCTTAGGCAAGCTACTGAACCACTCCATCGCATTACCTTTAAGGGTCATTGAAAGAGCCCTGCACAACATCACATCATCCGGGATAAAAACTAGCATCATGTTTCTGAATTGTTCCAAATGTCTTTCCGGGTCTTTCGATCCGTCATACGCTTCCAAGAGAAAGGGATCAAACTTCTTTGGGAGCTGTGCGACAAGGATCTTCTCTACAAATGGTGAGTCTTTAAGAACGTAAGAAGCCATTATCGGGCGTACGTGATCATATTGTTCAGCCATTCATTCTTTGTCATTTTTTAGGGATGCCTGCTTTTGGAATTTCTGCCCACTCCTTTCCTCTATTCTTTCACCATGCTTGTCCCTTTTGGAGGATCCTTCTCATATTACCGCTCTGCTTGGCAGACTGAGGAAGGCATTGACGCTCATATGTTCAGAGTTTTGCGGTCAATGTGTTGATTGCTTCTTGTAGCTCTACCATGGTTGCTTTATTTGCTTGATCTCTGAATTCCTGGTCCCGATCGGCCTTACCTTGTGCCACTTGCATTGTCAGGATTTGATGCTCCAGGCGCCTAACTGCAGTTGCATCCTCCAAAAGGCTGGGCTGAAGATGTCGATCCGCAAAGTTGGTGACAACTTCCGCGATGACTGGTGCAAGTGGTGGGTCCACTACAACCGATGAGTACCTCTGCAAGGTCTTTTCCAAGTCTTCCTGGCTAGTTGGCAATGAGAGAGTTAATCCCACGTTCTGTTCCATTGCTTGATTAGGGTTAGCCATTGATATGTGTCTTTCGGCAGGTTCAATATCAATCCCGGATCTAGTTACTACCATTGGTGAGACGATTCAAAAGAGGAAGGTTTTTAGGGTTCCTACAGAAGGCGCCAAAAATGTTATGGGAAAATCTAAACACCAATAAACCAAGATAGTAAATATTATTGATTCATAAAGATTTTGAACATGATCCTATTACATGGTTCTTAATCTTTATTTATACTAATTCTAGTCGTTACTCTCTTTATTTATTACACGTGATTATTGATAAGATATAAAGACTTAGACTGTAACATCTGCTGATTATCATCCACAATCAACGATCTTCATTGTAGTCCTTAAGTTGACTTTCATAAAACACTGGTACGTTATAATGATTGTCCGTTTTCAGATTTTCCGAGCAAAGCAGATTTCATCGGCACGCTAGGTCAGTTTTGTGCTCGTCCGGTCTTGAATGAGTTGGGCTCAACATTTTTCATTTTATCTTTATTAGAATTTCTACCTGTGCAGATTGCATTTCATGCTCGCGCTTGGCTTCGAGTGAGCTCAGTCTTAGACCTACTCTTATTGGTTCAAACTCTTATATGTTCTTTCTCTTATTTTGAGTGTGTTCGTTCCTGACATACCCCGGTTATTCCTTGGTTTATCTCTTGCTCTGCTCTACTTTGACTGGCGCTTTCATATCGGTTGTGGGTATCCACTACCTTATCAGTTTTCTTTACCATATAAATTTGATTTTTTAAATTTATTAGATGTGTCGTTTGAAGATTTAATCGATGTTGATTTGAGTTTATTTTGTTTGTGTGGTAATTTTTAATTACAGACGTGCAACTCAGCCTAAGCAACATCCAACACTGGAAAGATTATAATCCCAAGGTGAGATTTCTTTGTTATTTTTGGATCCAATCAACTATCTTGACGACGCATCAAAGTCGGTGTGAATTATTTTGTTAATTTTTCTTTATAATGATGATTTCTTATAGTAGTGAATTTTTCATAAGTGTCGTAATGAATTTATGTATTTGATGGTTTGTGGGTTTACATTGGTTCGTGCAGAGATGAGAATTTTTTTATATTGACGTTGAGAGTGTTGCTTCTACTTTTTTGGAATCTCATGTCGAAAGAGATGTGATTGAAGACAATCTTTCACTGGGAAATTTGTTATCTGGTGCAGCGTTTACTCGACTGAAAGAATCTAATATTAGTCTGCATTACAAGGTAATATGGAACAATTTAATTGCTATAATATCTACTATAGTTGCGTAGGATTTTGAACTTGCTTGATTTTAAATTTGTTCTCCAGGGTTTGCGGGAACTTGTGGAAATATCACAAAAATATTATACAAAGGTAACTCTTCAAAAACTGATAACTGCCTTCACTGTCTTTGTTTGTTCGAGTGTAGTATAATAATTCAATCTTGCTTATAGAACCTATCATGGTATACATGGAGCAGATTCTGATTCATTTTTCATTTGAGATTTCCCTAGTTGATAGTTGGTTTCTAACTGATTTCATGCATACAAGAAGACTTCAGATGCATACTCTAAATTTATTTGAAGTATCATATTCAAAACACCTGGGCATACTCAATCAAATAAAAATCATAAAATTTTGAAATTATTGTTATGTTCTTATCTTCTATCATTTTGTTTCATTACTTAAATATTTGTTAATTAGGAATTATACCCGAGATGTTGGTTATAAATTATGGATGAAAGAATATGTCATCAATATATATATATATATATATAAATATATATAAACTCGAACCAAACTGGGTGGATTTGGCGCTAGTCTTATATTCAAATGCTAGGAAACAATTTTTTTTAATTATTTTCCTAAATATTTAGGAATTTGGTTATTAGCTTAATATAATTGGCAATGTAAAGTTTCACACAGAAAAAACTCATAGATTTGTATATTCAATTGTTAGTGTTATATTCAAATAAGAATGGGTTTTCTCACTGGTAACGGTACAGATCTTGAATGATGGAACTGATACATGTATGAGTTTAATCCACAAACGAAAATTTTGTGATGTCTTGTATAAAAGAATCAAACTGGTTTTCGCACAAAAATAATTTATAACATATAATATTGTAAAAGGGTATAGCTATATGTACCCAAATGTGATTTAAGTATACCCAAAAAACGCAGTTGACTTTTGTTTGACTTTTTTAGGACGAAAAAACTTTTGAACTTTCATTTAATATCCGAATTGCCACTAAGTAAAAAAAAACACTAAGTATATCCTAGATACACCCAATTCAAAAAACAATCTATTTGGTTATGTATACCCAAAAAAACACAACTCTCTACTAGATCGAACCCCATATTACTACAATTTTGTGAAATTCTTCAAATTGTTCTTGAACATTCAAAGTTGCCTCAAGAACATTCAAACTCTTTTTAATTTTTTAAACTTCTTCTAATGAAAACACAAAATCAAAACTTGTTTTTTTTTTAAGTTTTTTTTTTAAAAAAAATTAAAAATTTAATTACTAAAAAAAATCATAATTTTAGGGTGTTTGGAGGCCATTTTCCGGCCAAAATTCGGCCGGAAAATGGCCATTTGCGAAGGCTGAGTGTACCATAGGTACAGGGGGGCGTACCGGCCGGTACACCCCCTCTGTACCGATGGGGTGTACCGGCCGGTACAGACCCTCTGTACCGATGGTACAGGGGGGGCGTACCGGCCGGTACGCCCCCTGTTCCTATAGTACGCTCAGCTTTCGCAAATGGCCATTTTCCGGTTGAATTCCGGCCGAAAAATGGCCTCCAAACACCCTAAAATTCTGATTTTTTTACCTAATTCAACCATAACCCTAAATTTTGATACTAAGACTAAGTTTTTATATTTTAGTTCGCCGGATTTTAGTTCGCCGGATAAATTAGAGAGAATTTGAAGGTTTTAGAGAGAAGTTAGAGAGTGTAAGAGAAACAATGAGGTGGATAAGATTAGTAAAAAAAAACCTTATATACCTAGAAAAGGGTATTTTTGTCAAAATTTGGGTATACTTAGATCACCTTTGGGTATACTCAAAATTGGGTATACTTAAACCCGAATTGGGTATATATAGCTTGACTCATTGTAAAATCTATAATGTTCTCACAATAAATAATCTATAATATGTTTTATCTTGTTTTTAAGGTAGGAAACAACACAAAAAATTTAGACCATATAATGGGATATGTTTCTTATCATGTAATAGATAATCATGTACAAAATTATATATCGAAGATGTAATATATCAATAAAGTACCTAAAATTATATAATTATATTTAATTTCATCGAAAATTGTTTATATCGAAGATGTTATAGTAAATTGTGATTTCATTCAAAAATGATAGTTTTTTTTTTTAAAAAAGTACGATTTCATGTGTTCTATGCCCCGGAATTTTAACATGGCAGATAATAATTTGCATATTGGTTTTGTTATAAAATACCATCAACTTTGTGTGCCAAATCTTTTTCAAAAGTTTTTTAATAATATGTTGTCTCTTTACTTTCAATCGAAAGTTACAATAGTTAGAATTTTAAATCCACCAAAAAATATTACTCAAATTATATAAATTTTCAACGAGAACTATGCATAAAATTTGGATAACCGACTAACAACAAAACAAAAATAATATAAACAGAGCGTATACAAAACGATTTGCAAATATAATTACAAAAAGGAAATAGTATTCTTTCCAAATGTATGCTCCTTCAGCTATTTGAACCAATCAAACAAAGCTAATTAGTAAAGATAATTACAGCATTGTCTTCCAGATATTTATGAGAAACAAGAAACGATGAACAACTTCATATGAGTTGTTTATGTTTGTAAGAATTTTCTAGCTTTAAAACCTGCAATAAAATTGCTAAATTTCGTTACATTCAAATGTTATAGTAATTATAAGGAGTATGCATATAAACATATTTTCAGTGCAACGAACAACTTTTGGCTTATTCTTAAAGGCTTACTTAATTTTCATACTTTTTAAACCATGCACCAAACAACCCCTAGATAATGTATGAGAAGTTTTAGTTAAACATTTGGCTGAGGTCAAAGAGGTGATTTCGCCTCCGAAAAGGCATTGTCGTCCTAGAGACGCCAATGCCAAGGGTAATAAGGATTTATTCTCGACAAGACCATTGTCTGATGCGCTGTAAGTGTTTCTCTAATTAATATTGCTTCTTGGGATGTGCAGAGTCTAAACGACCCCATTAGGAAAAAATATGTTACTGATTTCATTATTAGTAATAATATCTCTCTGTTAATTCTTGTGGAAACTAAAGTCCAACTGTTTAAAGTTGATTTTATTATTAGGAATATAGCCTACTTTTGGCATGTTATAACCAAACACTCTTCTCATCCTCTAGGTAGAATATGAATTATTTGGAACCCTAGTGTTATCACTGTTTCTAGGTTATCCCCATCCCATGAGTACATTCATTGTATGGGAAAATGTCATAATTATAATGCCTTTTTCAGGCTTTTCGCCATATATGCTTTCAATAAATCTCTAGACCGATTCTACCTCTAGAATGACTTAATTACCATTTCCAATATTGATAAGAAAATTCCTTGGGTTTCCCTTGGGGATTTCAATGTCATCCGGAGGAGCGTTTAGGTTCTTCTGATACCTGGTCTTCAGCAATTGATGATTTTAATAATTGGTGCTTCCTAAGTGAGCTTAGTGACCTCCGATCTACTGGTTTTCACTTCAATTAGATTAATAAGCAACCTTCTCATCCAATTCTCTCCAAAATTGATCGTGTCCTTGTCAACCCCGTTTGGGATGATCTCTTCCCTATGTATTCTGCTAACTTTGGGTTTCTTTGCTCCTCTAACCATACCACGGTTACTCTTAACCTTGGATTGCCTCGTCATTATCGTAAGAAGTTTTTCAAATACTTCAACATGTAGCAATATCATCCGCAATTCCAAGACATTGTTGCTAAGTCTTGGAATATTCCTATCTCATCCTCTGGGATGCATTTTGTCACTGACAAGATCCTTCTTCTTAAGTTCGTGCTTGCTAGACTCAATCGTAAGGAGTTTAGTGACATTAGCTCTAGTGTTTTGACTGCTCAAAAAAGATTGTTTCATATCCAAACCAATTTTGTGTATGACCCCATCAACCTCATTCTTGTCTGAGATGAAGTCAAGGCTTCCTTATCTTTAATATTTCTTAGTCGTGCCGAATAATCTTTCCTTAAACAAAAATCTAGAGAAAACTGGATCAAGTTTGGAGATAAAATACTAAAATTTTCCACAATAGTATTAAAACTTGATTGTTCCGTAACAAGATCATCTCCAGTAATGATGACTTTGGAGTGACTGTCTCTACTCCTGACTACGTTTCTAAGGTTATTGTGAGATATTTTGAGAACTCCCTTAGCACCAGGAACCCTACTGGATACCCAGGTCTAGAGAAAGTTTCATCTTTTCTCCCTTTTAAAGTTACTTATATTGATATGGACTATATGATTCGTGAGATCTCTTGCGATGAGATTAAATACGCTTTGTTCAGTATCGATAGTAACAAATATTCTGGCCCTGATGGTTTCAACTCTAGTTTCTTTAAGTCAACTTGGAACATTGTTGGTCATGACATCTGTAACGGTGTCCTAGAGTGTTTTAACTCTGGATCTTTGGATACCTCTTGGAACTCCACCTCGATTTCTCTCATTGCCAAAAAAGACTATCCCTCTGTGCCTGGTGATTTTAGACCTATTTCTCTTTGTAATGTTTTCTACAAGATCAGTTCTAAAATCTTAGCTAATAGAATTAAGAACTCTTCCCCCTACCTTATTGACAATTCCCAATTTGCGTTCGTCACAGGCAGGAGCATTTCGGATAACATTCTTTTGTTCCAAGAGTTTCTGCGTGGATATCACACTAATTGTAGAGGAAAAAAATCGCTCTTAAAATCAACCTTATGAAAGCCTTTGATAATATCAGATGACATCTCATCCTCGACATTCTTGTTGCAATGCATTTTCCAGAGAAGATGATTACCTGGATCATAAATTTCATTTCCTCGCATTCGTAATCTATTAATATTAATTGTGATCCTTATGGTAACTTCAAAGGCAGAAATGGGCTCGGACAGGGAAACCTGCTTTCCTTAATTCTCTTTGTCCTCTCTCTTCTGTATCCTCAAGAAAAAAAGTCACGACAGTAACTTCCGATTTTACTAGAAATGTCAAAATCTCAAAATCATTAATCTCTGCTTCACAGATAATCTTATGATTTTCTGTCAGGGTGACGATAAATCCCTCCTCCTCATCAAGGAGGCTCTTGATGAACTCTACTCATTCTCTGGTCTAAAGGTCAATTTCTCTAAGAGTCATATGGTTTTTTGGGTATTGATAACCCTCTTCGCTTAGACCTTCTGACCATCATGGGTTATCCAGAAGGTACCCTCCCTGTTAAATATTTGGGAGTGCCCCTTCTTACTTGTTGTCTTACCCACTCCGACTGTCGTCATCTTCTTCATAAGATCACATCCAGAATTGATTTGTAGACCTCCAAGCATCTCTCTTATGTTGGCAGGCTCCAACTTATCAAGTTTTTCCTATTCGCTGGTCAGGTCTACTGGGCCTCCATCTTTATCCTCCCCTCTATGATCATTAAAGATCTGTCCTAATATGTTCGTCGTTTCCTTTGGTCGGGCTCTGCTATGAAAGTTCATGGTGCTAAGTTAGCTTGGTCTACGGTCATCTCTCCCACTATAGAGGGCGGCCTTTAGATTCTGGATTTAAAAATATAGATTGAAGCGATTGTCCTTAAACGTCTTTGGTCTATTATCAGTAACAATAAACACTCCATCTGGTGTGATTGGATTAAAATTGAAAAAATCATAAATAATAATTTTTAGGATCTCTCTTTGGGATCCTCCCTTCTTGTATTTTAGAGGAAAATTCTCCGTTTTTTTCCTTTCGCTTGTAAGTTGTACGGGGTTGCTATTGGAAATGGCTCAAGTATTTCTTTCTGGTACGACCCATGGCTCATTCCTACTTCTCTAGCTTCTCACTATGGCTCCAACATCATCAATGATTTGAGACTTGGGAAAAACCTTAAATATCATTCTCAATGGTAACTGGAACTGCTCTTCGAATATCAGATCGACAAGAGAAAGGAACCCTGCTAATCTTTTGGAGATTCAAAACCTTATTCTCACTCTACCTCCTCCCAACATTATATCTAATGATGTTCTTTTCTAGATGGTTAAGGTTGGGTGCACCTCTTTCTCGATCAAGGACATGTATAACGTTATTCGTACGCCTCCCCCTAACGTGGGGTGGGCCGGGTTAGTATGGAATAAACTAAATATTCCCCATCACTCTTTTATCTTATGGCTCACTGTCTTGGGCAAGCTATCTACCAGAGATAAGCTTCTCAGTTGGGGTTTCAACACCCCGTCTGATTGGCCATTATGCAACTCTGACTCTGTATCTATCTCTCATCTCCTCTTTGATTGTAGCTTTACTCAGAGTATATGGACCTATGCTAGTTCTGAACTATGATTCCCTTTCACCGTCTCGTACTGGAAATCTTGAGTATGTGAAACGTCAAATTCGTCTCAGTCTCAAAACCATCATATTTGGCGATCATGCTTCGCCGCGATAATTTACTAGTGTTTAGAAGGAGAGGAACTCAAGAAGTTTTGGTTCCCACTGGCTATTACCACTTTGGTTTCTCATCGTATCTTATCAGATTTACGATTTAAATTCCATGGCACCAAGATTAGTTATACGAAATAATTTTATTTTATCTTACTTCACTTTTCAGATATGCAGGTTCCTCTTTGTGAGTTTTGTTCGTGTTCCTGCTGCTGTGGTATTTTCCAAGAGGTTCCTTCAGCCGTCCCTGGTGGTCATCTTGTTTCACTTTAGTTCTTTAGTCTTTCAGATGATCTTATCTTTATTTTATGTTTGATTATTTTTGTTGTTCTTATCGACTTTCTTATGTCAATTGTATCACCTTGGGGTATGCCCTAGGTACTTGTATGAACATTTTCATTTTAGAGCTAAATGACCTAAAATAGAATTGTAAAATTGAGTTTGTCTTTTATCTCCTATTTTAAATGTACAAAGAAGTTTAATTACATAAATGTTGATTATAAAAGAGTAGTAATAATTATCAGAAAAAAAAATAACAAGAAATACAACAGGATTAATATTATCGGAACTAAAAATATTCTCAAGAATAATAGAAAGATGAATAATTTTGTGTCGGGAGGTGTGTCGTCTCCTTCTTTTCTTCTTTGTTCCTTCGTTTTCAATAGCCATTGTCTGTCTTTGGACTTATTTGTTGTTTTCTGCTTAAACCTGGGCTGATTCCTTTCTAGGTATTATATACATTCACCAGAGTAACAGAGAAATTGTGAGAGAATAAAAATTAAGTGTCATTATTTGCCTCTTTTTATCAATGTTTCTGTCTGAACTGAAAAGAGAGCTCAATTAAATAAAGCAAAATTTTATCACGGTAACAAGATACAACAACTTACTCTTGGATTTTCTTCATCTGTCTTCACATTTTCCCCTAAAGACTAACGTGCTTATCGACAACGGACCATATCTGAGGAAAACATACTCCTTTATACTCGTGGAAATGTAATCAGAAACTGATAGTCGATCAATTAAGGAATTGATGTCTTAAGTTTGTCATAAAGGTTTATAAAAAATAATTGGCTGATAAATCTAGCATGCATGGCCTGATTGTTCTCAGGATACAACTGGAAGACTGCTCTGACACCCCTCACTAAACATCTATATAACGACCCAAAGAAAGCCCTCAAATAAACTTGATTCACCAATTGATAACAATACACTCCTAATGCAAGAGTAATAGGATAGAATAGGGAAATTAAACCTACTTCAGGCCTTAATCGAGGTTCGCGAGTCGACATGTATGCATTTCATAACCAGGATACAACAGTCGAAAGTAAAATAAGATTGATGATGTGTAAAGTCTCTATAACTCGTGCTTCAGTTGGTTCAAAAACAATTCGAGAGGCCATGAGTGGAAGTTAAATAAAATGGAAAATAAATGTCTTGCTTTGTTGGGATGCCTACGAAGTTTTTAGAAGAAAAAAAGAGAGAAACTATTTTGGTTGTTAAATAGGATAATTAACGGAAGGTATTAACCAATAGGGGGTAAAGAGTACCCAAGATGATCTTTAAAGGAACGTAAAGCCTTGAATAATCCATTAAAGGAACTTAAAAAAGAGTTTGGTGGTATCCTTGATAAATCTGCCTGTTCTAATGCGAAGTTTAAGAAAACCATATCCTCTCTTATGGCTGACCCAAGAAACTCTGATCTTAAGACTGAGGTTCATAGATTAAGGGAAATAGCCTATTTCCTTCTTTATGTCGAGATAAGCTTCCTCCAACAAAAGATGAGATGCCCTCACTTGGTAGATAGGGACAGGGGTACTAAGTACTTCCACAGTCTCATCAAATGCAACAACATCAAGAGCTCCATTTCCTACATAGCTCGTGAAGATGGAACTTGCACCACCTCACCCTCTGGAGTAGCTCAACTCTTGGTTGAATTATTTACTAAGATTTTTGGTACAGCAAGGCATGCAGCACCAATTGATCCTTCCGTTCTATGCCATGGTCCCAAGATTGATACTGAGGAATCTGCCAAACTCTTGTGCCAGATTGACGAGGTGGAAATTAGAGATGCTTTGTTCAACATTGCAAATGACAAATCACCTGGTCCAGATGGTTACACCTCTTCTTTTTTCAAGAAGATTTGGGACATCGTTAAGGAGGATGTTGTGGGCTGTGTGAAGGAATTCTTTCGAAATGGTAGGTTGTCGCGCACCATAAACCATACTACCATCGCTCTTATACCCAAAAAGGAGGCTGACCCAAGATTGGGAGACTTCAGACCAATTGGTCTCACCAATGTGATTTACAAAGTAATCACCAAGCTCATGGCAAACCACATTGCACATGTCCTGCCCGACATTATTGACGAGGGACAAAGGGCTTTTGTACATGGCAGAAATCTTGTGGACAATGTTTTCCTAGCCCAGGAATTGGTGAAGGGCTAAAAAAGAGCTAGAGTATCCCCGAGATGTATGCTTATGGTGGACTTGAGGAAATATTTTGACACTGATAGAGTTTCCTTGAGAAAGTCATTCTTGGCATCAGCTTCCCAAGCAAGTTTGTGGGCTGGATCCTCGAATGCGTCACGACATCGCCATTCCAGGTCTCCATAAATGGTGAGCTTTATGGACATTTAAAGGGTAGCGTTTCCTGAGGCAAGAGGATGCCATGTCCCCAACTCTTTTCATCCGCTGCCTTGAGTACTTATCGCGTCTTTTGAAAATAAATAAAAAAAGGCCAAACTTCAAGTACTAACCAAAATGTGCCCGCACCTGAAGAACTCACCTTGCATTTGGTGATGACCTTATGTTATTGGCTAAGGGAGATGAGCCATTTGTTGTTGTCCTCATGGACTGTCTAGTGCACTTTGGAGCAATGTCTGGCTTGTCT
Source organism: Limnanthes douglasii subsp. nivea (assembly GCA_036936605.1). Taxonomy (NCBI): domain Eukaryota; kingdom Viridiplantae; phylum Streptophyta; class Magnoliopsida; order Brassicales; family Limnanthaceae; genus Limnanthes; species Limnanthes douglasii. Next base: position 154,156,367 of record JAUPFV010000001.1, read on the forward strand.
CTAAACCCTTCGAAATCCACGGTCTACCTTGCCGGGGTAAAAGGTCTGGTGTATGATAGAATTATAGACAAGGTTAGATTTCAAGTTGGCACCTATCCAATTTGATACCTTGGCATACTACTTACCCCCCTGACTATGCCTGTGGCTGACTTTGCTCCTTCAACCGAGGCCATATCTGGCTACAATCGGAAATGGGAACACATGCACCTATCTTATGCCGGCAAACTTGAGTTGATATCACCTGTGATCCAAGGGGTGGAAGGCTTCTGGTTTATAGCCTTTCATTTACATTGTGCTAAACACGATTAAATCCCTTTACCTAAAGTTATTTTGAGGTGACATACCAGCAAGGGTCTCATGGGACAAGATTTTCACACCAAAAGCTGAAGGGGGACTTGGGCTGATGGACATACAGATCTGGAATAAATTGCTACTCATGTGTTCCCTATGGCTTTTCCGTTCCATATGGATTTTCCATATCAATGCTGAGTCTCTTTGGGTCAAATGGGTCCATGAATACTACCTCAAGGTCAGTACCATCTGGGAGTATCAAAGGCGTGATCGGGACAGTTTCCTCATGCGCAAACTCCTAGACATTCATGATTCATGGCTGCAACTTTTTAATAGTCAAGAAAGGGTTGTCCGTGAGATGAAAAGCTATGTCATGGGGGGAAAACTTGTCACTAGTAAAGTTTATGACCACATGAGGATTAAAAAAACCAAGCACATCCACATGGCCAAGCTGTGCAAGCGATATGTGGCATCAAAATACACTTTTATTGTCTGGCTTGCACTAAGAAAGAGGCTGGCCACTAGGGACAATCTTCCTGTCTTAAACCTGGAGAATACTCTTTGTTCTTTTTTCATGCAGCATGAGGAAACCACCGTACATCTCTTCTTTGTTCCAGTTTTTCATCTTTCTGGTCTTTTTATTTTCAACCCTTTTGAGATTAATTTCTTTCTCTTTTTCTTTGAATGCGGGTGAGTTGGGAAGGCTGACAATAGTTACTCTTGTTGGCGATTGAGGATCAGGGATAGAATTATCAGTGGTTTTATTGTTGGTGAAGAGTAAGCCTCTTTCAATTGAATGTAGTGCTTCAATTATCTCAGGATTGTTGATAGTGTTTGATGTAATAGGTTAACATGATTCTGGAATACTTTCTTGATCTTATCCAGGTTTCTCCAAGCTTTCCTCAGGGTGTTGTTCAATAAATTGGGTTGAATGAAGGTGTGAAGATTCTTTTCTGATTTTTGTTGGATCTGATTTCTCTTGTGGAATGATATTAATATCATATTTGCTAATAATAATAGATTTAAGTCTTGGTTCTTGATTTTGAATTTGGTTTATACCTATGTTAATCTTGGGAGAGAATTGGTTGTTAGGTGTTTGTGTTGAGGATTATTAGATTTCTTGCACCCGGTTTGCTGGTGTCCAATGTACTTACAAAGGTTGCAGTAATTAGGAAGAGAATCATAAACAACATCAATCCAAAATCCTTCTTCTTCTTCAAAACAAATCCAGAATTTATTTGGTATAATTTTTGAAATATCAAATTCAACACAGGCTCTACAACAGTTGTGCCTAGCCCTGTTAGTAGTAGGAACCCATATGCTCAAATGAAATCCAATTCCTTTAACAATTTCAAAAATGGTCCATTCGTTAAACATGAATTCAGGGAGATTGGGTAAAGTAACCTAGAGTGGGGTTATGGGATTTTCGATATTAAGATTAAATTGTGGAGTCCATTTAAGAATTCACATGGTTTTGTTGACAACTGCCCAGACATTTCGCCCCAAAGCTTTTTCAGGTCTTCTTCGAGAATGAATTCGATGAATAAGTGCCTCTAATCCCAGTTTGTAATACTGTAATTGCTTGCAAATCTGAAGATTCTAAGAAAATTTCTAACAGTTTCAAGATTTGGTTTCCGAGTCCCAAATTTGCATATAATAGTATGTTTCGAGATGCCCAATAGTTTTTTTGTCCCTTCTTTAAAAATTGATAACAGTGTGATCCGATTTCTTGATGTAGGTAACATTTTCGTGAAGGACTTCATGATTTTTGGGTTTTAGAACATCAGCGAAGGGCCTGCTGGACTTTTGAGACTGCTTCTTGTCAGCATAACTCGTGATGCTGGGATTTGCTTGCTCAAACATTGGATTATTGTGTATGTTTTGTTTATAACCAGAATCTGTTACAAGTAATTCATCAGAATGATTTCTTCTTTCTCATTATTGAGAATTATGTTCCAAGAACAGAGAAAACCTTCGGTGCAGATTGAGATGTGTTCATGGATGAGTTGCAGGATAAAATCTCACCTTCTTCCATGATCAAGCATAATTAACAAGAGATGAGAAAGAATTAAGATTAAAATATGGCTCTGTTCTTGGAGAAGGAGTGAGAGCTTTCTTCTAATGGTTGTATATCCTAAAATTTTAATTCTCAATAACTATCCAAATCATATCCTAATTATCTATAATTGGAAACAATAGATGATTTTTAAAAACAATTATCAAGACAATAATTCATTACATTCGTGATTTATAAATGATGTACTACTTATTTTAAAACGGTAACATAGTAACATACAACCACTAAATTGAACAAACAATTATTAAATTAGAGTACATTTACAATAATAATTAGATTTTAAATTTGATGAATAATTCAAACTAAAAAATACTACGAAAAGTAAAAATAAATTATATAATATTTAGATCCACGAAACTTAATCCAAACTAATTTTAAAAAACTTTAATTAATAGTTACGAATTAATCTGTTATTGCAACCCTATAAATAATTAAGATATATGTTTGCATTCTTATATAAATATTATATCTTTCTTGTAACAATAATCTAACAAATTAATATTCACCTAACTATTTTTTTATTTTATTTTAAATATAAACGTTGGTAATATGCAGAACTTCGAATATAAAAATATTTGTAGAATAAATAGAAAAGAATTAAAAATCTAAAATTCAAAACTATGTTGTTTAGAAGTTGGAGTTAAGACCATCCACAGCAGTGAGGATATTTCATCTCCCAAAAGCGCGCCACATCAGCGCCACATCAGCATACTTTCCAAATAATTCTACAAAAATTCTCACTCCCCACAGCAGTGCATATTTCATCTTTCAGCATACCCCACCATATTTCTCTCTCTTCCAGATCATTCTACCATACAATATCCTACCATATATTTTTTATTTATCTTTCTTATTATTTACTATATATTTACATTAAAATTATATATATTAAAATAAATAATTTTTTTAAATTAACATAATATATTTTCTTTACAAATAAAAACTATAAAATTGAAATAATTAAAAATATAATATATAATATATAGTATATTTAAAAATCAAAGTTAAAAATAAAATTGGTTTGAAATAATTGAAATAAAATATTATTTATTTTTTTACCTTACAAAAATGTTCCGAAAATTGTTTCGGAAATACTTAATAAACAAAACTTAAAAAATTTCGTTGTCCGAATCAATCAAACCAAGTCTCTATTTATAGATCTCAAGAAATTATAAATCATGATATAATTTATTTATTTTTTTAACTTACAAAAATGTTTCAAAAATCATTTTAAAAATACTAAATAAATAAAAAACTCAAAAAAGTTCAGTGTCGGAATGAAACAAACCAAGTCTCTGCTCGTAGATATCGAAAAATTATAAATAATGGTATAATTTTTTTAATTTTTTGACCAACCATTTCTTTTAAAAAACCGTTTTTAAAAAAACAAATAGGGTACACTGCACCATGCCAAATGGCATGCTGCAATTGGTTATTTAAAAGATGGTTTGAGGTTCATCTTTTGAACCCCAAACCATCTTTTGCAGCCAGCGTGTATCAAATACACGCTGCTGCTCAAGGTGCAGCGCATATTTCTAAAGAGATATGCGCTGCTGCATATAGTCTAAGAATGAAATTTTAATAATCAGTCGGAGTCTCAGTACAATAATTGAACGTGTTGTTAATCCTTTTGAGGGTTGGATCATTTATGTACTATCTATGCGATACAGTTGTCCACGCAATTACGCACGTGGGCACGTGAACCTTGCGAGTCTATTTTTTTATATTATTTTTCTCTCTTAAGTCTTAAGTATGCGATACAGTTGTCCACGCAATTACGCCCGAGTTGCGAGTCTATTTTTTTATATTGTGATTTGTCTTTTATTTTTTGCCTGTTTATTTTATCATCATGCCTGTCTGTGGGCCTACTGCATTATTACTTCTGTAGAGACGTATATCGATATTGGTGGGGTTAAAAACACCACAGGTCCTCCATGTTTGTCACTTGTAACATATCAGTCCTTATTCTTTGTCTCTGTAATAAACCGGTCCCCTATGTTTTAAAAACGTAACAAACAGATTCTTTTCTGAAAATTTGAAGGACCTATTTATTACAAATTGAAAACAAGAGGGACTTGTTTATTACAGACATAAAGGACCTATTTATTACAAAAAAAAGATATGTTTGTTACATTTTTGAAACATAGGGGACCAGTTTATTACAGAGACAAAGAATAGGGACTAATGTGTTACAAGTGACAAACATTGAGGACCTGTGGTGTTTTTTACCCATATTGATGATTTAACCGCACCCATTCAGACAAGCTTTAATACTACTTTTTTATTTAAGGTAAATGATTCGGATATTACTCCTATATTAAATAAATAGACAAAATAATTGGAACGAGCCCTTATCCACAAGATTGAAAGAAAAGCCCATATCACAATTAATACAATATGGATTGTATCCATCTTCCATAGACTCCCCACAAATAAAATCTTCCATAAGGCTATCACATTCTTTTATAGTTATCCTCTTAACCGAGTGGCCCCTTTACATTAATTATGGTAGGTTTTGGCTGAACTATTTTTAATTTTTTTTTGTAAATGGTTAAAAAGAGAAGGTCAGTTTTTATCATTTTATTTTGAAAGACATACTAATAAAGACTCGTTTTACAAACCTATTACAAATAAAGACTTAAGATAATCTATAAAATTTTGCCAAAAATACCCTCGACATAAAAACCAGTTTTTGAACTCGGTAATCTCTCCTCTCCCTCTCCTTCTTCCTCTAACTTCCTCTCTCTCCTCCAACACTACTCTGACGACAACGATCATTTAACTCCGTTTAACTCCGGCGAATCAACACGATACCTACTCCGGCGAAACAACAACGGTAACTACTATGATCGATTCAAACAAATTCATCAACGAATTCGACTGAACTGTTCGACTCCGATAACGTCATTAAATCCGATCCAGACTTCGGTCAGCGTATCAAAGTATCAACGACAACACACAACGGTGAACCAGTAAATTTAAAGTTGTTTTACGATTTCAATTATTCAGTTAGTTTACAATTACGATTACAGAAAATTTTAGGGTTTGAACACATCGTTTCGAGTCTGTTTTCCACTAACGAACAATGCTTACTCGTGTCTCGCTAAAGCGAGACACGAGACGCTGTAGAAACTGCTTAATCAAAATGTAATTTCAATTACAAAAAGCATTACTAAATGTTACTGCTGTTGTATAGGTTTCGCAGATAGAATTTAGGTAATTGCAGGTTTTTTATATAGGTTTCGAATCTACTAGAGTCTACTGGTTATAGATTTTATTGTGTTTCGCATCTACTAGAGTCTTCTAGTTATAGATGTCCTTGTGTTTCGCATCTACCAATCTTGTATGTGCATTGATATTTCCACAGGTTTCACAACTATTTGCTGTAGAAACTGCTTAATCAAAATGTAATTTCAATTACAGAAAGCATTACTAAATGTTACTGCTGTTGTATAGGTTTCGCAGATAGAATTTAGGTAATTGCAAGTTTTTTATATAGGTTTCGCATCTACTAGAGTCTACTGGTTATAGATTTCATTGTGTTTCGCATCTACTAGAGTCTTCTAGTTATAGATGTCATTGTGTTTCGCATATACCAATCTTTTATGTGCATTGATATTTCCACGGGTTTCGCAACTATCATCTTTATCTTATTTGCAGATTTTATGTAGAGTTTCGCATCTAGCAAAAATTTGATATTATTTATCTGTATAGGTTTCTCAATAAATCAGATTCCTTAAATTATATATCTCTTTACATTTCGCATCTATCAAATCTGATATAATTTTCTCTTTTATTGCTTTTACAGGTAAAAATGGCACCAACAAGATGTTTCTACATATCCGACCTCTTTGCACTGTTAAAACAGATGGAAGAGACAAAAGAGAGGCCAGAACATATAGAAGCAGCAAAGAAGATACCCTTTTACTCACTTTTAAAAACAGCCTATGATCTTCGGGCAAAGAAGACTGCATACAAAAATCACAGGGATGTAATTGAACAGATTGCGATGACATATGATGATGAAGAAGAAGCATTTAAATTGAAGGAAACGCTTTTAAAGCTTACAAACCATGATATAAAGATAATTTTTTGTTTAAAACATGACGATGAAAATATGCCACTTCAAGCAAAAAGTTTTGAACCTAAGTTTCAAGAATTAGAAGATGAAGAAAAATCAAGGATAATAAAGAAGTATTTTTCTGAGAAAACATCAAGAAAAGTTGATGGAAGTAGAGAAAGACCGATTCCTAACAAACTTATAAAGGTTCGCAAATTCCATCTTTCTCACATTTTCTGACTGTTGTAATACTTGCATAAGTTGTTTCTCATCTACTACTTCTGATTTACATAAGGTTACGCATCTATCTTTTTAAACTGTTTCATATTAAACTAGGTATCGCATCTATCACGTTAGGCCTCTTTCATATTGAACAACGTTCCGCATCTACTATGATTAAATCAGTTTTCGCATCTATCACATTAGGCATGTTCCAAATTAAACACGTTCCGCATCCAGTAAAATTAGTACCCGTTTCGCATCTATCACATTACGACTTCAAACCTCTTGATCTCCCAAAAGAAGAAGGCAACAGAAAATCAACAGAACAGTCAATTCTGTTTGTCCCCAACTCCGAGCAGAGTTATTTTCTCAGTGGAAGAGGTGAAGAATCTATCGACGTAGGGGGTTAGAGTCAAAGAGACAAACTATAGCTTAGATATTGAAGCAAGAGATAAAAATTTCATGGGCTTATCTATTCCTTCCATGCGGCACTATTCAAAAAAAAAAAGAGAAGTAGCCGCAGGAAGAGGCTAAGGTTTTGTATTTGTTAGAAAATATTCCCTTTTGTATTAAACTGTTTTTTATACTGCAAACCCAAGTAAGGCTCTCAATATATAGAGAACTTAGAGGCCTATACAAGGAAACTTAATATACTGAATATTCTAACAAAAGGTTATACAAAGTCACTGGAGGAAGATAAATGCACTGAATATTCTAACACTCCCCCTCAAGTTGTGTAGTGGGATCACCAATACCCAACTTGGATAAAACTGATTCGAATGTTCTTGCAACAACCGCTTTTGTCAGGATGTCTGCCAGTTGGTCTTCGGATATAACAAACGGAAGTTCGGTTGTCCCATCTTTAATATTTTCTTTTATGAAGTGCCTATCTATTTCAACGTGCTTTGTTCTATCGTGCTGTATCGGGTTTTCAGAAATTTTAGTCGCAGCTTTATTATTGCACATTAACTGAGTTGGACACTTCATAGGGGATCCGATTTCTTTCATTATCTTCTTTAACCAAAGTATCTCGGTAATCCCCTTAACGATTCCTCTAAATTCAGATTCAGCACTTGACAGTGATACTACTTTCCTCTAAATTCCTTTCAAGTAAGTCAAAGGGGGAGGTTCAATTATTTTTTTGGAAAAAATGGAAATTAAAAACTGCATCTACATTCCTTCACTATCTTTAAAGTTATTATCTGTTAGTCAAGTGACAAAACAACTCAACCGTGTGGTTCTTATGTATCCATTTTTTTCATTTTACAGGACATTCGTACGAAGGAGATCATTGGGCGTGGTACTGAACAAGGAGGTCTCTATTATGTTGATGAGGTAGTTCATAAGGGACATGTCATGCTTGCTCATGGAACAACCGAAATGCAACTTTGGTTATGGCACCGACGACTTGGTCATCCTTCTTTTAGCTATCTTAAGAGTTTGTTTCCTATTCTTTTTTGAATAATTCCATTCATGAGACTATACCACACCGAATTCGTGAGCGTCTTTGCCACGATCATCCCGACTGGATCTGGATAGTCACAACCAAGTCTTGGTACTTCGCCAATACTCCGTAACGAGATTTCTTAAGTTTCTAGTCCCCACCTAACGTGAGTGGGAAGTTCCTACATGGGCGTATTTCTCCTCCATCCAACAATGATTGCGTCATGCTTTTTTTATCCAGTGATCATCCGCTCCTGTCTTTACGCTTTGCCCCCACAGCCTAACTCGAGTCACCTTGCGTACTACACACTTACTTTATATGCCTCTCTCGGGCCTTACATGGCAGCAACCATCTCTGCACGCACTCGCTAATTTGTTAGGCTCCACGATGAGGAGTCATCTTTGCACACCCTAGTCTTCATACATGCTTCTCTTGGGTCTTGCAGGGGAGCCAACCTTACATATTGGGCTCAGTCATCAGGTCGTTTTGCTTGGCTCCAGCGTAGCTCTCTCTCGAAGACAGATTCCAACTCTGATACCATCTATCATGGGCTTAGCTTTTGTTAAGACTGTGCGGTACTTTAACTCTTTAAGTTATCCTAAAAGAATGAAGGAGTAGACACTTAGAAGTTTAGAAAGAGAAAGTGTATTATATTTCTAGAGAGAGAAAGTACAATACTTTGATGGGTGAGGAGCAAATGAAGTTCTCCTCTTATATAGACTTCATGAATGATTCCAAAAGATGTTCTAGAATCATCTCTAAGTAGAAGCTTCCTCTAATTATAATAAATGTCTAGATAATAAAGGAAAGTTCTAGATTACATGGATAGTTCTATAATATCCTAGAATGTTCTTGAGGCTTTTGGAATATTCCAGAGGTGATGTAGAGTCTTTTAGAATCTTGTGAAGTATTCTTGAAGCTTGGGGTTTCTCCATTGATGAAGAGTTTTCTGGAATCTTCCATAACTCTCTAGGATATTCTAGATACTTCCAAGGAACCTCGCGGGCCAGTCTGTCTCTTAAGGGAGATTAGGCGGGTCGTGACATTCTTCCCCACCAAATCTTGTGACGTCCTTGATGTGGTGTGTGTTGAACTGATCGATGACATCGTTCAATTGCCAGAGGGATTCTTCAGGTTCTCAAGTTGCATCATGTAAAAATGCATTCTTCCACTTCTCCAGGTATTCTTTTCAAGGTGGTACACCCTTCCTTTGGACAATACGGTCGGCCACTAACTCGTCTACATCTTTGTTGAATGGTTTGGAAATCATTGGTGGCACCCGGCTGGATTCTTCTCGACTTGTATCTTCCTTGTCTTGATGGAATGGCTTTAAGTTGCTCACATGGAAAACTAGATGAATTTTCATATTTGATGGGAGTTCCACTCGGTAAGACGCTTTCCCCACATTAGCTATCACCTCGAATGACCCTTCGTACTTGCGTAATAAGTCTTTTTGTAGCGTCCGGGTGTACTTGAATTATTGTGGAAAAATCTTGACAAATACCATATCTCTGGCTTGTAATTCACGTGTCTTCACTTCTTATCCGCCCACTTTTTCATCTTCCTTGCCTCCTTTTCCATTTGGGCGCGTACTAAGTCCCTTTGCTGCTGCCCATCCTTTGCGTTCTTCTATGCATCGTGGCTCGCACTTGCATAAGAAGCAATCAAAATACTCGGTGTTAGAGGTTGTTTCTCGGTAGCGAGTTCGAAAAGGCTCTTCCTGATGGTCTCCAAGCGTTGCAGGTTGTAGGAGAATTGGGCTACATCGAGTAATCGTGACCAATCGATTTGGTTGGCACTAACATAATGTCAGATGTATAGTTTTAGTAGTGCCTTCACTCATTTTGTTTATCCGTCAGATTGATGGTGAAAGTTGGTTGAGAAGTTGAGTTGGGTACCCATTAGTTTGAAGAGCTCCGTCCAAAATTTCCCCGTGAAGCAGACATCTCGATCACTCACAATATTCTTCGAGATCCCCCAATACTTTACCACGTTTTGGAAGATCAACTTGACTGCTTCGTCGGCTGTGCACCCTGGTGAAGCTATTGCAAAAATTGTGTACTTGGTAAATCTGTCTACCACCACCAAAATCATTCCAAAGCCATCTGACTTGGGCAAGTAAGTGATAAAATCCATCGAGATTCTCTCCCACGCTTTCTAAGGGATATGAAGCAGTTCTAACAGTCCGCTTGGTTGTTTTTGCTCGATCTTGTCTTGTTGTCATATAAGACACGTTCGCACATATGTTTCTATGTCCTCGTGAAGTTGTGGCCAAAAGAACTTCTCGTGCACTAGGGCTAAGGTGCGATGCGTACCAGGATGTCCTACCCACCGTGAGTCACATTTCTTGATAATGTCTCTTCGTAAGTTGTCCCACTGTGACACGTAGATTTTTCTCCCATAAGTGAAGAGTAGATCGTCATCAACCAAAAATTGTCTTGTATTTCCTGCCTTGGTGAGCTCCATCATACTTTGTGTCTTTGGATCCTGGTCCATCCCTTCATTTATACGACCCATTAACATGCTGCTAGCTTGGGTAAAATTGAAAATTCTGCTTTGCAACTAAGTGCATTTGCGACAACGTTTCTTTTTTCTGGTTTGTACTCAAAGTCATAGTCGAATTCTACAATGAAATCTTGTCACCTCGTTTGCTTAGGGCTTAGCTTTTTCTGTGTTTGAAAGTAGCTTGTTACCACATTGTTTATCTTGACAAGTAACTTTGATCCGAGGAGGTAATGTCTCCACACGCATAAACAATTAACTACCACCATCATCTTTTTCTCGTATACAGTGTACCTCTGTTCCATATCATTTAGTTTACGACTTTCAAATGCGATAGGGTGCCTTTCTTGCATCAACACTCCTCCTATGGCAGATTCCGAAGGATTAGGTTAGGAATTTTCAAGATTGGATCTTCAATCACAACCTGCTTGTGTTCCTTGAATGTTTTCTGACATTGGTCGGACCACTCCCAATTTCTTCCTTTTTTCAGTAGATTGGTCAAAGAGGTTGCTTTTCGTGAGTAACCTAAGATGAATCATCGATAAGACCTAGAAATATCGTAATTTCGGTACTTTAGTTGCGGCGTCCATTCTTGGATTGCATGGATCTTGGTTTCTTCCATTATGAATTTCCCGCTACTTATTTTATGGCCTAGGAAAAAGACTTCCTCTTGGGCACATGAGAACTTCTCCTCCTTGACGTACAATTTGTTCTCCTTGAGGGCTTGGAAAACGGTTCACAAGTCTTTGGCTTGCTCGTCCATTGTCTTGCTATAAATTACTATATCATTGAGTTACACCATAATAAACTCGTCCAAGTATGGGTGAAAAATCTTGTTCATTAGAGTGTAGAAGGTATCAGGTGCATTAGTTAACCCAAAAGGCATGACTAGAAACTCGTAAGCTCCATACATTGTGACGCACACTGTTTTTTGTTCGTCGTCGTCCCCGATCGTGATCGAGTTTTGAAAATTACCTTGCATTCCCAAGCTGGTTGAACAAGTCCACGATTAGTGTATTGGATACTTGTTCTTCACGATCACCTTTTTGAGTGCCCGATAGTCAATGTATAACCTTATTGATCCATATTTATTCTTTTGAAATAATACCAGTGCCACGTATGGTGCCTCTGATGGTCAGATATACCCTGCATCCAACAAATCTCTGAGTTGCTTCTTCAATTCTGCTAACTCTGGTGGGGACATTTTGAACGGTGCTCTTGCAGAGGTTTGGCACCATGCTATAGTTCAATGGCATGATCGATCTCTCTTCGTGCTGGTAACTTCTTGTGTAGCTCTTTCGGCATTACACATTTGAACTCGTTGAGAACTTCTTTTATATCCATCGGAACTTCTTTGGATTGGTTGTTTGGTTTTTCTTCTTTCATGGTTGCTAGGAAAGTCACCTCACCCTTTTTGAACCCTTTATTGAGTTGTATTGTGGATAAGACTCACGTCTCTTTCGCTTCCTTAGTAACCGGGACAATGTGTGCTGATTTCTGCTTGAGTATGCACAAGGAGTCAAAATGTAGCATGAGGATGGCCCGTTGTTCACGCATGAATTCCAATCCTAACACCATATTAAAATTATCCATTTGAATAACTAAAAATTTACACGTCCTGACCATTTTTTGAGACTCATTTCCACATCTGGTGTTACGCTTTCTTATGGTTTTGCATCCGAATTTACAGCTTTCATAATACCCCATCTTTTAATAATCTTCATGCCTAGTCGGATTGGTTCCTTCTTTGACACAAAGTTGTGGGTTGCTCATGTGTCTACTAAGGTGCGGGATATCTTTCCATTCACGTTGACGTCCACGAACATAAGGGTCTTGTCCTTGCTTTTGGGTTTTTCTTATTTAGCTCGGGCGTTACTCAGTTGTTGGAGCAAGCTTACCATTAAATCACGTTCCTCACGTGTCTCTCGTTCTTCTTTAGACTGGATTTCCTCCACTAATGCGCTAAGCTTCCATTTCTTTGGGAAATTGTGAATTTTGTGATTTCCTCCACATATGAAGCAACTGTATTGTGACATACCTTCTTATTTATGGTCAAGAACTTTGTCTCTTAGTGGAAAGAATCTTATTTGGGTCTGTTTATCCCTATCATCTCTTCCTCCACCACCTTTATTGTAGTAGTTTCCTGGGATTCTTCCCTTTTCGTCATAATTAGAATAGTAGCTTCTAGGACTTCTTCCCTTTTCATCGTAAGTAGCACGGTAGTTCATGTGATTTATTCCCTTCACGCCTGGGTTTGTATTCCCCAAAGTTTTGGCCATGTCTTCAAAGCACGTGTGATACAACTTCTCGGGTTCGGTTATCGCTTCGGTCAGTGTTCAGACATGCCTCCGATCTAACTCTTGTTTCACCCATGGTTTCGCACTACATAAGAAATTAAAGGGTTTTTATTCTTCAGACAAGTTGGGTATTTCTAATAACAGGTTTGTATACATTTGTGTATGCTCTTTGATTGAACCCGTTTGTCGAAGATATTTTAATTTGGATCTTGCTTCGTAAACCGCGTGAACAGGATACAAATATTTCTTTAGATCGTTTGTAAAGTCTGACCAGTTATTAATGGTAGCCATAACTTGTCGGATTTCTTCTCTCTAGAGTCTTTACCATGCTAAGGCATTTTCGGTGAGAAATATCGTTGCTCTTTCTATTTTCTTCAATTCATCCACCATCTCAAGGTTTTTAAAGTACCTCTAGCAACTCCATATAAATGTGTCGATTTCTTTGGCATCTCTCTTCCCATCATAATAATTTTGCTTTGGAGCATCTTCACTTGTAATCTTGTTTGTCCCGCCATTGATTGCAGTCTTTTTGCATAACCACTGAACTCCTCCAATGTTTGCTTAAGTGTTTTTAATTCTTGCTTAACTGACGATAACCTAGCCTTCATTTGTCTGAGCTTTTGCAGTTCATCATCGATTGCCAACAACCTGGCGACAACGACTTCGCCTTCTTCCAATATTTGGGCTTGTACCTTCATCTTGATAACATTTACTGCTTTGTTTACATAAACTTCCATGGTATATTTCCACCCCTCAAGAGACTTATCTGTGAAGTACTCTTCCTCGGCGTGCATAAGAAAATTTCCTACTCGCTTCCCCATACGTACCAACCTCGCTTCGAGGCTCGACTGTGTATCTTTGGATTTTGCCTTTTTTTTGGTTTGGCCTTTAGTACCTCTCTGTGTGGTGATATTGTTGGTTGGGTCACCCATCTCTAAGTATTGAACCTGCTTTGATACCATCTGTTATGGGCTTAACTATTCTGCCCATGAGGCGCCTATGCCGAGCACGCCTTACGGCACAAGCCAGTCTATCTTATATGGCACACAAACAGTATAAAAGTTGGATAGTTTTGAAACCAAATATGATTAAGCTTGAAATATTAATTAATTAATTTAATTAATTTAATTAATTAATTAATATATTGATCAAAGAATTAGATAATATAACTACCATTAGTATCGACAGACCGTAAAAACATAAGGCTTGCTAAGAGTTAGAGAGAATTTTCTCTCTCTAGAAAGAGAAATCTTTCCCTTTTCTCTAGATGCTTTTGTTTTTTTTCGTTTTCTCTCCTCTTCCCGCCTTTCTCTCTCCACCACCTTTCTTTGAATTTTAAAGTGCTCTACAACCCTCTGGATTCGTAGCACACTCAATCTATATTTTGCTTTGGTCATCACGAGAAATTGAAGAATTTCTGCCACACAATCAGGTTCACCACCGTGAAGGCTCGTCGGGCGCTGCCGGGAGTGCTTTTGGTTTTCTGGACCAGTTGTGGGTGCTTTTGGTTTGATCTTGCTCGTTTTATAGTTTCTTCATTCTCTAGAGCACATAGAACCCTTGCTTCGCCATTCTTGTTGCTCATCCCCATAATCAATCAGCAAGAATCTGTTGGGCTATTGCAAGATTCTGTTGGGCTGTTATTACGATTCTGTTTGGCTGTCAGCAAGAATCTGTTTGGCTGCTGGATAGGTTACTTTGATCTGCTCGCTAGAAATTTGGCCCATAAATCGTAAGCTGGACATTCTTGGCTGGAAAGTACTATGGAAGACGACACCAATCTCCTTCATCTCATTGTTCCTGATTCTAACTTGGAGTTGAAGAGAAAAAAGAGCAGTAGGAAACCTACTGATAAAGGTATAATCTATGGCCTTCCCTTTTCTGAAAATCTAACGGTTACGTTTGGTAAATCTGCTCAAAACGCCGATGAAGTTGATGACGAACGTGAACTAAGTGAAGATAATGAAGGCTCCCAATCTCTTTTTGGTGAAGAATCTCTTGTTGTAGCCATTGCTGATAAAATGGTGGGGAAACCTGTGAATAAGTCCTTCGTTTTATCTGTTCAAGGTGGCTCCCCTCTTTCAACTTCTGAATCTGATGGTCGGAATGGAAGTGCACCATCCAAAAATCCCAAATTAGGCCGCTCTAAAACTGGACAGAGGAAAATGGCAAATGTAGTATCGATCGGAAAGAAAATTGCTTCCACGATACATGTACTTTCTCTCGATCAAGATCCGATTCTGGTGTCGAATCTGGTGAGCGAAACTGCCCAGGTGGTGGTTGGAGCTGCTGGACTAGCTGACGGGATAGTTCATGGAGCGTGCACGCCTAACGCTCAGACCAACACTCCTATTAATACAGCAACCCACAAGGCTTTCATATGGAATCTAAAGGCCTCCGTCTGCACTACAACGAGCCACGGTCCGGTGAAGAAGATGTCTCTCTTGAACCTAGTGATGAGATTCCAATTGTGGAGACATGAGGTCACTGCCTCATTGGCTGTATCACGGGCAGATTTCTTGGTAAGATTGCTCTTGATTCCGTAACTAAATCTTGGGGCGTTGGTTGCAAGATCTCACCTTATGGAAAAAGATGGACTTTTTTAAGTTCTCTAATGAGGAAGATTTAACGAAGGTCCTCTGTGGCAGCCCCTACACCATATTTGGGAAGAATCTTTTGCTAAAACAGATTGAACAATGCACTATGCTCACTGATGATCTCTTCACCAAGATCCCAACTTGGGTTGTGCTTCATGGCGTTCCATTAGGTTTTTTGGAGCGAATCTGGCCTTAGCAAGATAGCCTCTAAAGTTGGTAAGCCCATATACACTGACCAATTCACCTGTGATAAATCTAGAATGAACTATGCTCGGGTCTTGATTGAGGTTGACGTAAGCAATGAGCCAATCACAAAGTTTGGAATCAAATTTCCTGATGGGAAACGTTATGATCAAGCTGTTGAGTTCGAGAGCTACCCCATTTTTTCACATCTGCCAGCGCTTTGGGCACAACCATCTGTGTTTCCCATCCATACAAAGCACCAACACGCAAAAGATAAAACAAAAGAAGGGGAAAGTCACGAGTGAGAACAGTTTGCTGCCGAGAACCCATGCACATCGTTCAAATCCTGCTGCACAGAATGGAGCCAAACTGCAGGAGAAAATCGGTGTAAATTCTGGGCCAATCTATGCTACTCAGCAGACCCCTTGCAAAGTTAGCACAAGGAGGAGGCAGACTGTGGCGAATATCACAGTTAGTACAAGGAAGAGACAGACTCTTGCGCTACCGTGGCCACAAGTGACTCTCACATGGCTCAACCCGATAAGCTTGGGAAACCAGCCTTGACTATTCCACTGGTTGATGGTGCCATCAGCACAGAAGGTAACCTTGAAATGGTTATGATGGACCTTGGCAGATAGCTAAGGGAAAAAGCAGCAAAACAGTCAGAGGCGTGGAGTGCCCATAAACTCCAAGGTTGGTCCATGAAGGTCCTTTCCTAGAACATAAGGGGGCTCTGTGAGCGAATGAACTAAGGTGCATCACTTGCCAAAGTCTGTAAGCTCATAGGAAAACATTATGTGCCCATGTTTTTCTTACTTGAAACAAAGTTTTCTCTTGCACGTCTGGATCAATTTATATTTTCACGCTTTGCTAATTGGATGCATGTGTCTAACCTTGATGCAATTAAACGTGGGTGTATTGTTGTGGTTTGGAATAAGATTAGGGTATCATACAGTATGTTGGAAGTTGGTGAGCAACATATCCATGTCTTAGCCCACTGTAATGTTACTAAAAAGACTTGTATGTTAATTTTGTGTACCCTTTGTATAGTGTGCCGCAGAGGATACCGCTTTGGGATCATCTGACCTTTTGGGAGAATCCATCAGGATTCCTTGGATGACAAAGGGGGACTTCAATACCTATTGTTCCCCGAGAGACCGTGTAGGGGGTGTCCCTTAAAAAAATGGTGAGCTCATTGATTTGAATCACTTTCGGATGTCTCATGGCCTTGTTGATGCCCCTGCCACAGGTGCATTTTTTACTTGGACAAATGGCCTAGTTTGGTCAAAACTGGATAAGGTCCTTGTAAATCAGTGCTGGAGTGATGAAACTCTTGTTTGTAATGCCTCATTCCTGCCAATGGAACCATAAATTGATCATTGCCTGGTCATTGCAAAAACGATCCAATATTTCAAGCGTGGCATGAAACCATTCAATGTTTTTAACATGTGGCTGGACCACCCAAAGTTCAAGGGCGTTGTTTTGAGAAAATGGAGCCTCTGGATTGATGGTACAAGGCGGTTTATTCTCCATCAGAAATGTAAAGCCTTGAAGAAGCCATTAAAGGAACTCAACAAAAGAGTTTGGTGGTATCCTTGATAAATCTGCTCGTGCTAATGCGGAGTTTAAGAAAACCATATCCTCTCTTATGGCTGACCCAAGAAACTCTGATCTTAAGACTGAGGTCCATAGATTAAGGGAAATAGCCTATTTCCTTCTTTATGCCGAGAGAAGCTTCCTCCAACAAAAGATGAGATGCACTCACTTGGTAGATAGGGAGAGGGGCACTAAGTACTTCCACAGTCTCATCAAATGCAACAACATCAAGAGCTCCATTTCCTATATAGTTCGTGAAGATGGAACTTGCACCACTTCACCCTCTATAGTAGCTCAACTCTTGGTTGAATTCTTTACTAAGATTTTTGGTACAGCAAGGCATGCAGCACCAATTGATCCTTCCGTTCTATGCCATGGTCCCAAGATTGATGCTGAGGAATCTGCAAACTCTTGTGCCAGATTGACGAGGTGGAAATTAGAGATGCTTTGTTCAACATTGCAAATGACAAATCACCTGGTCCAGATGGTTACACCTCTTCTTTTTTCAAGAAGATTTGGGACATTGTCAAGGAGGATGTTGTGGGCTGTGTGAAGGAATTCTTTCGAAATGGTAGGCTGTTGCGCACCATAAACCATACTACCATCGCTCTTATACCTAAGAAAGAGGCTGACCCAAGATTGGGAGACTTCAGACCAATTGGTCTCACCAATGTGATTTACAAAGTAATCACCAAGCTCATGGCAAACCACATTGCACATGTCCTGCCCGATATTATTGACGAGGGACAAAAGGCTTTTGTACATGGCAGAAATCTTGTGGACAATGTTTTCCTAGCCCGGGAATTGGTGAAGGGCTCAAAAAGAGCTAGAGTATCCCCGAGATGTATGCTTATGGTGGACTTGAGGAAATATTTTGACACTGTTTCATGGAGTTTCCTTGAGAAAGTCCTTCTTGGCATCGGCTTCCCAAGCAAGTTTGTGGGCTGGATCCTCGAATGCGTCATGACATCGTCATTCCCGGTCTCCATAAATGGTGAGCTTTATGGACATTTAAAGGGCAGCGTGGCCTGAGGCAGGGGGATCCCATGTCCCCAACGCTTTTCATCCTATGCCTTGAGTACTTATCGCGTCTTTTGAAAATAAAGTAAAAAAGGTCAAACTTCAAGTACTACCCAAAATGTGCCCGCATCGGAAGAACTCACCTTTCATTTGTTGATGACCTTATGCTATTGGCTAAGGGAGATGAGCCATCTATTGCTGTCCTCATGGACTTCCTAGCGCACTTTGGAGCAATGTCTGGCTTGTCTCTAAACCCTTCGAAATCCACGGTCTACCTTGCCGGGGTAAAAGGTCTGGCGTATGATAGAATTATGGACAAGGTTAGATTTCAAGTTGGCACCTACCCAATTAGATACCTTGGCATACTACTTACCCCCCTGATTGTGTCCGTGGCTGACTTTGCTTCTTCAACCGAGGCCATATCTGGCTACATTCGGAAATGGGAACACATGCACCTATCTTATGCCGGCAAACTTGAGTTGATATCACCTCTGATCCAAGGGGTGGAAGGCTTCTGGTTTATAGCCTTTCATTTACATTGTGCTAAAAACGATCAAATCCCTTTACCTAAAGTTATTTTGGGGTGGTAGGCCAGCAAGGGTCTCATGGGACAAGATTTGCACACCAAAAGCTGAAGGGGGACTTGGGCTGATGGACATAAAGATCTTGAACAAATTGCTGCTCATGCGTTCCCTATGGCTTTTCCGTTCCATATGGATTTTCCATATCAATACTGAGTCTCTTTGGGTCAAATGGGTCCATGAATACTACCTCAAGGGCAGTACCATCTGGGAGTATCAAAGGCGTGATCGGGATAGTCTCCTCATGCGCAAACTCCTAGACATTCGTGATTCATGGCTGCAGCTTTTTAATGGTCAAGAAAGGGTTGTCCGTGAGATGAAAAGCTATGTCATGGGGGGAAAACTTGCCACTAGTAAAGTTTATGACTACATGAAGATTAAAAAAACCAAGCACATCCACATGGCCAAGCTGTGGAAGCGATATGTGCCATCAAAATACACTTTTATTGTCTGGCTTGCACTAAAAAAGAGGCTGGCCACTAGGGACACTCTTCCTGTCTTAAACCTAGAGAATACTCTTTGTTCTTTTTTCATGCAGCATGAGGAAACCAACCACCGTACATCTCTTTTTTGCTTGCAGTTTCACAATCTGGGCACACTATGGGAACCATTGACAGCGCGTTGAAGCGGATAAAAAAGGATCACGAAAAGATCTCTTTCAGAGTTAGGACAATCACCCTTGCATTCCAGACCACTGTCTTCGAGGAAGAGACTGTAACCAAAGACACCATTGTGAAACGCATCACCCTGGCAATCTTGAATATTCTTTATAAATTATACCCGCATTATAGGAGCTTGGAAGCTCTTTTGTTTTGCACTTCTATTATTTGCTCTCTTTATTTTTATTTGATTTGTTTGAAGGTTGCCACTACACCCTTGCCTCACTTAACCGCAGCTTGGCAATCCGTCTTTTTAGACTTTTTTGTTCGAAAACTTTTCGAACTCCAATTTTCACTTTAACACGTATATACAATTTACTCTTTACCCACTTTGACACATATATACAATTTACTCTTTACCTTTGATCGTAAAAAGATGTATGGAGAACTATGTTCGGTGACTGGATTTATAATGATAAAGTTTCAAATAAAATACGTGAAATAATGCTTTGTAGCTGCGCAAGTCTTTTTAGTGTTGACGCATGTGTCCTCTCTTATGTTGGTTGCATTTGCACCTATGGTTTCTGGTTGCTCTTTTCACGATCATGT
The DNA here is from genome assembly GCA_036936605.1 of Limnanthes douglasii subsp. nivea. Classification (NCBI taxonomy): domain Eukaryota; kingdom Viridiplantae; phylum Streptophyta; class Magnoliopsida; order Brassicales; family Limnanthaceae; genus Limnanthes; species Limnanthes douglasii. Next base: position 154,176,445 of record JAUPFV010000001.1, read on the forward strand.
TGATAATGGCGTCGTCTGCGTCGAAAAACATCAAACTGCAAGTGTGGACATGACTACTTCGAAGACATCTGAACTCGGCAGTGTTTAGTTTGGCAACATCCTCTATGGTTTATGGGAGTCATATTAGGGATTAATAAAATGTTCAGATTAATCATCATCTAGTTAAGTGGGCAGCTATAATCCATGTACTGAATTTATGGAATGCAGTTATTGTTATTGCAACTTTATTTTACTAAAGTATTTGTGTTAAATTTCGTAATATTAAATAAAATATTAGAAGAGTTAGCTGAAATTCGAGAAAACACTAATTTGTCACCGGTGCTTTTCAGCATTTTGGTGAGAGAGACAGGTAGTGGTCCACGAGTGTCGAATACTGAGTATCAGTAAGAAACTGATGACCTCAGTCAGTGTGCTTTAGATTTCTTTGGGTAGTGGCTTTAATGTGGAGGGTGGTCCATCATTAATTGCTATATCTCTGGATTTAATACTGCTGCATCAATATGTTTCCTAATCATTCGGTTCCACGCCTCCAATCTTTCATCTATAGAATTTTTATGAATATTAGCATTACGGTAACATTCTTGGGTTATAGGACTTTAAATTTTATAACTTTCGTATATGGATTTTCAAATTTATTTTATTTCGACTTTTAAACGCCTATTGCGACTTATCACACCATAATGTATTAAAAAGAATAATAGAGATAGAAAGAAAGGAAAGAGAGTTCTAATTCTAGTAGAATAATAGTGATGAGAATGACTTCTCATTGTCTGATTTATTTGGTGCTAGACCAATAAGCTTAGGACAGTTGGAGGAGTAGATGGCTTTATCTGTTGTTAGATGACTAAGATGAGGGGAAAAGGAGTTCCATAACGACACTCATTTACTGCCTACTAGTACTACCGTGTTGGTCAGTTGAGTTACTCACACATAAACAGCGTTTCACACATCAAAATAATTTAGTTTCGCTTTTTTAAAAATGTTCTTTCAAAAATTTAGCTTATGCTATGTATATATATTTTTTATAAATTATATATGAATTTATAATTTTTTTATCGTATTTTTTATAAGAGTAAAGTATCATTTAAGATAACGTAAATTCACTTAAGATCCATATTTTGATATATTTCCACGAAAGATCCGTTTTTGTAAAATATTTACTATCTAAGACTCATTAATACTTTTTATACCCCTACTTACTTATATAAAAGTTTTGACACTCATATTTGACTTTTTTTCTCCCTAATTTGTTTCTGCATGACTTTAACAATGCAATGCTATCATAGGTAATTCTCCATTCTTCATCGATATCTTGTTTTTGTTGATTTTAATTGTGTTTAGGTTAAATTCGCAGTTAGTTTTATTGTTATAGGTTAGGATTTCGAGTTTTACTGAAATTTGGATTGCGAGTTTATATCTATGTATTAGGTTTAGTCGATCTGTTTTTTTGGGTGTTTTTAGTATTTTTATGTTATTTTACGTTGTTAATGCAGTATATTGGTGGTATTAACATTAGTTTTCGTTGATTTCTCAGTCTGTGTTCTAGTTTTTATAAGTTTTCAGTCTGCGCGTAACTGTTTTTTGTTTTTACGAAGCAGATGCGAAATGTTTATTATGAACTTAGTGATAGTTGCGAAACGTGTAGGTTTTTCTGGAATTTGTGATGAAATATGTCTTTTTAGTAGATGCGAAACACATCTATTTTATTTTGTGAAGATGCGAAACATCAAAGATCTTGATTGAGAAGATGCGAAACATGTTTTAAAGATAGATGCGGGACTCATGTATTGTTTGCTAATAATAGATGTGAAACCTTTGTCTAATGTATGTACGCTATGTCTAGTAGTAGGATGTGTATTTTAAATGGGGAGCTTGCGATTTGTGACCTTGGTTTGTTTTCTGAATTTGAAGATATTGTTAAATTTGTTTTAAGTAGATATGATACGTTGGTTTGGGGTAAATTCAAATTAAGATACTCTCGTGGTGATCTAGAAAACGTTATCATAGGTTGTGATGGTGATTTAATTGCTTTGGTATCATTTGTTGATAGTTTGGGTGTTTCAAGTGTTACTATTAAAGTTGAAGGTGATGTTGTTGTTGGTGATAATATTAGAGAAACTGCTGAAAGTATAGTTGAAGTTTTAAATGAAGATTTTATTTGTGGAGAAACTGGTGAAACTTCTGATGTTAATGGTATTAGTCGCAAGCATAAAGCACTTGCTACTGTTTGTTGGGTTAATGAAATTAGTGGTGTTGGGAAGGTGTTTCAAGATGAAGCAATAGTTTTAAGATTAGCTGTTAGTCGGTTAGCTTTACAAAAAGGTTTTTAATTTAAATATTTGCATAACAATAAACAAAGAGTAACTGTTTATTGCATGAAAAAAGATTCAAAGGGCTGTCCTTGGAGACTTTATGCTAAACAAGAGAGGACTACTCGTTTATTTGTAATTAAGAAGTATGTTGAAACTCATACATGTGGGATTGGTTTTAGCAAAGAAAATAGAATGTATTTGTCATCTGATTTGATTGAAAATGAAATACGTGATTGTGTAAGGAGGAGAGTTGATGTTATAGCTACAAGCGTGAAATCATTTAAAAAAAATGATTACGGTTTAGATATTTCTTACCGTGTTTCATGGCTTGCTCTAGAAAAAGCTAGGAGGGCTGTATATGGAGATAGTTCAACTTCTTAAGAATTATTTTAAAACATTGAAGGTTCTTGATAGCAGCAGTGATTACATACTGGAGTATTCTTTGGAAACCAATGTGTTCAAGCGATGTTTCGTAGCATTTGGGTCTTGCCTCTATGGTTTTAATTCGTGTCGTCAAGTTTTATTTGTTGATAAGACTTTTTTAACGGGAAAATATAATTGAGTTTTGCTATCTGCTATAGCCAAAGATGGTAACAATTGTAAGTTTTAATTATATTGGAATAGATGTTATCTTTTAAATATGTTATATATGAATCTGCAAATAATAGGATTGGAGATGAATAACAAATAGGTAAATGCGATACGTTCTGAATAAATAACGTAATAAATGCGACATGTGTAATAAATGATTAATGTGCTAGATGCGAAAGACATGTAGTCTATGATAACGAGATAGATGTGAAACACATATAATATATGATTAATGAGATAGATGCGAAACCTATATATATTAGTAAGCGGTAGTTGTGAAACCTCTTATAATAAGTCATTTATACTATTTTTTGTTCTATATATTGGTTGCATGTATTTTCCCTGTTTCTTTTAGTATTGTTTCGTCTGAAGATAATGAGAATTGGGTATGGTTTTTGAAGATGTTGAAACCTTATTTTTTGGATCACGAAATGACATTTATTAGTGATCGTCATTTATGTATTGTTACTGTTGCATCTGCTATATTTCCAAATTGTCATCATGGATAATGTCTTTATCATCTTATGAATAATTTGAGGCATTGTTTAAAGGCTACACCGACGACATTCAAGGAAAGTATGGTAAAACTGTTTAAAAGATGTGCATATGATTCTAATCAGAATTTGTTTAATCAATATATGGATGAATTACTTAAGAAGGGAGGTGAGAAGATTCAAAGTTTTTTTAAAAAATTATCTCATGAGAAATATGCTTGTGCTTTTTTCAAAGGCAAGAGGTATGGTTCTATGACATCTACTCCAGCTGAATCTTATAACAACCAAGTAAAAAACATTTGTGGTTTGCCTATACTGGAGTTAATTGATAGGATTAGAGTTTTAGAAATGAGTCAAATTTCGAGACGTTTTGGTGATGCTGAACGTTGGACTATTGATTTGTGTCCTGAATTTGATGAAAATTTTAAAGCTAATGTTGAAGAAGGTCGTCCATGGATAATTCATTCGTTTACTCCTCTTTTGCATGAAGTGTTTTGTGATCCTGTTATGGTTGTTGATCTTAGTGTACGCCGTTGTTCTTGTGGTTTGTGAAAACATGAGTGTTTTCCTTGTTCTCATGATGTAGCTCCTATATTTTATATAGATACATATCATATGGAATATGTTGAGCCATGCTATTTTGTAAGCTCTTATAAGGCAACATATTCATATGGTATAACTGCATTTACTACTTTTGATCAAGAATCTACTTCAACAACTTCTCCAAATCTACTTCCTCCAGTTTAAAAAAAAGGAGAGTTGGACGACCTAAGAAGAAAAGAATTCGATCTAGAGGAGAATTAAGTATTCGTAAGATAACGTGTTCTTGTTGTCGTAAATCTGGTCATAACAGACGCACATGTGTAGACATTTTGTAAGATGAATGTAATTTTTGATACTTTTAGTTTTTTTGAGCTGTGTTTGTCATAATGACAATAGATTGGGAGCATTTCAATGGATGCTAGATGCGAAACCTTTTGTTATATGGACCTGCTAGATGTGAAACGTGTAATAACCAACATGATGGGCTGTGATAGATACGAGACACGTGTTATAAGATTTACTGAAGTGAATGTCAAACGTTTGATAGATGCGAAACAACTTACACACAAATACACTAATTTAATAGTTGCGGAACCCTGGATAATTAAATATATTATACTGTGGTAGTTACGAAACGTTGTATTTAAGTACATTTTTTTGCACATGGTAAACCAACTCATAAAATACATTTTTGATCTAAGTGTTAAAATATGAATGCAAATAAATAAATAAAATGATCTAGTTTATTATGAAACAGGTGGAATAAATACTAAGTTTAGTAAAACAAAATACAAACTTAAAAAAATTTAAAAATAGAGTCTTCGTCTTCAAACTCTATTTAACCAGACCCTTAGTCTTCTAATTTGATTTGGTTCATCAAAAAACAAAAGGATAAACTTCTTCCTACCTATAGTTTAAACAAAAAAAACATACCCTTCACCTAACCATCAACCAGAGTCATATTCTTTGTCTTCAGAGTCCTCTTCCTCTGAATCTTCTTCGTCTTCATCTTCTTCGTCTTCAGTGTCGTAATCGTCTTCCATCTGGTCTCTTTTACTCTTTATTTTTAGGAGGAAAAAAATAGGATTCTCATCTAGCTCCTCTTCATCTTCTGAATAAGCCTCTTTAGTATAAGAATCTTTGAAAAAAGAACCGAAACTTTCATCAGAATTGTTGTCTGAAAGCTCGTCTGTCGTTGCATGTTTCTACTCTTCCCTGGCCTCTGGGGAACGAATGGGAGAAGTAATATCACTGTAACAGGGACCATCATCTGAAGAATTGTTAAAATATGACATTTTTTCAAAGCAAGTTTTTAAGAAGTGAAAAGTTTTAGAAAATTTTCATTGAGAATGAAGGGAGCTTTTATGTTTGAGAACTGAAAGAGTTAAGTGATATTTTATAGAGGTAGCTAAAGTGTTATAAGAAGGTGAACAGTTTAAAGATTAAACAGAAATAATTTATTGTTTGATATTGTTTAGATTTGCAATTAATGCAATGTAATAATTAGTATCTATTAGTTGTCAAGTCATGTAAGTAAATATCAAACCAAAGTAAAGCCATTAGTTTGATTTTTGAATTTTGAAGTTTATGTTTGAGATTGGTAGATTATTTTAACTACCAGAAAGAAAAAACAATAGAATAATTATACCAGAAACAAAAGAAAAATAATTTAGTAGATGCGAAATACTCATTAGAATAGGAAACCTGGATGCGAAACATTGTGTAAAAGTCATATGATAAATGCGAAACGTGTTATTTACCTTTCTATTGTAGATGTGAAATGACATGTGAAATATAAGGGAATATGCTATGCTAGATGTGGGACAGTGCATTTAAATTTTTGATAGGTTAATTTGTAATTAATGTAGTGCAATGATGAGTATCTTAGACTTGTCAAATCATGTAAGAAAACATCAAATCAAACTAAAGTTACTAGTTTGATTTTTGAATTTTTGAAATATATATGTGTGGTTGAGTTTATAAACTACAAATATATATTTACTTCTGCAAGTGGTAATTTGGATGAAAAATAATTAGTCCAGAAGGTAGGAAAGAGTATCCAAGAGGAAAAATAAATTGGTAGATGCAAAATATGCATTAGAATATAAAAGAGAGATGCGAAACCTTATGTAAAAATTATATATTAGATGTGAAACGTATTATTGACCTTTGTCTAGTAGATGCAGAATGACATGTGAAATATATAAAAAAAATATGATATGCTAGATGCGGGACAATGTATTTAAATTTTGGATAGGTTAATTTATTAAGAAGGTGAAAATACTACAAGCTTTGACAGAAGTAATATCTTTGGTTGATATATGTGAGCTTTTGTAATTAATGCAGTGTAATGATGAGTATCTTAGACTTGTCAAATCATGTAAGAAAATATCGAGTCAAACTAAAGCTACTCGTTTGATTTTTGACTTTATATATATATATATATGTGAGATTGGTTGAGTTTATTAATATATGTACTTTTTGTAAGTGATAATTGGATATAGAGCAGAAGATAGGAAAGAGTTTCCAAGAGAAAAAATAAAGCGATAGATGTGAAACATGCATTAGAATATAAACGAGAGATGCGGAACCAGTTGATCGTTCAAGATAGATGCGAAACGCATGTTATTACAAGTTAGGTAGATGTGAAACCTTAGCTGTTAGACAGTTTGCATGTAAAAAAATATTACAAACATCACAAAAAGAAGTAAAACAAATATTAGTAATCCTTGTCCCAATATTTGTTAGTGTTCATGTCATTAAGAAACATGTAGAACATTTATGCTCTTCTTAATGGTGTAATCTCAGAAGTTTTGTGAAAGTTAATTTCCCATGCAAAATATAATCTTTGAAGTAATCACATACCATTACTCCGCAATCAATTGATCCAGGTCTTTGTTTAGTAATCTTTACTGGACAAACTATCTTTATTGGTTCTTCTGATTGTAAAATGTTTTTGTTTTGGAGGTATGCAATCTGTAATTTAATAAACATACAAATAAATCCGATGATATATATATATATATATATATATATATATATATATATATATGTTCTATGAAATTATTATAAAAGAGAGACACTTACTAATCTTTCTGCAGTTTTTCTTGTTAGATCTGGACATTTTGGTATTGGGTTTAAATTTATTGCTTTTTCATGTTCAACATCTATTACTAATAATGTCCAATGGTTAACATTCCCAGGTCTACCTTCTGTTGGAAGCGGAACGAATATTAAACCTTATGTGATGCCTCGTAGCTTATCGTCAACATATAATATTACATCCATATTTCGGTTCAGAAGATGCTACATTGGATGAGTAATAATTAGAAACATTTATGTTTATAAATTAATACATGTTGTAAAAGTATTTTATTCTTACCATTACGCTTCCAGATAAGTATGTTACTGGCATAAATTATCCCTGACTACTTGCAATTGGTATTTGAAATTTGTGTTGTTTAAGGTTACTATATATAACCATCAATTACCTGTGTTGTCAAAAGTTTAAACCAGCAGTTTGTTAACATATGATTGGGGAAACAATGTATATAAAGTAAATTTAAATTTAAATTTTACCGTAGAGTTGATTTCATCTTCATCTGCTATCTCTATTAAAGTACTAACAAAAATATTAGATCATGGTATATCTGTACATGACCATACTATTGGATGAGAATTGTTTTCTCCTTTTTCAATCAGTTCTAATTTGTAGTATTCCTTTATATCAATAGCAACTGTTACTTTGTTCGTAAATTGCCATACTTTTCTGGTAATTTCCATGTTAGGTAGTTCTTTAGAGACTTAATGTTGAGTAGGATCTAAAATTAGTTCAAATAAAGGACCTTCATCCAAATCTTTCTGCACAAATGGGAAAGAATTGAAACTGTAAGAGGAGATAGATGCAAAACGTTTAGAAATATAAAGGATGGGAAAGAAAGAAAACAAAGATAGATGCGAAACATTCATAAATAGAAAAGATAGATGTGAAACGTTTAGTAAATGAGAAAGCAGGGAAACCGTGCTAGATACGAAACGTTCAGTAATATAATAGAGGGGAAACAAGGGAAATCCAAGGTAGATGCGAAAAATAAAGAAATATAATAGATGGAAATAATGGAATTTAAGATAGATGCGAAACATTTAGAAATATAATAATGGGGAAATGAGGTAAAGCCAAGCTAGATGCGAAACATTAAGAAATATAATAGATGGAAAATAAGGGAATTTAAGATAGATGCAAAATATTTAGAAATATAATAGAGGGGAAATGAGGGAAAACCAAGATAGATGTGAAACTAGTGAGGTATGGGTCTCCACTCTCCATGTTCTATTTTTATGTGTTGGCACTTGGCACTAGGAGTAGAGATGAAACAAATTCATTTTTATTTTTACAACCCCATTATGGATGAATTCAACTTCAGTATATCACTCACTTTTAAAACAAATTCAACTTCGACTAAAGTACGTCTTTATTTTTTTTTCCTTTTCAAATTGGGCCTTTTATTAATTGATAGGATTAGAGTTTTAGAAATGAGTCAAATTTCGAGACGTTTTGGTGATCCTGAACGTTGGACTATTGATTTGTGTCCTGAATTTGATGAAAATTTTAAAGCTAATGTTGAAGAAGGTCGTCCATGGATAGTTCATTCATTTACTCCTCTTTTGCATGAAGTGTTTTGTGATCCTGTTATGGTTGTTGATTTTAGTGTACGCCGTTGTTCTTGTGGTTTGTGGAAACATGAGTGTTTTCCTTGTTCTCATGATGTAGCTCCTATATTTTATATAGATACATATCATATGGAATATGTTGAGCCATGCTATTTTGTAAGCTCTTATAAGGCAACATATTCATATGGTATAACTGCATTTACTACTTTTGGTCAAGAATCTACTTCAACAACTTCTCAAAATCTACTTCCTCCAGTTTAAAAAAAGGAGAGCTGGACGACCTAAGAAGAAAAGAATTCGATCTAGAGGAAAATTAAGTATTCGTAAGATAACGTGTTCTTGTTGTCGTAAATCTGGTCATAACAGACGCACATGTGTAAACATTTTGTAATATGAATGTAATTTTTGATACTTTTAGTTTTTTTGAGCTGTGTTTGTCATAATGACAATAGATTGGGAGCATTTCAATGGATGCTAGATGCGAAACCTTTTGTTATATGGACCTGCTAGATGTGAAACGTGTAATAACCAACATGATGGGCTGTGATAGATACGAGACACGTGTTATAAGATTTACTGAAGTGAATGTCAAACGTTTGATAGATGCGAAACAGCTTACACACAAATACACTAATTTAATAGTTGCGGAACCTTGGATAATTAAATATATTATACTGTGGGTAGTTACAAAACGTTGTATTTAAGTACATTTTTTTGCACATGGTAAACCAGCCCATAAAATACATTTTTGATCTAAGTGTTAAAATATGAATGCAAATAAATAAATAAAATGATCTAGTTTATTATGAAACAGGTGGAATAAATGCTAAGTTTAGTAAAACAAAATACAAACTTAAAAAAATTTAAAAATAGAGTCTTCGTCTTCAAACTCTATTTAACCAGACCCTTAGTCTTCTAATTTGATTTGGGTCATCAAAAAACAAAAAGATAAACTTCTTCCTACCTATAGTTTAAACAAAAAAAAACATACCCTTCACCTAACCATCAACCAGAGTCATATTCGTTGTCTTTAGAGTCATCTTCCTCTAAATATTCTTCGTCTTCATCTTCTTCGTCTTCGGTGTCGTAATCGCCTTCCATCTGGTCTCTTTTCCTCTTTATTTTTAGGAGGACAAATGCGAAACATTGTGTAAAAGTCATATGATAAATGCGAAACGTGTTATTTACCTTTCTATTGTAGATGTGAAATGACATGTGAAATATAAGGGAATATGCTATGCTAGATGTGGGACAGTGCATTTAAATTTTTGATAGGTTAATTTGTAATTAATGTAGTGCAATGATGAGTATCTTAGACTTGTCAAATCATGTAAGAAAACATCAAATCAAACTAAAGTTACTAGTTTGATTTTTGAATTTTTGAAATATATATGTGTGAGATTGGTTGAGTTTATAAACTACAAATATATATTTACTTCTGTTAGTGGTAATTTGGATGAAAAATAATTAGTCCAGAAGGTAGGAAAGAGTATCCAAGAGGAAAAATAAATTGGTAGATGCAAAATATGCATTAGAATATAAAAGAGAGATGCGAAACCTTATGTAAAAATTATATATTAGATGCGAAACGTATTATTGACCTTTGTCTAGTAGATGCAGAATGACATGTGAAATATAAAAAAAAATATGATATGCTAGATGCGGGACAATGTATTTAAATTTTTGATAGATTAATTTATTAAGAAGGTGAAAATACTACAAGCTTTGACAGAAGTAATATCTTTGGTTGATATATATGAGCTTTTGTAATTAATGCAGTGTAATGATGAGTATCTTAAACTTGTCAAATCATGTAAGAAAATATCGAGTCAAACTAAAGCTACTCGTTTGATTTTTGACTTTATATATATATATGTGAGATTGGTTGAGTTTATTAATATATGTACTTTTTGTAAGTGATAATTGGATATAGAGCAGAAGATAGGAAAGAGTTTCCAAGAGAAAAAATAAAGCGATAGATGTGAAACATGCATTAGAATATAAACGAGAGATGCGGAACCAGTTGATCGTTCAAGATAGATGCGAAACGCATGTTATTACAAGTTAGGTAGATGTGAAACCTTAGCTGCTAGACAGTTTGCATGTAAAAAAATATTACAAACATCACAAAAAGAAGTAAAACAAATATTAGTAATCCTTGTCCAAATATTTGTTAGTGTTCATGTCATTAAGAAACATGTAGAACATTTATGCTCTTCTTAATGGTGTAATCTCAGAAGTTTTGTGAAAGTTAAGTTTTCCATGCAAAATATAATCTTTGAAGTAATCACAGACCATTACTCCGCAATCAATTGATCCAGGTCTTTGTTTAGGAATCTTTACTGGACAAACTATCTTTATTGGTTCTTCTGATTGTAAAATGTTTTTGTTTTGGAGGTATGCAATCTGTAATTTAATAAACATACAAATAAATCCGATGATATATATATATATTCTATGAAATTATTATTAAAGAGAGACACTTACTAATCTTTCTGCAGTTTTTCTTGTTAGATCTGGACATTTTGGTATTGTGTTTAGATTTATTGCTTTTTCATGTTCAACATCTATTACTAATAATGTCCAATGGTTAACATTCCCAGGTCTACCTTCTGTTGGAAGCGGAACGAATATTAAACCTTATGTGATGCCTCGTAGCTTATCGTCAACATATAATATTACATCCATATTTCGGTTCAGAAGATGCTACATTGGATGAGTAATAATTGGAAACATTTATGTTTATAAATTAATACATGTTGTAAAAGTATTTTATTCTTACCATTACGCTTCCAGATAAGTATGTTACTGGCATAAATTATCCCTGACTACTTGCAACTGGTATTTGAAATTTGTGTTGTTTAAGGTTACTATATATAACCATCAATTACCTGTGTTGTCAAAAGTTTAAACCAGCAGTTTGTTAACATATGATTGGGGAAACAATGTATATAAAGTAAATTTAAATTTAAATTTTACCGTAGAGTTGATTTCATCTTCATCTGCTATCTCTATTAAAGTACTAACAAAAATATTAGATCATGGTATATCTGTACATGACCATACTATTGGATGAGAATTGTTTTCTCCTTTTTCAATCAGTTCTAATTTGTAGTATTCCTTTATATCAATAGCAACTGTTACTTTGTTCGTAAATTGCCATACTTTTCTGGTAATTTCCATGTTAGGTAGTTCTTTAGAGACTTAATGTTGAGTAGGATCTAAAATTAGTTCAAATAAAGGACCTTCATCCAAATCTTTCTGCACAAATGGGAAAGAATTAAAACTGTAAGAGGAGATAGATGCAAAACGTTTAGAAATATAAAGGATGGGAAAGAAAGGAAACAAAGATAGATGCGAAACATTCATAAATAGAAAAGATAGATGTGAAACGTTTAGTAAATGAGAAAGCAGGGAAACCGTGCTAGATGCGAAACGTTCAGTAATATAATAGAGGGGAAACAAGGGAAATCTGAGGTAGATGCGAAACATAAAGAAATATAATAGATGGAAATAATGGAATTTAAGGTAGATGCGAAACATTTAGAAATATAATAAAGGGGAAATGAGGTAAAGCCAAGCTAGATGCAAAACATTAAGAAATATAATAGATGGAAAATAAGGGAATTTAAGGTAGATGTAAAATATTTAGAAATATAATAGAGGGGAAATGAGGGAAAGCCAAGATAGATGTGAAACATTAAGAAATATAATACATGGGAAATAAGGGAATTTAAGATAGATGTGAAACCTTCAGTAAATGAGAAAGCAAGAAATATGCTAGATGCGAAACAGTTAAGTATGATAGGTGGGAATGTTTCACTTACTTTTTTCTTTTGTATATCCTTTTCAATTCTTATAATTTCTTTTTCTTGGGTCTAAGTCATTGACTTGTGGCGTTTGGATTTCTTGGACTTCTGATGACTTTTCTTTAACAAAACAGGAAACTTGACATTAGATGCAAAACATGAGTAAAAGTAATACATAAGGATGATAGATGCGAAACATGTATCTTTAAATACAAAACCAACATTCAGTTAAAAACCAGAGGCAGATAAACATATAAATACAAATATTATTACAGAATTTAATCCAAAAAAGAAGATAATACACAACAATATATATCTTTAAATACAAAAGTTTTTCAAAACATGTTTTGTTAATTCTGGGTTATCTATATCACCTCTTTGTCCACATCATCTTCATTGGTCACTTTAGATTCTTTAGGAACATCCTTTGCCACACCAGATGCTTCAGCATCACTCTTGTCCCCTTTAAATACTTCAACTACAGTGATTGACGCTTCAGATACTTCAACAATTGATTCTTTAGCAATAGGAACAACAAAATTAGTATTTTTATCCTGTTCTTCAATAACAGTATTGGGATTTTGATCTTCTGTGACGTTAACAAAAACTGAGGGATCATCTTTGTTTTCAAAACCAATTTCAGATACTTCAGTAACTTCAGATACTTTAGCAACTTCAGTATTAATTTCAACTGTGGGATTTTTTTTCTATTCAAACCCAACATCACCAATAATAGTGGCTTCAACTTTCTTTTCCATTCCAACTTTAATATGAGTAGAATTCTCCTCTTCTACAACAACAATATCTTCAGAAGTAACAATATCAGCATTAATAGGGGAATCAATATTAACAGTGGTATCAAATTGGTTTTCCACCTCAACATTCTTGTTTGCAACGGCATAAACATCCTCAGATGTAGTAGCAGCAACATGAAACTCAACATCAGCAATATGGTCATTTTCATCAGTAACAACAACATTATGATCTTGTTTTTCTAAATCATCTTCACTTTTTTCTTGTTGTGGAGGTGGAACCTTGTCTTCCACAACAATATTTGCTGTTTTTCTTATATTATTTGGTGATTGGTGGCCTTGATCATTCAATCTCTTTCTTCTCGAATAAGTTTTTGGTTGTTGTTCAATTGTTTTCATGTTTAGCTTCATCATAAGCAGTTTAAATGTGTTTTGTAGTTCAACCCCAATGTTCATCTCTACATCAGCTTTCATTTGTGTAATGATATTCTCCTTTTCTTCGAGTTTCTTTTTCAGTTCATCAATTTGTTGTTGAAATTTACGGCGTTCCATTTCAGTTTTTTCTACTTTTTCAAATGTTGTTAAGTCAAAGCTCTAGCTAGAGACTGGCTCAGTTTGTGGTTTGACTGCATCTAGTGGTGATGTTGTTGTTAGGGCTGGGTGTGGGTGTGGGTGCGAGGCTGTGGTTGGGGCTGGGGCTGTTGTGTTAACTTTTTGAAAAATAATAAGCAATATAAAAGATAGATGTAAAACCTTTGACAACAGAAGATAAATAATAGATGCAAAATCTGAACATTTATAAACCTAGATGCGAAACGTTGAAGTCAAACCAAATGATAGATGCAGAACTTAAATAGAAATGATAGATGCGGAACGTAAAATAAATGATAGATGCGGAACGTGTACATAAAAGATAGATGCAAAATGTGAAACATAATGATAGATGTAGAACCTTAACATAATGATAGATGAGAAACGTTAATTATAAGTAGATGCAAAACATTCAGTAATCATGATGCTAGATGCGATACATCTTAAGATAATATTGATGCTAGATGCGGAATGTATAGCAAATATGATAAAACATTAGATTTTTAAGATAAAATTATTTAGTTCAATATGAAAGAGGCCTAACGTGATAGATGTGATACCTAGTTTAATATGAAGCAGATTAAAGAGATAGATGCGTAATCTTGTGTAAAGCAGAAGTAGTAGATGAGAAACAACTTATGCAAGTATTAAAACAGTCAAAACATGTGAGAAAGATGGAATTTGCAAACCTTTATAAGTTTGTTAGTGATTGGTCTTGCTCTACTTTCATCAACTTTTCTTGATGTCTTCTCAGAAAAATACTTCTTTATTATCCTTGATTTTTCTTCATCTTCTAATTCTAAAAACTTAGGTTCAAAACTTTTTGCTTGAAGTAGCATATTTTCATTCCCATGTTTTAAACCAAATATGATCTTTATATCATGGTTTGTAAGCTTTAAAAACTTTCCCCCCAATTTAAATGTTTTTTGTTCGTCATCATATGTCATCGCTATCTGCTCAATTACATCCCATTGCTTTTTGTATTCAGTCTTCTTTATCCTAAAATCATAGGCTGTTTTTAAAAGTGAGTAAAAGGGTGTCTTCTTTGCTGCTTCTATATGTTCTGGTGTTTAGTTTATATATATATATATATATATATATATTAGATTTAGGGTTCTTCCAGTTAAGAGAAATAGGAATATAAGGTTTAGCAAGATGATTAATGCAACAAGTGAGTTATTTTGAGTAAATAAGATCTGTCAAGGCTTGATAAGATTTGAATCACTTGGTTGATCATAGAACTAGGATTGTCATATTTGTCTGTGTTTTTTTTGTTCTTTCTTGAATTCCAGATAACCCATGCAATTATAGAAGGCATAATAGTTCTAATTTGAACCGTCTTGTTAGTATACTAGTACCAAATCCGAATTAAGTGAATGAGAGACATATTTCTGGTAATGCTTCTGTTTAATGGGACTGTAAAGTAGTTCAACACAGACCAAGAATCATTGCATTGGACAAATACATGATTAGTTAATTCAATATTCTCACAATTCTGACATTTAGAAGCTATGACGAATTTCTCTTTTGGGGATTGGTATTAGTTGAAATCGAGTTGAAGAAAGTTCGTTGAAGAAGGAAGGATAATTTTTTGGGAGTAATGTGGTTCTATGTCTTCATGTAAAGGTTATAAGTATTACATTTAGATCTGATAGCATCCCAAGTTATCCTTGAGTTGAAATTCCCATCAAGACTTAAAGACCATTTAATAGAGTCGGGTTTAGAGCTGATAGAGATCTTTAGGATTTCTAATATTTCAGTAGCAGAAACTGAGGATAAAAGCTTAGGCATATCCTAAGAGTCTTCAGGCCAATATCTTGACACAAACAATAAGATTTGATTTTTATTTATTAATACGCTCCCCATAAACAGATTGGTAATGGTTTAAGAAGGAATTGATTTGATTAACATAAGAGATTCAAACATTGAAGAAGACCACCAGATCATACGCGAAGGCAAGGCAAGGTATGTTGAGTTTTCCACCGTAGTTGTATTTGTTAGCTTGATTCGCGTAATAGATTGCCTTTAAACCCCCGATAAGATATTCCTTTTGTGATTGTGAAAAGGCTAGGGGAGAGGGGATCTCCCTGCCTAAGACATTTTATAGATTTGAAGAATCATTTCATCTCACCATTAATCACAATAGAAGAGTAGAGCAGCTTTAAAAACAGAGAACTGAATCCAAATCTGGCCATAACTTTGAAAAGAAAATTGTGATCAATTCTGTCAAAAGTCTGCGACATATCAAGTTTAAGGATAATATTAGTGTCCATGAATTTCAAATTTAGATCATAACAGAGTTCTTGAGCCATCATAATGTGCTCATGAATACTTCTCTCTTTAAGAAAAGCCCCTTGCTCTTCAGAGATTATTTTGGGAAAAAGATTAGCTAGTCTGCAATTATTACTTTAGAATCTATTATGTTGAACATTGTAGATATGCTGATTAGTTTGTAGTCTGACCATGCTTTATGAGATGTTGCTTTTGGAATTAAACATATGACAATAGAGTAAATTCCTTTAGAAATAGAACAGTCCTTAAAGATGTCCTCAATTGCAGGACATAGATCGTATGAGATAATAGGCCAGCAAGATTTAAAGAATTCTTCATTGAAACCATCAGGCCATGTAACACAGTTTGAATTAAGAGATTTAATAATGTTATAGATTTTAGACTCACTTGGGTTGGCCGTACGCATAATATTATCATCTTCATTAATCATTGTTGGAATAAAATCCAAGTAGTTTCGAGTTACATTGTTATTAGTATTCCCAGAAAGAATGTTATCAAAATAAGCAATAGTAGAGTTGCTAATTGCTATATGTTCTTCTAGCCAATTGGACCCATCCTAGATTTTAATCATGTTTTTCTTCCTCCTTTTCTTTACCGGGTTGTGGAAGAAAGTTGTGCTTTTGTCACCATCTTTGAGCCAAAAAAAGTGATACTTTTATTCCCAATACGACTCTTCCTTATACCGAAGAATGCGGTGTCTTTCTTTGGCTTTATCCAGAAAGATTCTATCATCAACAAAGTTTGACTCTTGAAGGTTAATCTCTATCTCATTTATTTCTTCTTCAATATGTTTGATAAAAATGTTTCCAAAAATATTTTTATTCCAAATTTTCATATCAGTCTTTAGCCTTTTTAGGTTATACTAGAACACCTGAATATGAGAGCCCATCATTATTCCATACCAGCTATCTTTGACCATATCTAGGAAGTCGTCATGCATTACCCACATGTTTAGAAATTTAAAGAAAGAAATGATTTTCTTCTGATTGGTAGATATTGATATACTAATAGGGGAGTGATCAGAACATGTCTTGGCCAGAGGAGTGACCTTGGTAGTGTTGAAGTAATTGTGCCAATTATTATTGTAGAGAACCCATTCGAAACGATTCCATTTTCTCCCATTTGTCCAACTGTATCTTGACCCATAAAACCCAACATCATTAAAATGACAGTCGAGGATAAGGTTGTTAAAGTCTTCTGAAATTTTGCGGCAATAAGAAGTACATAATAGATATTATTTAGGATTAAGGATAAAATTAAAGTCTCCAAGATTAATCCATGCACTGGTTATGTGCTCCATATTTCTTGAACTATTACGCATGACAGATCTTTAAATTTTGGTATTTTTAGCATAAACCACAGAGACTTTGAATTCTTTGTTGAAGAGATTGTGTTTAACATCCAGAGGAAGGAACTGATCATTATCCACAAGAGTATTAACACTTTAATCTTGATTCCACATGAACCGCATTTTGTTGTTAATATTTCCTTTGTAGCAGCTGAATTCCAGTTTTCTAGCAATCATTTCCAGTTTAGAATGATGGACCATAGGTTCTTGCAAAGTCAGAAAGTCAATCTTTTTAAATGTTTTAAGGGATCTCAGTATTTTGAGAGTTTCATTGTTCTCCAACCCTCTGACATTCTAATTCAATATCGAGATTTTCATTTCTTTTATTTGGAGGGTTTAGCAGCTACTTTGAACTACATTAGTTTAGATGAAGAAGTACCAATATGATTCCAGTTTTTCATCTTTCTGGTCTTTTTATTTTCAACCCTTTTGAGATTCATTTCTTTCTCTTTTTCTTTGAATGCGGGTGAGTATGGAAGGCTGGAAATAGTTACTCTTGTTGGCGATTGAGGATCAGGGATAGAATTATCAGTGGTTTTATTGTTGGTGAGGAGTAAGCCTCTTTCAATTATATGCAATGCTTCAGTTATCTCAGGATTGTTGATAGTGTTTGATGGAATAGGTTCACATGAGTCTGGAATACTTTTTTGATCTTATCTAGGTTTCTCCAAGCTTTCCTCAGGGTGTTGTTCAATAAATTGGGTTGAATGAAGGTGTGAAGATTCTTTTCTGATTTTTGTTCGATCTGATTTCTCTTGTGGAATGATATTAATATCATATTTGCTGATAATAATAGATTTAAGTCTTGGTTCTTGATTTTGAATTTGGTTTATACCTATGTTAATCTTGGGAGAGAATTGGTTGTTAGGTGTTTGTGTTAAGGATTATTAGATTTCTTGCAGTCGGTTTGCTGGTGTCCAATGTACTTACAAAGGTTGCAGTAATTAAGAAGAGAATCATAAACAACATCAATCCAAAATTCTTCTTCTTCTTCTTCGTCAAAACAAATCCATAATTTCTTTGGTATAATTTTTGAAATATCAAATTCAACACAAGCTCTACAACAGTTGTGCCTAGCCCTGTTAGTAGTAGGAACCCATATGCTCAAATGAAATCCAATTCCTTTAACAATTTCAAAAATGGTCCATTCGTTAAACATGAATTCAGGGAGATTGGATAAAGTAACCTAGACTAGGGTTATGGGATTTTCGATATTAAGATTAAATTGTGGAGTCCATTTAAGGATTCACATGGTTTTGTTGCCAACTGCCCATATATTTCGCCTCCAAAGATTTTTCAGGTCTTCTTCGAGAATGAATTCGATGAATAAGTGCCTATAATCCCAGTTTGTAATATTGTAATTGCTTGCAAATCTGAAGTTTCTAAGAAAATTTCTAACAGTTTCAAGATTTGGTTTCCGAGTCCCAAATTTGCATATAATAGTATGTTTCGAGATGCCCAATAGTTTTTCTTTGTCCCTTCTTTGAAAATTGATAAAAGTGTGATCCGATTTCTTGATCTAGGTAACATTTTCGTGAAGGACTTCATGATTTCTGGATTTTAGAACATCAACGAAGGCTCTGCTGGACTTTTGAGACTACTTCTTGTTAGCATAACTCGTGATGCTGGGATTTGCTTGCTCAAACATTGGATTATTGTGTATAGTTTGTTTATAACCAGAATCTGTTACAAGTAATTCATCAGAATGATTTCTTCTTTCTCATGATTGAGAATTATGTTCCAAGAACAGAGAAAACCTTCGGTGCAGATTGAGATGTGTTCATGGATGAGTAGCAGGATAAAATCTCACCTTCTTCCATGATCAAGCATAATTAACAAGAGATGAGAAAGAATTCTTAGCATGAGCAAGAACTAAGATTAAAATATGGCTCTGTTCTTGGAGAAAGAGTGAGAGCTTTCTTCTAATGGTGGTATATCCTAAAATTTTAATTCTCAATAACTATCGAAATCATATCCTAATTATATATAACTAGAAACAATAGATGATTTTTAAAAACAATTATCAAGACAATAATTCATTACATTCGTGATTTATAAATGATGTACTACTTATTTTAAAACGGTTATGTATATAAGTAACATACAACCACTAAATTGAACAAACTTTTATCAAATTAGAGTACATTTATAATATAAATACAAATACAATAATAATTAGATTTAAAATTTGATGAATAACTCAAGCTGAAAAACACTACAAAAAATAAAAATAAATTATATTATATTTACATCCACAGAACCTAGTCCAAACTAATTTTAAAAAACCTTAATTAATAGTTACGAATTAATCTGTTCTTGCAATCCTATAAAAAATTAAGATATATGTTTGCATTCTTATATAAATATTATATCTTTCCTATAATAATAATCTAACAAATTATTATTCACCTAACTAATATTTTTATTTTAAATATAAACGTTGGCAATATGCAAAACTTCAAATATAAAAATATTTGTAGAATAAATAGAAAAGAATTAAAAATTCAAAACTATGTTGTTTAGAAGTTGGAGTTAAGAATGAAATTCTAATAATTGAAAGTGTTGTTAATGATTTTGAGGGTTGGATAATATATGTACTATCTATCACATTAAATCTAGGTATGGGATACAATTACGCACGTGAACCTTGCCATTCTAATTTTTTATACTATTTTTGTCTCTTCGATGGAGTTGTCCACGGAATTACAACCTTGCGAATCTATTTTCTTATATTATTTTTGTCTCTTCGATACAGTTGTCCGCAATTACACACGTGAATCTATTTTTCTCTCTTGTGGTTTATCTTTTCTCTTTTCTCTTTTGTTGGTTAATTTTATTATCATGCCTGTCTGTGGGCCTACTGCATTACTTCTGTAAAGACGTATATCCGATATTGGTGATTTAACACCACCCATCTCGTAGCTTTAATACTTTTTTATTTAAGGTAAATGATTCCGATAATACTCCTATTTTAAATAAATAGACAAAATAATTGGAACAAGATTGAAAGAAAAGCCCATATCACAATTAATATAATATGGATTGTATGATTTGTATCCATCTTCCATATACTCGCCACAAATAAAATCTTTGACCTTATTTTGTCTTCCGTTCTATCACATTCTTTTATAGTTATCCTCTTAACCGAGCGGCCCTTTACATTAATTATTGTAGGTTTTGGCTGAACTATTTTTTTTTTTTTAAATTGTTAAAAAAGAAGGTCAGTTTTTTATCATTTTATTTTGGAAGACATACTAATAAAGACCCGTTTTACAAACCTACTATTACAAATAAAGAGTTAAGATAATTTATAAAATGTTGCTAAAAAACCCTCGACATAAAGATCCGTTTTTGAACAAGGTAATCTTTCCCTCTCTTTCCCTCTCCCTCTAACTTCCTCTCTCTCCTCCAACACTACTCCGACGACAACGACCGTTTAACTCCGACGAAGCAACACGGCACCTGCTCCGGCGAAACAACAACGGTAACTACTACGATCGATTCAAACAAATTCATCAACGAATTCGACTGAACTGTTCGACTCCGACGAATTCGACTGAACTGTTCGACTCTGATAACGTCATCAAATCCGATCAAGACTTCGGTCAGAGTATCAAAGTATCAACGACAACACACAACGGTAAACCAGTAAGTTTAAAGTTGTTTTACGATTTTTATTATTCAGTTAGTTTACAATTACGATTACAGAAAATTCTATGGTTCGAACACACCGTTTCGAGTCTGTTTTCCACTGACGAACAATGCTTACTCGTGTATCGCTTTAGCGAGACACGAGACGCTGTAGAAACAGCTTAATCAAAATATAATTTCAATTACATAAAGCATTACTAAATGTTACTGCTGTTGTATAGGTTTCGCAAATAGAATTTAGGTAATTGTAGGTTTTTTATATAGGTTTCGCATCTACTAGAGTCTACTGGTTATAGATTTAATTGTGTTTCGTATCTATGATCTTTGGACAAAGAAGACTGCATACAAAAAACACAGGGATGTAATTGAACAGATTGCGATGACATATGATGATGAAGAAGCATTTAAATTGGGGGAAAAGTTTTTAAAGCTTACAAACCATGATATAAAGATCATTTTTGGTTTAAAACATGGCGATGAAAATATGCCACTTCAAGCAAAAAGTTTTGAACCTAAGTTTTCAGAATTAGAAGATGAAGAAAAATCAAGGATAATAAAGAAGTATTTTTCTGAGAAGACATCAAGAAAAGTTGATGGAAGTAGAGCAAGAACGATTCCTAACAAACTTATAAAGGTTCGCAAATTCCATCTTTCTCACATTTTCTGACTGTTGTAATACTTGCATAAGTTGTTTCTCATCTACTACTTCTACTTTACATAAGGTTACGCATCTATCTTTTTAAACTGTTTCATATTAAACTAGGTATCGCATCTATCACGTTAGGCCTCTTTCATATTGAACAACGTTCCGCATCTACTATGATTAAATCAGTTTTCGCATCTATCACATTAGGCCTGTTCCAAATTAAACACGTTCCGCATCTAGTAAAATTAGTACCCGTTTCGCATCTATTATTACCGTTTACACAGGTTCCGCATCTATCTAAATATAATTACTAAAGTTTCGCATTTATCAGATTTAGAAAATGGTTTTGCTTGTTTGTAGGATGCAATAAAGATAGCAGTAAAAACATCTGGACAAGAGGCAATAGAAGATGTTGTCATACTCTTTATATTGCTAGCCTGTTCTACCTTGTTTTTATCTACATCTGGAGATATACTAGCTTCGACGGTGGTCTATTATGTTGAACACCTAGATAAAATAAACAACTACAATTGGGCTGAACATGTATACTTACGATGAAGCTGACAGAAGAAGAATTTGGAGGAAAATTCCAAATAGATGAAGAAAATATTGATGTTCCTCAAGAAAATGATATTGTTCCACCAATATAACTAGTAAACCTCAACGAAGATGAAGATGATTTGCATTGGGATACGCTACAAGAACAAGCTGTAGCAGATTCTACAAATAGCGAAAAAACACTTGACCAATACATAGTTAAACCACGCCAAAAAGTTCCAAGAACTAAAAAGACTACAACACGACGAAGAAAACCAGTACAGAACCTGAAAGAGAAAACTTTACCAGTGGATACAGTTGGTGCCCCAATTGCAAGAAAAGTGAATACAACATCACAGATTCTTAGGAATCTAAAGAAACCTGAAAAGACAATACAAAGAGTTATAAAATAAACATTTCAGACAGGTTATACCATCTCAAAACAGAAAACAGAAGGTTGAAGAAATTACTAGCAAGAGAAAAGGTAAAAAATATATTATTATATCATATTTGCTATAAATTCCGCATCTAGTATCATCATTACAGAAGGTTGCGCATCTAGCATCATTATAACTGAAAGTTTCGCATCTACTTGTAATTAACGTTTGTCATCTATCATTCTGTTAAAAGTTCTACATCTATCATTCTGTTTCACATTTAGCATCTATCTTTATGTACACGTTCCGCATCTATCTTTATGTACACGTTCCGCATCTAACATTTCTTTTTAGTTCCACATCTATCATTTTTTGACGTTCCGCATCTATCAATTATTTGACTTCAACGTTTCGCATCTAGGTTTATGAATGTTAATATTTCGCATCTATTATTTATCTTCTGATGTCAAATATTTCGCATCTATCTTATTATTTTACAGCAAGTTAACACAATAGCCCCAGCCCCAGCGCCAACCACAACCCCAGACCCACCCACAATCCTAACACCACCACCACCATTAGACGCAGACAAACCTCACACTGACCCAGTCTCTATCAAATATTTGCTAGATGCAAAACTCTACATAAAACCTGTAAATATGGAGAAGATGATAGTTGCGAAACCTGTGTAAATATCAATGCACATAAAAGATTGATAGATGCAAAACCTAAGGAAATCTATAACCTGAAGACACTAGTAGATGCGAAATCTATATAAAAAACCTACAATTACCTAAATTCTATCTGCGAAACTTATACAAAGGCGGTAACATTTAGTAAGACTTTCTGTAATTGAAATTACATTTTGATTAAGCAGTTTCTACAGCGTCTCGTGTCTCGCTAAAGCGAGACACGAGTAAGAACTGTTTATCAGTGAAAAACAAACTGGAAACAGTGTTTTTGAACCCTAGATTTCAGTAATCGTAATTGTAATCGAACTGAATAATCGTAATCGTAAAACAGTTTTAAAGTTACTGGTTCACCGTTGTTTGTCGTCGTTAATACTCTAATAACCTGACCGGAGTTTTTATCGGAGTTGATAACGTTATCGGAGTCGAACAATGGAGTTGAATTCGTTGGAGTCGTAAGTCGGACAATGGTTTTTAAATTCGTTGGAGTCGATCGTAGTAGGTACCGTGTTGATTCGCCGGAGTCAAACAGAGTAGTTAGTGCAGTTGTCGTTGGAGTATTTTTGGAAGAGAGAAAGAGCGAGAGGAAGTTAAAGAGAGAGGAAGTTAGAAAAAAAGAAAGAGGGAGATGAGAGGTTATAGTGTTAAAAAACGGGTCTTTATATCGATGGTATATTTAGTAGACAAATTGTAAATTATTTTGGATCTTTATTGATAATAGATTTGTAAAACGGATCTTTATTAGTATGTCTTCCTTTTTATAGTTTAAATAGATAAAGATGATGGTATACTTTCATAACGAAATAATAATTCTGTTATTTGTAATAATGAGGTGCTCTTACAAAAGTTTAGGAAGGGATTGACATGGAAGCGAATAAACTGACTGACCTATAGGTGTTTATAGGTGAGGGTTTTATCGGAACCGAACCGGACCGTTAAACTTATTAGTTCGGATTGGACTGAACCGCTAAGCTTTTAGTTCTATAGTTTTGGAACCAGATCGTTAAACTTATCAGTTCGGATTGTACTGAACGGTTAAGCTTTTGATTCTATATTTTTGGAACCGGACCGGACCGCTAAATTTTCGGTTCTATATTTTGGAATCGGACCGGACCGCTAGGTTTTTTGTCTGGCTTGATTCGGTCCGGTTCGGTCCAATTTTGTTCGGTTCCAGTTCTAGTTCCGTCCGAATCTGTTTTGGTCCAGTTTCGGTTCGGTCCGTTACCGGTCCGGTCCGGTCCAGTCCATTTAAAATAATTAAATTAAATTAAAATTTAATTTTCAACTTTTTTTTAATAAATAAATAACATAAAAATCAAAAGTTTAAAAGTTAATCGATGATTTTTTTATTAAAAATAGGTAATTAACTATAATATATAAAAAATTGATAATAATAATAATAAACTAATCAGATCTAACGGTTTTATCGGTTCGATTCCTTATCGGTTTTACTATTTATCAATTTTATCGATTCGGTTTTATCGGTTTACCGATTTTATCGATTCGTTTTCTAATAGGTTTATTGGTTTTATCGGTTCGATTCCATATCAATTTGTTGTTTTGGTCTCTTATCGGTTTCAATTTTTAAGATGAAACTCCGAACTGTACCATTAAAATTAGGTCCGATTATTGTAGATTAGATAATATCCGATTATTGTAGATTAGATAATATTGAATGATTATAAGATTATATTGAATGATTGTCCGACCCATTGCGGTAATATTGAATGATTATAAGATTATATGTTATTTTTATTTGTTTAAAAATGCGTTCAAAACGAGTGAGGTATAGGTCTCCATCTTTTCATCTACATATGAACCAACATAGAAACCCTGAGTCAAACGTTTGCTTTACAGTACTACACATTGGTGAAAGATATAATATGGAGTACAATTCAGAAGGGACAAAAAGGAAAAAACTAGTGAGGTATGGGTCTCCACTCTCCATGTTCTATTTTTATGTGTTGGCACTTGGCACTAGGAGTAGAGATGAAACAAATTCATTTTTATTTTTACAACCTCATTATGGATGAATTCAACTTCAGTATATCACTCACTTTTAAAACAAATTCAACTTCGACTAAAGTACGTCTTTATTTTTTTTTCCTTTTCAAATTGGGCCTTTTATTAATTGATAGGATTAGAGTTTTAGAAATGAGTCAAATTTCGAGACGTTTTGGTGATCCTGAACGTTGGACTATTGATTTGTGTCCTGAATTTGATGAAAATTTTAAAGCTAATGTTGAAGAAGGTCGTCCATGGATAGTTCATTCATTTACTCCTCTTTTGCATGAAGTGTTTTGTGATCCTGTTATGGTTGTTGATTTTAGTGTACGCCGTTGTTCTTGTGGTTTGTGGAAACATGAGTGTTTTCCTTGTTCTCATGATGTAGCTCCTATATTTTATATAGATACATATCATATGGAATATGTTGAGCCATGCTATTTTGTAAGCTCTTATAAGGCAACATATTCATATGGTATAACTGCATTTACTACTTTTGGTCAAGAATCTACTTCAACAACTTCTCAAAATCTACTTCCTCCAGTTTAAAAAAGGAGAGCTGGACGACCTAAGAAGAAAAGAATTCGATCTAGAGGAAAATTAAGTATTCGTAAGATAACGTGTTCTTGTTGTCGTAAATCTGGTCATAACAGACGCACATGTGTAGACATTTTGTAATATGAATGTAATTTTTGATACTTTTAGTTTTTTTGAGCTGTGTTTGTCATAATGACAATAGATTGGGAGCATTTCAATGGATGCTAGATGCGAAACCTTTTGTTATATGGACCTGCTATATGTGAAACATGTAATAACCAACATGATGGGCTGTGATAGATACGAGACACGTGTTATAAGATTTACTGAAGTGAATGTCAAACGTTTGATAGATGCGAAACAGCTTACACACAAATACACTAATTTAATAGTTGCGGAACCCTGGATAATTAAATATATTATACTGTGGTAGTTACGAAACGTTGTATTTAAGTACATTTTTTTGCACATGGTAAACCAGCTCATAAAATACATTTTTGATCTAAGTGTTAAAATATGAATGCAAATAAATAAATAAAATGATCTAGTTTATTATGAAACAGGTGGAATAAATACTAAGTTTAGTAAAACAAAATACAAACTTAAAAAAATTTAAAAATAGAGTCTTCGTCTTCAAACTCTATTTAACCAGACCCTTAGTCTTCTAATTTGATTTGGTTCATCAAAAAACAAAAGGATAAACTTCTTCCTACCTATAGTTTAAACAAAAAAAACATACCCTTCACCTAACCATCAACCAGAGTCATATTCTTTGTCTTCAGAGTCCTCTTCCTCTGAATCTTCTTCGTCTTCATCTTCTTCGTCTTCAGTGTCGTAATCGTCTTCCATCTGGTCTCTTTTCCTCTTTATTTTTAGGAGGAAAAAAATAGGATTCTCATCTAGCTCCTCTTCATCTTCTGAATAAGCCTCTTTAGTATAAGAATCTTTGAAAAAAGAACCGAAACTTTCATCAGAATTGTTGTCTGAAAGCTCGTCTGTCGTTGCATGTTTCTACTCTTCCCTGGCCTCTGGGGAACGAATGGGAGAAGTAATATCACTGTAACAGGGACCATCATCTGAAGAATTGTTAAAATATGACATTTTTTCAAAGCAAGTTTTTAAGAAGTGAAAAGTTTTAGAAAATTTTCATTGAGAATGAAGGGAGCTTTTATGTTTGAGAACTGAAAGAGTTAAGTGATATTTTATAGAGGTAGCTAAAGTGTTATAAGAAGGTGAACAGTTTAAAGATTAAACAGAAATAATTTATTGTTTGATATTGTTTAGATTTGCAATTAATGCAATGTAATAATTAGTATCTATTAGTTGTCAAGTCATGTAAGTAAATATCAAACCAAAGTAAAGCCATTAGTTTGATTTTTGAATTTTGAAGTTTATGTTTGAGATTGGTAGATTATTTTAACTACCAGAAAGAAAAAACAATAGAATAATTATACCAGAAACAAAAGAAAAATAATTTAGTAGATGCGAAATACTCATTAGAATAGGAAACCTGGATGCGAAACATTGTGTAAAAGTCATATGATAAATGCGAAACGTGTTATTTACCTTTCTATTGTAGATGTGAAATGACATGTGAAATATAAGGGAATATGCTATGCTAGATGTGGGACAGTGCATTTAAATTTTTGATAGGTTAATTTGTAATTAATGTAGTGCAATGATGAGTATCTTAGACTTGTCAAATCATGTAAGAAAACATCAAATCAAACTAAAGTTACTAGTTTGATTTTTGAATTTTTGAAATATATATGTGTGAGATTGGTTGAGTTTATAAACTACAAATATATATTTACTTCTGTTAGTGGTAATTTGGATGAAAAATAATTAGTCCAGAAGGTAGGAAAGAGTATCCAAGAGGAAAAATAAATTGGTAGATGCAAAATATGCATTAGAATATAAAAGAGAGATGCGAAACCTTATGTAAAAATTATATATTAGATGCGAAACGTATTATTGACCTTTGTCTAGTAGATGCAGAATGACATGTGAAATATAAAAAAAAATATGATATGCTAGATGCGGGACAATGTATTTAAATTTTTGATAGATTAATTTATTAAGAAGGTGAAAATACTACAAGCTTTGACAGAAGTAATATCTTTGGTTGATATATATGAGCTTTTGTAATTAATGCAGTGTAATGATGAGTATCTTAAACTTGTCAAATCATGTAAGAAAATATCGAGTCAAACTAAAGCTACTCGTTTGATTTTTGACTTTATATATATATATGTGAGATTGGTTGAGTTTATTAATATATGTACTTTTTGTAAGTGATAATTGGATATAGAGCAGAAGATAGGAAAGAGTTTCCAAGAGAAAAAATAAAGCGATAGATGTGAAACATGCATTAGAATATAAACGAGAGATGCGGAACCAGTTGATCGTTCAAGATAGATGCGAAACGCATGTTATTACAAGTTAGGTAGATGTGAAACCTTAGCTGCTAGACAGTTTGCATGTAAAAAAATATTACAAACATCACAAAAAGAAGTAAAACAAATATTAGTAATCCTTGTCCAAATATTTGTTAGTGTTCATGTCATTAAGAAACATGTAGAACATTTATGCTCTTCTTAATGGTGTAATCTCAGAAGTTTTGTGAAAGTTAAGTTTTCCATGCAAAATATAATCTTTGAAGTAATCACAGACCATTACTCCGCAATCAATTGATCCAGGTCTTTGTTTAGGAATCTTTACTGGACAAACTATCTTTATTGGTTCTTCTGATTGTAAAATGTTTTTGTTTTGGAGGTATGCAATCTGTAATTTAATAAACATACAAATAAATCCGATGATATATATATATATTCTATGAAATTATTATTAAAGAGAGACACTTACTAATCTTTCTGCAGTTTTTCTTGTTAGATCTGGACATTTTGGTATTGTGTTTAGATTTATTGCTTTTTCATGTTCAACATCTATTACTAATAATGTCCAATGGTTAACATTCCCAGGTCTACCTTCTGTTGGAAGCGGAACGAATATTAAACCTTATGTGATGCCTCGTAGCTTATCGTCAACATATAATATTACATCCATATTTCGGTTCAGAAGATGCTACATTGGATGAGTAATAATTGGAAACATTTATGTTTATAAATTAATACATGTTGTAAAAGTATTTTATTCTTACCATTACGCTTCCAGATAAGTATGTTACTGGCATAAATTATCCCTGACTACTTGCAACTGGTATTTGAAATTTGTGTTGTTTAAGGTTACTATATATAACCATCAATTACCTGTGTTGTCAAAAGTTTAAACCAGCAGTTTGTTAACATATGATTGGGGAAACAATGTATATAAAGTAAATTTAAATTTAAATTTTACCGTAGAGTTGATTTCATCTTCATCTGCTATCTCTATTAAAGTACTAACAAAAATATTAGATCATGGTATATCTGTACATGACCATACTATTGGATGAGAATTGTTTTCTCCTTTTTCAATCAGTTCTAATTTGTAGTATTCCTTTATATCAATAGCAACTGTTACTTTGTTCGTAAATTGCCATACTTTTCTGGTAATTTCCATGTTAGGTAGTTCTTTAGAGACTTAATGTTGAGTAGGATCTAAAATTAGTTCAAATAAAGGACCTTCATCCAAATCTTTCTGCACAAATGGGAAAGAATTAAAACTGTAAGAGGAGATAGATGCAAAACGTTTAGAAATATAAAGGATGGGAAAGAAAGGAAACAAAGATAGATGCGAAACATTCATAAATAGAAAAGATAGATGTGAAACGTTTAGTAAATGAGAAAGCAGGGAAACCGTGCTAGATGCGAAACGTTCAGTAATATAATAGAGGGGAAACAAGGGAAATCTGAGGTAGATGCGAAACATAAAGAAATATAATAGATGGAAATAATGGAATTTAAGGTAGATGCGAAACATTTAGAAATATAATAAAGGGGAAATGAGGTAAAGCCAAGCTAGATGCAAAACATTAAGAAATATAATAGATGGAAAATAAGGGAATTTAAGGTAGATGTAAAATATTTAGAAATATAATAGAGGGGAAATGAGGGAAAGCCAAGATAGATGTGAAACATTAAGAAATATAATACATGGGAAATAAGGGAATTTAAGATAGATGTGAAACCTTCAGTAAATGAGAAAGCAATAAATATGCTAGATGCGAAACAGTTAAGTATGATAGGTGGGAATGTTTCACTTACTTTTTTCTTTTGTATATCCTTTTCAATTCTTATAATTTCTTTTTCTTGGGTCTAAGTCATTGACTTGTGGCGTTTGGATTTCTTGGACTTCTGATGACTTTTCTTTAACAAAACAGGAAACTTGACATTAGATGCAAAACATGAGTAAAAGTAATACATAAGGATGATAGATGCGAAACATGTATCTTTAAATACAAAACCAACATTCAGTTAAAAACCAGAGGCAGATAAACATATAAATACAAATATTATTACAGAATTTAATCCAAAAAAGAAGATAATACACAACAATATATATCTTTAAATACAAAAGTTTTTCAAAACATGTTTTGTTAATTCTGGGTTATCTATATCACCTCTTTGTCCACATCATCTTCATTGGTCACTTTAGATTATTTAGGAACATCCTTTGCCGCACCAGATGCTTCAGCATCACTCTTGTCCCCTTTAAATACTTCAACTACAGTGATTGACGCTTCAGATACTTCAACAATTGATTCTTTAGCAATAGGAACAACAAAATTAGTATTTTTATCCTGTTCTTCAATAACAGTATTGGGATTTTGATCTTCTGTGACGTTAACAAAAACTGAGGGATCATCTTTGTTTTCAAAACCAATTTCAGCTACTTCAGTAACTTCAGATACTTTAGCAACTTCAGTATTAATTTCAACTGTGGGATTTTTTTTCTATTCAAACCCAACATCACCAATAATAGTGGCTTCAACTTTCTTTTCCATTCCAACTTTAATATGAGTAGAATTCTCCTCTTCTACAACAACAATATCTTCAGAAGTAACAATATCAGCATTAATAGGGGAATCAATATTAACAGTGGTATCAAATTGGTTTTCCACCTCAACATTCTTGTTTGCAACGGCATAAACATCCTCAGATGTAGTAGCAGCAACATGAAACTCAACATCAGCAATATGGTCATTTTCATCAGTAACAACAACATTATGATCTTGTTTTTCTAAATCATCTTCACTTTTTTCTTGTTGTGGAGGTGGAACCTTGTCTTCCACAACAATATTTGCTGTTTTTCTTATATTATTTGGTGATTGGTGGCCTTGATCATTCAATCTCTTTCTTCTCGAATAAGTTTTTGGTTGTTGTTCAATTTTTTTCATGTTTAGCTTCATCATAAGCAGTTTAAATGTGTTTTGTAGTTCAACCCCAATGTTCATCTCTACATCAGCTTTCATTTGTGTAATGATATTCTCCTTTTCTTCGAGTTTCTTTTTCAGTTCATCAATTTGTTGTTGAAATTTACGGCGTTCCATTTCAGTTTTTTCTACTTTTTCAAATGTTGTTAAGTCAAAGCTCTAGCTAGAGACTGGCTCAGTTTGTGGTTTGACTGCATCTAGTGGTGATGTTGTTGTTAGGGCTGGGTGTGGGTGTGGGTGCGAGGCTGTGGTTGGGGCTGGGGCTGTTGTGTTAACTTTTTGAAAAATAATAAGCAATATAAAAGATAGATGTAAAACCTTTGACAACAGAAGATAAATAATAGATGCAAAATCTGAACATTTATAAACCTAGATGCGAAACGTTGAAGTCAAACCAAATGATAGATGCAGAACTTAAATAGAAATGATAGATGCGGAACGTAAAATAAATGATAGATGCGGAACGTGTACATAAAAGATAGATGCAAAATGTGAAACATAATGATAGATGTAGAACCTTAACATAATGATAGATGAGAAACGTTAATTATAAGTAGATGCAAAACATTCAGTAATCATGATGCTAGATGCGATACATCTTAAGATAATATTGATGCTAGATGCGGAATGTATAGCAAATATGATAAAACATTAGATTTTTAAGATAAAATTATTTAGTTCAATATGAAAGAGGCCTAACGTGATAGATGTGATACCTAGTTTAATATGAAGCAGATTAAAGAGATAGATGCGTAATCTTGTGTAAAGCAGAAGTAGTAGATGAGAAACAACTTATGCAAGTATTAAAACAGTCAAAACATGTGAGAAAGATGGAATTTGCAAACCTTTATAAGTTTGTTAGTGATTGGTCTTGCTCTACTTTCATCAACTTTTCTTGATGTCTTCTCAGAAAAATACTTCTTTATTATCCTTGATTTTTCTTCGTCTTCTAATTCTAAAAACTTAGGTTCAAAACTTTTTGCTTGAAGTAGCATATTTTCATTCCCATGTTTTAAACCAAATATGATCTTTATATTATGGTTTGTAAGCTTTAAAAACTTTCCCCTCAATTTAAATTTTTTTTGTTCGTCATCATATGTCATCGCTATCTGCTCAATTACATCCCATTGCTTTTTGTATTCAGTCTTCTTTATCCTAAAATCATAGGCTGTTTTTAAAAGTGAGTAAAAGGGTGTCTTCTTTGCTGCTTCTATATGTTCTGGTGTTTAGTTTATATATATATATATATATATATATATATATATATATATATATATATATATATATATATATATATATATATTAGATTTAGGGTTCTTCCAGTTAAGAGAAATAGGAATATAAGGTTTAGCAAGATGATTAATGCAACAAGTGAGTTATTTTGAGTAAATAAGATCTGTCAAGGCTTGATAAGATTTGAATCACTTGGTTGATCATAGAACTAGGATTGTCATATTTGTCTGTGTTTTTTTTGTTCTTTCTTGAATTCCAGATAACCCATGCAATTATAGAAGGCATAATAGTTCTAATTTGAACCGTCTTGTTAGTATACTAGTACCAAATCTGAATTAAGTGAATGAGAGACATATTTCTGGTAATGCTTCTGTTTAATGGGACTGTAAAGTAGTTCAACACAGACCAAGAATCATTGCATTGGACAAATACATGATTAGTTAATTCAATATTCTCACAATTCTGACATTTAGAAGCTATGACGAATTTCTCTTTTGGGGATTGGTATTAGTTGAAATCGAGTTGAAGAAAGTTCGTTGAAGAAGGAAGGATAATTGTTTGGGAGTAATGTGGTTCTATGTCTTCATGTAAAGGTTATAAGTATTACATTTAGATCTGATAGCATCCCAAGTTATCCTTGAGTTGAAATTCCCATCAAGACTTAAAGACCATTTAATAGAGTCGGGTTTAGAGCTGATAGAGATCTTTAGGATTTCTAATATTTCAGTAGCAGAAACTGAGGATAAAAGCTTAGGCATATCCTAAGAGTCTTCAGGCCAATATCTTGACACAAACAATAAGATTTGATTTTTATTTATTAATACGCTCCCCATAAACAGATTGGTAATGGTTTAAGAAGGAATTGATTTGATTAACATAAGAGATTCAAACATTGAAGAAGACCACCAGATCATACGCGAAGGCAAGGCAAGGTATGTTGAGTTTTCCACCGTAGTTGTATTTGTTAGCTTGATTCGCGTAATAGATTGCCTTTAAACCCCCGATAAGATATTCCTTTTGTGATTGTGAAAAGGTTAGGGGAGAGGGGATCTCCCTGCCTAAGACATTTTATAGATTTGAAGAATCATTTCATCTCACCATTAATCACAATAGAAGAGTAGACCAGCTTTAAAAACAGAGAACTGAATCCAAATCTGGCCATAACTTTGAAAAGAAAATTGTGATCAATTCTGTCAAAAGTCTGCGACATATCAAGTTTAAGGATAATATTAGTGTCCATGAATTTCAAATTTAGATCATAACAGAGTTCTTGAGCCATCATAATGTGCTCATGAATACTTCTCTCTTTAAGAAAAGCCCATTGCTCTTCAGAGATTATTTTGGGAAAAAGATTAGCTAGTCTGCAATTATTACTTTAGAATCTATTATGTTGAACATTGTAGATATGCTGATTAGTTTGTAGTCTGACCATGCTTTATGAGATGTTGCTTTTGGAATTAAACATATGACAATAGAGTAAATTCCTTTAGAAATAGAACAGTCCTTAAAGATGTCCTCAATTGCAGGACATAGATCGTATGAGATAATAGGCCAGCAAGATTTAAAGAATTCTTCATTGAAACCATCAGGCCATGTAACACAGTTTGAATTAAGAGATTTAATAATGTTATAGATTTTAGACTCACTTGGGTTGGCCATACGCATAATATTATCATCTTCATTAATCATTGTTGGAATAAAATCCAAGTAGTTTCGAGTTACATTGTTATTAGTATTCCCAGAAAGAATGTTATCAAAATAAGCAATAGTAGAGTTGCTAATTTCTATATGTTCTTCTAGCCAATTGGACCCATCCTAGATTTTAATCATGTTTTTCTTCCTCCTTTTCTTTACCGGGTTGTGGAAGAAAGTTGTGCTTTTGTCACCATCTTTGAGCCAAAAAAAGTGATACTTTTATTCCCAATACAACTCTTCCTTATACCGAAGAATGCGGTGTCTTTCTTTGGCTTTATCCAGAAAGATTCTATCATCAACAAAGTTTGACTCTTGAAGGTTAATCTCTATCTCATTTATTTCTTCTTCAATATGTTTGATAGAATAAAAAATGTTTCCAAAAATATTTTTATTCCAAATTTTCATATCAGTCTTTAGCCTTTTTAGGTTATACTAGAACACCTGAATATGAGAGCCCATCATTATTCCATACCAGCTATCTTTGACCATATCTAGGAAGTCGTCATGCATTACCCACATGTTTAGAAATTTAAAGAAAGAAATGATTTTCTTCTGATTGGTAGATATTGATATACTAATAGGGGAGTGATCAGAACATGTCTTGGCCAGAGGAGTGACCTTGGTAGTGTTGAAGTAATTGTGCCAATTATTATTGTAGAGAACCCATTCGAAACGATTCCATTTTCTCCCATTTGTCCAACTGTATCTTGACCCATAAAACCCAACATCATTAAAATGACAGTCGAGGATAAGGTTGTTAAAGTCTTCTGAAATTTCGCGGCAATAAGAAGTACATAATAGATATTATTTAGGATTAAGGATAAAATTAAAGTCTCCAAGATTAATCCATGCACTGGTTATGTGCTCCATATTTCTTGAACTATTACGCATGACAGATCTTTAAATTTTGGTATTTTTAGCATAAACCACAGAGACTTTGAATTCTTTGTTGAAGAGATTGTGTTTAACATCCAGAGGAAGGAACTGATCCTTATCCACAAGAGTATTAACACTTTAATCTTGATTCCACATGAACCGCATTTTGTTGTTAATATTTCCTTTGTAGCAGCTGAATTCCAGTTTTCTAGCAATGATTTCCAGTTTAGAATGATGGACCATAGGTTCTTGCAAAGTCAAAAAGTCAATCTTTTTAAATGTTTTAAGGGATCTCAGTATTTTGAGAGTTTCATTGTTCTCCAACCCTCTGACATTCTAATTCAATATCGAGATTTTCATTTCTTTTATTTGGAGGGTTTAGCAGCTACTTTGAACTACATTAGTTTAGATGAAGAAGTACCAATATGATTCCAGTTTTTCATCTTTCTGGTCTTTTTATTTTCAACCCTTTTGAGATTCATTTCTTTCTCTTTTTCTTTGAATGCGGGTGAGTATGGAAGGCTGGAAATAGTTACTCTTGTTGGCGATTGAGGATCAGGGATAGAATTATCAGTGGTTTTATTGTTGGTGAGGAGTAAGCCTCTTTCAATTATATGCAATGCTTCAGTTATCTCAGGATTGTTGATAGTGTTTGATGGAATAGGTTCACATGAGTCTGGAATACTTTTTTGATCTTATCTAGGTTTCTCCAAGCTTTCCTCAGGGTGTTGTTCAATAAATTGGGTTGAATGAAGGTGTGAAGATTCTTTTCTGATTTTTGTTCGATCTGATTTCTCTTGTGGAATGATATTAATATCATATTTGCTGATAATAATAGATTTAAGTCTTGGTTCTTGATTTTGAATTTGGTTTATACCTATGTTAATCTTGGGAGAGAATTGGTTGTTAGGTGTTTGTGTTAAGGATTATTAGATTTCTTGCAGTCGGTTTGCTGGTGTCCAATGTACTTACAAAGGTTGCAGTAATTAAGAAGAGAATCATAAACAACATCAATCCAAAATTCTTCTTCTTCTTCTTCGTCAAAACAAATCCATAATTTCTTTGGTATAATTTTTGAAATATCAAATTCAACACAAGCTCTACAACAGTTGTGCCTAGCCCTGTTAGTAGTAGGAACCCATATGCTCAAATGAAATCCAATTCCTTTAACAATTTCAAAAATGGTCCATTCGTTAAACATGAATTCAGGGAGATTGGATAAAGTAACCTAGACTAGGGTTATGGGATTTTCGATATTAAGATTAAATTGTGGAGTCCATTTAAGGATTCACATGGTTTTGTTGCCAACTGCCCATATATTTCGCCTCCAAAGATTTTTCAGGTCTTCTTCGAGAATGAATTCGATGAATAAGTGCCTATAATCCCAGTTTGTAATATTGTAATTGCTTGCAAATCTGAAGTTTCTAAGAAAATTTCTAACAGTTTCAAGATTTGGTTTCCGAGTCCCAAATTTGCATATAATAGTATGTTTCGAGATGCCCAATAGTTTTTCTTTGTCCCTTCTTTGAAAATTGATAAAAGTGTGATCCGATTTCTTGATCCAGGTAACATTTTCGTGAAGGACTTCATGATTTCTGGGTTTTAGAACATCAACGAAGGCTCTGCTGGACTTTTGAGACTACTTCTTGTTAGCATAACTCGTGATGCTGGGATTTGCTTGCTCAAACATTGGATTATTGTGTATAGTTTGTTTATAACCAGAATCTGTTACAAGTAATTCATCAGAATGATTTCTTCTTTCTCATGATTGAGAATTATGTTCCAAGAACAGAGAAAACCTTCGGTGCAGATTGAGATGTGTTCATGGATGAGTAGCAGGATAAAATCTCACCTTCTTCCATGATCAAGCATAATTAACAAGAGATGAGAAAGAATTCTTAGCATGAGCAAGAACTAAGATTAAAATATGGCTCTGTTCTTGGAGAAAGAGTGAGAGCTTTCTTCTAATGGTGGTATATCCTAAAATTTTAATTCTCAATAACTATCGAAATCATATCCTAATTATATATAACTAGAAACAATAGATGATTTTTAAAAACAATTATCAAGACAATAATTCATTACATTCGTGATTTATAAATGATGTACTACTTATTTTAAAACGGTTATGTATATAAGTAACATACAACCACTAAATTGAACAAACTTTTATCAAATTAGAGTACATTTATAATATAAATACAAATACAATAATAATTAGATTTAAAATTTGATGAATAACTCAAGCTGAAAAACACTACAAAAAATAAAAATAAATTATATTATATTTACATCCACAGAACCTAGTCCAAACTAATTTTAAAAAACCTTAATTAATAGTTACGAATTAATCTGTTCTTGCAATCCTATAAAAAATTAAGATATATGTTTGCATTCTTATATAAATATTATATCTTTCCTATAATAATAATCTAACAAATTATTATTCACCTAACTAATATTTTTATTTTAAATATAAACGTTGGCAATATGCAAAACTTCAAATATAAAAATATTTGTAGAATAAATAGAAAAGAATTAAAAATTCAAAACTATGTTGTTTAGAAGTTGGAGTTAAGAATGAAATTCTAATAATTGAAAGTGTTGTTAATGATTTTGAGGGTTGGATAATATATGTACTATCTATCACATTAAATCTAGGTATGGGATACAATTACGCACGTGAACCTTGCCATTCTAATTTTTTATACTATTTTTGTCTCTTCG
Source organism: Limnanthes douglasii subsp. nivea (assembly GCA_036936605.1). Taxonomy (NCBI): domain Eukaryota; kingdom Viridiplantae; phylum Streptophyta; class Magnoliopsida; order Brassicales; family Limnanthaceae; genus Limnanthes; species Limnanthes douglasii. Next base: position 154,214,194 of record JAUPFV010000001.1, read on the forward strand.
ATGGAGTTGTCCACGGAATTACAACCTTGCGAATCTATTTTCTTATATTATTTTTGTCTCTTCGATACAGTTGTCCGCAATTACACACGTGAATCTATTTTTCTCTCTTGTGGTTTGTCTTTTCTCTTTTCTCTTTTGTTGGTTAATTTTATTATCATGCCTGTCTGTGGGCCTACTGCATTACTTCTGTAGAGACGTATATCCGATATTGGTGATTTAACACCACCCATCTCGTAGCTTTAATACTTTTTTATTTAAGGTAAATGATTCCGATAATACTCCTATTTTAAATAAATAGACAAAATAATTGGAACAAGATTGAAAGAAAAGCCCATATCACAATTAATATAATATGGATTGTATGATTTGTATCCATCTTCCATATACTCGCCACAAATAAAATCTTTGACCTTATTTTGTCTTCCGTTCTATCACATTCTTTTATAGTTATCCTCAGTGGCGGATCCAGAACTAAAATTTAAGGTATGCCCAAAAATATCTTGATCATCGATGTAGAAAACACTTTTTGCAGCATCATGAATCTTCTCTAGTATAGCAAGGGGCGTTGTAGAAGGTAACCATATATGGGATGACATACGCTAAAACATATGAAAATAATATGTTTAGTTAAGTGGAAAACACCTTTAAGTATTTGGTTAAGGATTCCAAAGATCCGTTCTAATTTAGCACGGTGTGAATTCGTGCTAATTTAGCACGAACTTAGCACGATGAGAATCTGTGCTCATTTAGCACGACAAGAATACGTGCTAATGTAGCATGACCTATGGACACTGCCTTGCACTTTTCATCACTGCAAATTAAAGATTCCTTCAATATCTCCATTTTGGCTTGAAATTTCTCAATAGGCTCAATTGTCTTATCTTTGGAAGCTTTGGCAGACACATAGGCGTGCCTCAAGTGCACGACTTCTGCAGTAGTTGTCTTGGCTAATCTAAATAGCATTGGCTATGGTTTCCACCTCTCTATTATTTCTAGATCCGTTAGAGACATACGCCGATATTGATGAGTCCGGTTTTTCTCACCACTCACTGTAGAAACCGGACAAGGGAAATTCGGATAAAAACCACTAAATTGAACAAACTTTTATCAAATTAGAGTACATTTATAATATAAATACAAATACAATAATAATTAGATTTAAAATTTGATGAATAACTCAAGCTGAAAAACACTACAAAAAATAAAAATAAATTATATTATATTTACATCCACAGAACCTAGTCCAAACTAATTTTAAAAAACCTTAATTAATAGTTACGAATTAATCTGTTCTTGCAATCCTATAAAAAATTAAGATATATGTTTGCATTCTTATATAAATATTATATCTTTCCTATAATAATAATCTAACAAATTATTATTCACCTAACTAATATTTTTATTTTAAATATAAACGTTGGCAATATGCAAAACTTCAAATATAAAAATATTTGTAGAATAAATAGAAAAGAATTAAAAATTCAAAACTATGTTGTTTAGAAGTTGGAGTTAAGAATGAAATTCTAATAATTGAAAGTGTTGTTAATGATTTTGAGGGTTGGATAATATATGTACTATCTATCACATTAAATCTAGGTATGGGATACAATTACGCACGTGAACCTTGCCATTCTAATTTTTTATACTATTTTTGTCTCTTCGATGGAGTTGTCCACGGAATTACAACCTTGCGAATCTATTTTCTTATATTATTTTTGTCTCTTCGATACAGTTGTCCGCAATTACACACGTGAATCTATTTTTCTCTCTTGTGGTTTGTCTTTTCTCTTTTCTCTTTTGTTGGTTAATTTTATTATCATGCCTGTCTGTGGGCCTACTGCATTACTTCTGTAGAGACGTATATCCGATATTGGTGATTTAACACCACCCATCTCGTAGCTTTAATACTTTTTTATTTAAGGTAAATGATTCCGATAATACTCCTATTTTAAATAAATAGACAAAATAATTGGAACAAGATTGAAAGAAAAGCCCATATCACAATTAATATAATATGGATTGTATGATTTGTATCCATCTTCCATATACTCGCCACAAATAAAATCTTTGACCTTATTTTGTCTTCCGTTCTATCACATTCTTTTATAGTTATCCTCAGTGGCGGATCCAGAACTAAAATTTAAGGTATGCCCAAAAATATCTTGATCATCGATGTAGAAAACACTTTTTGCAGCATCATGAATCTTCTCTAGTATAGCAAGGGGCGTTGTAGAAGGTAACCATATATGGGATGACATACGCTAAAACATATGAAAATAATATGTTTAGTTAAGTGGAAAACACCTTTAAGTATTTGGTTAAGGATTCCAAAGATCCGTTCTAATTTAGCACGGTGTGAATTCGTGCTAATTTAGCACGAACTTAGCACGATGAGAATCTGTGCTCATTTAGCACGACGAGAATACGTGCTAATGTAGCATGACCTATGGACACTGCCTTGCACTTTTCATCACTGCAAATTAAAGATTCCTTCAATATCTCCATTTTGGCTTGAAATTTCTCAATAGGCTCAATTGTCTTATCTTTGGAAGCTTTGGCAGACACATAGGCGTGCCTCAAGTGCACGACTTCTGCAGTAGTTGTCTTGGCTAATCTAAATAGCATTGGCCATGGTTTCCACCTCTCTATTATTTCTAGATCCGTTAGAGACATACGCCGATATTGATGAGTCCGGTTTTTCTCACCACTCACTGTAGAAACCGGACAAGGGAAATTCGGATAAAAACCACTAAATTGAACAAACTTTTATCAAATTAGAGTACATTTATAATATAAATACAAATACAATAATAATTAGATTTAAAATTTGATGAATAACTCAAGCTGAAAAACACTACAAAAAATAAAAATAAATTATATTATATTTACATCCACAGAACCTAGTCCAAACTAATTTTAAAAAACCTTAATTAATAGTTACGAATTAATCTGTTCTTGCAATCCTATAAAAAATTAAGATATATGTTTGCATTCTTATATAAATATTATATCTTTCCTATAATAATAATCTAACAAATTATTATTCACCTAACTAATATTTTTATTTTAAATATAAACGTTGGCAATATGCAAAACTTCAAATATAAAAATATTTGTAGAATAAATAGAAAAGAATTAAAAATTCAAAACTATGTTGTTTAGAAGTTGGAGTTAAGAATGAAATTCTAATAATTGAAAGTGTTGTTAATGATTTTGAGGGTTGGATAATATATGTACTATCTATCACATTAAATCTAGGTATGGGATACAATTACGCACGTGAACCTTGCCATTCTAATTTTTTATACTATTTTTGTCTCTTCGATGGAGTTGTCCACGGAATTACAACCTTGCGAATCTATTTTCTTATATTATTTTTGTCTCTTCGATACAGTTGTCCGCAATTACACACGTGAATCTATTTTTCTCTCTTGTGGTTTGTCTTTTCTCTTTTCTCTTTTGTTGGTTAATTTTATTATCATGCCTGTCTGTGGGCCTACTGCATTACTTCTGTAGAGACGTATATCCGATATTGGTGATTTAACACCACCCATCTCGTAGCTTTAATACTTTTTTATTTAAGGTAAATGATTCCGATAATACTCCTATTTTAAATAAATAGACAAAATAATTGGAACAAGATTGAAAGAAAAGCCCATATCACAATTAATATAATATGGATTGTATGATTTGTATCCATCTTCCATATACTCGCCACAAATAAAATCTTTGACCTTATTTTGTCTTCCGTTCTATCACATTCTTTTATAGTTATCCTCAGTGGCGGATCCAGAACTAAAATTTAAGGTATGCCCAAAAATATCTTGATCATCGATGTAGAAAACACTTTTTGCAGCATCATGAATCTTCTCTAGTATAGCAAGGGGCGTTGTAGAAGGTAACCATATATGGGATGACATACGCTAAAACATATGAAAATAATATGTTTAGTTAAGTGGAAAACACCTTTAAGTATTTGGTTAAGGATTCCAAAGATCCGTTCTAATTTAGCACGGTGTGAATTCGTGCTAATTTAGCACGAACTTAGCACGATGAGAATCTGTGCTCATTTAGCACGACGAGAATACGTGCTAATGTAGCATGACCTATGGACACTGCCTTGCACTTTTCATCACTGCAAATTAAAGATTCCTTCAATATCTCCATTTTGGCTTGAAATTTCTCAATAGGCTCAATTGTCTTATCTTTGGAAGCTTTGGCAGACACATAGGCGTGCCTCAAGTGCACGACTTCTGCAGTAGTTGTCTTGGCTAATCTAAATAGCATTGGCTATGGTTTCCACCTCTCTATTATTTCTAGATCCGTTAGAGACATACGCCGATATTGATGAGTCCGGTTTTTCTCACCACTCACTGTAGAAACCGGACAAGGGAAATTCGGATAAAAACCACTAAATTGAACAAACTTTTATCAAATTAGAGTACATTTATAATATAAATACAAATACAATAATAATTAGATTTAAAATTTGATGAATAACTCAAGCTGAAAAACACTACAAAAAATAAAAATAAATTATATTATATTTACATCCACAGAACCTAGTCCAAACTAATTTTAAAAAACCTTAATTAATAGTTACGAATTAATCTGTTCTTGCAATCCTATAAAAAATTAAGATATATGTTTGCATTCTTATATAAATATTATATCTTTCCTATAATAATAATCTAACAAATTATTATTCACCTAACTAATATTTTTATTTTAAATATAAACGTTGGCAATATGCAAAACTTCAAATATAAAAATATTTGTAGAATAAATAGAAAAGAATTAAAAATTCAAAACTATGTTGTTTAGAAGTTGGAGTTAAGAATGAAATTCTAATAATTGAAAGTGTTGTTAATGATTTTGAGGGTTGGATAATATATGTACTATCTATCACATTAAATCTAGGTATGGGATACAATTACGCACGTGAACCTTGCCATTCTAATTTTTTATACTATTTTTGTCTCTTCGATGGAGTTGTCCACGGAATTACAACCTTGCGAATCTATTTTCTTATATTATTTTTGTCTCTTCGATACAGTTGTCCGCAATTACACACGTGAATCTATTTTTCTCTCTTGTGGTTTGTCTTTTCTCTTTTCTCTTTTGTTGGTTAATTTTATTATCATGCCTGTCTGTGGGCCTACTGCATTACTTCTGTAGAGACGTATATCCGATATTGGTGATTTAACACCACCCATCTCGTAGCTTTAATACTTTTTTATTTAAGGTAAATGATTCCGATAATACTCCTATTTTAAATAAATAGACAAAATAATTGGAACAAGATTGAAAGAAAAGCCCATATCACAATTAATATAATATGGATTGTATGATTTGTATCCATCTTCCATATACTCGCCACAAATAAAATCTTTGACCTTATTTTGTCTTCCGTTCTATCACATTCTTTTATAGTTATCCTCAGTGGCGGATCCAGAACTAAAATTTAAGGTATGCCCAAAAATATCTTGATCATCGATGTAGAAAACACTTTTTGCAGCATCATGAATCTTCTCTAGTATAGCAAGGGGCGTTGTAGAAGGTAACCATATATGGGATGACATACGCTAAAACATATGAAAATAATATGTTTAGTTAAGTGGAAAACACCTTTAAGTATTTGGTTAAGGATTCCAAAGATCCGTTCTAATTTAGCACGGTGTGAATTCGTGCTAATTTAGCACGAACTTAGCACGATGAGAATCTGTGCTCATTTAGCACGACGAGAATACGTGCTAATGTAGCATGACCTATGGACACTGCCTTGCACTTTTCATCACTGCAAATTAAAGATTCCTTCAATATCTCCATTTTGGCTTGAAATTTCTCAATAGGCTCAATTGTCTTATCTTTGGAAGCTTTGGCAGACACATAGGCGTGCCTCAAGTGCACGACTTCTGCAGTAGTTGTCTTGGCTAATCTAAATAGCATTGGCTATGGTTTCCACCTCTCTATTATTTCTAGATCCGTTAGAGACATACGCCGATATTGATGAGTCCGGTTTTTCTCACCACTCACTGTAGAAACCGGACAAGGGAAATTCGGATAAAAACCACTAAATTGAACAAACTTTTATCAAATTAGAGTACATTTATAATATAAATACAAATACAATAATAATTAGATTTAAAATTTGATGAATAACTCAAGCTGAAAAACACTACAAAAAATAAAAATAAATTATATTATATTTACATCCACAGAACCTAGTCCAAACTAATTTTAAAAAACCTTAATTAATAGTTACGAATTAATCTGTTCTTGCAATCCTATAAAAAATTAAGATATATGTTTGCATTCTTATATAAATATTATATCTTTCCTATAATAATAATCTAACAAATTATTATTCACCTAACTAATATTTTTATTTTAAATATAAACGTTGGCAATATGCAAAACTTCAAATATAAAAATATTTGTAGAATAAATAGAAAAGAATTAAAAATTCAAAACTATGTTGTTTAGAAGTTGGAGTTAAGAATGAAATTCTAATAATTGAAAGTGTTGTTAATGATTTTGAGGGTTGGATAATATATGTACTATCTATCACATTAAATCTAGGTATGGGATACAATTACGCACGTGAACCTTGCCATTCTAATTTTTTATACTATTTTTGTCTCTTCGATGGAGTTGTCCACGGAATTACAACCTTGCGAATCTATTTTCTTATATTATTTTTGTCTCTTCGATACAGTTGTCCGCAATTACACACGTGAATCTATTTTTCTCTCTTGTGGTTTGTCTTTTCTCTTTTCTCTTTTGTTGGTTAATTTTATTATCATGCCTGTCTGTGGGCCTACTGCATTACTTCTGTAGAGACCTATATCCGATATTGGTGATTTAACACCACCCATCTCGTAGCTTTAATACTTTTTTATTTAAGGTAAATGATTCCGATAATACTCCTATTTTAAATAAATAGACAAAATAATTGGAACAAGATTGAAAGAAAAGCCCATATCACAATTAATATAATATGGATTGTATGATTTGTATCCATCTTCCATATACTCGCCACAAATAAAATCTTTGACCTTATTTTGTCTTCCGTTCTATCACATTCTTTTATAGTTATCCTCAGTGGCGGATCCAGAACTAAAATTTAAGGTATGCCCAAAAATATCTTGATCATCGATGTAGAAAACACTTTTTGCAGCATCATGAATCTTCTCTAGTATAGCAAGGGGCGTTGTAGAAGGTAACCATATATGGGATGACATACGCTAAAACATATGAAAATAATATGTTTAGTTAAGTGGAAAACACCTTTAAGTATTTGGTTAAGGATTCCAAAGATCCGTTCTAATTTAGCACGGTGTGAATTCGTGCTAATTTAGCACGAACTTAGCACGATGAGAATCTGTGCTCATTTAGCACGACGAGAATACGTGCTAATGTAGCATGACCTATGGACACTGCCTTGCACTTTTCATCACTGCAAATTAAAGATTCCTTCAATATCTCCATTTTGGCTTGAAATTTCTCAATAGGCTCAATTGTCTTATCTTTGGAAGCTTTGGCAGACACATAGGCGTGCCTCAAGTGCACGACTTCTGCAGTAGTTGTCTTGGCTAATCTAAATAGCATTGGCTATGGTTTCCACCTCTCTATTATTTCTAGATCCGTTAGAGACATACGCCGATATTGATGAGTCCGGTTTTTCTCACCACTCACTGTAGAAACCGGACAAGGGAAATTCGGATAAAAACCACTAAATTGAACAAACTTTTATCAAATTAGAGTACATTTATAATATAAATACAAATACAATAATAATTAGATTTAAAATTTGATGAATAACTCAAGCTGAAAAACACTACAAAAAATAAAAATAAATTATATTATATTTACATCCACAGAACCTAGTCCAAACTAATTTTAAAAAACCTTAATTAATAGTTACGAATTAATCTGTTCTTGCAATCCTATAAAAACTTAAGATATATGTTTGCATTCTTATATAAATATTATATCTTTCCTATAATAATAATCTAACAAATTATTATTCACCTAACTAATATTTTTATTTTAAATATAAACGTTGGCAATATGCAAAACTTCAAATATAAAAATATTTGTAGAATAAATAGAAAAGAATTAAAAATTCAAAACTATGTTGTTTAGAAGTTGGAGTTAAGAATGAAATTCTAATAATTGAAAGTGTTGTTAATGATTTTGAGGGTTGGATAATATATGTACTATCTATCACATTAAATCTAGGTATGGGATACAATTACGCACGTGAACCTTGCCATTCTAATTTTTTATACTATTTTTGTCTCTTCGATGGAGTTGTCCACGGAATTACAACCTTGCGAATCTATTTTCTTATATTATTTTTGTCTCTTCGATACAGTTGTCCGCAATTACACACGTGAATCTATTTTTCTCTCTTGTGGTTTGTCTTTTCTCTTTTCTCTTTTGTTGGTTAATTTTATTATCATGCCTGTCTGTGGGCCTACTGCATTACTTCTGTAGAGACGTATATCCGATATTGGTGATTTAACACCACCCATCTCGTAGCTTTAATACTTTTTTATTTAAGGTAAATGATTCCGATAATACTCCTATTTTAAATAAATAGACAAAATAATTGGAACAAGATTGAAAGAAAAGCCCATATCACAATTAATATAATATGGATTGTATGATTTGTATCCATCTTCCATATACTCGCCACAAATAAAATCTTTGACCTTATTTTGTCTTCCGTTCTATCACATTCTTTTATAGTTATCCTCAGTGGCGGATCCAGAACTAAAATTTAAGGTATGCCCAAAAATATCTTGATCATCGATGTAGAAAACACTTTTTGCAGCATCATGAATCTTCTCTAGTATAGCAAGGGGCGTTGTAGAAGGTAACCATATATGGGATGACATACGCTAAAACATATGAAAATAATATGTTTAGTTAAGTGGAAAACACCTTTAAGTATTTGGTTAAGGATTCCAAAGATCCGTTCTAATTTAGCACGGTGTGAATTCGTGCTAATTTAGCACGAACTTAGCACGATGAGAATCTGTGCTCATTTAGCACGACGAGAATACGTGCTAATGTAGCATGACCTATGGACACTGCCTTGCACTTTTCATCACTGCAAATTAAAGATTCCTTCAATATCTCCATTTTGGCTTGAAATTTCTCAATAGGCTCAATTGTCTTATCTTTGGAAGCTTTGGCAGACACATAGGCGTGCCTCAAGTGCACGACTTCTGCAGTAGTTGTCTTGGCTAATCTAAATAGCATTGGCTATGGTTTCCACCTCTCTATTATTTCTAGATCCGTTAGAGACATACGCCGATATTGATGAGTCCGGTTTTTCTCACCACTCACTGTAGAAACCGGACAAGGGAAATTCGGATAAAAACCACTAAATTGAACAAACTTTTATCAAATTAGAGTACATTTATAATATAAATACAAATACAATAATAATTAGATTTAAAATTTGATGAATAACTCAAGCTGAAAAACACTACAAAAAATAAAAATAAATTATATTATATTTACATCCACAGAACCTAGTCCAAACTAATTTTAAAAAACCTTAATTAATAGTTACGAATTAATCTGTTCTTGCAATCCTATAAAAAATTAAGATATATGTTTGCATTCTTATATAAATATTATATCTTTCCTATAATAATAATCTAACAAATTATTATTCACCTAACTAATATTTTTATTTTAAATATAAACGTTGGCAATATGCAAAACTTCAAATATAAAAATATTTGTAGAATAAATAGAAAAGAATTAAAAATTCAAAACTATGTTGTTTAGAAGTTGGAGTTAAGAATGAAATTCTAATAATTGAAAGTGTTGTTAATGATTTTGAGGGTTGGATAATATATGTACTATCTATCACATTAAATCTAGGTATGGGATACAATTACGCACGTGAACCTTGCCATTCTAATTTTTTATACTATTTTTGTCTCTTCGATGGAGTTGTCCACGGAATTACAACCTTGCGAATCTATTTTCTTATATTATTTTTGTCTCTTCGATACAGTTGTCCGCAATTACACACGTGAATCTATTTTTCTCTCTTGTGGTTTGTCTTTTCTCTTTTCTCTTTTGTTGGTTAATTTTATTATCATGCCTGTCTGTGGGCCTACTGCATTACTTCTGTAGAGACCTATATCCGATATTGGTGATTTAACACCACCCATCTCGTAGCTTTAATACTTTTTTATTTAAGGTAAATGATTCCGATAATACTCCTATTTTAAATAAATAGACAAAATAATTGGAACAAGATTGAAAGAAAAGCCCATATCACAATTAATATAATATGGATTGTATGATTTGTATCCATCTTCCATATACTCGCCACAAATAAAATCTTTGACCTTATTTTGTCTTCCGTTCTATCACATTCTTTTATAGTTATCCTCAGTGGCGGATCCAGAACTAAAATTTAAGGTATGCCCAAAAATATCTTGATCATCGATGTAGAAAACACTTTTTGCAGCATCATGAATCTTCTCTAGTATAGCAAGGGGCGTTGTAGAAGGTAACCATATATGGGATGACATACGCTAAAACATATGAAAATAATATGTTTAGTTAAGTGGAAAACACCTTTAAGTATTTGGTTAAGGATTCCAAAGATCCGTTCTAATTTAGCACGGTGTGAATTCGTGCTAATTTAGCACGAACTTAGCACGATGAGAATCTGTGCTCATTTAGCACGACGAGAATACGTGCTAATGTAGCATGACCTATGGACACTGCCTTGCACTTTTCATCACTGCAAATTAAAGATTCCTTCAATATCTCCATTTTGGCTTGAAATTTCTCAATAGGCTCAATTGTCTTATCTTTGGAAGCTTTGGCAGACACATAGGCGTGCCTCAAGTGCACGACTTCTGCAGTAGTTGTCTTGGCTAATCTAAATAGCATTGGCTATGGTTTCCACCTCTCTATTATTTCTAGATCCGTTAGAGACATACGCCGATATTGATGAGTCCGGTTTTTCTCACCACTCACTGTAGAAACCGGACAAGGGAAATTCGGATAAAAACCACTAAATTGAACAAACTTTTATCAAATTAGAGTACATTTATAATATAAATACAAATACAATAATAATTAGATTTAAAATTTGATGAATAACTCAAGCTGAAAAACACTACAAAAAATAAAAATAAATTATATTATATTTACATCCACAGAACCTAGTCCAAACTAATTTTAAAAAACCTTAATTAATAGTTACGAATTAATCTGTTCTTGCAATCCTATAAAAAATTAAGATATATGTTTGCATTCTTATATAAATATTATATCTTTCCTATAATAATAATCTAACAAATTATTATTCACCTAACTAATATTTTTATTTTAAATATAAACGTTGGCAATATGCAAAACTTCAAATATAAAAATATTTGTAGAATAAATAGAAAAGAATTAAAAATTCAAAACTATGTTGTTTAGAAGTTGGAGTTAAGAATGAAATTCTAATAATTGAAAGTGTTGTTAATGATTTTGAGGGTTGGATAATATATGTACTATCTATCACATTAAATCTAGGTATGGGATACAATTACGCACGTGAACCTTGCCATTCTAATTTTTTATACTATTTTTGTCTCTTCGATGGAGTTGTCCACGGAATTACAACCTTGCGAATCTATTTTCTTATATTATTTTTGTCTCTTCGATACAGTTGTCCGCAATTACACACGTGAATCTATTTTTCTCTCTTGTGGTTTGTCTTTTCTCTTTTCTCTTTTGTTGGTTAATTTTATTATCATGCCTGTCTGTGGGCCTACTGCATTACTTCTGTAGAGACGTATATCCGATATTGGTGATTTAACACCACCCATCTCGTAGCTTTAATACTTTTTTATTTAAGGTAAATGATTCCGATAATACTCCTATTTTAAATAAATAGACAAAATAATTGGAACAAGATTGAAAGAAAAGCCCATATCACAATTAATATAATATGGATTGTATGATTTGTATCCATCTTCCATATACTCGCCACAAATAAAATCTTTGACCTTATTTTGTCTTCCGTTCTATCACATTCTTTTATAGTTATCCTCAGTGGCGGATCCAGAACTAAAATTTAAGGTATGCCCAAAAATATCTTGATCATCGATGTAGAAAACACTTTTTGCAGCATCATGAATCTTCTCTAGTATAGCAAGGGGCGTTGTAGAAGGTAACCATATATGGGATGACATACGCTAAAACATATGAAAATAATATGTTTAGTTAAGTGGAAAACACCTTTAAGTATTTGGTTAAGGATTCCAAAGATCCGTTCTAATTTAGCACGGTGTGAATTCGTGCTAATTTAGCACGAACTTAGCACGATGAGAATCTGTGCTCATTTAGCACGACGAGAATACGTGCTAATGTAGCATGACCTATGGACACTGCCTTGCACTTTTCATCACTGCAAATTAAAGATTCCTTCAATATCTCCATTTTGGCTTGAAATTTCTCAATAGGCTCAATTGTCTTATCTTTGGAAGCTTTGGCAGACACATAGGCGTGCCTCAAGTGCACGACTTCTGCAGTAGTTGTCTTGGCTAATCTAAATAGCATTGGCTATGGTTTCCACCTCTCTATTATTTCTAGATCCGTTAGAGACATACGCCGATATTGATGAGTCCGGTTTTTCTCACCACTCACTGTAGAAACCGGACAAGGGAAATTCGGATAAAAACCACTAAATTGAACAAACTTTTATCAAATTAGAGTACATTTATAATATAAATACAAATACAATAATAATTAGATTTAAAATTTGATGAATAACTCAAGCTGAAAAACACTACAAAAAATAAAAATAAATTATATTATATTTACATCCACAGAACCTAGTCCAAACTAATTTTAAAAAACCTTAATTAATAGTTACGAATTAATCTGTTCTTGCAATCCTATAAAAAATTAAGATATATGTTTGCATTCTTATATAAATATTATATCTTTCCTATAATAATAATCTAACAAATTATTATTCACCTAACTAATATTTTTATTTTAAATATAAACGTTGGCAATATGCAAAACTTCAAATATAAAAATATTTGTAGAATAAATAGAAAAGAATTAAAAATTCAAAACTATGTTGTTTAGAAGTTGGAGTTAAGAATGAAATTCTAATAATTGAAAGTGTTGTTAATGATTTTGAGGGTTGGATAATATATGTACTATCTATCACATTAAATCTAGGTATGGGATACAATTACGCACGTGAACCTTGCCATTCTAATTTTTTTATACTATTTTTGTCTCTTCGATGGAGTTGTCCACGGAATTACAACCTTGCGAATCTATTTTCTTATATTATTTTTGTCTCTTCGATACAGTTGTCCGCAATTACACACGTGAATCTATTTTTCTCTCTTGTGGTTTGTCTTTTCTCTTTTCTCTTTTGTTGGTTAATTTTATTATCATGCCTGTCTGTGGGCCTACTGCATTACTTCTGTAGAGACGTATATCCGATATTGGTGATTTAACACCACCCATCTCGTAGCTTTAATACTTTTTTATTTAAGGTAAATGATTCCGATAATACTCCTATTTTAAATAAATAGACAAAATAATTGGAACAAGATTGAAAGAAAAGCCCATATCACAATTAATATAATATGGATTGTATGATTTGTATCCATCTTCCATATACTCGCCACAAATAAAATCTTTGACCTTATTTTGTCTTCCGTTCTATCACATTCTTTTATAGTTATCCTCAGTGGCGGATCCAGAACTAAAATTTAAGGTATGCCCAAAAATATCTTGATCATCGATGTAGAAAACACTTTTTGCAGCATCATGAATCTTCTCTAGTATAGCAAGGGGCGTTGTAGAAGGTAACCATATATGGGATAACTTATCCTCTTAACCGAGCGGCCCTTTACATTAATTATTGTAGGTTTTGGCTGAACTATTTTTTTTTTTAAATTGTTAAAAAAGAAGGTCAGTTTTTTATCATTTTATTTTGGAAGACATATTAATAAAGACCCGTTTTACAAACCTACTATTACAAATAAAGAGTTAAGATAATTTATAAAATGTTGCTAAAAAACCCTCGACATAAAGATCCGTTTTTGAACAAGGTAATCTTTCCCTCTCTTTCCCTCTCCCTCTAACTTCCTCTCTCTCCTCCAACACTACTCCGACGACAACGATCGTTTAACTCCGACGAAGCAACACGGCACCTGCTCCGGCGAAACAACAACGGTAACTACTACGATCGATTCAAACAAATTCATCAACGAATTCGACTGAACTGTTCGACTCCGACGAATTCGACTGAACTGTTCGACTCTGATAACGTCATCAAATCCGATCAAGACTTCGGTCAGAGTATCAAAGTATCAACGACAACACACAACGGTAAACCAGTAAGTTTAAAGTTGTTTTACGATTTTTATTATTCAGTTAGTTTACAATTACGATTACAGAAAATTCTATGGTTCGAACACACCGTTTCGAGTCTGTTTTCCACTGACGAACAATGCTTACTCGTGTATCGCTTTAGCGAGACACGAGACGCTGTAGAAACAGCTTAATCAAAATATAATTTCAATTACATAAAGCATTACTAAATGTTACTGCTGTTGTATAGGTTTCGCAGATAGAATTTAGGTAATTGTAGGTTTTTTATATAGGTTTCGCATCTACTAGAGTCTACTGGTTATAGATTTAATTGTGTTTCGTATCTATGATCTTTGGACAAAGAAGACTGCATACAAAAAACACAGGGATGTAATTGAACAGATTGCGATGACATATGATGATGAAGAAGCATTTAAATTGGGGGAAAAGTTTTTAAAGCTTACAAACCATGATATAAAGATCATTTTTGGTTTAAAACATGGCGATGAAAATATGCCACTTCAAGCAAAAAGTTTTGAACCTAAGTTTTCAGAATTAGAAGATGAAGAAAAATCAAGGATAATAAAGAAGTATTTTTCTGAGAAGACATCAAGAAAAGTTGATGGAAGTAGAGCAAGAACGATTCCTAACAAACTTATAAAGGTTCGCAAATTCCATCTTTCTCACATTTTCTGACTGTTGTAATACTTGCATAAGTTGTTTCTCATCTACTACTTCTACTTTACATAAGGTTACACATCTATCTTTTTAAACTGTTTCATATTAAACTAGGTATCGCATCTATCACGTTAGGCCTCTTTCATATTGAACAACGTTCCGCATCTACTATGATTAAATCAGTTTTCGCATCTATCAAATTAGGCCTGTTCCAAATTAAACACGTTCCGCATC
The DNA here is from genome assembly GCA_036936605.1 of Limnanthes douglasii subsp. nivea. NCBI lineage: Eukaryota > Viridiplantae > Streptophyta > Magnoliopsida > Brassicales > Limnanthaceae > Limnanthes > Limnanthes douglasii. The sequence continues at coordinate 154,229,485 of JAUPFV010000001.1, forward strand.
TAGTAAAATTAGTACCCGTTTCGCATCTATTATTACCGTTTACACAGGTTCCGCATCTATCTAAATATAATTACTAAAGTTTCGCATTTATCAGATTTAGAAAATGGTTTTGCTTGTTTGTAGGATGCAATAAAGATAGCAGTAAAAACATCTGGACAAGAGGCAATAGAAGATGTTGTCATACTCTTTATATTGCTAGCCTGTTCTACCTTGTTTTTATCTACATCTGGAGATATACTAGCTTCGACGGTGGTCTATTATGTTGAACACCTAGTTAAAATAAACAACTACAATTGGGCTGAACATGTATACTTACGATGAAGCTGACAGAAGAAGAATTTGGAGGAAAATTCCAAATAGATGAAGAAAATATTGATGTTCCTCAAGAAAATGATATTGTTCCACCAATATAACTAGTAAACCTCAACGAAGATGAAGATGATTTGCATTGGGATACGCTACAAGAACAAGCTGTAGCAGATTCTACAAATAGCGAAAAAACACTTGACCAATACATAGTTAAACCACGCCAAAAAGTTCCAAGAACTAAAAAGACTACAACACGACGAAGAAAACCAGTACAGAACCTGAAAGAGAAAACTTTACCAGTGGATACAGTTGGTGCCCCAATTGCAAGAAAAGTGAATACAACATCACAGATTCTTAGGAATCTAAAGAAACCTGAAAAGACAATACAAAGAGTTATAAAATAAACATTTCGGACAGGTTATACCATCTCAAAACAGAAAACAGAAGGTTGAAGAAATTACTAGCAAGAGAAAAGGTAAAAAATATATTATTATATCATATTTGCTATAAATTCCGCATCTAGTATCATCATTACAGAAGGTTGCGCATCTAGCATCATTATAACTGAAAGTTTCGCATTTACTTGTAATTAACGTTTGTCATCTATCATTCTGTTAAAAGTTCTACATCTATCATTCTGTTTCACATTTCGCATCTATCTTTATGTACACGTTCCGCATCTATCTTTATGTACACGTTCCGCATCTAACATTTCTTTTTAGTTCCACATCTATCATTTTTTGACGTTCCGCATCTATCAATTATTTGACTTCAACGTTTCGCATCTAGGTTTATGAATGTTAATATTTCGCATCTATTATTTATCTTCTGATGTCAAATATTTCGCATCTATCTTATTATTTTACAGCAAGTTAACACAATAGCCCCAGCCCCAGCGCCAACCACAACCCCAGACCCACCCACAATCCTAACAACACCACCACCATTAGACGCAGACAAACCTCACACTGACCCAGTCTCTATCAAATATTTGCTAGATGCAAAACTCTACATAAAACCTGCAAATATGGAGAAGATGATAGTTGCGAAACCTGTGTAAATATCAATGCACATAAAAGATTGATAGATGCAAAACCTAAGGAAATCTATAACCTGAAGACACTAGTAGATGCGAAATCTATATAAAAAACCTACAATTACCTAAATTCTATCTGCGAAACTTATACAAAGGCGGTAACATTTAGTAAGACTTTCTGTAATTGAAATTACATTTTGATTAAGCAGTTTCTACAGTGTCTCGTGTCTCGCTAAAGCGAGACACGAGTAAGAACTGTTTATCAGTGAAAAACAAACTGGAAACAGTGTTTTTGAACCCTAGATTTCAGTAATCGTAATTGTAATCGAACTGAATAATCGTAATCGTAAAACAGTTTTAAAGTTACTGGTTCACCGTTGTTTGTCGTCGTTAATACTCTAATAACCTGACCGGAGTTTTTATCGGAGTTGATAACGTTATCGGAGTCGAACAATGGAGTTGAATTCGTTGGAGTCGTAAGTCGGACAATGGTTTTTAAATTCGTTGGAGTCGATCGTAGTAGGTACCGTGTTGATTCGCCGGAGTCAAACAGAGTAGTTAGTGCAGTTTTCGTTGGAGTATTTTTGGAAGAGAGAAAGAGCGAGAGGAAGTTAAAGAGAGAGGAAGTTAGAAAAAAAGAAAGAGGGAGATGAGAGGTTATAGTGTTACAAAACGGGTCTTTATATCGATGGTATATTTAGTAGACAAATTGTAAATTATTTTGGATCTTTATTGATAATAGATTTGTAAAACGGATCTTTATTAGTATGTCTTCCTTTTTATAGTTTAAATAGATAAAGATGATGGTATACTTTCATAACGAAATAATAATTCTGTTATTTGTAATAATTAGGTGCTCTTACAAAAGTTTAGGAAGAGATTGACATGGAAGCGAATAAACTGACTGACCTATAAGTGTTTATAGGTCAGGGTTTTATCGGAACCGAACCGGACCGTTAAACTTATTAGTTCGGATTGGACTGAACCGCTAAGCTTTTAGTTCTATAGTTTTGGAACCAGATCGTTAAACTTATCAGTTCGGATTGTACTGAACGGTTAAGCTTTTGATTCTATATTTTTGGAACCGGACCGGACCGCTAAATTTTCGGTTCTATATTTTGGAATCGGACCGGACCGCTAGGTTTTTTGTCTGGCTTGATTCGGTCCGGTTCGGTCCAATTTTGTTCGGTTCCAGTTCTAGTTCCGTCCGAATCTGTTTTGGTCCAGTTTCGGTTCGGTCCGTTACCGGTCCGGTCCGGTCCGGTCCATTTAAAATAATTAAATTTAATTAAAATTTAATTTTCAACTTTTTTTTAATAAATAAATAACATAAAAATCAAAAGTTTAAAAGTTAATCGATGATTTTTTTATTAAAAATAGGTAATTAACTATAATATATAAAAAATTGATAATAATAATAATAAACTAATCAGATCTAACGGTTTTATCGGTTCGATTCCTTATCGGTTTTACTATTTATCAATTTTATCGATTCGGTTTTATCGGTTTACCGATTTTATCGATTCGTTTTCTGATAGGTTTATTGGTTTTATCGGTTCGATTCCATATCAATTTGTTGTTTTGGTCTCTTATCGGTTTCAATTTTTAAAATGAAACTCCGAACTGTACCATTAAAATTAGGTCCGATTATTGTAGATTAGATAATATCCGATTATTGTAGATTAGATAATATTGAATGATTATAAGATTATATTGAATGATTGTCCGACCCATTGCGGTAATATTGAATGATTATAAGATTATATGTTATTTTTATTTGTTTAAAAATGCGTTCAAAACGAGTGAGGTATAGGTCTCCATCTTTTCATCTACATATGAACCAACATAGAAACCCTGAGTCAAACGTTTGCTTTACAGTACTACACATTGGTGAAAGATATAATATGGAGTACAATTCAGAAGGGACAAAAAGGAAAAAACTAGTGAGGTATGGGTCTCCACTCTCCATGTTCTATTTTTATGTGTTGGCACTTGGCACTAGGAGTAGAGATGAAACAAATTCATTTTTATTTTTACAACCCCATTATGGATGAATTCAACTTCAGTATATCACTCACTTTTAAAACAAATTCAACTTCGACTAAAGTACGTCTTTATTTTTTTTTTCCTTTTCAAATTGGGCCTTTTATTAATTGATAGGATTAGAGTTTTAGAAATGAGTCAAATTTCGAGACGTTTTGGTGATCCTGAACGTTGGACTATTGATTTGTGTCCTGAATTTGATGAAAATTTTAAAGCTAATGTTGAAGAAGGTCGTCCATGTATAGTTCATTCATTTACTCCTCTTTTGCATGAAGTGTTTTGTGATCCTGTTATGGTTGTTGATTTTAGTGTACGCCGTTGTTCTTGTGGTTTGTGGAAACATGAGTGTTTTCCTTGTTCTCATGATGTAGCTCCTATATTTTATATAGATACATATCATATGGAATATGTTGAGCCATGCTATTTTGTAAGCTCTTATAAGGCAACATATTCATATGGTATAACTGCATTTACTACTTTTGGTCAAGAATCTACTTCAACAACTTCTCAAAATCTACTTCCTCCAGTTTAAAAAAGGAGAGCTGGACGACCTAAGAAGAAAAAAATTCGATCTAGAGGAAAATTAAGTATTCGTAAGATAACGTGTTCTTGTTGTCGTAAATCTGGTCATAACAGACGCACATGTGTAGACATTTTGTAATATGAATGTAATTTTTGATACTTTTAGTTTTTTTGAGCTGTGTTTGTCATAATGACAATAGATTGGGAGCATTTCAATGGATGCTAGATGCGAAACCTTTTGTTATATGGACTTGCTAGATGTGAAACGTGTAATAACCAACATGATGGGCTGTGATAGATACGAGACACGTGTTATAAGATTTACTGAAGTGAATGTCAAACGTTTGATAGATGCGAAACAGCTTACACACAAATACACTAATTTAATAGTTGCAGAACCTTGGATAATTAAATATATTATACTGTGGGTAGTTGCAAAACGTTGTATTTAAGTACATTTTTTTGCACATGGTAAACCAGCCCATAAAATACATTTTTGATCTAAGTGTTAAAATATGAATGCAAATAAATAAATAAAATGATCTAGTTTATTATGAAACAGGTGGAATAAATGCTAAGTTTAGTAAAACAAAATACAAACTTAAAAAAATTTAAAAATAGAGTCTTCGTCTTCAAACTCTATTTAACCAGACCCTTAGTCTTCTAATTTGATTTGGGTCATCAAAAAACAAAAAGATAAACTTCTTCCTACCTATAGTTTAAACAAAAAAAAACATACCCTTCACCTAACCATCAACCAGAGTCATATTCGTTGTCTTTAGAGTCATCTTCCTCTAAATATTCTTTGTCTTCATCTTCTTCGTCTTCGGTGTCGTAATCGCCTTCCATCTGGTCTCTTTTCCTCTTTATTTTTAGGAGGACAAAAATAGGATTCTCATCTAGCTCCTCTTCATCTTCTGAATAAGCCTCTTCAGTATAAGAATCTTTGAAAAAAGAACCGAAACTTTCATCAGAATTGTTGTCTGAAAGCTCGTCTGTCGTTGTATGTTTCTACTCTTCCCTGGCCTCTGGGGAACGAATGGGAGAAGTGATATCACTGTAACAGGGACCATCATCTGAAGAATTGTTAAAATATGACATTTTTTCAAAGCAAGTTTTTAAGAAGTGAAAAGTTTTAGAAAATTTTCATTGAGAATGAAGGGAGCTTTTATGTTTGAGAACTGAAAGAGTTAAGTGATATTTTATAGAGGTAGCTAAAGTGTTATAAGAAGGTGAACAGTTTAAAGATTAAACAAAATTTAATTTATTGTTTGATATTGTTTAGATTTGCAATTAATGCAATGTAATAATTAGTATCTATTAGTTGTCAAGTCATGTAAGTAAATATCAAACCAAAGTAAAGCCATTAGTTTGATTTTTGAATTTTGAAGTTTATGTTTGAGATTGGTAGATTATTTTAACTACCAGAAAGAAAAAACAATAGATTAATTATACCAGAAACAAAAGAAAAATAATTTAGTAGATGCGAAATACTCATTAGAATAGGAAACCTGGATGCGAAACATTGTGTAAAAGTCATATGATAAATGCGAAACGTGTTATTTACCTTTCTATTGTAGATGCGAAATGACATGTGAAATATAAGGGAATATGCTATGCTAGATGTGGGACAGTGCATTTAAATTTTTGATAGGTTAATTTGTAATTAATGTAGTGCAATGATGAGTATCTTAGACTTGTCAAATCATGTAAGAAAACATCAAATCAAACTAAAGTTGCTAGTTTGATTTTTGAATTTTTGAAATATATATGTGTGAGATTGGTTGAGTTTATAAACTACAAATATATATTTACTTCTGTTAGTGGTAATTTGGATGAAAAATAATTAGTCCAGAAGGTAGGAAAGAGTATCCAAGAGGAAAAATAAATTGGTAGATGCAAAATATGCATTAGAATATAAAAGAGAGATGCGAAACCTTATGTAAAAATTATATATTAGATGCGAAACGTATTATTGACCTTTGTCTAGTAGATGCAGAATGACATGTGAAATATAAAAAAAAAATATGATATGCTAGATGCGGGACAATGTATTTAAATTTCTGATAGATTAATTTATTAAGAAGGTGAAAATACTACAAGCTTTGACAGAAGTAATATCTTTGGTTGATATATATGAGCTTTTGTAATTAATGCAGTGTAATGATGAGTATCTTAGACTTGTCAAATCATGTAAGAAAATATCGAGTCAAACTAAAGCTACTCGTTTGATTTTTGACTTTATATATATATATATATATATATATATATATATATATATATATATATATATATATATATATGTGAGATTGGTTGAGTTTATTAATATATGTACTTTTTGTAAGTGATAATTGGATATAGAGCAGAAGATAGGAAAGAGTTTCCAAGAGAAAAAATAAAGCGATAGATGTGAAACATGCATTAGAATATAAACGAGAGATGCGGAACCAGTTGATCGTTCAAGATAGATGCGAAACGCATGTTATTACAAGTTAGGTAGATGTGAAACCTTAGCTGTTAGACAGTTTGCATGTAAAAAAATATTACAAACATCACAAAAAGAAGTAAAACAAATATTAGTAATCCTTGTCCAAATATTTGTTAGTGTTCATGTCATTAAGAAACATGTAGAACATTTATGCTCTTCTTAATGGTGTAATCTCAGAAGTTTTGTGAAAGTTAAGTTTCCCATGCAAAATATAATCTTTGAAGTAATCACAGACCATTACTCCGCAATCAATTGATCCAGGTCTTTGTTTAGGAATCTTTACTGGACAAACTATCTTTATTGGTTCTTCTGATTGTAAAATGTTTTTGTTTTGGAGGTATGCAATCTGTAATTTAATAAACATACAAATAAATCCGATTTATATATATATATATATATATATGTTCTATGAAATTATTATTAAAGAGAGACACTTACTAATCTTTCTGCAGTTTTTCTTGTTAGATCTGGACATTTTGGTATTGGGTTTAGATTTATTGCTTTTTCATGTTCAACATCTATTACTAATAATGTCCAATGGTTAACATTCCCAGGTCTACCTTCTGTTGGAAGCGGAACGAATATTAAACCTTATGTGATGCCTCGTAGCTTATCGTCAACATATAATATTACATCCATATTTCGGTTCAGAAGATGCTACATTGGATGAGTAATAATTGGAAACATTTATGTTTATAAATTAATACATGTTGTAAAAGTATTTTATTCTTACCATTACGCTTCCAGATAAGTATGTTACTGGCATAAATTATCCCTGACTACTTGCAACTGGTATTTGAAATTTGTGTTGTTTAAGGTTACTATATATAACCATCAATTACCTGTGTTGTCAAAAGTTTAAACCAGCAGTTTGTTAACATATGATTGGGGAAACAATGTATATAAAGTAAATTTAAATTTAAATTTTACCGTAGAGTTGATTTCATCTTCATCTGCTATCTCTATTAAAGTACTAACAAAAATATTAGATCATGGTATATCTGTACATGACCATACTATTGGATGAGAATTGTTTTCTCCTTTTTCAATCAGTTCTATTTTGTAGTATTCCTTTATATCAATAGCAACTGTTACTTTGTTCGTAAATTGCCATACTTTTCTGGTAATTTCCATGTTAGGTAGTTCTTTAGAGACTTAATGTTGAGTATGATCTAAAATTAGTTCAAATAAAGGACCTTCATCCAAATCTTTCTGCACAAATGGGAAAGAATTAAAACTGTAAGAGGAGATAGATGCAAAACGTTTAGAAATATAAAGGATGGGAAAATGAGGTAAAGCCAAGCTAGATACGAAACGTTCAGTAATATAATAGAGGGGAAACAAGGGAAATCCAAGGTAGATGCGAAAAATAAAGAAATATAATAGATGGAAATAATGGAATTTAAGATAGATGCGAAAAATTTAGAAATATAATAATGGGGAAATGAGGTAAAGCCAAGCTAGATGCGAAACATTAAGAAATATAATAGATGGAAAATAAGGGAATTTAAGATAGATGCAAAATATTTAGAAATATAATAGAGGGGAAATGAGGGAAAACCAAGATAGATGTGAAACATTAAGAAATATAATACATGGGAAATAAGGGAATTTAAGATAGATGTGAAACCTTCAGTAAATGAGAAAGCAATAAATATGCTAGATGCGAAACAGTTAAGTATGATAGGTGGGAATGTTTCACTTACTTTTTTCTTTTGTATATCCTTTTGAATTCTTATAATTTCTTTTTCTTGGGTCTAAGTCATTGACTTGTGGCGTTTGGATTTCTTGGACTTCTGATTCCTTTTCTTTAACAAAATAGGAAACTGGACATTATATGCAAAACATGAGTAAAAGTAATACGTAAGGATGATAGATGTGAAACATGTATCTTTAAATACAAAACCAACATTCAGATAAAAACCAGAGGCAGATAAACATATAAATACAAATAATATTACAGAATTTAATCCAAAAAAGAAGATAATACACAAAAATATATATCTTTAAATACAAAAGTTTTTCAAAACATGTTTTGTTAATTCTGGGTTATCTATATCACCTCTTTGTCCACATCATCTTCCTTGGTCACTTTAGATTCTTTAGGAACATCCTTTGCCACACCATATGCTTCAGCATCACTTTTGTCCCCTTTAAATACTTCAACTACAGTGCTTGACGCTTCAGATACTTCAACAATTGAGTCTTTATCAATAGGAACAACAACATTAGTATTTTTATCCTGTTCTTCAATAACAGTATTGGGATTTTGATCTTCTGTGACGTTAACAAAAACTGAGGGATCATCTTTGTTTTCAAAACCAATTTCAGATACTTCAGTAACTTCAGATACTTTAACAACTTCAGTATTAATTTCAACTGTGGGATTTTCTTTCTATTCAAACCCAACATCACCAATAATAGTGGCTTCAACTTTCTTTTCCATTCCAACTTTAATATGAGTAGAATTCTCCTTTTCTACAACAACAATATCTTCAGAAGTAACAATATCAGCATTAATAGGGGAATCAATATTAACAGTGGTATCAAATTGGTTTTCCACCTCAACATTCTTGTTTGCAACGGCATAAACATCCTCAGATGTAGTAGTAGCAACATGAAACTCAACATCAGCAATATGGTCATTTTCATCAGTAACAACAACATTATGATCTTCTTTTTCTAAATCATCTTCACTTTTTTCTTGTTGTGGAGGTGGAACCTTGTCTTCCACAACAATATTTGCTATTTTTCTTATATTATTTGGTGATTGGTGGCCTTGATCATTCAATCTCTTTCTTCTCGAATAAGTTTTTGGTTGTTGTTCAATTGTTTTCATGTTTAGCTTCATCATAGGCAGTTTAAATGTGTTTTGTAGTTCAACCTCAATGTCCATCTCTGCATCAGCTTTCATTTGTGTAATGATATTCTCATTTTCTTCGAGTTTCTTTTTCAGTTCATCAATTTGTTGTTGAAATTTACGGCGTTCCATTTCAGTTTTTTCTACTTTTTCAAATGTTGTTAAGTCAAAGCTCTAGCTAGAGACTGGCTCAGTTTGTGGTTTTGCTGCATCTAGTGGTGATGTGGTTGTTAGGGCTGGGTGTGGGTGTGGGTGCGAGGCTGTGGTTGGGGCTGGGGCTGTTGTGTTAACTTTTTGAAAAATAATAAGCAATATAAAAGATAGATGTAAAACCTTTGACAACAGAAGATAAATAATAGATGCAAAATCTGAACATTCATAAACCTAGATGCGAAACGTTGAAGTCAAACCAAATGATAGATGCAGAACTTAAATAGAAAGGATAGATGCGGAACGTAAAATAAATGATAGATGCGGAATGTGTACATAAAAGATAGATGCAAAATGTGAAACATAATGATAGATGTAGAACCTTAACATAATGATAGATGAGAAACGTTAATTATAAGTAGATGCAAAACATTCAGTAATCATGATGCTAGATGCGATACATCTTAAGATAATATTGATGCTAGATGCGGAATGTATAGCAAATATGATAAAACATTAGATTTTTAAGATAAAATTATTTAGTTCAATATGAAAGAGGCCTAACGTGATAGATGTGATACCTAGTTTAATATGAAGCAGATTAAAGAGATAGATGCGTAATCTTGTGTAAAGCAGAAGTAGTAGATGAGAAACAACTTATGCAAGTATTAAAACAGTCAAAACATGTGAGAAAGATGGAATTTGCAAACCTTTATAAGTTTGTTAGTGATTGGTCTTGCTCTACTTTCATCAACTTTTCTTGATGTCTTCTCAGAAAAATACTTCTTTATTATCCTTGATTTTTCTTCGTCTTCTAATTCTAAAAACTTAAGTTCAAAACTTTTTGCTTGAAGTAGCATATTTTCATTCCCATGTTTTAAACCAAATATGATCTTTATATCATGGTTTGTAAGCTTTAAAAACTTTCCCCCAATTTAAATGTTTTTTGTTCGTCATCATATGTCATCGCTATCTGCTCAATTACATCCCAGTGCTTTTTGTATTCAGTCTTCTTTATCCTAAAATCATAGGCTGTTTTTAAAAGTGAGTAAAAGGGTGTCTTCTTTGCTGCTTCTATATGTTCTGGTGTTTAGTTTATATATATATATATATATATATATATATATATATATATATTAGATTTAGGGTTCTTCCAGTTAAGAGAAATAGGAATATAAGGTTTAGCAAGATGATTAATGCAACCAGTGAGTTATTTTGAGTAAATAAGATCTGTCAAGGCTTGATAAGATTTGAATCACTTGGTTGATCATAGAACTAGGATTGTCATATTTGTCTGTGTTTTTTTTGTTGTTTCTTGAATTCCAGATAACCCATGAAATTATAGAAGGCATAATAGTTCTGATTTGAACCGTCTTGTTAGTATACCAGTACCAAATCCGAATTAAGTGAATGAGAGACATATTTCTGGTAATGCTTCTGTTTAATGGGACTGTAAAGTAGTTCAACACAGACCAAGAATCATTGCATTGGACAAATACATGATTAGTTAATTCAATATTCTCACAATTCTGACATTTAGAAGCTATGACGAATTTCTCTTTTGGGGATTGGTATTAGTTGAAATCGAGTTGAAGAAAGTTCGTTGAAGAAGGAAGGATAATTGTTTGGGAGTAATGTGGTTCTATGTCTTCATGTAAAGGTTATAAGTATTACATTTAGATCTGATAGCATCCCAAGTTATCCTTGAGTTGAAATTCCCATCAAGACTTAAAGACCATTTAATAGAGTCGGGTTTAGAGCTGATAGAGATCTTTAGGATTTCTAATATTTCAGTAGCAGAAACTGAGGATAAAAGCTTAGGCATATCCTAAGAGTCTTCAGGCCAATATCTTGACACAAACAATAAGATTTGATTTTTATTTATTAATACGCTCCTCATAAACAGATTGGTAATGGTTTAAGAAGGAATTTATTTGATTAACATAAGAGATTCAACCATTGAAGAAGACCACCAGATCATACGCGAAGGCAAGGCAAGGTATGTTGAGTTTTCCACCGTAGTTGTATTTGTTAGCTTGATTCGCGTAATAGATTGCCTTTAAACCCCCGATAAGATATTCCTTTTGTGATTGTGAAAAAGGCTAGGGGAGAGGGGATCTCCCTGCCTAAGACATTTTATAGATTTGAAGAATCATTTCATCTCACCATTAATCACAATAGAAGAGTAGACCAGCTTTAAAAACAGAGAACTGAATCCAAATCTGGCCATAACTTTGAAAAGAAAATTGTGATCAATTTTGTCAAAAGTCTGCGACATATCAAGTTTAAGGATAATATTAGTGTCCATGAATTTCAAATTTAGATCATAACAGAGTTCTTGAGCCATCATAATGTGCTCATGAATACTTCTCTCTTTAAGAAAAGCCCCTTTCTCTTCAGAGATTATTTTGGGAAAAAGATTAGCTAGTCTGCAATTATTACTTTAGAATCTATTATGTTGAACATTGTAGATATGCTGATTAGTTTGTAGTCTGACCATGCTTTATGAGATGTTGCTTTTGGAATTAAACATATGACAATAGAGTAAATTCCTTTAGAAATAGAACAGTCCTTAAAGATGTCCTCAATTGCAGGACATAGATCGTATGAGATAATAGGCCAGCAAGATTTAAAGAATTCTTCATTGAAACCATCAGGCCATGTAACACAGTTTGAATTAAGAGATTTAATAATGTTATAGATTTTAGACTCACTTGGGTTGGCCATACGCATAGTATTATCATCTTCATTAATCATTGTTGGAATAAAATCCAAGTAGTTTCGAGTTACATTGTTATTAGTATTCCCAGAAAGAATGTTATCAAAATAAGCAATAGTAGAGTTGCTAATTGCTATATGTTCTTCTAGCCAATTGGACCCATCCCAGATTTTAATCATGTTTTTCTTCCTCCTTTTCTTTACCGGGTTGTGGAAGAAAGTTGTGCTTTTGTCACCATCTTTGAGCCAAAAAAAGTGATACTTTTATTCCCAGTACGACTCTTCCTTATACCGAAGAATGCGGTGTCTTTCTTTGGCTTTATCCAGAAAGATTCTATCATCAACAAAGTTTGACTCTTGAAGGTTAGTCTCTATCTCATTTATTTCTTCTTCAATATGTTTGATAGAATAAAAAATGTTTCCAAAAATATTTTTATTCCAAATTTTCATATCAGTCTTTAGCCTTTTTAGGTTATACTAGAACACCTGAATATGAGAGCCCATCATTATTCCATACCAGCTATCTTTGACCATATCTAGGAAGTCGTCATGCATTACCCACATGTTTAGAAATTTAAAGAAAGAAATGATTTTCTTCTAATTGGTAGATATTGATATACTAATAGGGGAGTGATCAGAACATGTCTTGGCCAGAGGAGTGACCTTGGTAGTGTTGAAGTAATTGTGCCAATTATTATTGTAGAGAACCCATTCGAAACGATTCCATTTTCTCCCATTCGAAACGATTCCATTTTCTCCCATTTGTCCAACTGTATCTTGACCCATAAAACCCAACATCATTAAAATGACAGTCGAGGATAAGGTTGTTAAAGTCTTCTGAAATTTTGCGGCAATAAGAAGTACATAATAGATATTATTTAGGATTAAGGATAAAATTAAAGTCTCCAAGATTAATCCATTCACTGGTTATGTGTTCCATATTTCTTGAACTATTACGCATGACAGATCTTTAAATTTTGGTATTTTTAGCATAAACCACAGAGACTTTGAATTCTTTGTTGAAGAGATTGTGTTTAACATCCAGAGGAAGGAACTGATCATTATCCACAAGAGTATTAACACTTTAATCTTGATTCCACATGAACCGAATTTTGTTGTTAATATTTCCTTTGTAGCAGCTGAATTCCAGTTTTCTAGCAATCATTTCCAGTTTAGAATGATGGACCATAGGTTCTTGCAAAGTCAGAAAGTCAATCTTTTTAAATGTTTTAAGGGATCTCAGTATTTTGAGAGTTTCATTGTTCTCCAACCCTCTGACATTCTAATTCAATATCGAGATTTTCATTTCTTTTATTTGGAGGGTTTAGCAGCTACTTTGAACTACATTAGTTTAGATGAAGAAGTACCAATATGATTCCAGTTTTTCATCTTTCTGGTCTTTTTATTTTCAACCCTTTTGAGATTCATTTCTTTCTCTTTTTCTTTGAATGCGGGTGAGTATGGAAGGCTGGAAATAGTTACTCTTGTTGGCGATTGAGGATCAGGGATAGAATTATCAGTGGTTTTATTGTTGGTGAGGAGTAAGCCTCTTTCAATTATATGCAATGCTTCAGTTATCTCAGGATTGTTGATAGTGTTTGATGGAATAGGTTCACATGAGTCTGGAATACTTTTTTGATCTTATCTAGGTTTCTCCAAGCTTTCCTCAGGGTGTTGTTCAATAAATTGGGTTGAATGAAGGTGTGAAGATTCTTTTCTGATTTTTGTTCGATCTGATTTCTCTTGTGGAATGATATTAATATCATATTTGCTGATAATAATAGATTTAAGTCTTGGTTCTTGATTTTGAATTTGGTTTATACCTATGTTAATCTTGGGAGGGAATTGGTTGTTAGGTGTTTGTGTTAAGGAGTATTAGATTTCTTGCAGTCGGTTTGCTGGTGTCCAATGTACTTACAAAGGTTGCAGTAATTAAGAAGAGAATCATAAACAACATCAATCTAAAATTCTTCTTCTTCTTCTTCGTCAAAACAAATCCATAATTTCTTTGGTATAATTTTTGAAATATCAAATTCAACACAAGCTCTACAACAGTTGTCCCTAGCCCTGTTAGTAGTAGGAACCCATATGCTCAAATGAAATCCAATTCCTTTAACAATTTCAAAAATGGTCCATTCGTTAAACATGAATTCAGGGAGATTGGATAAAGTAACCTAGACTAGGGTTATGGGATTTTCGATATTAAGATTAAATTGTGGAGTCCATTTAAGGATTCACATGGTTTTGTTGCCAACTGCCCATATATTTCGCCTCCAAAGCTTTTTCAGGTCTTCTTCGAGAATGAATTCGATGAATAAGTGCCTATAATCCCAGTTTGTAATACTGCAATTGCTTGCAAATCTGAAGTTTCTAAGAAAATTTCTAACAGTTTCAAGATTTGGTTTCCGAGTCCCAAATTTGCATATAATAGTATGTTTCGAGATGCCCAATAGTTTTTCTTTGTCCCTTCTTTGAAAATTGATAAAAGTGTGATCCAATTTCTTGATCTAGGTAACATTTTCGTGAAGGACTTCATGATTTCTGGGTTTTAGAACATCAACGAAGGCTCTGTTGGACTTTTGAGACTACTTCTTGTTAGCATAACTCGTGATGCTGGGATTTGCTTGCTCAAACATTGGATTATTGTGTATAGTTTGTTTATAACCAGAATCTGTTACAAGTAATTCATCAGAATGATTTCTTCTTTCTCATGATTGAGAATTATGTTCCAAGAACAGAGAAAACCTTCGGTGCAGATTGAGATGTGTTCATGGATGAGTAGCAGGATAAAATCTCACCTTCTTCCATGATCAAGCATAATTAACAAGAGATGAGAAAGAATTCTTAGCATGAGCAAGAACTAAGATTAAAATATGGCTCTGTTCTTGGAGAAAGAGTGAGAGCTTTCTTCTAATGGTGGTATATCCTAAAATTTTAATTCTCAATAACTATCGAAATCATATCCTAATTATATATAACTAGAAACAATAGATGATTTTTAAAAACAATTATCAAGACAATAATTCATTACATTCGTGATTTATAAATGATGTACTACTTATTTTAAAACGGTTATGTATATAAGTAACATACAACCACTAAATTGAACAAACTTTTATCAAATTAGAGTACATTTATAATATAAATACAAATACAATAATAATTAGATTTAAAATTTGATGAATAACTCAAGCTGAAAAACACTACAAAAAATAAAAATAAATTATATTATATTTACATCCACAGAACCTAGTCCAAACTAATTTTAAAAAACCTTAATTAATAGTTACGAATTAATCTGTTCTTGCAATCCTATAAAAAATTAAGATATATGTTTGCATTCTTATATAAATATTATATCTTTCCTATAATAATAATCTAACAAATTATTATTCACCTAACTAATATTTTTATTTTAAATATAAACGTCGGCAATATGCAAAACTTCAAATATAAAAATATTTGTAGAATAAATAGAAAAGAATTAAAAATCTAAAATTCAAAACTATGTTGTTTAGAAGTTGGAGTTAAGAATGAAATTCTAATAATTGAAAGTGTTGTTAATGATTTTGAGTGTTGGATAATATATGTACTATCTATCATATTAAATCTAGGTATGGGATACAATTACGCACGTGAACCTTGCCATTCTAATTTTTTATATTATTTTTGTCTCTTCGATGGAGTTGTCCACGGAATTACACACGTGAACCTTGCGAATCTATTTTCTTATATTATTTTTGTCTCTTTGATACGGTTGTCCGCAATTACACACGTGAATCTATTTTTTTCTCTTGTGGTTTGTCTTTTGTCTTTTCTCTTTTGTTGGTTAATTTTATTATCATGCCTGTCTGTGGGCCTACTGCCTTACTTCTGTAGAGACGTATATCCGATATTGGTGATTTAACACCACCCATCTCGTAGCTTTAATACTTTTTTATTTAAGGTAAATGATTCCGATAATACTCCTATTTTAAATAAATAGACAAAATAATTGGAACAAGATCGAAAGAAAAGCCCATATCACAATTAATATAATATGGATTGTATGATTTGTATCCATCTTCCATATACTCGCCACAAATAAAATCTTTGACCTTATTTTGTCTTCCGTTCTATCACATTCTTTTATAGTTATCCTCTTAACCGAGCGGCCCTTTACATTAATTATTGTAGGTTTTGGCTGAACTATTTTTTTTTTAAATTGTTAAAAAAGAAGGTCAGTTTTTTATCATTTTATTTTGGAAGACATACTAATAAAGACCCGTTTTACAAACCTACTATTACAAATAAAGAGTTAAGATAATTTATAAAATGTTGCTAAAAAACCCTCGACATAAAGATCCGTTTTTGAACAAGGTAATCTTTCCCTCTCTTTCCCTCTCCCTCTAACTTCCTCTCTCTCCTCCAACACTACTCCGACGCCAACGATCGTTTAACTCCGACGAAGCAACACGGCACCTGCTCCGGCGAAACAACAACGGTAACTACTACGATCGATTCAAACAAATTCATCAACGAATTCGACTGAACTGTTCGACTCCGACGAATTCGACTGAACTGTTCGACTCTGATAACGTCATCAAATCCGATCAAGACTTCGGTCAGAGTATCAAAGTATCAACGACAACACACAACGGTAAACCAGTAAGTTTAAAGTTGTTTTACGATTTTTATTATTCAGTTAGTTTACAATTACGATTACAGAAAATTCTATGGTTCGAACACACCGTTTCGAGTCTGTTTTCCACTGACGAACAATGCTTACTCGTGTATCGCTTTAGCGAGACACGAGACGCTGTAGAAACAGCTTAATCAAAATATAATTTCAATTACATAAAGCATTACTAAATGTTACTGCTGTTGTATAGGTTTCGCAGATAGAATTTAGGTAATTGTAGGTTTTTTATATAGGTTTCGCATCTACTAGAGTCTACTGGTTATAGATTTAATTGTGTTTCGTATCTATGATCTTTGGACAAAGAAGACTGCATACAAAAAACACAGGGATGTAATTGAACAGATTGCGATGACATATGATGATGAAGAAGCATTTAAATTGGGGGAAAAGTTTTTAAAGCTTACAAACCATGATATAAAGATCATTTTTGGTTTAAAACATGGCGATGAAAATATGCCACTTCAAGCAAAAAGTTTTGAACCTAAGTTTTCAGAATTAGAAGATGAAGAAAAATCAAGGATAATAAAGAAGTATTTTTCTGAGAAGACATCAAGAAAAGTTGATGGAAGTAGAGCAAGAACGATTCCTAACAAACTTATAAAGGTTCGCAAATTCCATCTTTCTCACATTTTCTGACTGTTGTAATACTTGCATAAGTTGTTTCCCATCTACTACTTCTACTTTACATAAGGTTACGCATCTATCTTTTTAAACTGTTTCATATTAAACTAGGTATCGCATCTATCACGTTAGGCCTCTTTCATATTGAACAACGTTCCGCATCTACTATGATTAAATCAGTTTTCGCATCTATCACATTAGGCCTGTTCCAAATTAAACACGTTCCGCATCTAGTAAAATTAGTACCCGTTTCGCATCTATTATTACCGTTTACACAGGTTCCGCATCTATCTAAATATAATTACTAAAGTTTCGCATTTATCAGATTTAGAAAATGGTTTTGCTTGTTTGTAGGATGCAATAAAGATAGCAGTAAAAACATCTGGACAAGAGGCAATTGAAGATGTTGTCATACTCTTTATATTGCTAGCCTGTTCTACCTTGTTTTTATCTACATCTGGAGATATACTAGCTTCGACGGTGGTCTATTATGTTGAACACCTAGATAAAATAAACAACTACAATTGGGCTGAACATGTATACTTACGATGAAGCTGACAGAAGAAGAATTTGGAGGAAAATTTCAAATAGATGAAGAAAATATTGATGTTCCTCAAGAAAATGATATTGTTCCACCAATATAACTAGTAAACCTCAACGAAGATGAAGATGATTTGCATTGGGATACGCTACAAGAACAAGCTGTAGCAGATTCTACAAATAGCGAAAAAACACTTGACCAATACATAGTTAAACCACGCCAAAAAGTTCCAAGAACTAAAAAGACTACAACACGACGAAGAAAACCAGTACAGAACCTGAAAGAGAAAACTTTACCAGTGGATACAGTTGGTGCCCCAATTGCAAGAAAAGTGAATACAACATCACAGATTCTTAGGAATCTAAAGAAACCTGAAAAGACAATACAAAGAGTTATAAAATAAACATTTCGGACAGGTTATACCATCTCAAAACAGAAAACAGAAGGTTGAAGAAATTACTAGCAAGAGAAAAGGTAAAAAATATATTATTATATCATATTTGCTATAAATTCCGCATCTAGTATCATCATTACAGAAGGTTGCGCATCTAGCATCATTATAACTGAAAGTTTCGCATCTACTTGTAATTAACGTTTGTCATCTATCATTCTGTTAAAAGTTCTACATCTATCATTCTGTTTCACATTTCGCATCTATCTTTATGTACACGTTCCGCATCTATCTTTATGTACACGTTCCGCATCTAACATTTCTTTTTAGTTCCACATCTATCATTTTTTGACGTTCCGCATCTATCAATTATTTGACTTCAACGTTTCGCATCTAGGTTTATGAATGTTAATATTTCGCATCTATTATTTATCTTCTGATGTCAAATATTTCGCATCTATCTTATTATTTTACAGCAAGTTAACACAATAGCCCCAGCCCCAGCGCCAACCACAACCCCAGACCCACCCACAATCCTAACAACACCACCACCATTAGACGCAGACAAACCTCACACTGACCCAGTCTCTATCAAATATTTGCTAGATGCGAAACTCTACATAAAACCTGCAAATATGGAGAAGATGATAGGTTCGAAACCTGTGTAAATATCAATGCACATAAAAGATTGATAGATGCAAAACCTAAGGAAATCTATAACCTGAAGACACTAGTAGATGCGAAATCTATATAAAAAACCTACAATTACCTAAATTCTATCTGCGAAACCTATACAAAGGCGGTAACATTTAATCTCGTGATGGATCAGACAAGCTTTAATACTTTTTTATTTAAGGTAAATGATTCCGATAATACTCCTATTTTAAATAAATAGACAAAATAATTGGAACAAGATTGAAAGAAAAGCCCATATCACAATTAATATAATATGGATTGTATGATTTGTATCCATCTTCCATAGACTCGCCACAAATAAAATCTTTGACCTTATTTTGTCTTCCGTTCTATCACATTCTTTTATAGTTATCCTCTTAACCGAGCGGCCATTTACATTAATTATTGTAGGTTTTGGTTGAACTATATATTTTTTTTAAAATTGTTAAAAGAGAAGGTCAGTTTTTTATCATTTTATTTTGGAAGACATACTAATAAAGACCCGTTTTACAAACCTACTATTACAAATAAAGAGTTAAGATAATTTATAAAATGTTGATAAAAAACCCTCGACATAAAGATCCGTTTTTGAACAAGGTAATCTTTCCTCCTCTCTCCCTCTCCCTCTAACTTCCTCTCTCTCCTCCAACACTACTCCGACGACAACGATCGTTTAACTCCGACGAATCAACACGGCACCTGCTCCGGCGAAACAACAACGGTAACTACTGCGATCGATTCAAACAAATTCATCAACGAATTCGACTGAACTGTTCGACTCTGATAACGTCATCAAATCCGATCAAGACTTCAGTCAGAGTATCAAAGTATCAACGACAACACACAACGGTAAACCAGTAAGTTTAAAGTTGTTTTACGATTTTTATTATTCAGTTAGTTTACAATTACGATTACATAAAATTCTATGGTTCGAACACACCGTTTCGAGTCTGTTTTCCACCGACGAACAATGCTTACTCGTGTATCGCTTTAGCGAGACACGAGACGCTGTAGAAACTGATTAATCAAAATATAATTTCAATTACATAAAGCATTACTAAATGTTACTGCTGTTGTATAGGTTTCGCAGATAGAATTTAGGTAATTGTAGGTTTTTTATATAGGTTTCGCAGATATAATTTAGGTAATTGTAGGTTTTTTATATAGGTTTCGCATCTACTAGAGTCTACTGGTTATAGATTTAATTGTGTTTTGTATCTATGATCTTCGGACAAAGAAGACTGCATACAAAAAACACAGGGATGTAATTGAACAGATTGCGATGACATATGATGATGAAGAAGCATTTAAATTGGGGGAAAAGTTTTTAAAGCTTACAAACCATGATATAAAGATCATTTTTGGTTTAAAACATGGCGATGAAAATATGCCACTTCAAGCAAAAAGTTTTGAACCTAAGTTTTCAGAATTAGAAGATGAAGAAAAATCAAGGATAATAAAGAAGTATTTTTCTGAGAAGACATCAAGAAAAGTTGATGGAAGTAGAGCAAGACCGATTCCTAACAAACTTATAAAGGTTCGCAAATTCCATCTTTCTCACATTTTCTGACTGTTGTAATACTTGCATAAGTTGTTTCTCATCTACTACTTCTACTTTACATAAGGTTACGCATCTATCTTTTTAAAATGTTTGATATTAAACTAGGTATCGCATCTATAACGTTAGGCCTCTTTCATATTGAACAACGTTCCGCATCTACTATGATTAAATCAGTTTTCGCATCTATCACATTAGGCCTGTTCCAAATTAAACACGCTCCGCATCTAGTAAAATTAGTACCCGTTTCGCATCTATTATTACCGTTTACACAGGTTCCGCATCTATCTAAATATAATTACTAAAGTTTCGCATTTATCAGATTTAGAAAATGGTTTTGCTTGTTTGTAGGATGCAATAAAGATAGCAGTAATAACATTTGGACAAGAGGCAATAGAAGATGTTGTCATACTCTTCATATTGCTAGCCTGTTCTACCTTGTTTTTATCTACATCTGGAGATGTACTAGCTTCGAAGGTGGTCTATTATGTTGAACACCTAGATAAAATAAACAACTACAATTGGGCTGAACATGTATACTTACGATGAAGCTGACAGAAGAAGAATTTGGAGGAAAATTCCAAATAGATGAAGAAAATATTGATGTTCCTCAAGAAAATGATATTGTTCCACCAATATAACTAGTAAACCTCAACGAAGATGAAGATGATTTGCATTGGGATACGCTACAAGAACAAGCTGTAACAGATTCTACTGATAACGAAAAAACACTTGACAATACATAGTTAAACCACGCCAAAAAGTTCCAAGAACTAAAAAGACTACAACACGACGAAGAAAACCAGTACAGAACCTGAAAGAGAAAACTTTACCAATGGATACAGTTGGTGCCCCAATTGCAAGAAAAGTGAATACAACATCACAGATTCTTAGGAATCTAAAGAAACCTGAAAAGACAATACAAAGAGTTATAAAATAAACATTTCAGACAGGTTATACCATCTCAAAACAGAAAACAGAAGGTTGAAGAAATTACTAGCAAGAGAAAAGGTAAAAAATATATTATTATATCATATTTGCTATAAATTCCGCATCTAGTATCATCATTACAGAAGGTTGCGCATCTAGCATCATTATAACTGAAAGTTTCGCATCTACTTGTAATTAACGTTTGTCATCTATCATTCTGTTAAAAGTTCTACATCTATCATTCTGTTTCACATTTCGCATCTATCTTTATGTACACGTTCCGCATCTATCTTTATGTACGCGTTCCGCATCTAACATTTCTTTTTAGTTCCACATCTATCATTTTTTGACGTTCCGCATCTATCAATTATTTGACTTCAACGTTTCGCATCTAGGTTTATGAATGTTAATATTTCGCATCTATTATTTATCTTCTGATGTCAAATATTTCGCATCTATCTTATTATTTTACAGCAAGTTAACACAATAGCCCCAGCCCCAGCGCCAACCACAACCCCAAACCCACCCACAACCCTAACAACACCACCACCATTAGACACAGACAAACCTCACACTGACCCAGTCTCTATCAAATATTTGCTAGATGCGAAACTCTACATAAAACCTGCAAATATGGAGAAGATGATAGGTTCGAAACCTGTGTAAATATCAATGCACATAAAAGATTGATAGATGCAAAACCTAAGGAAATCTATAACCTGAAGACACTAGTAGATGCGAAATCTATATAAAAAACCTACAATTACCTAAATTCTATCTGCGAAACCTATACAAAGGCGGTAACATTTAGTAAGACTTTCTGTAATTGAAATTACATTTTGATTAAGCAGTTTCTACAGCGTCTCGTGTCTCGCTAAAGCGAGACACGAGTAAGAATTGTTTATCAGTGAAAAACAAACTGAAACAGTGTTTTTGAACCCTAGATTTCAGTAATCGTAATTGTAATCGAACTGAATAATCGTAATCGTAAAACAGTTTTAAAGTTACTGGTTCACCGTTGTTTGTCGTCGTTAATACTCTAATAATCTGACCGGAGTTTTTATCGGAGTTGATAACGTTATCGGAGTCGAACAATGGAGTTGAATTCGTTGGAGTCGTAAGTCGGACAATGGTTTTTAAATTCGTTGGAGTCGATCGTAGTAGGCACCGTGTTGATTCGCCGGAGTAGGTACCGTGTTGATTCGCCGGAGTCAAACAGAGTAGTTAGTGCAGTTGTCGTTGGAGTATTTTTGGAAGAGAGAAAGAGCGAGAGGAAGTTAAAGAGAGAGGAAGTTAGAAAAAAAGAAAGAGGGAGAGGAGAGGTTATAGTGTTAAAAAACGGGTCTTTATATCGATGGTATTTTTAGTAGACAAATTGTAAATTATTTTGGATCTTTATTGATAATAGATTTGTAAAACGGATCTTTATTAGTATGTCTTCTTTTTTATAGTTTAAATAGATAAAGATGATGGTATACTTTCATAACGAAATAATAATTCTGTTATTTGTAATAATTAGGTGCTCTTACAAAAGTTTAGGAAGAGATTGACATGGAAGCGAATAAACTGACTGACGTATAGGTGTTTATAGGTCAGGGTTTTACCGGAACCGAACCGGACCGTTAAACTTATCAGTTCGGATTGGACTGAACCGCTAAGCTTTTAGTTCTATAGTTTTGGAACCGGATCGTTAAACTTATCAGTTCGGATTGTACTGAACGGTTAAGCTTTTGATTCTATATTTTTGGAACCGGACCGGACCGCTAAATTTTCGGTCCTATATTTTGGAATCGGACCGGACCGCTAGGTTTTTTGTCTGGCTTGATCCGGTCCGGTTCGGTCCAATTCTGTTCGGTTCCAGTTCTGGTTCCGTCCGAATCTGTTTTGGTCCAGTTTCGGTTCGGTCTGTTACCGGTCCGGTCCGGTCCATTTAAAATAATATAATTAAATTAAAATTTAATTTTCAACTTTTTTTTAATAAATAAATAACATAAAAATCAAAAGTTTAAAAGTTAATCGATAATTTTTCAATTAAAAATAGGTAATTAACTATAATATATAAAAAATTGATAATAATAATAATAAACTAATCGGATCTAACGGTTTTATCGGTTCGATTCCTTATCGATTTTACTATTTATCAATTTTATTGATTCGGTTTTATCGGTTTACCGATTTTATCGATTCGTTTTCTAATGGGTTTATTGGTTTTATCGGTTCGATTCCATATCAATTTGTTGTTTTGGTCTCTTATCGGTTTCAATTTTTAAGATGAAACTCCGAACTATACCATTAAAATTAGGTCCGATTATTGTAGATTAGATAATATCCGATTATTGTAGATTAGATAATATTGAATGATTGTCCGACCCATTGCCGTAATATTGAATGATTATAAGATTATATGATTAGAGATGAAACAAATTCATTTTTATTTTTACAACCCCATTATGGATGAATTCAACTTCAGTATATCCCTCACTTTTAAAACAAATTCAACTTTGACTAAAGTACGTCTTTATTTTTTTTTCTTTCCAAATTGGACCTTTTATTAAATTGAAACAGATGTCTATGCCCATAGCAGCCTAATGGGCCTAATGGGGCTTTAGGGTTAGCCGTTTATCCGCGATCACTATATAACTTCTCGCATCTATAAACAAACAGCATCCTCTCGCCTGTGCCTCAATCTCACAGTAAACCCTTCACATCTCTATCTCTGTTGAGGAGGAGGAGGACTATGGAGGAGATAGACAAAGAACCAAATGGTGCTTCTCTTTTCGATAATCACTCTAAGGTACTAAAATCATATCACTTTCTTTCTTTCTTTCTTTTATTTACAATCATATCATACTTTAATATCATATTTTTATTGATCCCAAAGTCTATTCAGCCGATGTTTTTGAAAAATGATGCGAACTGGAAATGTATCATATATGAAAACCAAAATGGATCAAATGATGTTAACAAGAAATAATATATTAAAGAATTGGTTTATGAACTAGTTATAATTGTATAATAAGGTGCATCGTCGTGTTGGTGTTTGCATGGAAGGTCACAGAGCTTGAAATGGTGAAGGAAAGTGAGGAAGGCATATCAAGTGTTTATACAAAAGATGGGTCATCCGATTGGCATGGAAAACCCGCGATCAAAACTAAAACTGGAGGATGGAGATGTGCAATGTTTATTTTAGGTAACTTTTTTAATCAAATTATTTCGTACTTATATAAGAAATTGATTTTCAACTATGATTAGTAAAAACTACTCTTTTGCCAGCAACTGACAAATTTTTGTAATTATTTATTGTCGTAATTCGCATTTCCTAATTAATACATTGTGTTACTTCGATTGCGAGGTAGGACTCATCCAATGACTATCGCATGCTCGTTGTAGATCTAACTCAGTATGTTTCTGAAACAGTGAGCCAAGGGCTAACAACACTCGCATTCACTGGAGTAGAGGTGAACATGGTGTTGTTCTCAAAGACAGTATTGAGACAGAGCAATGCAGAGGCATCAAATACAATAAGCACATGGATAGGAACTGTCTATCTCTTTTCTTTGTTTGGTGCTTTCATCAGTGACTCTTACATCACCAGATTCTTCACTTGTGTCTCTTTCCACCTCCTCCTCATTCTTGTAACTTATCTCTCTCATTCTATACTTTCACTAGCATTTTTTTACTCTTCAATGCTTAAATTGTTAGATTTACTTTATTCCTTCAGGGACTAGTAGGCTTATCCATCTCAACGCAAACATTTCTACTAAAACCTCAAGGTTGTGGAAGAACAGGCCAATTATGTGACTCCCATTCTCCATCTGAAACCGCCATCTTCTATATATCAATCTACCTAATAGCAATAGGCCAAGGATCACCCGAACCTGCACTAGCAGCACTTGGAGCAGACCAATTCGACGAAGAAGACTCGAACGAAAAAGCCTCGAAAACATCATTCTATAAATATTTCTATGTCGCTATGAACCTCGGATCTTTAGTAGCTGAAACCATCTTGGTTTATGTAGAGAACTTGGGCTATTGGGTGTTTGGTTATATAAATACCATGATGTTAAGTTTGGTGATGGCCGTTACGGCCAGGATGGGAAACCGGGTTGGGTTGCTCCGAATTTGAATGATGGGCATCTGGATCGGTATTTTTTTCTTTCGACTGGGTTAACTTTGGTGGATCTGGGTATTTTTGTTGTGTTCGCGAGACGGTATAAGAGGGTATCGTTTGAGAAACGGGATGGTAGTCATTAGGCTGACCTGATACAAGAGTTAAAGTGGACTATCTTATCAGGTCAGTCTAATGACTACTATCCCGTTTCTCAAACGATACACTCTTATACCGTCTCGCGAACACAACAAAAATACCCAGATCCACCAAAGTTAACCCAGCCGAAAGAAAAAAATACCGATCCAGATGCCCATCATTCAAATTCGGAGCAACCCAATCCGCTATCATCATCCCTATTCCTAATTTCCATTAATTGGATGGAAACTATATGTGATCAATACTATATGAGATCAATGATAAAAAAACTGGTTTTTTAATTTTCATTAATTGGATGGAAACTATATGAGATCAATGAAAAAGGTTCAGAGTGAAGTGTATCAATTACTATAATAAATATCTTAATAAAATTCATTTAATTGTCCGTTTTTTTTACCATGTCCATTTTAATCATCCATTTACTTGACTCTTAAATCCAAATATTAAATTGTTATAATAAATGACTATCACTCTAGATACACTTTAGGTCAACCAATATCCATAGAGTAAATAATAATATTATTGTTACTTGGTGGCCCAATATTTCAATACTTTACTTACCATAACAATCATGAATATCCTAAATTACACATGAAGACAGTTTAGTTTAAGATTTATTTACATATCCAACATCACTTAGTTTATAATAAGCACGATGGAGTTTCTCCATCGGTACATTAACGTCCGCTAGATAAGCTGCCAACATAATGGAGTAAATTGCACTTTAAAACTATCATAAATTATTTATGACATGTTATTGAATAATATGTCCAAAATCTTTAATAAAACTATTTTAGATTCTACATATAAAACAATTATAAATTTTGCATCCTAAATTACGTAAGAGGTTAGAGATTATAAAAATATGATGGTAAGAAACTAAACATGTAATTGCAGGAAATGTTAAGTGGTATACAACATGTTTATGGTATTGTTGATATTTTTGAGAATATAGAATACTGTGTTACATGTTGGCTCTCAAAACAGAAGTACATGAGTCAGTCATAAATCATATTAATTATTCAATTTGATAAATAAAAAATATTGCCCATCAACTGGAGTATTAGACCAATTCCATTGACACAAAAGAAGGTATGAAGACCAAGTTTTGCAAGAAATAAAATTATTGATCAAGAAAAAAAGAAACAACAATCATAATAAAATGAGAAAAATTAACAAAATGTAACATGTAAAAAGAATTGCCACAACATATGCAATTGTGTAAACTGAAACACTATCGGGACAAATTAATTTAGATTGTGATGGTATGATACCATATTCTGATGTTGCTTCAAAAGAGCCAAATGTATTTTTTCCAATCATATTTTACATTTGGATTGTTATATATATTATTTTTATTTTTTATTGATTCAATTTATAACAAGGAATAGATAATGATATAGAAGTAAAACAGGTTTTAGTAGCAGTCAAATAGCACAAAAAGAAATAGTTAGAACATAAAAGTCGGATCAATAAGTAACAACTTGAAATTCACTTATAAACCAAACTATACATCAACACAAATTTTTGAATCAAATCAAATTAAAATATAATTATTTATTTTATTTAAAAATTATAATATCTAACTATATTTATATATTTATGAATGTTTAAAAGTCTAGTTTTTAGTAAAAGATATCATATTAAAATAAAAAATTAAAACCAATGTGACATATCTAGTATTATTTGTGAGAGGTCTCAAAAGTCAATTATATATTAATATTTTTATATCAAATTATAATATATATTAATTAAATCTTAAAAAATTCTATCATGTTTATTTTAATCTTATATATTTTGATATATTTGATATTTGATATTTTTTATCTTTTAAATTGTTTTTAAACAAAAGTATTTCAATAAATAAAATATTTATTTTTAATTTATAATATATTTTTAGTTGTATTTTTTACAATAATAACTGTACCGTACCAAATCGATTATTATAATACATCAAAATTTAATGATATTCATTTTTTTTTCAAAGCTAGGAAATTTTATTAATGAGAAGAATCAATACAAATTGGAAATTAGGCCCAAAATACAATATTTGGGCGAACAAAGAATTGATTGGTCCAAATGTAAAATAAATTAGGATTGGCGCCTAAAATTGGAATGCTAATGCTTCACGCCTTTAGAAGAAGACTATCCTCTGACCCAAGGAGCAGCCAAAACAAAATTCGAAATCCAGTAGCAAAATATGTCTGCAATCTTCGACTGACATCAATTTATAGCTTTCAGTAGATAAGTCTCCGAATTTAGTTTGAGGAAGAGAAGAAAAACGCACTGAGGAGGAAAAACATGTAATGTGACTTAGCTGGAGATTTTAGGTCATCAACTTGAACCTGATAAGAATGATTGAAATTAAACAAAGCAGAGATAAATCAAAACAAGATAAAATTATTAAGTTCGAAGGTATCCAATGCCAAATCTCTACCAGAGAAATTTATTTTAAAAGTGAGAGCTTGAAAATTGTTGTGATATATCTTCATCTTACATCTCAAGGTCTACCTAGCAAGCCAATCATATGCTAGGTTTTGGTCTCTGTAAATGTGATTGATAATTATAGAGGGAGTAATAAGAGATCTGATACTAGTAAGAATATGATCAAGAGATGTAGGATACTTCCATGTGGATAAAAGATTAATTAGAATATCTGAATCAGATTCAATATCAATATTTGATAGGCTTTTGATTTTACAGAGTTGAAGACCGTCGTGGAGAGCTCTGGTCTCTGCTTTAATTGTGGAAAGCTTGTCGTAAATGTTACAATAGCCATGAACAATGAAACTTGATCTGTCAGGGATGATTTATTCAATTAACCTGAAGCTAGGCTGCATGCATCAATTTTTAGTTTGTAACGATAAGTTATGAAGGAGTCTATGAGAGATGATAATTTTTTTAGGCTTCACAAGAGGATTATAGCAATTCAAAGCCGGCACAACGAATTTAATATTTTTCTAGTGCCTGTGCTTAAACAGGTTAGCATGGTCTAAACTAGACATTATGTGTTTTATATAATTTATAGCAGACCAATGAGAGAAGATACTTCCTTTGTGTTTGACCTTGTTCCTAGTATGCCAAATAACCCACATAATTATAGCTGGAAGGATTGAGTTAATATGAGCCTTGGTATTCCAAAATAAGCTTCTAATCATGTGAGTTGTAGTCATATAATTGCTGATCTTAATCTTCAGTAAATCTGCGAAATAACTCCAAATTCTCAAAGCAAATTTATAAGACATGAAAAGATGATTATAAGTTTTTAAATTAAGACAAAATTGACACTTAAAACAATAACAACATGTTTAGATTGTAATGTGGAATCAACATATAGTTTATTAGTTAGTAATCGTCGTAGTAGGAAATAAATGTTTTTGGGAGACTTTGTCAAATATGGTAGATTTTTCATACTTAACTCTTATGTTTTGATAATTATCTCTAGTATTGAACATTCCATCCTTAGAGGCCTTCTATTGAATCAATTCATCTACCTGAGTTTTAATTGAAAACTTGTAGATTAAGTTAATGTTGGAAGCAGAAAATAAAAGACTAATCTTGTCTATGTTCCAATAATTGTTCTCCTAGAAAGTATTCTTTTTGTCTCTAATAAATAAAATGTTATCCATATTAGAATTAAGTTTACCTCTCGCCGCAACTCTCGTCGCTTCGCCGCAATTTTTTGACCCCTCGTCGTCGTGGGGCGTCGCACGTCGCTTAAAACTATGCGCAATATTAATTGAGATATTTGAGGGTTTCACTGATATAAAATTATTATGAACCTCTAAAAGTTGACGTAGAATAATGAATTTGAAAGTAGTAAAAAACATTTGTAAATAATAAAGTGTTTTAGTTAAAAGTGTAGAAACGAATGCAAGTTTTGTCTTCATAAGAGCGAGGTTGTTCAACTCACCAAAACACAAGAGGGATAGCACAAAAAAAGAAAGCCAAACTCTTACGAAAAAGAGGAAATGGTGACAGCAAGTAAGGAATAACGGGTAGTATTGCCTCAAGTTCAATGGAAACCATCAGGAAGCCAAACACATGGGTACAAGATCAACATCCAGTTTGTCAGTCCAAATAATGAGTGATTGTACGAGATTCCCACTGAAGGCCTCGGTAGTGGCGTTTATAGATTTGGACTCAATTGGAGAGCATCTCCATTGTCGGATGAAACATCTCCCAAAAAGATTTGACATATCAAAGCTGTAAAAGTACGACGGCAAAAAAGATCCAGATAATCATTTGGAGGCCTTCAAAAACTTTATATTGAGTTTCGACAATGATGACAAGCTTTTGTGCCGAGCTTTTTCAATGACTTTTTAATTTGATTCGATCTGGTACCGTACAAACAAAATAATTTTGAACTGAATTTATAAACAAGTTATTTCACTTGATTTATATTATTTGAAAACAATTTGTCAATTTTGCTATTTAGATCAATTTTGTGTGTTTTACGAAGATTTTGCTTTTAATTATAGATTCATAATTTTTTTTAAAGATTTCAGCCACAACAAATAATTGAAAAAAGTAGCTATATCGAATTGTACCAACACTTTGACATGTATATGATTCGTCCTTCTATCTTATATTTATATTGAACAATAATAAATGGAATACTTTTAGTTGTATTACTCAATTGCTTACTACTTATACCTCTCATGTATTAGTTTACTTGTTTTGATTCTAGTTTTAGTGCATGCATGGTTGACAACAAGGGGTGAGATTCGGTCGGTTTTTCTTTTAAATTCTCAAGCCAAACCGAAATAATTCGGTTTGTATATTATTAAACCGATTTAGTAATAAAAGAATCGTTTTTTTTTTCAGTTTCGGTTTGTATTCGGTGCGTTAACCACCCTTCCCAGTATATAGAAGAGGAGGGGGAAGCAGTATAGCTCCTGACTTGAAGCTAAAAGTTTCTTGAACTGTTGGTCAGGCTACATAATTAGAAGCCTTTGATGAATTTCAAGCTTCCTCCTGAATACTTGTAATAAGTAACTTTTTTATGCCTACCATGACATTGCAATTCTATAAGAACTTAAAAGTTATTGCTCTATTGAAAAAGATATATAAAGGTTACTTTCATTTTATTATCACTTGGCGATTTCTGTTCTTGCTATGCTATCTGTAAAATAAAGCTCAGTTATATATTTTAGTTTTTGACTGCAATGTCTCCTAAATTTTGAATCTCCATGGACCAATCAAATAAAAAAAAGTGAAATATAATAGTTTTTTCGATTCTGATTGGTACATGTATATATGGAGAGAAATTTAAAATAGCATTTCTCATCCTAATAAATTACATTTTATCAGAATGAAATTCAGATATGTTATAGTGCATTAATAAGAATACATTCACAACAAACGATTGCAAACAAACAACAAAAGAACAACACAAACAAACAACATACGGTACAAAACAAGTCTATATCATCTGCCAACAGATAAGTTGAGTTGTGTGCATAAACTAGTTTAGATATTCATCACCATGACAAGTTCTTAATAGACTGTTCCCTAGATAGAGTGGCAACCTTCTGGAATCCGGTGTCAAATACGGTTGGAGTCTCTCCCGAAAATGAATCTTCTTGTCCAATCAAATACAACCAGTACTCGTGTGCGGCAACTCACTTGTTTTCTGAAAGTCAGAAACAATCAAGATTCAAAATATGTTTGTAAATCATCCCATCTTGAAAATTATGTTGCCTACCTTGCGTAGACAGAACACCAGAGCCACTGAGTGTTATGACCCATAGAAACCCAGTCACCAGGAAATTCCGCAGCTGTTTGCTCTCCTCCTAGTGGAGCGAATTGGCCGAAATGGTTATACCTTGTAAATATGCAACTCAATACATATTATACAAACAGTCATCCATATAAGTTTAAAATAAGCCAGTTTTTGAAGGGTCTATACTGTGAAGATAATATAACAAATAATTTGTGTTCTGTGTTGCTAATATTATATGCATTATATCTCCAAAGGCAACATGAAATAAAGCACTCATAGTAGTTTGATATAAACATGCCAAAGCCACGCTCATTGATCAGATATCCCACTCTCTTCCCTCTGTTGAAGAAATTGGCATTGAACAGATAAGGCTGAAAAACAACAAGAATACAAGCAAGCAGTAGCATGTCTCATTCTAGCATAATAATGTGTAATGTGGGTAAAATTATAAACACTACCATGCTAAGGAAAACAACAGATAATTTGCAAGACTGAGCAAGAGTCTACTAGTCTAGTACATTGTATCTAATTAACAACAATCATAAAATAAATGCAGTAAATACAATATAGTTTTAACTGAAAGTCTCGGTTTTAATCCACGATCAATCAAAGTCGTATTTCTTCCTCTCATCCGGTAAAAAAACAATCAAACAACAACAAATCTAAATCTCGGCTTTAATCCACGATCAATCAAGGTCGTATTTCTTCTTCCCATCCTGTAAAAAAACAATCAAACAACAACAAATCTAGTAAATGCAACAACGCATTAAACAACAAATCTAGTAAATGCAACAACGCATTAGATAATAAGCTACTGACTTCCATAAGATAATAAGCTAGTAAACTCTTAGTTGTTTGTTAATAGTACACATACCTGTTAAAAAACAAATATAGATAAAAAAAAGTAGTCGCCAATAAGCGGCTAGGGTTTCTGATTATTAGAAAGTTTGTATTACATAGAGTATAGAGCTATTATATAGATAAACTATATGGGCTAATGGGCCTAGGCCTTATATCTCTAACACCATCTCTCAAACTCGCAATGCTTATTCTTACCTTAAGAGTTTGTTACACAAAATAAAAAATAAAATCAAAACAAAACAAAACGTCAATCTTAAATAAAATCAAAACAAAACAAAACGTCAAAAATCGAAATCATTTCTCCAAACTTTTGTCTCCAATCTTCAAACTCTAATCTCAAATCTTCAATCTTCAAGCTGCAATATCCAAACTCCAAACTCCAAACTCCAAGCTACAAACTCCAAACTCTAAACTCCAAACTCCAAACGAAATCAAACACCAAACAAATCCAAACAAAGCAAAACAAATCCAAACGAATCCAAACAAAATCTATACCGAATCCAAAACCAAATCCAAATCCAAATACCGAAACCAAATCCAAATCCAAATACTGAAACCAAATCCAAAAATAAATCAAAATACCAAATCCAAATCAAAGCTAAATAAATCTACCGAAACCGTGGCTTCCAAACCGAAATCCAATGCTACTACGAAATTGAATACCTGGTAGATCTACAAAAATTCCGGCGGACAGCTAAAAACACTGCCCGCCGGCACAGCGGAAGACGCAGAAACTTCAAGACATACCTCACTCTTTTTGTGTTTCACTCAGACACACATACCTCACTCTTTTTGTGTTTTACTAAGACACACATACCTCTCACTCAGATTGGAAATTGTTTTACTCAAACACACATACCTCTCACTCAGATTGTTTTACTCAGACACACATACCTCTCACTGAAATTGTTTTACTCAAACACACATACCTTGCTCTGATACCATGTTAAAAAACAAATATAGATAAAAGAAGAAGTATTTTTTTTCACTAAGGCCTTATATCTCTAACAATACCTTCATCTCTAGTGACATTCATATTGAATGACGTTCCTCACTCGTATCTTTAGTAAATTCTATAAAATAAAAACATTTTTTAGTTTTCAAAGCTTAAACATATATATATATATATATATTATATTATATTGATGAGAGAATAAATGACAAGAAAGAAGAATATTGGATCTTGGACCGACTAAAGCTCAAAATGTAGAGAGAGAACGTAGAAAAAGAATATAATAAAGAATTGTCCCACCTACCAAGAATAAATGGGCTCCCTTTTATAGTGGGGAAGGGTGGTCCCATTTATGTCCTTGGTGGTCTTGTCTTATTTCACCTTTAGTCCTTTACAAAATATTTTGTTTACAAATTGCCTTCTAATAAACAATAAATGGTCTTGTCTTATTTCACCTTTAGTCCTTTACAAAATATTTTGTTTACAAATTGCCTTCTAATAAACAATAAATACAATAATATGCATATTTATCTTCTCATTTTTACAATTGACTCCTTTTCTATCAAGATCGGCGAATTACTCCCTTATCAGTAGCTCCCTAGTCTTCAAGAGCATCGGGAATGGAGACTTCTAAATGAATCAGTTCGAAGCGCCTCTGTCCCCTAGGCCTCGGTATCGATTGACCGGATTGCATCGGTTGACTCTTTTCTCCTAAATGATGACCGACCCTCCATAATTCTTGTTATCGCTTCTGTGACGGTCGTGAATCGTCCCGATGCTAGAAAAACTTATCATGGGTCTGCCACCGACCCTGTCTGGCAAATTCCACATGGGCCTAAACCGGTAATCAGGTTTTGGATAATAAACCGACGATATGAAGCCCATCTAACGTATCCATCTGAGCTAGCTGGTGCAGACCTACAATGCTAGCCTGAGCAAGAGCTACACGTGTCATCCGAGCACTCGACGCGTGCTCGTCTGCACATTTTTCCAAGAGGCCCTTCGACTTCCCACTGCTTTTCTTCGTTTGGACTCTCCCATACGTGAAGCGGTTAAGTGAGGGTGCCTATATATAACCTCATAAGCCAGAATCACTCTCAGAGGAATTCTAGAGAGAGAAAGTGCTGTCCGGACCATTCTAGAGAGAGAGAGAGCAAGTTTTATGAGAAATAGGAACCCGAAGCCAAAACCAAAAACTAAGAAGAAGAAAGAGCCTGCGTTTGGATTTGTCGATTGGGCTAGTATTGGTGACCGTTCTGAAGAGTATCGAGCCGCAAGACTAATTTGGAGTTCTGACACAAAGCTCTTTACGCCCGTGCCGCTTCCCCACGATCCCGCCCTTCTTGATCCGATCCCTGCCGAATCCTTTACTGTACCCGAGCCGTATGGCGCTCAAACCCCCGAAGCCATTGTTATTCCCTCAAGCAGCAGCTCTCCACACTCCCCGGCTACTCAACTCAACCGCCCGACGCCTTCGTCGGTGAATTCTTATACTGTTCCGACCCCTTTTCTTCCTCGACGTCTATGCAAATCTAAATTTCTTTCCATGGGAGACTCAAAGACCTCAAATTCGCCTGCAGGAGATAATTCTCCCGAAATAGTCCAGCTTACACCTGATATACAAGGGTACCAGACCGGTGTTAATACTGCGCGTACCCATTTGGGCCTTAACCAACGAGATCCAGACCGTCAAGAGCTGGAGACCGAGCGTACTCGTCAATAGCGAAAAGAGTCGCAACTCGCCCGAACCGGAAGCAATTACAGTTTTGCAGATCCTCTTGCCCAACCGTCCGATCCTCATGCGGCCAGCCCCCCTAGACCTGATGCGGTCCCGGTAGAAAATACCGAGGAGCCAGAAGCGGACGTTCTGGCTGCTGAGGAAGGTACTGCCGCTGTTGGCACCACTGCTGCTCCTCCCGAAGAGCCTCTTCCCGCGGAGATTGAGGCGGTCATAAACACAACCTACCATCACTTGTTGCCCAGGGACAACGTCATTTCCCTTTTTGAGGGCAAGTACCTTTACTTCTTTGTTGCGGAACATGCAGAGCTTCTGATCCGGTGGGGTATCCTGGAGTGCGTCAATGTCCGATTCCCCGTTCCTGGGGAGACGCCAGTGCATATTCGGTCGCGGGAGATCGTTATCTTCACAGAGCTCTTCAACTGGGGCCTCAGGTTTCCTCTGGATCCTGAGATTGCTATGTATTTCCAGACCCTTAACATCTGCCATTCACAGTTAACGCCAAACGTGTGGTATACGCTGATGTCGTGCATAATGGCTTCACGCCTATCGGGTCGGGTCATGCCAATGCCTCAGTACATAGCCATGTCAGGGCTCTCGAAATATCCCAAGTCCCCCTTCTTCTATTCTTCCTTGGCCAATACTTGGAAGATTGTGAATGACTTCCTCGAAGGCGACAAAGGTTGGAAGCATCGATTTGTCTTCCTCAATGGCTGCTGGGAAAATGGCCGCCCATATAACAAGGAGAACCTGAGACGATTTCTGCGGAGCTGGGTTCCTAATGGTATTTATATATATATATATATATATATATAATTTTTTTAAACATAATGGACCGATCCTTTGTGCAATTCGAAGGAGTTTATCCAGGGGTTGAAGAAGGATCACTTCAAACCTGACAAAGTAACATTCCAAATTTTGAAGGACTATGTCAGGAAGCACTGGGGTCGGGCGTTTCATCGCGCCTTCAAGAATACGAACATGATCACGAGAAACCTCTGGCGTTGCTCGTCTGAACCGCTCACTATTGAGCAGCTGCGCCAACCACCTAGCTTGGTGGACTTGGTCGCAAAGATGGACGCGCCCGACGTACACTTGTTTCTTCCGAAGCGCAACAAGGCTCCCAGCAAATGCCCCAAATCGGATGAAGAGGCCGAGCAGGAAAATGCCGAGGCTGAAGGGGCCGACGCGGAGGGACAACAAGATGAAGCTGCCGCTGAGGATGGTGAGTTCCATCGGTCTGGGGAGCTGGCCAAGAAGCGGAAGGGAAAGGCAGAAGCAGACGGTGCTCAGGCCAAAAATCCAAAGCGCTCGAAGAAGGAGGGCAGATTTGCCGCAATGTCTACTTTTGTGGATAATGCAACCGTCCCGGAGCTTTTTGAGCAATATGGGGGGGGGTGGTGGTTAAGGGTGTGAGTGTAGCCGATCGTGTAGTGGTGATCCCCGACGATGCTAGTCCCTCAAAGGCCTAAAAAAATGTCGTGGCGTCAGCGAGCGGTACTAAGTTGCCTGTGCTATCCGTGCCTGGGAGTCCGCATACCTTTCCTTTGCGGATAACATATGGGTTGTCCCTGTCTTTGTATAATATGATCGTGCCCTTGGCGATGAAAGAACGGCGGGCAGGGGAGCTAGGCTAGAAGCTGACTGACGCGGAGGGGAAAGTTGCCGCGCTTGAAGAGGAAGTGAAGGAAGGAAAGGCAACTCAGAAGCTCTTGGAAGAGAAGCTGAAGACGGTTGAAAAACCTTGAAGCAAGTCAGAAAAGACCGGGACGACCGTGCTGGGCAGTTGGTGCGGGAAATTTCCGACCTGAAGAGTGCTAATGCCCTTTTTGCTGATAAGTGCCAGAAGTGGATGGACAAGGAGACGGCCGAGGCTAAAG
This sequence comes from Limnanthes douglasii subsp. nivea, assembly GCA_036936605.1. Classification (NCBI taxonomy): domain Eukaryota; kingdom Viridiplantae; phylum Streptophyta; class Magnoliopsida; order Brassicales; family Limnanthaceae; genus Limnanthes; species Limnanthes douglasii. Next base: position 154,266,431 of record JAUPFV010000001.1, read on the forward strand.
CCGCGTGTCTGCTGACCTTTCATCATCGCTTCCCCGACCTTCCCCTTGGGTCAATGTGGCTAGATGTTCCTGAGGCCGATCGCCCCGCTGGTGTGGTCTGCGAGAACGAAGAGTCGGACGACATCGAAATCGAGTCTGAGGAGGAGGATGCTTGACCTCCTATGTATTTGTATTTAAACTTTCTAACTTTTGGGTCTGTAGAACCCTTTGTAAACCGTTTTTGTAACCGATGGTTCTGAAAATCAATTTCCACAATTGTGACGTTATTTTCATTATGCTTTTATAAATTCATAGTTGGTTGGGAATAAAACGTAGATTGGTGGAATACCAAAAAACCATTTAAGGTTCTGTCAGTCAATGGATAAATGAAAAATTTCCATTGGATCGGAAATAATATGTAGATCGGTTAAATACCGAAAAACATATTTAGGTTCTTTTGATCAATGTAAAATTGAAAATCTTCCCATAGGGTCGGGAATACAAATGTGGATTAGTCTAAACACTGAAAAACATTTTAAGGTTCTGTTGATCAATGTAAAATTGAAAATCTTCCCATAGGGTCAGGAATACAAATGTGGATCAGTTCAAACACTGAAAAATGTTTTAAGGTTCCGTTGATCAATGTAAATTTGAAAATCTTCCCATAGGGTCGGGTAGGGCTGTCCATGGTTCTCCGAAACCGAGAACCGGACCGGGACCGAATCGATAAGGATCGGACCGAGAACCGGACCGAACCTTAACGGTCCGGTTCGCGGTTCCATTCTAAAAACCGAGAACCGATAAGGAACCGAAACAAAAAACCGGTTAGGAACCGAACCGATAGAACCGATAAACCGATAGAACCGATAAGGAACCGAACCGATAAAACCGATAGGACCGAAGGAACCGATACAGAATCAAAATGATAAAACCGATAAACCGGTAGAATTGATAAGAAATCGGGCCAATAAAACCGTTAAAACCGATTATTTATTATTATTATATATTCTTTTATAAATTCTAGTACCAAAATTAATAGTTAATTACCATTTTTTTAAAAAAGTGAAAGATCAACTTATAAACTTTAGTTTTTATATCATTTATTTTAATAAAAAAATAATTAAAAATCAAATTTTAATTGATTTTATTTTTTTAAGTGGACCGAACCGGACCGAAACCGGACCGAAACAGGACCGGACCGAAACCGGACCGAACCAAATTCGGACCGAACCGAAACCGGAACCGAACCGAACCGAAAGCTTAGCGGTTCGGTCCGGTTCCAAAAATTAGAACCAAAAGCTTAGCGGTCTGGTCCGGTCCGAACCGATAACCTTAGCGGTCCGGTCCGGTTCCTTCAAAACCCGGACCGAACCGGACCGATAACAGCCCTAGGGTTGGGAATACAAATGTGGATCAGTTCAAACACTGAAAAACCTATGAAGGTTCTGTGGATCAATTAAAATCGCCAAATATTTTCCACCAGCTCGTCAGCTAATGGATTCCTGTTTAATACTTCTGAGATTGAAGGGCAAAATTTTGGATTGAAAAAGGATCGGTTGCTATGGATGCCTCATTAAAACCTTCTCGCGCCACCGAGGTAAGAAAGAGTGCATCCCCGACAAAAGGTTTTTACACAAACAATGATTACAAAGTTACAAAAATCAACAAAATTACTCCAAATATAACTTCAAATGTTCAATGTTCCACGTGAGCCTTAATAAACGCCCATGCTTGTCCTGCAACCGATATGTCCCACTCTTAACTCTTTCCACTACTTTGTACGGTCCTTCCTAGTTCGGGGCAAGCTTACCGAGGCTTTTGTCTTTGGTATGAAAAAAAACTTTTCTCAAAACCCTATCTCTAACTTTGAACTCCCGCTGACGTACTTTTGACGCATACCGACTTCTCATTAAGGTCTGATAATGTAAATAATTCAGTTGAGCTCGATACCGTTTTTCTTCTATCAGGTCTAGAGCTAGTCGTCTGTTACCCTCATTTTTATTTTCATCATAGTTACTGACCCTAAAAGATGGGAAGATTGACTCTGCTGGGGTGACCGCATCCATTCCATATACTAAGGTATAAGGCGATTCTTTAGTCGCCGTTCGAGGTGTAGTTCGGTAAGCCCACAAACCTTCCTGCAAGTAATCTGGCCATTTGCCAGATTTCCCTTCTAGGTTCTTTTTAAGTCCGTCCAAGATGGTTCGGTTCGTAAATTCAACTTGCCCGTTCGCTTGGGGATGGAAAGGGGCAGAAAAGCATTGCCTAACCCTATGGGTCGTACATAAAGATTTCATCTCACTGCTGTCAAACTGAGGTCCGTTATCGATGGTGAGATTCTGAGGTACCCCGAATCTACAGCAGATATTTGACCAAATAAATCTGATGACATCCTTAGTCCTTGTTGCCGATAATGGCTCGGATTCTACCCATTTGGAAAAGTAATCCACAGCCACCACAATCGTTTGTCTTCCACCGGATGCCATCGGTAATGGCCCTACGAGATCGATTCCCCATCGGTCAAAAGGTAGGCCTTCAGATATTGATTCTAAAGGGGCTGCAGGCATGTTTATCACGTTCGCGAATCTTTGACAAGTATCACAGGTTTTTACTATCTGCTGAGCATCAACCGTTACCGTTGGCCAATAAAAACCGGCGAGAAAGATTCTTCTTATTAGCGCTTTGTAACCCCAATGAGCCGCGCCCTCTCCGTCATGCAACTCAGATACAATGATCTGTGACTCATTTACTCCCAAGCATCTCAGTAAAGGCCTGCTAAACGAATTTTTGTATAATATGTCCCCCAAAAAAACATAGCCCCGTGCTTTGTTTCGTATCTTCCGAGCCGAGATACTATCGTCTGGTAGTAATCCTTCGGCCAGGAAAGCAATAATATCCCTTCGCCAATCTGAAATAGTTACCGAAGACACCTGACAAGCAATTTCTGGTCGATTATCCAGCTCTCTCCTCTTTATGATCGATGGGTTTTCTTGTTCGGTTATCCAAGGGTAACTACTTGAGCAAGATGCCGATGATAGGGAGTCGGCTACCATATTTTCGGTTCTGGGGACATGCTCATACGTTACTTTGGCAAATGACGCGGCTAACACTCGTGATGCTGCTAAGTACTGAACCAGATGCTCTTTCTTAGCTTCCGACGCTCCCGAGGCTTGATTGATAAAAAACTGAGAATCACTGACAAGATGTACATGCGTAGCCTCGCATACCTGTGTTAGTCGCAAACCGGCCATGGCGGCTTCATATTCGGCTTCGGTGTTAGAAGTGAGAAAACCAAATCGAATTGCCTGATGCATACTTATGCCCGTTGGGGTGACTATCTATACGCCCGCGCCACATCCATTGACGTTCAACCCACCATTGGTTTGGATAACCCACTCATCTGGTTCGTCTTCTTCGGGCGGTGCTTCTTGGTCCGGGCGGTCGGAATGGAATTCGACTATAAAATCAGCCAGAGTCTGACCTTTGATAGCTGTCCTTGGCTCAAAGTTGATATCGAAATTGCCTAACCCACACGACCATTTAGACATTTTTCCCGAAATATCCAGTCGCTGAAGCACGTACTTGAGTGGAAATGAGGTTCGGACGACAATGGGGTGGGCCTGAAAATGCGGCCGCATTTTTCGTGCCGCAGTCACCAAAGCCAGGGCCATTTTTTCCAACTTCAAATACTGTGTCTCTGCATCCAATAAGCTTTTCCTCACGAAGTATACCGCTTTGGGAACCGTTCCCGACTCACTGATCAGATCCGTACTTACTGCAAAATCTGAAACCGCTATGTAAAGAAAAAGAGTCTCCCTTGTCAGGGGCTTCGTTAGAAGGTTCGGGAATGATAAATAAGTTTTGATCCCCAAAAAGGCTGTGCTGCAAGCCGGCGTCCAGACAAAATTCTTAGCGTTTCTCAAGACCTGAAAAAATGGAGCGCACTTGTCAGATGAACGAGAAATCAATCGATTCAAGGCCACGAGACGCCCGGTTAATATCTGGACCTCCTTGATATTCTTAGGTGGTGTCATGCCGGTAAGAGCTTGTAATTGGGTCGGGTCTGCCTCAATTCCTTTTTCGCTAACAAAGAACCCCAGGAACTTGCCCGACCTTACCCCAAAGGAGCATTTCTCCGGGTTTAACTTGAGATTTATACCCCTTAGATTATCGAAGGTTTCCCTCAAATCAGCGAGATGGTCCTCGTCTGTGCCGCTCTTCACTAGCATGTCATCGATGTAAACTTCTATATTCCTCCCTATCTGGCAGTCGAAGGTGTTGTTAACCAATCTTTGATAAGTCGCTCCAGCGTTTTTTAATCCGAACGGCATAACCTTATAATAATATAAGCCTCGACCCGTGATAAATGTTGTGCTTTCTTGATCTGCTGGGTGTAACTTGATTTGGTTGTAGCCTACATACGCGTCCATAAAAGAGAGAAATCTGTTCCCTGACGTGGAATCCACCAACTGGTTAATTCTTGGCATCGGGAAGGGATCCTTTGGGCATGCTCGATTAAGGTCGGTAAAGTCCACACACATCCTCCATTTCCCGTTCTTCTTTTTGACCAGGACATGATTGGACGTCCAGAGTGGGTAACTTGATTCTTTGATGTGCCCGACGCTGAGCATTCTTTCAGCTTCTCTTAGAATGATTTCTGCCTTTTCTGGGGAAAAGGCCCGACGCTTTTGTGAGATGGGTCTGACATTCTTGTTGATAGTTAGTTTGTTAATCACATGGTTCTCTGGGACTCCGGTCACGTGTGTCGAACACCACGCGAACAAATCTAAATTTTCCTGTAGCAATAATACCAACTGTTTCTTGAAGCCTGGTGACAATTTGATTCCTATTTGTAAAACTTTTCCTTCGGTAAATTGGTGTTTTTCGCATTCTTCGTCGGTGGTTAAAAAACTGGGAGCGTCCCTGGGATCATCGACGGGTAGTGACCCCAAGGGAAGTCCCACTAATTGCTAGTCCCGCGCTTGTTCCATATCTTGATCCCTTTTTGGTGCTAAAGCCGCTCGGTAACACTCTCTTGCCGCTTTCTGGCTGCTTCGCACTACCCCCACGTTGTTCCCGACCATGTATTTCAAACATTGATGAACCGTGGACGTTACCGCGTGCATTCGCGACAGCCACGACCTGCCAAAGATTGCATTATGAGAGGTTGGTGCGTCTACCACGACGAATAAAACAATGACCTCATTTTTGAATGGCTCGCGACCCAGTTGGACGATGCCTTCAAATTCACCAACCACGTCTGCTGCCGAACCTGTGAAACCTACAATAGTTCGATCCGAACGTGTAATTACCGGGGGTGCCCTGAACTTCGCGAATGTTGATGCAAAGATTATATTGGCTGAGCTTCCGGTGTCTACTAGAATGCGCCGGACCTCCTCCCCCGAAATGACCGCCCCAATAACGACGGCGTCTTCATGAGAGCCGGCTATATCTCGCATGTCGTCGTCGTCAAAATACAGAATCGGCGAAGGGATGCCTTTGGAATAGGGATAGGGCCGAGCTTCCAACTGAGTAGCCAGGTTCACAATATGTCGCTTTCTGGAGGAGTGCGTGATCCCTGCCATAGAATCACCCCCAAAAATAATCAATGATTCGAAAAATTGACAAAGGTTTCTTACGTTCCCGTTACTTTCCACAGCTTCCTCTTCGATGACCCCGATGAGGTTACGATTTACATCTGGATCGAGATATTCGATGGAGACATCAAAAGGGTCGGTCACTTCGGAAATCGCCATGGTTGTCTCGGGCTTCGGCATCGTCACGATTTCTTTCGAAGCTGCGCCCTGCTGTGCTTTCTTTTTCACGTACTTGAGTAGGTTTCCGTGCTCTATCAGCATCTGTATCTCCTTTTTTAGAGCAATAAAATCCTTAGTATCATGTCCCACGTCTTCATGGTAGCGACAATACCGGTTGTTCCTGTGCTCCCGAGGCGTTGGTATGGGGAAAGGCCTCCGATACATCCCGCTCTTCTTAGTCTTTTCATAGATTGAAGACATGCATTCTGTCAAATCAGCAAAGTAAGCAGATCGGATCCACTTATTAGACATGGTTATAACACGCATGATATGGTTAAACCCTTACGCGAGTTGAACTAAACAGGATACAAAAACTGGAGACGTGGGTTTAGTATAGCGAGACATGATATAAACTGCACCCTAGCACGCGTGATATGTAGTTCATGTCACGCTAGATGTATTAGGTTTAATACAATAACGCGATGTATGGATGATGTCTCACGACAGTTGTGTTAAACAGGACCCTTTCACGCGAGACGTTCATGTAATATGCCGCTAGATTAGCTGAACTTGCATAACTCAAGCGAGATGTCCGCCCACTTCACGCGCGATACGAAGTTAACTTATATATACATAAATGTGTTAGCCTTGTTCCTAGCACGCGAAATGTTCAATTTAAGTGACGCTAGATGTATTAACCTTGTTCCTAGCACGCTAGATGTTCATGTCCTATAATGCTAGATGAATGAAACTGGACAAGAACGTGCGTGATGAGGTTAAACCCTTACGCGATTTTGAACTATACAGGATACAATAACTGGAGATGTGGATTTAGTATAACGATATATGATATAAACTGCATTATAGCACGCGCGATATGTAGTTCATGTCACGCTAGATGTATTAAGTTTACTACAATAACGCGATGTATGGATTATGTCTCAAGGCAGTTGTGTTAAACTGGACCCTTTCACGCGAAACGTTCATGTAATATGACGCTAGATTAGCTGAACGCATAACTCAAGCTAGATGTTTGCCCACTTAACGCGCGATGCGAAGTTAACTTATATATACATAAATGTGTTAACCTTGTTCCTCGCACGCGAGATGTTCAATTCATGTGACGCTAGATGTATTAACCTTGTTCCTAGCATGCTAGATGTTCGTGTCCTATAACGCTAGATGAATGAAACTGGACAAAAACGCGAGTGATGAGGTTAAACCCTAACGAGATGTTGAACTAAACAAGATACAATAACTGGAGACGTGGATTTAGTATAACGATACATGATATAAACTGCACCATAGCACGCGCGATATGTAGTTCATGTCACGCTAGATGTATTAAGTTTACTATAATAACGCGATGTATGGATGATGTCTCACGGCAGTTGTGTTAAACTGGACCCTTTCACGCGAGACGTTCATGTACTATGACGCGCGAGATGTGCGTGTAATACGACGCTAGTTGAGTTGGCTTTGCCTAAATTACGCAAGATGTTCTTGTACAATGACGCGCGAGACTGGCATTGTTCGTAATGTTGCGTTAAAATCTAGGCAATCATTAGGTAACCATTTCAAGAAAATTACACTAAAAATAAAGGCATACATTTTTTTTTCATTACTAAATCTATTCCATTACATCCAATTTAAAGACTACTTTTTTTTAATGAAGTTACATTTTAAAAGTCATCAAAATTAAAGCCTTAATTCAACAACCACGGTTATCATCAACCGGTGAAAAATTAGCAATAACATCTTCTCTCTCTGCAATTGATTCCTTTAGTTACACAATCATATCTCTTGATATCCAATTATTAAGTTCCCACTCCCATAAGTTTGCTGCCTCTAAGCGCAAAGCTAGACAAAGATCATAAACACGTAGCAAGGGTTCAGATTTTAGTTCGTTGTACCTCGAAGCGACTTCTTCTCGGGTGCGAACGTGGGGGCCAATAAATCCAAGCCTCCCATAGTCAAAGTACATCCTGCATAACACTTGATCGAAAAAAACATCGCCCGTTTCATCCGAATATGTTGTCTTCACGTACTTCACGGCTTGAAGCAAGTGGTTGTCTTCATCGACGCACCAACTCATACTGATTTCATATTTGGAGTGTGTTAATTGTTTCAGTGTATACTATATGTTGGTTTTTGGAGGTTTATATAAGGGCGAAATAGTTGGTGGGTAACTAGGCGGGTAATATTTTAGTAGGTCTAGGTTTTGGCAGGACATTATCAATGACTAAATAATTTTTGGCGGGAGTTGGAGAGATAGTGGATCACGCGAGATAATAATTAAATGGTGATTTGTTACAAACTTAACACGCATGATTCACACGAAGTTAAACATACCTATCACGCGTGCTAGGGGACCTCACGTGTAATACGACACTAGATTTGTTGAGCTTGCGTACCTCACGCGAGATGTGTATGTAATACGATGCTAGATGAGTTGAACTTGCCCAACTCATGTGCGATGCTGGTGTAATATGAAGCTAGATGAGTCGAACTTGTCCAAACGCGCTAGATTTGTGTGTACTACGATGTAGATGTGTTGAGCTTGCCACAATAACGCGAGATGTAAGTGTAATATGACGCTAGACGAGTGGAACTTGTCCACAAACGCTAGATTTACGTGTACTACGATGTAGATGTGTTGGACTTGCCACCATAACGCGCGATGTTAGTCTAATATGACGCTAGATGAGTTGCATTGGATTAATTCACGCGAGATATTCGTGTACTATGATGCTAGATGAGTTTCACTTGCTAACATCACGCGCGATTTTTGTGTACTATGACGCTAGTTAAGTTGGACTTTCCTAAATAACGCGAGATGTTCGTGTCCTATGACGCGTCCTACGTTGCAATAGAACTAGGCATCCCTCTGATCATGGATTATGTGATTAACATTAGTGTGTCATTTTGGAGGTTTATATAAGGGCGAAAAAGTTGGTGCATAACTAGGCGGGTAATAATTTTGTAGGTCTATGTTTTAGCAGGACAATATCAATCACTAAATAATTTTTGGCGGGAGTTGAAGAAATAGTGTGTCACGCGAGATAATGATTAAACGATGATTTCTTACAAACTTAACACGCGTAATAGGGTACAAAAAATACCATTGTGACGCAAGCCATATACAACATACAATGCTAGTTAAGTTACAACTTTAAATACACTGGTTCGTGTGCTACCCAATAACCAATCCAAATGAAATTAGATACGAAGAATTGCCTCTGGTTAATTGAAGTTAACAATTAGGCATCCGACGCCATGATATTAGTATTCTTATCATTTAGGAAGGGGTTAAAAATTTGTGCGTGTGCTTCAGCTGGCATACACTTGCTATATTCCTTTGTACAAACCCGTGCTGGATAATGTCTTTGACATACTGACAGACTTACACTCCACAGTCAAGAAAATCTTTATCTTACTGTGGAATATCTCTAACAGCTCTAACTTTGTATCCATTCTTCACACGTGGTATGTATCTCTTATTCATACAATAGTTCAGCTTGTCAAATAAGAAAAATGTTAGTTTATTTTGTTTGATATTAATGTGAACAGGTAATGTCGCGAATCACTTTACATTAGGACGCGAGTTCCATCCTTTACACGTGATTCGCACACACACTAACGCGAGACGCGTGCAAAGCCCATTACGACGCGATTCACCGTCACGGGTAATAGAGAAGTCGCCTGCAACCAGTGAGCAAACATCATCATCCAATAAAGTTTCACACTACTTACCAAGGCGTCGCCCGTTTTCCTAATGTCGTATGTAGTGAATTTGCTAAGAGGGAACAAGGGATTGTAGTTTTTCGCCAAACCATTCTCCATGTCTATTACCAACAACGTCCAGTGGTTAGTACCTTTTTCATTTATGGTGCATATCGGAATGAATGCGATAAATGTGTTGTCTGTCATGTTTTCAAAAACTGCATCAATAACGTTAGTAACATCGCCTTTTTTGGCTAGTAATGTCTGTAATAAAACCAGTGCACACCAAAACAATATCAAACTTCTGGTTCACTTTAAATGCCTATTTAATAATTAGATACTAACCGTTGCGACACCTGAAATCTGAATAGCTTTATATCTACAGTTGTACTCGTCATCGAGCCCTTTGAAAGGTACAGTCCAGTTTGATTCTTAAAGTAGCTTATATATTCAGGCATCAATGATCTACAACACGTAAAAATCATAGCTATATCTAGCGTAGTTTTCAATTATTTGTGTTATATCAAGTTTCTAAACTTTACCTTGAAATCTAACTCCCTTTCGTATGCTACGACCATTAGCTCTGTCACACTAACACTTAGCCGATATGTAAATTTGTGTTCTGGAAAATACCATACTTCAGAATCTAGTTGATCTTCGTTTTCTTGTATTTGAAGGACCTTGCGGTATTGACTAACGTCTATTAACTTTGTAATTGTTTTTTCTGTTTCCCAAGTTTGTTCAATAGATCATGCCTGTTGCGACTGTGTAAGTAAATCCCAATTTGGATAAATGTTATCTTCTATATGTAAAACAACATAAATTGCGTTAAATAACTATCAACAAGTTACAACTCAATATATGATTATTAGCATAGTTTAGAACTTACCATTGGAGGTGCATCTTGTAACAAACCTTTCGACGCAGTACTGCCACCCGACTTTCCTCCACTCGAGTGTATAGCCACCACCTTATCAACTTCGTCAAAAAATGATTGTGTACACAGTAGGAATCCATCATCAAGGTTTGGAAGATCAAAACAATCTGCTTCCACTTCCTCTGCTGGTTGTAGTTGTTCTCTTATCTCAGGTTGTGTTAGTACTTCCACCTTTGCTTTGCGTTGCACTTCCAACTTCGGTTGTAATTCATTTGTTGATTTTATATCAGCTTCCAATTCCACTATGGTTTCAGTCTTTGGTTTTTTATTAATAGTTCCTTGTGCGTATTGATGTATTCGTTTCTTTAATCTTCTTTTTTTCACATTACATACCTGTCAAAATATGACCAACGATGCGTGTTATATTATCCAATGACGCGTGACATGTTTACTTTCGGTTACCACACGAGTCACGCAATAAATAGTAGCTCACCATACTGGAGTACCACGCGCGTTAGGCAATAAATGGTTGTCTTAATAGACTATGATAACACGCGAGATACGCTATGAAACGTAGTCTTACTAAATGTTGACACCACGCGAGTCAGGCAAGTACTAGTAGTCTTATGCGATGCCGACAACGCAAGGTAAGTAATATATAGTAAATTCACCCCATTTTGCCTTAACAACGCGAGTTAGGAAATAAATAATCCACTGACGCAACTTAGACAACACTCGTGTTTTGTTATCGACCAAAAACTAAACATAAGTTTAATTTACCTCATTTGTTTCACATAAATACAACATGCGATTCACCCATGCCTCCATAGAACACAAACTATTTTTTTTGCTGGGACTTTTTTGGCTAGTACTATGACGCGATATCAGAAGGATAGATGGTTTAACATTCCACATGCTTAATGCGAGTTAGGGAAATGTCAAGTTTTAAAACTGTAAAAATACCCACATAATAGCTATAACATAAGTTTTGCACTACTAAAAAGTTTATAAACATCCCCTGATGTAATAAACAACCATTAACCCCCTATTGAAATTCCAAGTTTAAAAAACAACAGCTTGGCCAAATAAAAAACAAAGCAACTATAAGATAGTTATAAGAATTTGAATCTTAATATTTTAAGATCCACTTACATCTTCATGTCCTTGCTCCATGGGCTTGGGTACGCTGCTGCAACTTTCATGTGGACCAGATGTATTCGTTTCCGTCCCACTTGTTAGCTCACCAACATTTCCAATTGCCAAATCAGCCTCAGTGTTTTTTAAGCAACCTCACCACAAAGTGTATCATCTGCAGCCTCTACGCGATTTTGTTCTCCCACAAGATTTTTTGCAGTTTCAGTTACGACCTCAAGAGGTTCTGCTTCTATAGGTATTGGTTCAGGTGCTGCTGCCATAATATCATGTTCCTCAGCTTAGTCTTCAAACTCTTGAGCAGTTTCAGCTACGACAACATTTGGTTCCGCTTCTATGGGTGTTGGCTCATGTTGCTCAGCTTGGTCTTCAAACTCTTGTGCAATTTCAGCTACGATAATATTTGGTTCTTGTTCCATGGGTACAATAGCAATTTGCACCTCAGCATCCGCTCCTACTGCACCCCCACCAATATCTGCCCCATCCGTGGTTACGACGTCATCTTTTTCCACATTTTCAATTCCTGAACAACCTGGTACGCCGCTAATAGATTGGTCGCAACAAGCCTACATTTGTCAACTCCTAAAACATACAAAGTTTTTTCATTTTCCTGCCTCTCCCCCGATGTCTCAGTAACATCATTCGGTCCATCTGCAGCTCCAGATTCATTCTTCTCCTCATCTGTTTCACCTCCATCTTCTACCCCCTTGTCTGTGTCTTTTTCATTGTCGTCAAGTGTAGAACCCTCTACAACTTCTTCTTCTTTATCATGTTTTTTTCTGTCCTGCTTCTAACTTTTTGAACCCATGTTTTCTTGAGACATAAACTATAGTTTTAGGAACCTCATCCACTGTTACTGATACTTCTACTATTTTCTCTGGTGACTCATCTTCTACAGAACAGAAAAGGAGTACACAAACCTTCTCTAGTGCTTCATTAACCCTAGCATCTTCATCATCTTCATTACCTTGATCAGCTTTTTCTTTAAGCTTCAAATTCAACAAAGCAACCTCCCTTTGGAGTTCTTCAATTTGTGGTGAAATTCAACAAGTATTAGGACCAAAGTAATGAAAATGCATTATTAAAATTGAAAACCTCTTAAACGACATACTTGTCTATTCTTTTGTGCAAGAGAAATCTTAAGTCTTTTGTTTTCTACCGAGTATCTATATTTTCCACTGGTTCTCTTCTTGACATATTCCATCATTTTAAATAAAATACTACAAGCGCTTGCCTTGTGAACTTTCATCCTCTTCGTCCGAGTACTTGAGCTGCCCCCTTTCTCGGGTTTATTTTTATTCTGATCCACCCCCCCCCCCCCCAGCTCTTGACCAGATTCCTCAACTGTTCCAAATGTCTGCCCAATTTCCATCTCATTTGTTTCCTCTCCAATACAATACTTTGCCCGCTTCCTTCCTCTACTCATCATCGTCTTTTTCCTTTTGTCTGTCAACTTCCTACAGAACCCTGCCCCAGTATCCCCCGACCCGAAGGCTCTTTCTTCAGCTTCTGTTAATTTTACCTCTCCTTCCAATATCTGCAACACGCAACAAGTATGTTCAAACAAACAACGGACACACACATATAAGACGCGTATCATTCAATTGAAGTGACACTACGCTGCTAATCGTATATTGAATAAGTTAATATCTCGCTATGCGAGTCATACAATGGTAGACTTCATGCGCGAGTCACATTCGTATCGTTCGATGTGATTCGTTCTTCCATCAAGAAAATACTACACGATGCATGCATTACTGACGTATATGTCGTGTTTTTTCCATGCACCACAGGACGCGATTCTAGATTGCGAATCGCATACCTAATACGCGATATGTATGCATTCACCTCTTACTAAACTCTAGAAGACAGACATATTCATATTGCGTGACAGCAATTACAAATTAATATAAATTGCGGGACGTTTGTTATGTATCTTACGAGTCACTACCTAAATAACATGCGACATCCATACATTACCTCATCATCGAGGAGCTTCCTCGCCTTTTAACTAGCGCAATAGTGGACTCCTTGCACTCGAGCCCCCACCATTTGTAGCACCTAAGAATCATGTTAGGCCTTACCAAATCTTCCCCTAGAGTGGTGTGCTCCATTATGAAGGGCTGGGAAAAAACAGGTCGCACTAGTGTCACTTTTATAAGAAAACAAAATAATACAAACAACGAGTTCAATACTCACCAATAACACTACTACGCAACCGATGACGTGATCTGGGGTCCCTTTCTCCAAACAATTAACCATAGACTTTGTCAGCTTCTCAACAATTGCTCCCGACCAATCAGAGTCATAAATTTTAAGCATGTCTTCTATGTAGAAAACCATTGTCCATCCCATGATATCTCCAGATACAAAGCAGAAAAGGGTAGAACAAATGAAGAGTATCAGAACCTTTCCAATGTCGGTTACTGATTCCTCACTTCCGTCATTTGTTGCTATTTCTATTGATTCATGTTTCAAAACAGACAATAGTTATTTAATTGTATATGCTAAAACATGGCTAGCTTTCATAATCTCTTATTTCTACCTTTATCATCGCATTTGAAACAACCTTTTGGTTTGACGCTCCACTTTTCCTCGCCCTTGGACGCAAGAAATATATCTGCATCAGTGGAGACTCATTCTCCGCACCATCGACAAATCTTCCAGTGAAAGCCCTTGTTTTGTTCATCGGCATTTCCTACATTCCGTGTTTAAGACCGAATATGGCTTTAACATCGTTTATGGTCAGTTTAACCCTCTTCGAACCTATTCTAAAACACCCATTCTTTACTTATTATATCTCATTATAATCTCCTCTATAACTTTGTTAAACCTCTTCTTTGGCAGATCTTCGTTCCTTAGCATGAATGAAGTTTTCAGCAACGTATAGAATGGCGTGTTCTTCTTAGCCTCGATATACTCCTCAGCCACTATGTCTTTCTGCAACAAATTTATTATGCTGACCAAACCAGACCTGTAAAAAGTACCTTTGCCCATAGCAGAACCTGTACACACAAAAGAACACAAATGTTAGATTTTAGTAATACATATCTCCTTCTAGAAACTAATTATAAACCCAACATAAATGAGGCAACATATACAACGCGTGATAGACTAAACATGTTGCGCGAGATACACATAAATGACCCATACTGTAGCCTCATCGACCAACCCTATGATGCGACATGCTCAGTACATGTCGCGCGTTTTACACTTTACTAGGTAACCCATACAACTCCCATGCCGTACCACATGAGACATGACAACGACATACGCGAGATACGAAGTACAAAACCATTTCCATACGCGAGATAGGTACAAAACATCTACGAAATACAAAACTCATTAGCCCGTACGCGACATGGCTCACCTCCCATCAGCGATATACACATAACAAACGCAACCTCGACTACCATTTCCTATGATGCGACATACTCAGTACATGTCGCGTGTGTTGCCCTTTACTAGTTAACCCAGACAACTCTCATCCCTTACCACGCGACACATGACAACGATATACGCGCGATACGAATTAAAAAACCATTTCCATACGCGAGATAGGTACAAAACATCTACGAAACACAAAACTCATTAGCCCCTACGCGACATGGCTCACTTCCCATCAGCGACATACACATAACAAACGCAACCTCGACTACTATTTCAGACCGACGGCAACGATAGGGAGATGCGATGACCCCATACGAGAGATACGATCATAATCTATACACATGCTACGCGAGACATATGCTACAACTACTGTCAAGATGATGCATTAAAACACCGAAGCAGACGCAATATAATCTATACACATGATGAACTGCCCAGGTTTCAATTTCCAGACAATAATGCACGTATAGGAAATTAAAAAAGCAAAGCGAGCCCGACAGCACACCTGAATCAACATGTTACGCCTACCTACAACTATAACCGATCGTAGAATTTAAACCCAGTAGTTTCCCGATAACGGTCCATAGCGATATCATCCAACAAGTAGTCGACTAAACTCGATTAATAAAAAAAGTAACAAATAACCATCCCGTACCTTAACTATAGTTCCGACAATCGAACTTCGCCAGCACCGGTGGTTCTTGCTTCACACGACGAAATGAAATATGGAGTTCGGAGATTGATTCGTACCACAGTTCTTTGACACTCGCCGGAGTTCGTTCGGTAAAAACGAGAGAGTTGACAAACTTTTTTAGGGTTAAACTTCTTTTCTGACGTTCTTCTATGGTCTTTTCAGTTTCAAAAAGTTATTGGGATTTGAGGGCAAAAGTAAAAATTAAATTAATAATAACCTACTTTCTCTTTCTTCTAGTATTATGGATAATTTGGTAAAAAGTTGGCTTCTTAGTAGTAGTGTAAAGGGTCTCATATTTGGGTACTTATTAGAGATTTCATACTTGAAAATGTATTTTCTGGTACTTTTCTCTATATATATTTGAAATGTGTTTGTCATAACATTTTCTTTATGATTTTGATCACTTTTTACAAGGTTTGACCAAAAACTTTAACTAAAAACTAGTAGTTCCAAATTAAATATATCCACGAAATATTACTAGTGCATTCAATTTTTTTTCAAAAATATTTTATTTGAAAATCCTAAATTTATTCAAATAATGTTTTAAGCCTACCAAAATTTAAAAACAACTTATGTTTTTTCACATCTTCACATTATCTTCATTTTCTATCTCTCATTTTCAAAAAAAATAAAATTAAACTCCATCTTTAAGCAAAAATTCAGTATTTCATCTCCAAACAACAGACCATTATCTTAATCAGTCGGTGGAAAAAGGGAAAAAGTAAGTTTAAGGTTTAATTTTTATTTTAAGATATTATTGATTGTTGTTAAGTTTAATTTAAGTATTAGAATTAGTTAGTTTAAGCGTAAGAATCGAGTTTAGTATGAAATATTAGTGTTTTAGTAGTTGATTTGTGGTTTAGCATTGCACTAGTTGTTTATTTGGTCAATCTACAGTTTTTTTTCCAAGAATAGGGGTCTGGGTTCACTCTTTCTCTTCGACGCTGCTGGTGTAATGCCTCTACGCCGACGGTGTAAATTCATTACACCACCATAGTAAGACGATGACAACGGCGTCTACGCTGCCGATGTTGCCCATGCTAGCAGTGACTAGCTATAACGTTAGTTGCTGCAAGCGTAGGTTATATATTGGCAGATTTACGAAGGTTCTTTACGTTGGGAGAAACTAGTGTTTTAGCTAGTCATCGCCAGCGTGGTCGACATCGACAATGTAAACGTCATTGTCATTGTCTTACGCTCATTTACCCCGTCGTGTAGACGCATTACACCGTCAACGTGCATATGCAGGAACTATCTTAGAGTGTTGCTAAGGATGACTTGATATTCTTGTTTTATTTGTGTCATATTTTCACTGAAACCCTAATGATGACACTACCACAAGTCATTATCAAATATATAATGTCAAGGATACCGGTGAAACCTCTTTGCATATTCAAGTGCGTATCAAAACCATGACGTTCTTTAATATTAAATCTAAGGTTCGCTAAATTGCATTTAAAACAAAAAAATTGTATGATCAACTGATTCGGAATCGAAGTGATATAATTGAGCATTTTGATTATGATATATCTCTTTGTGGCCATGAATCAACAGTGAAAACGTTAAAATCTTCAACCAATGAGTATTTTAAATTGTTGTCATCATGCAACGGTTTAGTTCGTGTTTCTATATACACAATTGATGAAGTTAGTGTGTGCTTACGGAACCCATGTAGTGGTGTTTGTAACGAATCACCCAAAATATAGAGATGTAAAAAGAATATTGGTTTTCGTTATGATTGGTGAAGAAAAAAGTGGAGTCCATCTAGAGTTTTAGACCCGAGCCAAAGATCAAAGTTCCCCTTTAACCCTAAAATATAAGCTTCATTATATTGCAGTGATGATGGGCTTGTGGGCCTAATGGACCTAATGGCCTTGTGGGCTTGTTGCGCATGTTGGACTGTTGGGCCTTCAAGACCTGTTAGTCTCGATAATTAGTCCACCAGTTTGACTCGCGGGTCGAATAAATTCTACCCTCACCAATGATGACTCCACCGATAATTACAAAACTCTATATTTTTTTTCTCATTCCAGATAACGGAGAGCTAAATTATTCCTCTACTCTCATAAGTCAGGATATCCTTAGGAAATTGTAACCAATATTGATAAAGCACCAGATCGGACCTTAGTTTGTAATGGCAATTTAACTCTCACCTTAGTATGTTTTTATGTTTAACTTTTTGCCTCCAAACTTATAATATGTAATGAAAAGCTTAAACCAACCCAGTAAGTTTTATGTGTGTTTATTTAATTTTTGTTGGGTGATATGTGATAAGCTCAGAAATATTCAAAGGACATATCAGACTAAAAACCAGTATTCATTTTTGGTTATTTCTTTTTATTATTTTTTTGTAATAATTTATTTAGATTTATTTTTATTATTATTTATGGGCCATATGAGTTTTTGAACTTTGGGATTGGCCCATGAAGTTGGTTCGACCCATTAAGCTAAAGTTTAGCATGTAAATAGTTTATGAGAAAGCATTAATGACAAATGAATCATTTAAGGAAAAGTCAAAATTTTTTCACTCTAAATATTAACTGGAGGAGCTCAATTATTTCTCTGTTTTATACCTAAAATTAATTTTTTTTTTACTTTAGAAAAAAACCTTTCGAGTAATATTTATCCACGCCAAATTGACGACCACAATGAGAGGTCCATTTAAATGTACCCGTATAACAAAATCCTAAACATAACAAGCAAAAGTTCATCTTCGAAACCCTCCGAAGAATGAATTCTGAGATGCATACATATCTTACTCTTGAAAAAGAGGGATTCAGGATCGAAGAATCAGTCCAAACACCTCATATGAATGATAAAAATCAAGAAAGGCTTCTCATACAAGAGGAGAGAGATCAACTACGAGGGGAAATTATCGCATTAAGATCTCAAAGAGAATCTGAGTTGAATTTTAAAAGTAAGGTTCAAAGAGAAAGTCAAAAATCCAATGGGCAAGAGGGCAATCTCTATAGCCCAATGAAACATCGAACTTTAAAAAACAACGTATAAGCAAATATTTTATTAGCTCTTCGGATCCAATGAAGACTCAACCTTTGAATTGGAATAATATAATCTTCTTCGAGAAATGATCACTGTCATAAAAAGATAAAGAGTCACCATGACAAGTGTTGGCCACACAAATATTCGAACCGACTTCACAATAAGCAAGATTCTTCGGGTAAAAAGAAGTACTAAAAGAATAAAGAGAAGAAAAAAGAGTGCCATGATAAAGTAAATGGATCTGGAGATCACAGTTTATACCATCTAGTGACTAATCAATTTGCCAAGAAATCCGAACCAGGTATCTTTGCTACCTCCAACGAAGACCACCAGTTTAGCCAAGGGCATAATTGGAGGCAACCCCATTTGTCTCCCAAAATTCTATCCAGTCATTTGCCTAGAAGGTTTGATATATACAAGATGGAAAAGTTTGATGAAAGCGAAGATCTGGATAATCAGCTTGAGTAGTTCAACAAATTTAATGATAAATTTTGATGATGATAAGTTGTTGTGCAAGGTTTTTTCTTAAACCTTTAAATAAAGTGCCTTAAAGTGATATAATTGACTTCCGCACGGGTCAATAAAAAACTTTGACATATTTTGGATGACTTTCCGAAGATAATTTGTGGGAAGTAAAGGACTTATAGGACATAGAGATACAGTAATCCACTTTCAACAGTTCACTGATGATACCTTAAAAGAATATACCAAGCACTTTGTTGAAATTAAAGATGGTTTGCTAGACTGCTTCAAACAAGTAGCCATAACCGCTTTTAAATATGAGATTTTACTAGAGGAGTTAGCTGAAATGTTTACCTGGAAAGAAGATTTGACATAGGGAGGTTTATTGAACTAAATTGGGAAACAAATTACAGTGGAAGAAACAAAAGGACTGAAGTAGCCCAATTAGTTTAGGGCTAATTAGCATCCCAAAGGACAACAATGTAGGCCTAGAGGGAATCAGTGGGTTCGGCCTAATTATTTCATAGAGTTAACAAAAAATCTTGCAACCGTTTATGAAAATTGTAGAAGTTTGTGCAATTTTGTAGTCCACCACCTATTTAGAATCATAGAGAGAATCAGAACACCACATTTTGTAAGTATCATAATGATATGGGGCATGATACCAAGAATGACTTTGCTTTAAATCAAGATATCCAAACTCTAATTAAAAATGGAAATTGACCACTTTTGTCAAAGTACAACTGGGAATCTGATCAACCCCAAACACGAGTGGGGCTCAAGCAGGGAAAACTAATGTTCAAATAGAAGTTATAGATGCGACACCTAAATAAAAAAATAGAATGGTGATTACCGAACAATATAAAGAGTTTGATGAGTATTCAAAATATTTAGATCCCGATCCGGATCTTAGTCGGATAAATATAATATGTTAAAAAGGAAATGTCTCCAAATTATGTCAAGTTTTTGAATCATTGACCATTTTCAGGGGGTTACTGTGACAGCTCCCTCGAGTTTCTCTAAAAAATACATATAATCATCTTGACTACACAATTAGAGGGAAAGATTTCTACGTATTTTTAGCAGAATCAGGCCCCGATTATTGTGTTCGACGAGGATGATTTGAGAAATATCGTTGGGCCACATTAGGGTGATGTGGCGATTGGAGCTACAATTGAGGGAATAGATTTTTGAAGAATTTTGATTGGCATTGGCAACTTAGCTAAGATTATGTTTTTATCTACTTGCAAGTTGATAAAAAAACCCATCCATTATTCTCAATCAAATAGAACCGTAACGGGATTTACAGGAAATTCCGCTAATATGGTTGGGGAATTCGAAGGAGAAACTATACTTGGAAAATGACTGTTTAAGAAGATTATGAGAGTATTTTTTGTGGAGGTTGACTGTCTAACTCCTTACAATTCCATATTTGGTAGATCTTAACTATCAATGATGCATGTTGTCCCTTCAATAGTTCACCAATTCTTAAAATACGGGGTCGGAGGCCAGGTGAGAGTTGTTTGAAGTAACCAAAAGGTAACTAGAGAATATTATGTTATCGCCCTTGCCCCAAAGGCATTGGATAATATGGAAGCTAAGAAGGAATAACAATTACTAGATTCATCTTTTTATTCAAATAAGATAGATGATCCAAGAGAGATTCATAGTGCAGTTATTTCGGTTGAAGAGACAAATGGCGAATGTGCATTGATTTTGAATCTGGATGTTCTTTTTCTTTGTCCCCAGATAGATCAGTTAATCGACTATACTTATGGCAATAATTTGTATATTTCATGGATGTATTTGCTGGGTACAATCAAATATATATATATATATATATATGGATCTGAAGGATCAAGATCGCATTATATTCATCGCAGGTAGGGGTTGCATTGTTATAAGGTAATGCCTTTCGGCTTAAAAATGTTAGGGCTTCTTACCAGGATCTAGTGAATAAAGCTTTTGCCAACCAGATTGGTATAAATGTTGAGGTTTATATCGATGATATGCTGATAAATGTTTTGGAGGATTATGATCACTTACTTGATCTCAAATAAACTTTCACTAAGTTATAAACTATCAAGTTGAAGTTAAATCCGGAGAAATGCATATTCGGGGTACGATCCGGAATATTCTTTGGGTATATTGTAAGTGAGATAATGATTCAAGCCGACCTAGTACAACTAAATGCATTACTAGCTATGGACCCTCCCCGATCCACCAAAGAGGTCCATATATTGACTGAAAGGCTGGTTGTATTGAACAACTTTATATCCAAGTCATCAAAAAAAAAGTGCATCATTTTTTCAAGTTTTAAGGAATGCGAATGATATTAATTGGTCTCCAAATTGTGTTGAGGAATTTCATAAGATCAAGAAGCATTTTTCTTCACCTAAAACCTTATTCAAACCGGTGATGGGAACAATTATTTACATTTATTTAGCAGTATCTGACTATGTCATAAGTGCAGTTTTGGTTTGGGAAGTTTACAATTACCCTTATCCCGTTCATTATGTTAGCAAAATTTTATTAAATGCTGAAAAAGATATCTAAAGATGGAAAAGTTATCATTAGCTCTTGTGATAACAACCAGAATAATTAAACCATATTTTCAAGCATATTCTACTATTGTTCGAACCTTTTTCCCACCTAAAAATATATTGCAAAAGCCATATGTATCGATTCGAATGACCAAATGGTCTGTGGAGTTAGAGGATTATGACTTTAGTTTAGTTCATCGAACAAGTTGTAGCAAATTTTGTGGTCGAATTTCATTTGAAACAACCACATGTGGAATCTATTATAAAAAATCCTATAAAAGAATGTGTAATTTGAACATATAAAGGATCTAGTATGTTGGATTGTGGAGCAGGAATTTACTTATTATCTCCTTTTAGAGATTCAATATACCAAACAATAAGTCATAGTTTCAAGGCATCAAACAATGAAGCTGATTATGAGGAAGAAATAGCTGAGCTAAGGTGTGCCCAAATATGTGGTGCCAAAATATTCTGATTAATAAGTGGCTCACAATCATGCTCGAAACCAAGAGCTGAATACAAAGATATGTCAATGGCTGAAAATGCGATAGTTGATTACTTAACTACTATTGCATACTCAAAAGCGTATCCCTAGATTCTGATACAAGAGTTCTCTTTGATAGTAACAGGCCTTAAAGTGGGGACAACTACTGAGGAAAATTTCTAAGCATCCACAGTAACAAACCAGGATTAAAGGCATGGGATCAAAGAGTTTATTACTAAGGGAAGTCTATCCGTTGGCAAAGTATTAGCTAAGAAGTTGAAGTTTAGAGCACATGGCATTTTAGTTTTAAAGGAGTGTCCGCTATAAAAAAAATCTTTTAACAGACCTCTATTATAATTCCTTGGATATGATGAGTCCCATATAATTTTGTCCAAATTACATGATGAAGAAGGCTTCCCACTGTGGCTATAAATATCTAACCAGTAGAGTTTTATCGACTGGATATTATTAGCCTTCCATCATGGTATATGCTAAATAATTAATTAAACAATGTGATCCATGTCAAAGGTTTGGAAATGCAATACATGTGCTGATAGTCCCAATAGAATCGATATCCAAAGCGATACCATTTGATAGATAAGGGGGTTGAATATATCCATTCCCCTACCAAAGCGATACCATTTGATAGATAAGCGATACCAAAGCGATACCATTTGATAGATAACAGGCCCCTACCAATGGCATCAAGAGGTTGTCGAACTATTATGCTAGTGTTGAATATATCTCTAAGTGGGTGGAAGCTGCACCTCTCTCTGGAACCACCTCTAAAGAAGTGATCAGGTTTATCATTTCTAATATATGTTGTAGATTTTGGATCCCTATAAGCTTTACAACAAATAATGGCCCCCAGTTTGAAAATAGAGACATGCAATTGTTTTGTACTTCAAGAGGAATTCAACATTATTTTTCTTCACCCTTGCACCCTCAAGCCAATGGGAAAACAAAGGTTGTTAACATAACTATTATGATGGGTATAAAAGAAAATTTGAAATGATGGCAGGAAAATAACCAAATTACTTGCAAGAAGTATTGTGGGCTTACCGATTACCCCCTAAACTGCCACTCAAGAATCTCATTTTGCTTTGGTCTATATGATCGATGCGGTAATACCAATTGAATCTACCCTCGCCTCATTCCAAATTCAAAACTACTATAAATACATAATGATACACACATAAGAGCTGAATGAGCTTTTGTTGAGGAAACAAATCAAAGATCAATTAAGAATTTCAAATTAATAAGGATTAATGAGAAGCAAGTACACATCTAAAATTTTAAGAAGAGAGTTCGAATTAGGGACAAGGTATTAAGGAAATTATTGTTACATACCAAATACAAAAATATAGAAAAACTAGCACCAAATTAGGAAGGGTCATATATTGTGAGTGAAAGGGTTAAGCTTGGAACGTATCGACTAATTCATAAAGAAATAGTTTTCTAAGGTACCCATGGAATGTTGAACATTTAAGGCTTTAACTTGAATTAGGGACAAGGTATTAAGGCTTTAACTTGAATAGTTTTTCCTACCCTGGTGGCGTGGAGAGGTTTTAATAAGGTGTCAGAGTCATTTTTAAATCTATCGCAGTTGTCTTAAATGATACTTATGTTGTTTTGCGTACTTATGTTATTTTGTATGCTCATAATGGATTACTTTCGAATGTAAAAAGTGTATGTTTTATATGCATTTGAATGGATAACATTTGAATGGTCAAAGTGTATGTTTTATATGCCTTCGAATGGATTAACTTCGAATGGTCAAAGTGTTTGTTATATATGCCTTTGAATGGACTACTTTCGAATGCTCAAAGTGTATGTTATATATGACTTTGAATGGATTGCCTTCAAATAGATTTCCTTCGAATGGACAACGTGTATATTTTATATGCATTTGAATGGATAACCTTTGAATGGTCAAAGTGTATCTTTTATATGCCTTCAAATGGATAACCTTTGAATGGTCAAAGTGTATGTTTTATATGCCTTTGAATGGATTACCTTCGAATGCTCAAAGTGTATGTTTTATATACCTTTGAATGGATTGCCTTCAAATAGATTTACAAAATGTATGTTTTACATGCGTTCTAATGGATTATCTTTGAATGGTCAAAGTGTTTGTTTTATATACCTTCAAATGGTCAAAGTATTTATTTTATATGCCTTCGAATGCTTGAAATAAATGCAAAATTAATTAAATCAAAATTAATTTTCATTAACCGATGCAGGTAAAAAATGCTAAGGGCTTATGAAAAAATTAGACTAAGCATTACAAAATGACTTGGACAAATCATGGGTTTGGTGGAATCCGGTCAAGATAACAAAATGCCTTACATGAGTTAAGGGCTTAAACACCAAAAAAAAGTTCATTGGACTCTGGACTCGTCCCCGTCGGTACTTTCTTCTTCCGAGCTCCCACTTTCAGAGTCCCGTGCATTACTTTCCTTAGAACCATCACCACTGAATCCATAGATATACCCAACTGATCAGCTATATGCATATCATTGGGCCATAATATTTGTGGAACCAACTTCCACAAATACCCAATGACTAATGTAGGCAATGCCTTATGAAAATCCAAAACTATATCGTATTTAATTGAAGCATCCCGTTTGTCTATGGATTTTTGAGTAATGTAATCTCTCTGGAACTGGAAGCTTGTAACCCATCATAGGTAGCTTTTAGTTGTGCAAGCTCATCCTTAACCGAATTGACTTCATCTGTTAGACCATCGACACACGTCTTTTCTTCTTCGAGGGACTTTTTGAAATTATCATTTTCTTCCTTAAGAGAAGAAATCGTCTCCCTCTATGCCTTGACCTCCCTCTCTCTAGTTCAATGACTGGTCTTATAAATCTCAACACTGAATACGATAATGTGTCATTCTCATTTATCAGCTCAAAGGTGTGTAATAAAAAACCACCCTTGTGACGTTTCCTGTAGACCCGATGAAGTTTTGTTAAAAAACATTAAATTCAATCCCACCCATAGGCTCCATCAGATTACTTTCTCCATATGTTTGCATCTCTAGTGTTGGGAGTGATGTAGAATTTGGGTAAGATATCGGGAGTGTTGAAGGATCAATGACTGAGATTGTAGGAGGGATGATATCTGAATAGAGGACGACCACCAAATGAGTAGTTGTTATTTTCCTCTTATTCTCTCTCTTGTCACTGTTATGTCTTCTTCTCTTGTGTGTCTTTTTCCTTTTTGACACATAAAGATCTATGGGTGCGTCAGCCTTTTTAACATTGGAAGTAACTGCATCTGATAGGGATTCCTCGATGATGACTGGCAAATACTCATTCGGTTGTTTCTTAGTTTCAACTTCAATAGTGCCTTTCATTGAGCCTTGCTTGTTTTTCTTATCTTTCATATTCCGATGGATGGGGGATCTGATCCTGGTTTGAAGAAATACCTAACCATTTGTAGCTTTAACTCTTTTCAAAATAGCTGATGCATGAGGAAGAGTACTCAATAGCTCATACAATAAATCATATTCGGAGCTAGTCCCTCCAAAGATGATTGTGAACCAAATATTGGGGGATAAAACACCGGTGAAAGCCATTGGACCACTTCTCATTGGCCCATTAATTCAGTTTATTGAAAGTGACTTTCGCATCTTCAAAAAGATGAAGATAAAACTTCGTTATAGTTGTTAAAATAAAAGATTAGAGTTAAGTTGTGAAGAAAAATATATATGAGAAATGGTACAAACTCGAAAGGCTACCTGTATTCTTTCAAAACCTAATAAGCCGGCTCGGATTACCTAGAGAGGTAATTTTATTCCCATTCTCCCACCAGTCACTGACAAAGAGAAATTTCATTTTCTGCAGCTTTTCAGCTGCCAACAGATCATCTACAACCGTATATTCGTTCCCCATGTTATAGAAGTAAAATGAGATCTGAAAATTTCAAGACAGCCCCACAATAGCAGCAAATTGCTCCATTGGTATCCAAATTTTTGATATTCTAGATTCCATGATACATACATGGAATTATTGTAAACCGAGCATTTAGACTAGCCTGACTTGGGCACAGTCCTACCAAGTTAAAATAATTCACAATGTCTGGGTCGAAGGAAAACTGAAGGCCCCCACATCCGGATAGAAAACCAGCTCCCTCATATCATAATACATGAGAGTATCTCCTTGTGTAGGAATTCTAACCCTTACTTATTTTGAGAATCCCTATTTCTCGCGTATAGCCTCTAACTCTTTGTCTTGAAAATAAATGTAAGAAATTTTATCAAGAGCCAGAAGATATTTGGTGTTGACCTTAAAGAAATTTGAACTTATGCATCCAAACAATGACGGGGGGAAGGTTTCGATTTTTATTTCGGTGGCTTTGAATTTGCCACCTTTACCACCTTTACTACATTTGCACTTCGAAGTCCTCTTCTTAGATAACTTCAAAGTCTCGACATTTCCCAGTTAACCAAGTGTCTCCTTCAGACTATATCCAAAGGGTTCAATATGTTAAGAACTTGTGTTTTCCTCTCTGTTCGGTTGCTGAGGGAGAATCAGACTGGATTCAGAATGATTGACTTGTTGAATTTCAACCTGTTAATGGATAATATCCTCCTCTCTATTTGGTTGATGTGAGGGAGGGTCAATAGAAGGTTCATTTTACTTAATGGCATCCTGGTACCTGGAAGAAGGGTTCATATGACCTTTTTCTCATCCATTTAAGCTAGGAGGCGATTTCTCTTATGTATCAGATCCTATTTCTATAAAAGTCGAAGGATATCTATGACTAGTAGCTTATTGAGATTGTGATGACTTGAATGAACAACTCCTTGAAGTAAAGGATTGAGTAGTATACGAAGGATCCGATAAGAGGTTGCATCTGTTGTATGGGAAGCTTCTCTCATAGTCAATCGTCTGAGTGACAGTGACTGTACCTTCAGAGGAGGGTAATCTAGCAGCAACCATAACTCTTTTTTTCTCATCGTCTAGTTTAGACAAGTTTAAGTAACCCTTTTCGGTTAAGGTGTTTTTGGTAGTGAACATACAAACACCCAAATGTCACCGGAGATAGAATTTATGGTGGTGAGAGTGGTGGAGGAAAGAAAAATGTAACTGAAGATTAACTAGATGAAATTAGTAAGGCGTAGCTTTTCTCTATATAATTGATAATTTTCTGTCTTTGAAGAGTTACTATACTAAAAGCTTGAGAAATGAGTTTATATAAAAGACTATATAAGACCAACAATGTCGAATCTAGAGAAGAGAGAGCCAACAACAACTATAAATTAAAAACTCTTTTTTTTACTCTAGACACGCTACACCAATAGCAGATCAAGGTTATGGGTTCAATAAGTTGATGACACGTATCTCACAATGTCTCCCATAACGCTCATGAAATGACACCACCAATATTTTCCAATAAGGCCTTCAGAAGAAAGTAAGATGTTTTCTAAGCAAGGTTAAAGCAAAACCCCGAAGGGTTGTGTTCGGAGATATGACCAATATTTATTCAAAGAGTTTGTTAGTTAGCCCTCCCAAATATCTTTACGAAGACTAAGAAGACTATACTATAAGGTCTGAAATATTCTAAGGGTATATCAGACTAAAGACCAATATTTGTTTTTGATATTTGATTTTATTATTTGATTGTGATATTTGTTTCTATTATTATTTATGGGCCATATGAGTTTTTGAACTTTGGGCTTGTCCCATGGAATTGGTTCAGGCCATTATGCCTATTAGACAAAAGTTTAGCCTATAAATAATCTCCGAAGAAATATTAACAAGGAATGGTTCATTTAAGGCAAAATCAAACTTACTCATTCTAAATATTAACTGAATTAGTTTAATTATCGCTCTACTTTCTAGCTAAAATTAATTTTTTATTAATTTTTTAAAAAGAACCTCAAATAATATTTATCCACACTAATATGAATAACCGATATGAATACATGCTGGTTTAAATATTGAGTTAAATTGATTAAATACCATATGTTATTTTAACATTTTGAAGTTCCGAACAGCCAGCTTATATTTTATAAACCGGTGGCGGATTATCAAACCGTCGATGTAAATTCAAACAGTGCCAGTGCACTGCGCTTTTATATTCGCATTATAAAAATAAAGCACTGTCGAGCAGTGTTACTACAAAATGTTTTTTATAAACGAAACTAGCGTATCAAGCAGCACCACCGACATGGTCCTATCAAGCATGTAATTCTTTGTTGTCGTTCAAAAAGTATGCACCAAAAGCGTAGGTGTTCACAACGACAACTTGTAAATCGCGCGCAACCGATGTGTGGTAAATTTTAGTTTTGAATTGTTATTTTATTTTATGGTTATTTATCACGCGCTTTCTTCGCAGCTGGTCCCGATGTGAATTGTGCATCGTTTTTGGAGTAAAATTTAGTTTTCGAATTAATATGTTATTTTACCGTTCTTACGAATGGTGTGACACATATTCAACATATTCGATTTTAGATGCACGTAACTTTGTCGGTGGTGTAGATATAGTTATTAAAAAGAGTACCTAAATAGTGTGTAAAATGTAATCGAAATACAAACAAATTAAATTTATTGATAATTGAAATTGATAAGCATAAAATTTAACAAGATCAAATTCTATAAAAATCATAAAACTATTAAACCCTTATCTGATAACCAAGTTTTGTTCGTAGTAAATAGTACATAAATTGTAAAATAGTTCGATGATAATATTACACGTAAAGTAAAAGAAAGGGGATAGATAAGTTAGTTCAAAACAACGTCTTCGAATTTTAGCATATCGCTTTGAACCATGAATAATCGTGAATTACGAAGGTCAAACTTTGTCACAGCGGACGCATGTAAATTTGGTGCCCTTTTTGGAGAGTAAATTTTACATTTCAAATTGTTATGTTATTTTACGGTTCTCACCAACAATGTGGCATGTGTTCGCCTTCGGTGGTGTGTCTTGCTATCGGCGGTGTACATACTAAAAGAAAATAATATATGAAAATTACTATAATATTAGCCATAAATTAGTAGATCTAGTTAAGAAGAATATATAAATGGTGCGTACTCGAAATACAAACAAGAAAAAAAATAGATAAATGAAATTGATAAGCATAAAATTTAACAAGATCGAGTTCGATAAGAATCGTAAAACTACTAAATGGTTATATGGAAGACAAGTTTTTTGTGTGGAAAATGATATATAAATTACATGAGAAATAATCTGCTGATAATATTACACGTAAATTAAACGAAAGCGAATAAATTGATTATTTCAAAACGTCTTTGAATTTCAGTATATCACTTGCAGCAGGGAATAATCGTTCATTACCAACACCAAGCTTTGTCATATTCTTTCTCTAATTTCGTACAAGAATTATGTATCTTGTTTGCACGAAGCATCAACCACAATAGTAAGCTACATTAAAAAATTACAATGTAAATATCTTAGAATTGATGTAACCACAACGGAATATTTTAATGGATATTTACATTGAAAAATTGGTTGTCATTCACCCAACCCAACCCAATTTCCCTTTTCTCTAACATCGGATGAGGTGCTCCTTGTAAAGGAAAATACGTGAAACTAATATCATTGATACCGGACTGCGCTGCAAAATGGAGGATGTAGTTAAAATTTGATGCGATCGCGATTCCCATCTCGGGCATCGTCATCCAATGCTTATAAAACCAATACCATTGTCGCACTTTACACGTTCAATGGTCTTAGATAACTCATCTGTACTACTATATATCCTTATATAATCGGCCGGATAATCTATAAGCTCACGGTAGAGGGAATTCCTAGTAGACTTCCATCTATCTTTTTACCCACACAAACAAAAAGCAATCGACCAATATCCGTAATGCCCGTCTGTTTTAACTTCGTTGGTGGAAATTATAAAAGGTTTATAAGATATAGAGAATTGTTTTAAGTAACCTTCCATATGAGAATCTCATCGTACCTTAGAAGGCATTGTATCGCTTGAGCTACAACCAATAATTTCGCTCGCTAGTGAATGCATCGTACGAGTTCCAAGTGACAATTCAACTTTGAACGGCTTGTCAAGAGGAACAATATGACCATTTAATTATGTGGGAAAAACACTCATTTTCTGTACTTTAATTAGCAGAGTTTCGTTCCATCGCATAATGACGGATGAAGTATTGTAAGTTTGGCGTAACGATGGTTCACTCACTTTCTATGCATCTAACATATGTCCGTGATGTGATTTTTCTCGCTTAGTGTATAAATTTGATGCACAAATAGATGTTCTTTGTTTCGTGGATAGACGACCACATGATTTTAGTTTATCCTTCGGCTCTAAAATAGAAGATGTTTTTGGATGCACTACGTCAAACCATTTATTGCACACATTATCTATGTCTCATCGTCTTCGTTTTGTATGATAACATTAAATAGTTTATTTATTATCTTTCGATGCCACTTTTGGCATTACATTATTACATGTAACTAAATCTAACCTCTTCCAATGATCGTGGGAATAGTTCAAACATACCGCTATACCTTTACTTAAAAAATTGAAGATGTCATGCGAACAAGGTATACCATGCGTAATTCTTATAAGACATGCGCAATTTGAACCGTCATTAGCTACTATATTTTGGGAATATTCTACCTTAATATAAAATAATACTAAAGCTTCATAAGAGATGTTACCTTTTATGTCTTCGTACACCTTGTGTAAAAATAGTTACGGGAATAACAAGTTTTACCACGATTAAGTATATGAGATTTTAGTCAAGAAAGAGATAAGGCAAAAAAGTTTCATCTTTATTCATGGATAGGTTCTTCTTATTTATAATGTTGCGAGTTAGTGAGCGGTTACACACGTTTACACTTAATGCTTCACTAACTCACTAACGTCACTATCCCTATAATTTTGGAGTAAGTAATTAAAACAGTTTGACTTATCAGTCAAAACGTGTATCACATAATAAATACGGAAACGACTTGTCTGATCTGCACTTCAAATCGAACTGGGCCATTCCTTGAGTGCGATCAATTCTGTTCTGACTTGTCGAGGTCGAGCTCACCGATCTCGTGGTCAGCTTATCTTGATTGAGCTCACACTCAATCTTGTTCATTTGTTCATGACATCCTTAATCTGGTCGATCAACTCTTCCCTTAATGTCTTCGAGCTCACTCTGCGTCCGAGCTCGGACTGCCCCTGAGCTCTTCAACGCTGCAGAGCTCATCATTTTCTTCATCACCTGCCCTAATCCAAGTTTGCGATCCTCTTTCTTGTGATCGTACTTGCTTGGGGGAATCTCCCCTTATCAGGGCTCCCCCTAGTTTATAGGTTTATTAAAGATATTAGTAAACCTGTAAAATAAAAATTAAATAAAATATATTATTAAATTAATTTCCACAAATAGCCGCGTGGTGATTCGAAACGTCTTGCTGCTTCTTCCGTCGACACGTGCCATTGATGTAACTGCGACGGTTCTGAAGTCGCCGTTTCTTGGAGACAACGCCTGACGCTTTAGTTTTGGCACCACGACTAAGCAACTAATGACGTCACACGCTCATTTAGAAGGGTGTATACTCATTCAAACTGTTACTGTGTGTATTTTCTTGATAAAACATTAACAACTCTGTAATTGTCTCGCTTCATTGTTGCTGGAATAACACTCATCATCTGCAACCAAGGCGCTCTTCAACATCAATCAGGTAAATTATTTCTTACTTGATAAACACTTCTCACTAAACACTTGGGAGAACCCTATATTTTAGGATTGCAACTTCTGTCAGTAGGTTTTTCCCCAAAGAACATATCTTCCCAAGTGAATTGATTGCCCTTTCCTGCTATAAACATTCTGATTTGTATCCTTACCTCATTGTAGTTTCTATAAAAACCATGACACAAAAAAGGGAAACTAAGGCTAAAGTTGACAAAATTACAGAACCCGTATACGAAGCAGTCAGCGATTTAGAAAGCTATTTCTCCCAAATAGCCTATAAATACAGTAACTTAGATGCTGATGGAATTTTCATCCTTTGGGACAGATGTGGTATCCCTGAGGATGTGATTGTTAGGGCTCCCAGTATAGGCGAGCACCCTTACCAAACACAAGAAACAGAGACATATATTTTCACTACCCTAATCGATTGGGGGCTAAAATTTCCATTTCCCGAACTTATTCATGACTAGTTTAGTATGCTCGGCATCTACCCTACTCAAATGTCAGCCAATGTTTGGAGACTACTCCTTAGCATGGTGCTCAGCTCACGTTTGCTTAAGATAGAAATATGCATGGCTAACTTGCTATCTAGCACAGATGTAACTAAAATGTCGAAAGCCCTTTTCTTTTATACCCACTTTAAAGGGGTTAAGAATATTGTGGAGCTCCTTTCCTCTGATAGGAACTGGAAAACTTATTTTGTCTTTGTGTCGGGTAACTGGGAACATATCACCCCCACCTTAAAACTTCAACTAGAAAGGAAGTGGAAGAAAAACTATAACTACTAACAGGATTGTGGGAGACAAAAATTTGCTCGATCCCTTGTCAACTAACAACTAATATATCTATCTTTGCTCAGGTGAATTTTCGAATCAGAGCTGGTGGAAGGAAGGAAGGGAGACCAAAATATTACGTAAATTCCTTGATCAGAGTGAGAAACTTGGCTTGTGAAGCTTGGAAACAAAATCCCAATCAACTTTTCACACGATACAACTATCTGAAGTCAGGGTTGTGCTCGATTTTGGAGCTGAGAATCGCGGATAAAGGAGAGGTTAGCATGGCAGACGGTTCAGAAGCTACTATGGATCGCATTGGGCACTTTTAGAGCAGAAGTACCGGGAAAAGAATAATGTCGGCGTCTGGCTGGCAGTACCACATCAGGCTCGAAAGGGTAGTGAAGATGGGGATTCGTCTTTCGCTCTTGCTCAATCTTGCAAGCAAGGAAACGACGCTGCCAAAAACAATGGAAAAAATTTCGAGCAGAGGGAGAAGAAGATGACGAAGAGACCCACTCTGGTTCGCTAGATAAGCACTGGAGCAAGAAACCAAGAGTGATTGAAGATGTTGTTCCCTTGAACATGAGGAGATTACAGCTCAGAGATAAATAGGATGATAGCGCTGAAGCTACTTCTGCAGAAAGAACTTGTCCTTTCGTCCAAATGGCAACACAAGTTTGTAAGGAGAAAAAATCCATGGGCTGTAGAAGAGCTGATTGATCTGGTGGGGGATGAGGCAAAAGATGGCAATGAGCCTCATAAAAAGAAAACTGTGCCCCCAGCTCTTGCCAACAAGACAAAGCAACTGGTGCATAACTCCACCATGGAGAATCCGCCGCCCTCATTAGAAGCCAGTGAGAAAAATAAGGGTGATGACAAAGGAGCTGGGTCTAGCCAACAGAGGGCGCCTGTAGAAAAGCGGCCGCAGAAGATCAACATTCCTCGCCCATCTTCCTAGATGTTCGAGCAGCTCTGCAGGATTCCCGACTTGTCATATTATGACAAGATATCGATTCCTTAGATCTTGTAAAGACAAGTAGAGCTGGCGATCGAGGTAAAATTCTTGGGATCTGAAAATGTTTAACTAAAGATTAAGGATATAATTTTAACTTTCTTGCTTGTATGCAACTGCATCACAACTCTTTCGTGTTGGGCTATCGCAACATGTTGATGACGCGGCGGAAATAGAAAAGAAACAACGATAGATGAAACCCTAATCTAAGGGTAACATAATGCAACCCTAATCTAAGGGTAACAAAGAGTGAAATTTTCAGAGATAAAAAATCTATTATTCCAAAAACTTCAAAATAACTTAAGGCATAAGAGGCTTTATATAATAGCTTCTCAAAACCCTAAATTAGAATACAAGGAAATAAAATAAATATTCTAAAATAAAATAAAATAAAATCAAATCAAATCTTAATATAATTAGATTTGATTTAAATACATAAGATATTTGAATAAAATAAAATAAAATTAAAAAGGCTTTTGTTTGGACTTTTTGGGCTACATCATCCTCTCCTGGTTGACAAGAATTCGTCCTCGAATTCACAGCACCATCACCATCAAGAACCTTAATTATATATTTTATTTTATTCAATCGTTACATTGGGAAGTATAATTGTTAACCTTATCGGAATAAGATAATTCTTCTCGAGTGTTCCTTATTCGAAGTTACATTGAAGCCATCCAGTTGAAGGAAAAAAATAGTTTCGAAAACCTTTTCATAGCCTGAAGACAACATCCCCATGTCCAGTTGATGAAAAATAATGGTTTTGAAAACCTCTTCATAGCCTGAGACAGCATCTCGATAAGCAATATTTACCTTGATTCGACGATTGGTAGCCAATTTAAACTCCTTCAGTAACCGGTCAATACGATCGTCATTGAAATGGTTGGTATGCCCCCTCATACTCAAACGATCTTTCTGATCTTCATGACCGTGTGTTGTTCTCTTCTTTAAACCTTGAATCAGATGAAATCAGGATTCAGAAACATGCTTGACCCGTAGCAGGAACTGAGGCTCTGATACCAAACTGATGACGCGGCGAAAATAGAAAAGAAACAACGATAGATGAAACCATAATCTAAGGGTAACATGATGCAACCCTAATCTAAGGGTAACAAAGAGTGAAATTTTCAGAGATAAAAAATCTATTATTCCAAAAACTTCAAAATAACTTAAGGCATAAGAGGCTTTATATAATAGCTTCTCAAAACCCTAAATTAGAATACAAGGAAATAAAATAAATATTCTAAAATAAAATAAAATAAAATAAAATCAAATCTTAATATAATTAGATTTGATTTAAATACATAAGATATTTGAATAAAATAAAATAAAATTAAAAAGGCTTTTGTTTGGACTTTTTGGGCTACATCACATGTCCCCTATAGAAGTGGTGACTATGAAGAAATAGAAATCAGAAGCCATGGTTTTTGGCTCAGCTAAACATAGAACTGTAGAGGTCATTTATTTGAGGCATGCTTACACCTCAGCCAAGAACACCAAGCCTGAAGCCATCAACGTCAAAGCCAAACTGGAGAAAACAGTTGCCACCTTGCAAGAAACTGTGAAATGCAGCGTTGTGAGGCTAACAACTGTGTTAGAGAACCACAAGCTGGTGTTAAGCCTAAGAATCTGCTGAAGAGGAATGACGAGCTGCACGTTCAGAGCTCAAACTTGTTGGACAAGACTATCAATCAGGCCAAGATGGTATAGGAACAAGCGGAGCGGATTGGAGCTCTAACTGATGATGTGAGCAAGTTGACCAGTCAGCTAGAGGAGGAACATGCAAAACTCGAACGAGAGCGGCAACAGTGGCAGATGAAAGTGGAAACAACTGTTGTAGAAAAGGAAACTCAGGTGTTTACTGTAACTGCGAAGATGATAGCCAAGGAGAACAAGAAGGCTATAACAGAACTAATAAGGTTGAATCCTGGGATAAAGCTGGGATCCTTGGCCTCTCTAGTTGAAGCCTCTGTACCGAAATCGAGCTTAACACCTCAACCAACCACATAGGTTAATACTTCTGTTGATCCTGCCAAGCTACTGCCTTCCCTTAGTGCTAAGTAACAAAAACTGACACTCGTTGTTTTGTTGTATGGACTTTCATGTTTTTGTGTTAAGAATTTGAAGACTTCGTACTACCTGCACTATATTTTTTATTTAAACAATGGGTTGAATTTATGTGTTATTTACCTTATGTGAATTAATTAACACTACAAAAATTTATGGAGCAAATATGGAGTATGTGTTTGCTAAGCTTTATGGAGATCCTTACAAGCCCGAGCTCAGTAGGGCTCATTGTGTAGCTTAGAGTATTCGCGACGAGGTCCCATAGACCCTATTACGTATTCTGTTCTAGACTTGGTCTTTGACCAGTTCGCGAATATACCCAGTACAAAGTATGGGCACAATATGGCTGTTACGTAGCCCGTAGGCGTGGCCAATTAGCCTATTCGTGTTTATAGACCGTTAGTCTAGACTCAGTATGCTCCGTTGTGTAGCCAAAAATGGCGTGATCATTGACCGATTCGCTGATTGTAAGGATAAAACTTGCAACAAACACACAGTGGCGAAAGCATAAATTATATTGAAAAAGTTAAAAAACTGTTCTTGGATGCCTCATTAAAAAACCTCCCCGCGCCATCATGGAGGAAAAAGAGCGCATCAATACAAATTTAACATTATGGCAATATAACTTTAGCTGATTGATATTCCAGGGATGCTTGAGTGCGCGACCATCTTGATCTGCCAATCTGTACGTGCCATGGTGCCTTGTTGAAATAATTGTGTATGGGCCCTCCCAATTTGGTCCTAGTTTACCACATGTTCCACTATCGGAGCCCTGAAACACCCTCTTTAAGACTACATCTCCCTTCTTAAAGGACCGCAGCTTCAAACGAGCATTAAAGCGTCCCCTCATTAGACTTCTATAGTGCTCTGCTCGGACTCTTGCCTCATCTTATCGCTCGTCTAATAGGTCCAGGCAGGTTGACCTGACTATAAGGTTTGCCTCCTCTTTGTAGTGCTCAATTTTATGGCTTGGTACTATGATCTCTGCTGGAATAATTTCTTCTGCTTAGTATACCAATGCAAATGGTGTATCTCTTGTTGTGGAGCGGGGGGTTGTTCGGTACGCCCATAACACCTCTGCCAACTTGTCCCTTCTAGTAGTATCCTGTTAGTTACTTCGACCTGACCATTTGACTGGGGATAGTAGGGGGTGGAGAAGTGCTGGAGAATCTCATATCGTTTGTAGAAGTTGGTAAGAATTAAATTTTGGAATTGTGGGTCGTTATCTGTCATTAAAATCCGTGGAATTCCATATCGGGTTAAAATTTGATTATTGATGAAATCACATACCTCATGGGCGCACGATCAGAACAGATCTTTAGCCTCAACCCATTTGAAAAAATAATCTGTTGCGACAATAAGGAATTGTCTTTTGCCTGTGGCCATGGGCAAAGGACCCACCAGATATATTCCCCATTTATCAAATGGACATGGAACTGAGATGTTCTACATAGGTTTGCTGGGTCTATGCTGTGTATTCAAATACTCTTGACACTTGTGACATTGCAATACAAGATTCTCTGCATCATTTGCTAGCTCAGGCCAATAGTACCCAGCAAAGAGAAAGCGGTGAATTAGTGTTCGGTGTCCACAATGAGCCTTTACTTCTCCTAAATATAGATCAGCCAGTATCGAACTGGCTTCCATGCGATTAAGGAATTATAGCAAAGGTCGGGTTGAACTCTTCCTATACATGATATTGTCGAGGACACAATATTTAGTTGCTTTGATTTGCAACGCTCGAGCTTCATTCTTATTTGCGGGCAAGGTACCATGGTTCAAGTACTGTAAGTATGGAGTCCTCCAGTCGACATCATGAGTGATTGAATTGATGGTCGCTGCTGCTGATACGAGCTCTGTCATGGGGAGTTGTTGGAGTAAAACTGTGGGATACTCTCCCGAAGATGCGATATTGGCCAGAGTATCAGATAGCGAGTTATCCTTTCATGGGATCTGCTCATAGAACACTTTGGTGAATTTAGATTCGTACTCCTTGAGCATAACGAGGTACTCCTTGATTCCTTCCTACCTCACATAATAAATACCCTGTGCCTGATTAACCACCAACTGAGAGTCAGATCTAACCTTGATGTTTCGAGCTTCACATATCAAAGCCAATTTCATGTCACAGAGGAAGAATTACATGCCCTTGGAAATATGGCCTCATTCGTCAAACTCAAAATGAGTTTTTCGAGGTTCAGATATCTTGTCTCCGCATCTGTTAGCATCTTGCTCGTGTAATATGTCGTGTAGGATGAGCTCTGCAACGTTGAATCTCTTCTCTTAATTTCCAACACTCATCGGTGGAATGTCCATGATCATGATGATATGCGCAGTAATACCGATTAGATCATTTAAATCCTGGTGCGCTCATCATGCGCGGAGCTTGGTACTTCATGCGCCCCCTTGTTCGGTCATAAATCACCGAGATAGCCTCAATCAATGGGGTGAAACGTCTATTCGGTTGCTCAAGCTGTTGGGGTCGCCTGTTATAATCCCTTATTGGCTGCTCTTTAATTCTTTTTCGTTATGTTCTGCCTTCTTTGAAATCCGATCCGTACCGTTCGGGTGATCCTCTTCTTCTGTCATCGTCGACCCTAATAAAAGTATCTTCTATGGTGAGCAGGACCCCATTTTCTCAGATGGGAACTTGATGAGATCTACATACAACTCCCCCTTTCGGTCGAGCCCTCGTTTCAGGGAGGCCACCGCCATGTTTTCGGCCAAATATGGTAAAACATTCATAGTATGAACAAATCTTCTAACATAATTTTTAAAGGACTCACCTCGTCGCTGAAAAAGGTCCATAATCGAATCTCGCATGCGCTTAAGCTCTTTGTTGCCAACAAACCTTTCCCGTGAACACCTTCCATAGTCCTGTAAAGTCATAGATGGATATTTTTGGTAAGCTGTTGAACCAATCCATGAAGTTACCTTTGAGGGTCATGGACAATGTTTGGCACAACATCGCATCGGCGGGGTTGAAAGCCATCATCTTGTTTCTAAACTGCTCCAAATGCCTCTTTGGATCTCCCGTTCCATCATATGCTTCCATCCTGTATGGGTTGAACTTCCTCGGGAACTGAGCTTCGAGAATTTTCTCAGAGAATGGTGATTACTTTAGTATGTAGGCTGACAACCTCGGACAGACCTGATTGTAGCGGAGATCTTCATTTTCTCGAGCCCGCTTGGTTGACGTCTGTTTTGCCTTGTCCCGCGCACCCATGTTACGATTCTTATCCCCGCTCTCGCCTTCGCCTTCCTGCTTGTCATCTTGCTTGGAAGATCGATCCATTTTGTTAATTTTTCTCAGCTCAGGACCGAACGGCTGATGTGTCCTACTCGTTACCTGATCTTAGCGGTGAGAGAATGAATAACGTCATTCATTCCTACCATTGTGGCGTGCGTGGCTTGTTCCCTTGCATCTCGTTCAATTGCTATTTTCAATTGCTCCTCCTGGAGTTTTGGATTATTTGCTCTAGTTGGAGGACCGCTGAGTCATCTGCTGGGATAACTTCCATAGTTTCGCGAGCCCCCGCTGCATCAGCTGGCTGATAAAGATGCACTTCTGTCTGGGAAACGACCGTGGGCTGAATCGGTGGTTCCTCCATCACCACCAAACCTTGGGGCGCCACAGGATTACCCTCTTGAGAAGCTACATGACCAGAATGTGGGATGCCTCAACCTCCCGGTTGATTTATAGTTCATCTCCGATGTGTCGTTGCTTCGCTAGTTTCCTGGTTGTCTCTCTCGATTCCTTACCTTGTGACTACCATGGTGATTGGTTAAGAAATTTCCCACACACGACACCAAATTGGTTACATGAATAAAAAGTTTTACCACGATTAAGTCTATGAGATTTTAGTCAAGAAAGAGATAAGGCAAAAAAGGTTCATCTTTATTCATGGATAGGTTCCTCTTATTTATAATGTTGCGAGTTAGTGGGCGGTTACACACATTTACACTTAATGCTTCACTAACTCACTAACGTCATTATCCCTATAATTTTGGAGTAAGTAATTAAGACGGTTTGACTTATCAGTCAAAACGTGCGTCACATAATAAATATGGAAATGACTTGTCTGATTTGCACTTCAAATCGAACTGGGTCATTCCTTGAGCGCAATCAAATCTGTTCTGACTTATCGAGGTCGAGCTCACTGATCTCGTGGTCAGCTTATCTTGATTGAGCTTACACTCAATCTTGATCATTTGTTCATCGCATCCTTAATCTAGTCGATCAACTCTTCCCTTAATGTCTTCGAGCTCGATCTGCCTCCGAGCTCGGACTGCCCCTGAGCTCGTCAACGCTGCAGAGCTCATCCTTTTCTTCATCACCTGCCCTAATCCAATTTTGTGGTCCTCTTGCTCGTGCTCGTACTTGCTTGGGGAAATCCCACTCTTATAATTATGTAGGGCTAAAACTTAATTATTCTTGAACGTCCTTATAATTAATCCATGTTGTAAGCCTATCAAAGTATGAACCTTCAATCAAAGCGACTTGAAATTACATTTACTCGTACCAAGAGTCCGCTTAAGCGTGGAATGAGCGATCTCGACACGTTTGGTGGTTTGGTTACCGAATTACAAGAACGTTTGAGTGTTCCATATGATAAACTTATCACCGTAAGGCTCTAACCAATTCTTGGTGTATTCGGTTGCTTTCAAATAATATTTGAAATCCTGGAGTATTTCGGTGAAAATGATATTGAACAAAAGTTATATGTACAACAATATCATGCTATTCCACACCTTGAAAAATGCATCAGACACTTTTTGTGGTTGATGATTTTTATTTTATTTTAGCTATGATGTTTATGATAATTTGTCATCAATATTACAAGTGGATTGCAAACATTCTAATACATACTTGCAGTTGTCAAGTTTCTCCCTGATCATTAACGTAAATCCGATGTAGAAAGTCTTACCCATACAAGTGGCTCCAACGACCTCAAACAACGACAATTAGTACTCGGTTGTCTTGTAGGTCTTATCCATTATTAGCACATTTGGAAACGTTTGTAGCAAATCCAAACTAACTAGGTGCATGAAGAAAAATTTGCTTATGATACCACTCTCATCCGCGGTTGGTCTATAATGTTCAAAGTAGTCTAACCGTTTAAGTTTACCTAAAAAATATTGCATATGTGATCGATCACCTTTGTCGATCTTACGTTGTTTAAGTTGAGCATTGTATACAATGTGCAAGCAAGACGAATTATTGGGGTTCATGTCTTTTATTGCGCCCAAAATTACCCGAGGAGTGGATCTCATGTTGGTAAAATTAATTATGAATTCCAACTCTTTCTCCAAAAATCGTCCCAAATAAGAATGACCTTCACTGTATTTTGTATTCTCATGTTTTTGAACTCCGAACACGATCGTTAAGGACCATCCACCATATTTTACCATTTTACCTTTAAAATTAAAAGATCATTTACATTTCTTGATTCCGGTAGGCATTCGTTTTAGATCATTCGGTTCTACCGATTTCGTGTATGTGTTGTGTCTCTCGCATTTAAATAATAGCCCATGAATTTTCTTACTTTTAATTTATCATGGGGACTTCGTACTACAACTACTAGCCCGTTGTCTTTTGCGGTTTGCTTAACATAATCAATCAAACCTTGTTGCATATAAAGGACTTTAGTCGTAAACACATCATTATAATCAACATGTAATGCCTCTGATATTCCATTCATATCCTTAACATCAAAATCATCTCCCGTTAAACCACTTTAGCAAATCCGAAGGTTTTATTTGTGGGGGTTTTTTCTTGGATGATCGAAACGAAATAACAAGTAGCACTTTCGTTCTCTATAGAGCTTCCCTCTCCCTTTCTCTAAAACACAAGCAGTTAAAAGTTATAAAAAAAACTTATGGGCCTCCAGTAGTCATGAAGCCCAAGGAAGATAAAGATTCTTATAGCTCATGTAATCCTATGGAAGATGAAGAGTCTTGTAGCTCACGTAAGCCTAGGGAAATTGAAGAGTTCGTAGCTCTTTTCTTACAATTTAAATGCACACGTGTGGGGAAACAAAGGGTATTTTATGATATAAAAAGTCACGCATAAGTCATTTTGGGAGTTTATTACTTAGTTTCAGAGATTAAGAGACACGTGTATGAAAAACAGCATGCATGACACATAATTTCCAGATCAGCAATCCCCGTGATAAGGTCTCCCGATGAGAAAGTGACCCCAAATTTTCCGATGAATGCCATAAGATGAATCTGGTCAAACATGTTAGAGACACCCACAAAGCTATTCCTAACTCACATATTTTTACAAAGACTAGAAGAGCTACTGATAAAGGTGAGAATTATCCAAACTATGAACCGGATCGGTAGAACGTAGGACGTATTTGGCTTTGTATAAATCTTGTAAAATAGTTCCAACAAATATGTAACATTGAGAGTATTTCATGTCATAAGTTGTAATTATGGTGAAGGTTAGTGAAATAATGGAGATAAATAACCCCAAAATAGACTATTTATGTGGTATTTATTCCCACCATCACTACTATATAAAAGAATATTTCATTTATGAGGATGGGTGAATATTTATTACTTTATTTCTACTTTTGTCATATTCTCTCTCTAGCTTTCTAGTGTTTCTCTCTCTAGCGCTCCCAGAAGTACATTTGACCCGCAACGTCCCCTCGGCTATTTTTGGAACAGTCGACCTCATTTTTAGTTTTAAATTCATCAACAAGCTTCAACAGTTCCCTTTGTTTGCTTCTTTTATTAAGGTTTTAGGTAGAATGTTTTTGTTAGTAAAATTTGAAGTTTTTTTTTTCAACAAAGTTTTTAAGATTTTGTTAAAAAAACTTAATTTAGTATAAAAATAGGAAGTGTGTTTGTTAATTTTATGATTGAAGATTCTAAGAGCTAAGATCCCAAAATTAAAATAAATCTATATTTTTTGTTTTAGTAAAAAATGTAAAAGACTAAATAAACTCAAAAAAAATGTTTTTAACTACTTAGAG
This sequence comes from Limnanthes douglasii subsp. nivea, assembly GCA_036936605.1. Taxonomy (NCBI): domain Eukaryota; kingdom Viridiplantae; phylum Streptophyta; class Magnoliopsida; order Brassicales; family Limnanthaceae; genus Limnanthes; species Limnanthes douglasii. The sequence continues at coordinate 154,309,015 of JAUPFV010000001.1, forward strand.
TTTTGGTTGGAATGTCAATTCAAATCCACCAATATTTTGTATTTGATATATTATTTACTATCAATCTCTATATATATATATATATAGTATGTGAAACCAAAAAATATTAAATTATATCAATTTATTTTGAAAATGTAAAAATTTGAACATATATATTATATTTTGTTTTAATATGTTTTAATTTTTTGAATGATAAATGTAAATTTTATATATATTAGAATCCGATATAAATATTTTACATTATATTGGTTTGAAATCGTAATTTAAAAATGATGTCTAAAGGTATAAGGTTTATAAGGCAACATTAAAGACTTATATGTTTATTTATACATAAAGCAAAATTTTTAATACTTTGACTTTTCTTTGTAATATAAAAATGTCGCTATAATCACCTCTTTATTTTGTTTCCAACAACCATAACAACATTCTTATTTCTTCTCCAACTGTAATTTCTATCAAACTTCGACGACCTTCTCCAAATATCGATCAACCTCTAGAAAGCTTATTCTACTACATTAAATACTTAAGTTCATAAAAATGCTCTAACACAAATTAACCTTGGCAAATTGGAGTTGTATGTGTGAATCGATTGTTATCTTGACTATTTTTCTGTAAAAACCTAACAATAATAAAAGATTAATGGTGAGGTCAGATCTAGAAACCGATCAGTCTTTTAATAAAGAGACACCTAAGAGGCCACCGGATGCTCCCGCTGCGCAGCTAATCCACCTATGGACGTTGAGAGATTGATAAGAGAACGAGAGATGACTTAGATACTCACTTATGCGTTTTGTAAAATATGGTGACTAGTCATGCTCCCGGATTAAGATATAAGATGCAAAGCCAATAGAATATTGAAGAAGAGAAATGTGATGATTTTACGAGCTCTATCATCAGAGACTGCTACAAGAATATAACTAATAGACATAAGTTATTTTTAATAACTAGGAATGGTGATCCTAAAGAAAATTAAGACCAAGGGACATCCAACAGAATCGAGAAACATCGTTGTCATTATCTTGGGTACAAGAAAAGGAGAAAGGCCTTAAATTTCCAAACATTTTCATGAAAAAATAAGGAAGAATATGTCTTTGAGCACCCTACAACTTAGCACTAGATGTGTGGTACCATGAGAAGTCAACATAATCCCAAAGAAAGTATGCCTAATATTTAAACTTGTATATCTAATTACCAAAGTACTAAGCATTTATAGTCAAAATTTCAAAATACATATTTCATTACCACAAATAGTACAAAAAAATCCAACAAGCTTTTACAACACAACAAATGCCTCAACCGAGCTTCTCTCGTGCTCCTTTAATCATTCCAACAATGTTATCGGCTCAACAACAAAGTTGTATTATCTCTCTATCATAATATCAAACAGTAGTCAATATTAAACTTCAAATCAATCACCAATAAATAATAACCAACAAAATATTTCTCCCCAACAATATATCAATCAACAAATGCTATGGGGTACTTCATCATCTCAGCCAAAAAAAAAATGATACCTTAATAAAAACAAGTCTTTTATGGGTACCCACCATCAATTCCTCAAAGTAGTTACCCATAAAATGTGGCTACGAAATGATAAATACATGTTCATCAAAATTCTTACCTCTTCTTAAGTAAAAAAATTCAAAGCAAATAGAAAATGCTCCTTGATGACGAGGATCCTTATAATGAAGATTTTTCATTTTCATTGGCTCTAGAGATATTTTATAGAAAGCTTCAGCTAAAATTCAACAATCACAAAATAGATAAATAAAATGGCAAATAAGATCCATAACACCAACGATAAAAAATGAAATTATGGTTTGGGCTAGATGGTGAAATTAAGTGTAGAGCCTTCTCCATGAGATTAGAGGATACTATTTAAATTGGTTTAACATCAATCATTCATGGTGTATAAAGAGTTATCAAATCTTACATAAAATATTCAATAATCAATTTATTGGTTCTAAGTTTATCAAAGGATATGAAGATTATATCATCCATTGAAAAAGCCAAACTTTTTTTGATAGATTACACAAGTAGATTTGTGAAGATAAATAATGGGTTAAGAATATTATTATTTGATAGAGTTTGTAGCATATAAACAAAAAAAATCGAGATTTATTTCATTGTTTGTTATGAAGAAGAAAAAACTCAATTTTAGAGACTTTTTAACACATATGTAATTCAAAATCAAAATGAAAGAGACTATTAGGGTGATCATTCAAGAAGGTGGGAAGGAACAATATGATGACAAATGATGAACCAATGGCTTTGGATAATAACGCCACCATATAGAGAAGAAGAATAATATTCGTGCCTAGATCCTAACTGATAAAGAGTACATGTCATAACAAGAGAGAAATTAATTTATGATAACTCTAGGAATTCCAAGAAGAGACACATAAGGATCTAGAAGTTCAAAATCCAGATCATACATCACCCCACTTGTACATGAATATGTAACCAATGTTAGAACTCTCAGACGACGACTTAGGATAGGTGGCATCATCTCATCATTATGCAATGCGTATTACAATTGAGATTACATGAGTGAAAGTAAAATGAATGGTGATCGACGTGTGAATTTCAATAAATATAATATATAAAAATACACATGACCGGATGAGAGGCACCTTAATTCTTGTGACATCACATAAAATTTTGATTGGGTTCACTAGGGCAGATGCTATTGTTGTTGGAGAATTAAATTTAGATGTAGTATTGGAAATGAAATAGTTCATGAAGAACTTATATTGTTTATTCATGATAGTGAACACAACTTCTTCATACAATTTAATTTTAGGAATTCCATGAGTAGATCAAATGTATGTTGTGGTATCAACAATACACCATTATATTTGCTATGCAATCAATGCGAAGGTATGAGTGATCTGAAAAAATAAAAAAGTTTCAAAAGAATGTTATGTTGTTATCCTAACACTTAAAAATAACTCTCCCAAGAGCACCTATCATTTTTGATAATATGGATGACCCTTGAAAGGTCCCACACCTTATGCAACCACAAGAGGAAATATAAAGCATATAAATAGAAGGAAATAAAGTATTAAAACTCGACATAAGTTTTTTACCGACCTCATATATAATTTGTTTTTTTGCAAATAAACTTAGACATGTTGGCTTGGATTTCTCAGGATGTAGTAGGAGTCACGTATGAAGTCTTATATCACAAATTATCCGTATATAGTAAGTTTCATTGAATCAAATAAAAAAAATCATAGTCCCAAGAAATAATGAATGAAATAAATATTATTCAATATTAGGTCATATCAGAGAGTCCTAAATCCAATACGGATAACAAATCCATTATTGGTGAAGAAAAATAATGACAAGTGGATAATGTGTGTAAACTTCACAAACTTAAGCAAAACATGCTTGAATAATATATTCTATTTTTAGGATTGATCAATTAGTATATCTAATGTTAATGAACAAGATGCTCAATTTTATGGATTCATATTTAGGATTCAACCAAATCTCAATGCATGAAGATGAGCTGAAGCACATTTAGCTCTCTTCACACTTTCAAATAATTGTCAACAAAACTTTTGCAACATAAATTGGCCAAAACCTACAAACCTACATTGATAATATGCTGGTCAATATTATCCAAGATAAGGATCATTTGGTTGGCTTGGCCGAGATATTCGTAAACTAAAGAAGATTAAACCTAACTTCAATTGACAGAAGTGTACCTTTGGTGCAAGGGCTGTAAAATTCTTACGATACATGGTCATTGATAAAGGCAATAAAGGCATATCACACTCAATTACCAAACTTGGTGGCCATGGGTGAGGATTATTTGGTTTACTTGGCCGAGATATTCCCAAACTTATGAACAGTAAATCTAAAGCTCAACCGACAAAAGTGTACGTTTGGTGCAAGATATGTAAAATTATTGGGATACATGGTCAGTGATAAAGACAATAAATGCATATCAGGCTCAATTATCAAATTTGGTGGCCATGGATCCTCCAAGAAACATAAAATAAGTATAAATACTAGTAGAAAAAACTGGCTGCATTAAGTTGAATTAAGTGTGAGTATTTCTTCTAAGTGTTAAAAGGAGAAGGTAATTTTAATTGTATTACAGCTTTAAAAGAAGCCTTCAACAACATCAAAAAGTTTATGACTTTTCTAGAGATATTAAAAAGGTCGAAGCCAACTGAGTCTTTATTATTTTACTTGGCAGTCTAAGAATTTGTTGTTAGTGTTGTTTTAATAAGAGAATAATGAAATAATCAAAGGATATTTATTATGTAAGCAATTCCATGATGGGCACCAAAAGTAGATATTTATAATTAAGAAAGCTTATTTTAACCTTAGTAGGTAAAACTAGAAAGATAAAACCTTGCTCTTAGGCATACATAATTATACGAACCTTCTTCCCGTATAATAAATCTATTACGAAAGCTATATTTATCTGAAAGATTGCCTATATGGTCATTTAAGTTATAAAATTATGACATAAAGTTTGAACCAAGAACTGAAATTAAGGATCAAGACCAAGCAGCCTTCCTCACTAAATTTCAATCATAAAAACATGTACCTTCAGAAAGTCATCCAATTACAAGAAGCCAAAGATTAGAAGGCCAGAGCTACACCAACAGAAATGAATGGCCCCTTACATGCACTAATTGCAAAGGTAAGAGGTGGTAGCCATGAAAAGCAGCGGTCTGACGTAAAGGTCAGAAAAGCTAACTGAAAGGACAAACCCTCATATCAAGAAGAGCCTGGTGAAGGGGAAGAAGAGAGTAGTGGAAACAAATGGTCATATGCCCAAAAACCTACCAACGAGGCGAGACGTACATCTCCCAAGCAAGCCAAAGAATATAACATCGTACAATACAATCAGGTCCGCCATAAGATGGTCACGTACGTCCTTAAAGAGTCTCCCTTTTTCCTAGAAGCAAAGTTTCCCCAAAAGTTCAACCCGTTTTGTATGGAGGCTTACGAAGACACTAGGGACTCAAAAAAACACTAAGAGAAGTTTAGAAATATGATGATGATGCTATGCTCTGTCGGTCCCTTTCCATACTCTCAATGGTAACACTATAGATTGTTTTAATGGTTTGTCAAAAGGGTTTATACATGATTCTGCAGGACTCTGGAATGCATTTAGAGACAAGTTCGTAGAAAACATAATTGAAGATGTTAGAGCGACTCTATAATGGATCTATACCAAAGAGTAGGTCAATCGTTAAAGAGCATCGTTAGGAGGCTTTTCCAAGCAATTAACGCAATGCCAGATTTGGAGGAGGCGGCAGTAGTGGCATCCTTGAAGCAAGGTTTAGAGTGTAAATGATATCTCTATGCTGATCTAGTCTGGTTCCCGAGCATACCAATTCATCTGGGTGGAAGATGATATGAGAGGCGAATCGTTAGATAGAACCCCACATGACAAAAATGAGGAATCGTCAGAAAGAATGAAGGTCAATGAAGGGTTCCATCGCGGTATTACAAGAAATTATGGTAACCGTAGGGTAGCCTACTACGGCAACCATGTGCGACACTTTACGGTATTAACATAGATGATATCAGTAGTTTGTAACATGACTAAGGGACGGACCCGATACCAGTCTCCATGAACCATGAGTGCTCCTGGTCACAAGCGATCAAATAAGCACTTCTACTCATATCACAACCACCATGGTCACCCGATCGGTGAGTGTTAGCAGCTCAAAGAGGAAATCTAGAGACTTATTGACAGTGAGGATCTCGTGCAGTCGGTCAAGAAGCAGGAACACGTCCGTAAAAAAAAAGTATAACATTAAGCCTGAGAACAATGAAGCTTAATGACACGATAAGAGGGTCGAGAAAGGTAAATAATAGTGTTCATTCACAATTTTTAGGGTAAGAACTCCGTCGAACGATAATAATCAATCTAAAAAGATGATCAACACCGAGCATGAGGTATAACTATAGAGGTTCTTTCCTACCATAATTACTGTGACCCAATAGCCGACCTCAGTTTCAACAAAGAGAATTTATAGGGAATTGCGACACCCCACGAGGACGCTCTGACCATCAATATGGACATCGAGGGAGTGATGATAACCTGGGTGCTCGTTGATGAAGGTAGCTAGGCAAATATAATATTCAAAGCCAGATATGATAGAATGATGAAGGCCTTCCATACCAATCCACTCATCAAACCCTTATTGGATATGAGGGTAAGTTATCCAAATGCGTAAGAGAATTTGAGCTCATGGTAAAGGTTGGCGATGGTGCTATCAAAAAGTAAACCGATACACGATTTATGATCTCAGATGCTGCCAGGTCTTACCATGCCATATTAGGAAGATCATGGCTGCACATGATGGAAGCTACCCCATGCACTTTCCGACAATGTATCAAGTATCCAGTTGGCAACTCTGTAGCCATCATATGGGGGAGCCAACAGACTGCTAAAACCTGTTATGCGGTAACCATCAACCCCACCAAACCACTGCGATAAAAATTAACTTGCGGAGAGGGGGGGGGGGGGTCTATAAACTAAACCCCATCACCCGAATTGGTCGATGACAGTCGTGAAACCGATCTCCCAAATGATTCTCTTGAAAATGCAAGTGAATAACTAGAGGTCGAGGGCCGTGTACTTCAAATAGGTAATGATTTATACCCTACTTTCGATGTTCTTTGATTAACTCACGACAATTAGAATTTAGATATTTTTTTCGTGGAATGCTAGCGAAATGTCTGAGGTTGACTCTTCGGTTATTTGACATGAGCTCGCGATCCACCGACGGGCCAAAGCGATCCGCCAAAAGCGATGATCATTTTCAAGAGAGAAGGAATATGCCATTAACTTGGAGGTCGACGAGCTATTCAGGCTCAGGAACATTAATAGAGCTAGGTATCTGGTGTGGGTAGCAGACCGTGTCTTGGTTAAAAAAAAAGAGGGCAATAGTGTACGTGTGTGGACTTTACCGATCTCAACCACGCTTTCCTGAAGGACGACTTCTCGCTCCCTTATGTTGACCAACTTGTGAGTTCAGTATTAGTATGTGAGTACTTATCTTTAATGGATACATATCCAGGTTACAACCTAATGCACATGCACCCTAAGGATGAAAAGAACACAATATTATAGAGTGAGAGGTGGTTTTACTACTATACTGTTATGCGCTTTTGTCTTAATAATACGGGTTCCACATACCATCGCGTGGTAAATCAGATATTTAAAGACCAATTAGGTTATGATATGGAGGCTTACATCGACGACATGATCGTTAAAAGCACCACAGGGGATTAACAACTTGAAGTTTTAAACAATATCTTTGCCATCTTTTGATAGTTTAACCTTAAGTTGAATCCGGTTAAATAATCGTTTGGTGTCCGAAGTGGAAAATTCCTATTATATTTCGTCAGTAAGAATAGGATAGAAGCGAACCCCGATCAACTAAAAGCACTACTGCAGACGGAGCCTCCTAGAAATATTAGAGAAGTGCATGTTTAATGAGACACCTAACGGCTTTATCGCGCTTCATTTTGCGTTCGTTGAATAAAAGTCACCCCTTCTTCGAGGTGCTTCCGGAAGTGAAGAAGTTTGCATGGAATGAACTATGTAACAAATCTTTTGTTGCGGTAAAAAATTACCTCACATCACTAGAAATCATATCCGCCCCCACCTCAGGTGAACCAATATTCCTATCCCTTTGGGTCTCTACTTTTTGTGTTAGTGTGGTGCTAGTTCGGGAGTTCAAAGGTGTGTAACGGCCAATCTAATATACCAGTAAAACTTTGATAGAGGCATAAACTCGCCATCTTAATCTGGAGAAGCTGGCTTTAGGAATTCTTGTCTACTGTGCGCACATCTTTTCTAAGATACAACCCTAGTTTTAGATTCATACTATCATTGTGCGCGCATCTTTTCCATTTAGATACTTATTACAAAATCCTAATATATCTGGAAGTCTAACAAGTTGGATAATGGAACTAGGTGAGTACAATATTAAATTTGAGACACGAATAATGATCAAAGGTCAAAGCATCGCGGACTTCATTAACAAATTATTTGTACCGCGAGGAGAGACCAACGTGACCGAACCTCATTAGGATGACACATTGTAATTATGGATTATTGAAGCCGATTGGGCCTCAAGCGCAATAGGTGGTGGAGGAAGTATAATAATGAAATTGCATACGAGCGAGAAAATCAGACAGGCCATCGAGTTTGGTTTCCTTGTCATGAATAACGTTGAGTACAAGGTTGTTTTCGGAATGATGAATTTGGTGTATATCTACGGAGCACAGGTAATACGAGTCTACTCTGATTCCCAACCAGTCTAAGGGCATCTACGACGCCAAACAGGACGGAATTCACCATTACCTCGCCATCTTGAAAGAATGAGAATCCAAATATGAGAGAGTCACCTATGACCAAGTACCACGCTTTGGAAAATCGGCCATCAACGCCTTGGCCTAGACTGCTACTTTAGATGATAATCCGTTCATCCTTACGTATAGTTCCCTCACCACCACAACACTGCCAAGTGATCATAGCATTTGCATAATGGAGTCCGCAACCGACTGAATCTTATAACCGTATCTCTTGTACATCCACAACGATACTCTCCACGAGGAAAGGGCTTTGCAGATGCGCACCAAGTACAGTATATTAGATTACATCCACTACCACAAGAATTCTACAAGACCTATACTATGATGCCTAATTCAAGATAGAGCTACCACGATTCTACACGACCTGCATGCAGGGGATGCCGAAGTAAACTATGGACACTGAAGCTTGATCAACCCTTTCTTACTGGCAGACCACTATTGGCCCATATTGGTCACGGATGTCGAGTGCGAAGTGCATTTGTTCCATCCATGCCACCAGATCGCAACCATCGGTCATCTGCCAAGCGAGCCCATGAATTTTAGCCCATTCTCATGCCCTTTTGATAAATATGTAATCAATGTAGTTGGGCATCTGCCCATGGCAATTGGGAAGCATTAATACTTAGTGGTCGCTGTATATTACTTAACCAAATGGGTTGAGGCCCAAGCACTTTTCCGCACAAGAGCCCAAGAAATATGCGACTTCTTACATCACCAAACCCTAGCTATTTTGGTGTCCCTCGCATCTTTATGACATATAATGGCCCATAATTTCAAAATTACGTCTTCACAACGTTCTACAGATGGTAGGCATCAGAGAATATTTTCTTACTCTATAGTACCCCCAAGCGAATGGGTAAGTCGAAGTGACCAACCATACTATCTTAAACGACATTAAAAAGAAGTTGGAGGGTTCTAAGGGTAAATGGTCTGATAAACTAATCTAGGTTTATGGGTTTATCGTACCACCAAATGCTGAGAACCTAGTGAGATCTTTTTCGCGCTACTCTATTGTATAGATTAGTGGTACCAACATAAGTCATCATACCAAGAAAGTACTTAGAGCTCACTAATAATACCGAGCGTGCAATCAATATTGATCTGATGTGACCAAGCTCAGCTACGTGCTGAACATTACAAGAGTCTGATGTGGAGCCGATTCAGATCAAAACTTAGACTGTGAGCCCTACGGGGAGGTAATTTAGTCATGAAAAAGGTCTTTCACGGGGCAGGTGATAATACTACATGCAAGTTGGGCCTTACGTGGGAGGGACCCTACACAATCATCGCCAAAGGTGACCATGACGCCTATCGCCTCGTTGATCCAGATGAACAAGTACTCAAACACACTTAGAATATTATCCATTTAAAATTATATCACCAAGCTATGTAATTTCAATGTGTGCTTTTTTCACTTCTGATGGTGCAAATGTGTTTTTTTAACGAGGCATGTATTTTCTTTCATTAACGATAATATATTATTTTTGACTCTCTCTGTGTTTATTATATATTTCCCATCTTCCTACAAAATTTGAAATGGATCATGAACCATGCCTACGGGCTACGCAATGGGTCATACTAAACTTGAGTCACTTGAGTCTAATAAACTAATAAGTTAATAGGCCACGTCTGATGGGGCTAAATAAGGGGCCACATTGAGCCTAATACTTGGAACCGGTATTATAAGCGAACTGGTAATCTGCCACGCATTTATAGGCTACACAATAGGCCAAGTCAGTCTCTCTCGTGAAGAAACTGATTGACATGCTCTTAGGCACTACGCGGTGGGCCACACTGAGCCCCGATTTTGTATGGAGAGAAGTAATCATTGCATATATATAAACAAACACCTACATCTATCACATTATCATAAACAATTTAAGTACAAACGTTCCACAAAAAAAAAATAACAACACATTTATGTTAACAACTAAAATAGTACAAATCTCAATTCAGGCTAAGGGGTGGGGTGGTTCCCGCTTCTGGCACTACACTTGCAACTCATGCACCAAGAGGCACCTCAGTCAACACTACTTTGGCTGCCACTACAATGGGATTAGAGGTAGCTAGTTGCACGTAGTTTTTCACGGGATCTGCGATATTTGAGTCATTAACAGTTTGGTCTACTACTCTTAGGGATAGCAATGGGTCGGGATGGGTGCGGGTATAGCTAAACCCGTAACCCATCCCGTTTATATTTTTCCAAACCCATACCCTATCCCGTACCCATCGGGTAGTAATATTGTTTTCCCACACCCGAACCCGTCTGGTTCGGGTACCCATCGAAGCTAAGGTTTCTTTTTTAAGAAAAAACTACGCACTGTTCTCTTGATTTAAACCAATTCTATAAAAAAAATACTCCAACCTAATGCTAATTATTATCAATTAATAATTAATACATAGTTTTGGTATATTTTAGTAAATCATTTTCTTATAATTTAATTAGTTATATTATTAGTTTGTCTTGAGTTTGATACTAATTTTAAAAAAAAAGAAAAGATGTTTAAAAAATATAAATCATCAAATATAATATTAAAATCTAGAATAGTGTTTTGTGATCTATTAATAATTGATATATGATTTTGGAATATGTTAGTAATTTTTTTATTTCATAAATAATAATATTATTAGACCAAAAAATAAAAAATATATTTTTAAAATGGAAAAATTGAAAAATAAAATTTAATATTTAAATGTAGAAAGATATTTTTTAAAATATACGGTATCTAGTGATAATTAACAAATAGTTTGTATTTTTATAGTGTTATTAATAATTAATATATAGTTTTGATATATGTTAGTATTTTTTAAATTTAATTAATAATACTAAGAATATTAAACCGATATTGATAGTATCAGTTTTACAAAGAAAAATAAAAAATATTAAAAGAAAAGATTTTAAAAATTAAATTTAATGTTTAAATTGAACAATATTTTTCAAAAGTATAATTTATATATTAGCAGATAATATATGGTTTGATTATTACAGAATACAACTTTATTTTAAAGCTTGATAACTAATATTAAATGATATAATATTTTATATAATATTAATTTAACGGGTACCCATCGGGTATTACCCAGTGGGTCGGGTTCGGGTTGGGTACCCGTGGGAAATTATTTAAACCCATAACCCATCCCATACCCGGCGGGTAGTAAATTTTCAAACCCACAACCCATTTCTGGGAAATTTTTAAAACCCATAACCTATCCCATCGGGTTGGCTCGGGTCGGATACCCGCGGGTTCGGAAAAAATTGCCATCCCTAACTACTCTTCTACATGAATAAATTTCGTGAGCGATCCCAAGGACATACATGGGTTCAACTTCTATAACTCCATGATTTTATCCTTTTGGTTCCTGTTAACCATTCTCATAGAAACCTCTATCACTTGGCTCTCCCGTTACACAAAGTCTTGCTCCGCCTTTTTCGTAAACTTTATTATTTGCTGATTTTTCTTTGCTTTGGCCTGTATGTTCGTTACATGCAAGTTGGCATTCTCCAAAGTAAGCGTTGCCACAATCTCTGCCGGATCCTTTATCTTCTGCGCTTGGGACATATTATGTGTTAGCAAACCCAAATTTTGAGCCATTAGTTCGTCATTCTTCTTCAACAGCTCATTGCCCTAAGTAGTCAACAAAGTTCTCCCATTGATCAGTTTCAGCCACTTATTACGGCAAACACTTCGTTCATCAGCCACAATAGTTAGATGTGCTACAACTCCTCATTGTCTTGAAGTGCCTTTTCATGGCATGTCTTAGCTGACCCATAAGCATTCTTAAAATGAGCCAGCTCTGTTGTCAGTCCCCTTACCGATCCAAAAAACAACGCCTCTGGTTGCCAATTCTCCATAGCCTGGTCGTCGAAGGGGGACATGTGACGATAGGGAAGCACAACTGAATTGTGGTGAATATTCCCAAGTTAACCACACAACCATCCATCAACAGGTAAACCAATGACAAAAATATAAGCAAAACAAGATACATTAACCTCAATGGCCAGCTCAAGTTGGCGATGTAGTATTTTGGCCATTAGCATACTATTGTAAAACGACAGCAAGAAACACCGCTTCAACTTCCTAAGCATCATTAGTGAGGGTCGGGGCATGGTCAACCCAAAGGGTGTGCCCTTCTCTATACCACCAGCACCACAGGTGGCTGTAGCAGTACGTCATCTTAGTTACACCATGTCTGGCCTTACAATATCAACATAATACAATATAGACTCCACCAACATCTCTAATTGCAATCCCTTCCTCACGTCTTGTTTTTTTTCCTCGCGTAGGGGATTCATCCTCCGCTTCTTTACCCTTGCGACTTTGACGCACCGGTAAGACCACTTTGGTGATGTTTCGGTCATGAAATTGTTGCTCCACTAAAGCTCGCAATCAGTCTACGGTAACAGTATCCTCGGTAGCCTTCATCTCCACTTAGCCATCCTCAGTAATCTCCAATTCTGGAGTACGCCACATATCAAACCTTAAGCAGTTCACTTGATTAAACAATGATGATGCTTTTAAGCCCCACGCCTCGTTTTCAGCAGTTGACAGGCTCAATAAGGGATTCACAACACCCTCCTGTTTGCCTTCTCTAAACCAACCCTGATGCCTCTCTTCACTTGCAACATAAGAATTCATTTTAGCAATACAAAACAAGGGTATAAATCTTATACGATTTATGGCTTGCACTCCTTACACTTGACCCTCCACCGCCTCTCCAACTGTAAATTTTCTACAACACTCTCATGCTCTCAATTTTTGGAGACATAAATAAAAATATGCTTCTAACGTTTGAAAATCGACCAATCTCCTTACCATCGTTAACTGGAGGTAGAAGAAAGAAGAGCAGGCTAATTGGGAGACATCCATCACAATTAAAAATTCTGCCAAACACGCGGAAATTTCGGGCAGTTTGAAGCAAAACTACGCTTAAAAGCACCCTCCAACTATTGGTAGTAAGTTGAGTTGGACAAAAAATAAAAAAGCTAAATATGTCACAAATGAAGGGCGATAAAGATAAAAGGAGCCCTCAATCGAACAAAGTCATATAAAGACAAGTCTCATTCTACTAAGCCTGATATGTTGTTCATTAGGGGCAGGTGCACGCGTTATGACAGTATCAGGGATACCATACCTAACCCTAAATTATCGATGGCTGTCTTTGGTTAAGTACGCCTACTTGAGGATTACGCGTGCAAAGTACTCCTCTAAAAAGAGGGACTTTTGAATTCCTCCTCTCTGGGATCGCTGTGGAGGTTTTTTGTTTTCTCTTTCTTCGTACCTCTTTTTTTAGGATCCATCATGAACGGCAAATGACTGAAATTTACCAACAGGGCCTATAAGAAACATGGTAATAACCAACTCGTCCTTCACTGTAAATAAGTCTTAATGTGTGGGCGAAGTTGAACTCACGGTTAAGGTAGGACATGACTCTATGAAAAAAGAAGTCAAGACCCTCTTTATGATCTAGTACGCACCCAGATCGTGCCATACCATTATAGGGAGACCTTTGTTGCACAGGATGGAAGCAACCCCTTGAACCTTCCGTTAGTGCATTAAGTACCCCGTCGGTGACATTGTTGGGATTATAAGAGGCAGCCACCGCACGGCCCGAACCTATTACTCTGTCATAGTGGATCCTAGCAAATCGGTAAGATATCAATTAAAAGGCGAGGAGGAACCGAGCGAGCAATTATTCATTCCACCCTCGCCTGACCCAATAGACGATCCCAAAATACATGAGCCACCTGATTACAACCCAGAGGACGTACTTGCAGAAAGACTAGCATCATGGTGGACCCTTATCATCGGAGCCTCTCTGGATCTAGGTTTCAAATTTTTTTTGATCGATCTACTAAAACATAACTTAAATATTTTTGCATGGGTAGCCATGATTATAGCCGGAGTCGACCCTCCTTTAGTAATATGTCACAAACTATCAATAAATAGGTATGCCAAACCCGTTCGACAAAAGCGTAAAACCTTTTCAATCAAAAAATAGAAAGCAATAAACTACGAAGTAACCAAACTTTCCAAGGTCGGGCATATCCGCCGAGCTAGATATCTGGTGTGGATTGAAAACCAGGTTCTTGTTAAGAAGACAGGAGGGAAGTGGCGCATATACGTTGATTTTACTAACCTGAACCAAGCTTGCCCTAAAGACGCCTTCCCTCTACCTCGAATTGACCAGTTGGTGGACTCTGCCTCGGGTTGTGAATATATGTCGTTTATGGATGCTTACTCCAGTTACAATGAAATTTGCATGCATCAAAACGATGAGGAAGACACGGTTTTCCAAACCGAACACAACCTATGCCGTTACACCGCCATGCCCTTCATATTGAAAAATACAGACTCGACTTACCAGCGCTTAATCAATCAGATCTTCAAGGACCAGCTAGGGCACTGTATGAAGGCCTATATAGACGACGTGATTGTCAAAACCAATGCCCCAACGCAATACTTGGAAGTGGTGAGACACGTTTTTGTAGTCCTACGTAAGGATAACTTAAAGTTGACTCCATTAAAATGTTTCTCACTAGGGAAACCACTATCTCTACCTATCAGTATCCAACTTTTCCGTTAGTGCGGTCCTCATTAGGGAAAAATAGGGCGTCCAGCGTCCTATCTACTATACAGGAAAAACCTTGGTAGACGCCGAAACTCGATATCTGAACTTAGAAAAGCTCGCCTTGGGGTTAGTAGTTGCGGTGCGAAAGATGCGATCGTATTTTCAGGGCCATACAATCATTGTCTGAACGTCCTTCCCTTTGTGCAATGTACTACAAAAATCAGACGTTTTGGGACGTCTCACTAAGTGGTGAGCCGAGCTCGGAGAATATGACCTCAAATTCGAACCCCGTAAGGCGATCGAAGGACAAACTATAACATACTTCCTAACCAAATTTTCAACATCTCGACCGACAGATGGAGGTACCAAACTATCAAAGAAGAGCACATGTGGATATTAGAGACCGATGTGGCATCAAACGGCTCGAGTGGAGGAGCTGGAATCATTCTTAAATCACCAACAGACGAACAAATCAAGTAGGAAATCCAGTTTGGCTTCCCAGTAACTAACAATGTGGCGGAGTATAAAACAATTATAGACGGCATGCGATTGGCCCGTATCTGCGGCGCTACTACACTTCAAGTACGCGCAGACTCACAGTTAGTTATTAACCAAGCTACATGCACTTAGGATGCAAAATAGGAAGGTACATGCACCTATCTAACATCCTAGTACCGCCACTTATCTCCAACCAACCATAGTCTGTTTGGTCAAGAATCCCACCGATTGGAGACACATGTATTTAATATACCTCAACCATGGAACATTACCATCCGACAAAGCGCTCGCTTGGGCACAACAATTGTGAGTAGCTGAGTATTGCGTACTCGATAGTGTCCTATATCGTAAAAGTGCAACCCGACCGTTACTATGTTGTTTGTGAATCAGGAAGAAGCTACCACTATTCTCCATGATTTCCACTCCGGCGAGACTGGAGCACACTGCGGGCATAGACTCTTATCCGCAGATTCCTACTCATTGGATACTTTTGACCACAGTTGGTTGTTGACGCAGATAAAAAATCTTATAACAATGCCACGCTTGTCAGCAATATGCTAACATTGGGCATCTACCCAACAAGCCCATGGTCTCCAACCCTATTCCATGCCTATTTGACAAATGGGGCATCGACCTAGTAGGACCTCTGTTGATGGCTATATGGAAAAGGCAGTTCCGCGTGGTCACAGTTGACTATTTCACCAAATGGGTAGAAGCTAAGGCACTGTATAGGACCATGTGTCATGATATATGTAGCTTCTTATATAACCAGATTCTAACCCACTTTGGGATCCCCTCAAGTACTTATGACTGATAACGGACCAATTCTAGAACTCGATAGTTTCCACCTTCTGCAAACGTTTTAGAATCACCCAACAGTTCTCCATATTGTAATCAGTATACTGTATATCATGTGTCTCATCAGTCGACAGGAAAAAAAAACACCTGACCCATACCTGACCATTTTTTTATCCTGTCGACTGATGGGACACATGATATACAGTATACTGATTGCTAAGGTTGTCAATTTTATGTTCCTGATATACAAACTAAATACCATTGAGAGATAGATCTAGGGTGTCAAATAAAATATCAACTAAAATCGAGCTAAAAGAAACCGAGGTTGTAGGGATGTAATAGTGCTTTGACCTTTAAATCCAACATAAAGTCACCAAGAAGCGGTGAAATGCCATCGACGAGCATCCTTCGAGAATGAATGAAAAACACGTTGAAATACAACAAATACTTGAGAACCGACGACGATTTTAAGAATAAAGGAAGCGTAATAAGTGACATGAATGCACTTATCACTACCCACAAGTAAATAGTCATGTCAAGGTCACCAACTGTACCATCCTTGATGGTATAAAAAAGAAACTTAAATGAGCAAAGAACAATTGGTCGGACAAGTTATCTGAGGTACTATGGGCTTATCGTACCACTTCTGACAGCGCAATGGGTGAAACACCGTTCGCCCTCGTTTATGAGACCGAGGTGGTGGTGCGAGCAGAAGCTATAATCCTGATTCACCGAATCGAGAATTACTTAGATGAATCTAACGAGGTGAATCAAGATGTATACGTCGACCAAATTGAAGAACGACATGATCAAGTACGGGTGAGATCAGAATATTATAAAATCCTAATGTGTGAGCGTTTTAATTCCAAACTTCGACCTCAGATGCTGTAAATCGGGGAATTCGTTATGAAGAAAGTATTTCAAGGAGCGGGAGACGCGAAACCCGAAAAAATTAGGGCCCACCTGGGAGGGACCCTACACATTCATCTCAAAAGGCCACCAAGGCGCATTTCATCTTGTCGATCAAGAGGGATTTTCCCTTAAGCATCTTTGGAATATTATCACCTTAAGTTATATCATCCAACATTGTAATAAACATATGCGCTCTTTTTCCCTTCTGATGGCTGGGAGGGGTTTTTTTTAATGATGCATCTACTTATTTTCTCCAATTAATGAAATTGTATTGCTTTTGCCAATTAAATGTGTCTGTTTATACTTGTTCCATATAAATATGCAAAAGGGTGACGAACTACAACTAAATGCTACACAATATGGGTCATATTGTGCCATATTTAGACAAGATCTAAAAACATTATCACAAACGGACTAATCGACCACGCCTTTTGAAGGCTACGTAAAGGGACATAATGTGCCCAATACCACACTACAGTATTAATCATGCGAACTACTCGTAGCCCCTTGAGTTACGAAATAGGCCGAACCGGTCGCTCCATGAATATTTGCTAAGCCATCCATATAGCTTGCCTTAGCCATGCAATGAGCCATACTAAGCTCGATCTTATAAGGAAATTTTATTAAAAAACAAAGTAAGTATAAGCGCACACACACACATTTTTTCCATAATGTTAACCCTATATCAAGAAAATTGATTCAGTCAAAATATATTACAAAACATGAATTATTCGAAAATAGTCTTAAAAGTAAATTAAACTATAGGCCCACTTGCCCCACATCATCCTCTTTCTAATTAGGACGGCTCCATCAGTGTTTTAACAGCATCAATATTGACTGTTACCGTCGCACATAGTTGTCACGTAGCGGCCGTGGCGAGGCGAGGCGAGGCGATATCGCCTCAGGGCGTGGCGTTGCGAGGCCCTGAGCGTGGCGCTCGCCGTGGCGGCCGAGGCGACTGTGGCGCTCGCCGTGGCAGTCGTGGCGAGGCGCTAAGCCTGGTATTGTTTTTTTAACTAAAAAATTAAAAACCTAAAACTAAGTTTTGGAATGATGAAGATGTTTTAAAAAGAAGTTGATGTTGGAGCTGTTGAGGTTGATGAAGTAGACTACAATCTCCGATCTAAGAATATATCATCTTCAACGGCTCGCATAAGAGATCGGAGGTTTGTTGATGAAGACTCTGAAGAATAAGATACTCTATTATGGGATACAAATGGAGAACATGGTGGAGATGAGAGGTGTGAAGATATTGTCTCAAACGATGATATATTTTATTCTATGTTTGTTTTTTGACTGAGATGTTTTAAGAATTATGTGATTGGATGTTTTCTAATTTGATCTTTTAGTCTATTTATTTGTTATTTGACTAGAATGCTCTAAGAATTATGTAATTGGATATTTAAGTTGTTATTGTAAGTTTAAATGTCTAAATAGTACTATTTAAATTACAATTATGTGCTAAAAATGTTATTTAGGTAATGGATCGTCGCATGTCATGTGGCCATCGCCTCGCCGCTCGCCTCGCCACTGTGGTTTTTTAACCCTCTTCGCCACAGGCCGCCGCACGCCACAAATAACTATGTCGTCGCATCAATCTTTCCCTTGTCATGCAGTGTCAATAATTTCTGATGAGGCCCTAGGTTGATTTCGGGATTTAACACAACAAGTTCAACCACAAGCTTCATCTTTTCTATGTGGATCATACCTATGGCAACCTTCATCACTTGACAGAGCTGGCCCATCATAATCCGGGAAGCTCTCGGCATCACCAACTTTAGTGAGAGAACCTCATCGGTTGCATTGCCAACCTTTTTAGCTGCATTAATCTTCCCCTTCAGGCACCACAATATTAACGAAAGAGGACTCTGATCCTGCCCCATTCATAAAATCCTTTATTCGATGCGCCACCCCATCTGGAATAACCTTCTTCTTTTCCTTCCCCTCGGCCTGAAGAAAGGCTTCCTTTATGATGCAGTTGCACGAGCCCATGCCTATATGACCCTTTTGGACAAATGGAAGCAGCCTTTATTTGGGGCCCAAGTATCAAAATTAGGCACTGAGACCACTCAAATCAAACACGTCCAGACCTAAATTCCATCGTTTAAACCCTCGTTTTGCTGTTTTAGTGAATTTTTTGCATTTTCCTATTTTTTTTGGATTTTATTAAAATACTTAACTAACTCCAACCGCTTTGAAATTGGGCTAGGATTTATTTTATTGCATAAGGAAAAAACAGTAATTTTGGGCTATGGTTTCGAGCAATTTTATAAAAGGCTCTCAAACTTTAGATTTGCCTCAGGCTTTGATGAATGAAAATTGGGATTTTTCTCTGAGTCTCCGAGTCTCTATATTCTAACCTAGGGTTAGGTATATCTCTATTGTTTTGTATCTTTCTTCTTGATTTCTACAGTCGACGACTGTGTTTCCACAACTGTAGCCACCATATTGGTATCAGATTGAGAGTTCTTACGGCGTGGGTAACGAAGGTATGCTGCCAAAGCGATCTTTTCGGAGAAAGTCCACTCTTCCGATCACCAAATCGGTCGACCGTGATAAATTCGGTCAATTCCAATCCTAGGTTGGTGAAATTAGATGAGAGACATATAAGAAGCACTACACAGGTTGTTGAACAACCAAACCAATGGATTTCGAGCTCCAGGTTTGAGCAACCAACCGTCAGGATTTGAGAGAGAGATCGGCCGCGAGCGAATTCTGTTTGCTCATCGGCAAGAACAAGGTAGGGGTCCCTATTACCCACAAAACTGTCATGAACAAGTCTTTGAGCAACCACCAGCGAGAGATTCTGATCTGAACGCCAACAACCGGTGGGAATCTGGATTCAGACTGGAGATCCTAGAGTTCCAAGGGGGTCTCAAACCGGAGGATGTTTTAGATTGGATCGCCTCAGTTGAAGAAGTCCTTTATTTTAAGGAGGTTGAGGATACAAAACGGGTACAACTGGCTGCAACTAAGTTCTGAGGCCGAGCTGCATCCTGGTGGCAACAGCTCAAGCAGACCAGATCAAGGCAAGGTAAACCAAAAATAACAACTTGGGCTAAGTTTGTGAAACACTTGAGGGCTGCGTTTTTACCTGACAACTATGCGCGTATCATGTATCAGCAATTCCAAAACCTTAAACAAGGGTCAAAGACTGTTGACGAATACACTAAAAAATGTTTTCAAGCTACAAAACCGTGTCGATATTACTGATTCAGCAGATCAGCTAGTATCTCGCTATATAGAGGGGATAAGACGGTAGTTTCAGGACCAGCTGAACACGTTCAACCCTGTGAATGTGTCTGAAGCACATCAACGCGTACTACATCTGGAGAAATCCCTTTCACGAAGGCCTTATGGAGGAGATACTTCTAGAACAACTCCATTGGCGTTCCCAAAAAAGACGATTCTAAGCCCTAACCCACGAGTACCAACTGCTTCTCCTATGCGTTCAGGTGCTAATTTTTAGGTACCTAGTCTCACAAGTACTTGCTCACAGGTCTGGTGCTACCATTGTCATGAACTAGGGCACGTTGCTTTACACTGTCCAAAATTACGACAACGACGACAACAATCGAGGAGTCTGTTCGCTGACACTGTTGATTTTTACCTGGAGGGTGACCCACGTTTTTTATAATGAACCAGAGGATGTTGTTGATGAGGTTCCAGAGGACCAGGTTACAGGAGGAGATATTGGTCAGGCATTGGTTTTAAGGCGTATATATCTGACGCCGAAAGCTAGAAGTGAAGGGGATGATTGGCTACAGAACAATATGTTTCAATCAACTTGTACTATTGGGGGAAAGGTATGCAAATTCGTTATTGATTCAGGGAGCTGCGAAAATATTATCTCTGAAGAAGCGGTGCAGAAGCTGGCCTTGAAAACAGAAAACCACCTAAACCCCTACAAGCTTGCCTGGTCAAAGAAAGGCAGTGAGGTAAATATCTCTAGAAGATGTCTGGTATCTTTCTCTGTTGGTAACTATAGGGATAAAGCATGGTGTAATGTCATTGGTTTAAATGTGTGTCACTTGTTGCTAGGCTGATCCCGACAATATGATAGAAGTGTCACATATGATGGTAGGAGGAACTGCTACGATTTCATATGGAATAATGTCAGGTTCATATTAACACCAAGTGGAGAGGTCTCCCCAAAACCTGCCCTTGCAGTATCAAAGGAGTCGGGTAAGAACTTTCTAGCTCGAAAGGCGTTTATAGAACATGCTCATGAAACAAGGATTGTCTATCTTTTGGTGGTTAAAAATTTTAGTACTAATCCATTTGCTGTTATACATGAGCGAGTTCGACCACTATTAGCAGAGTTTTCTGTTGTCTTTCCCGATACTCTACATACAGGTCTTCCTCCATTGAGATATATCCAGCACCAGATTAACCTTGTTCCGGGTGCTAGCCTACCAAACCGACCAAAGCCCAAAAGAGCATGAAAAGCTCAGCAGACAGGTGGAAGAACTGTTGATGAAATGCCACATCCGTGAGAGTCTTAATCCTTGTGCGGTTCCTGCACTGTTAGCATCAAAGAAGGATGGCCCAATGAGAATGCGTGTGGATAGCCGGGCTATCAAGAAAATTACAGTCAAATATCGGTTTCCTATTCCTCGTCTTGATGATTTATTGGATCAATTGAATTGTGCTACTATATTTACGAAGCTGGATTTGAAGAGCGGATATCACCATATTCGTATTTGTATCGAAGATGAGTGGAAAACAGCCTTCAAGACACGAGAAGGTCTATTCAAATGGATGGTAATGTCATTCGGTCTTTCTAACGCTCCTAGCACGTTCATGTGGGTTATGAACCAGGTATTTCGCCCGTTCATTGGCATTTTTTTGTTGTGTACCTTGATGATATTCTTATATATAGTACCACGTAAGAGCTGCATCTCCAGCACTTACGCAAAGTGTTGGTTGTTTTGAGGCGAGAGGAGTTTTATGGAGGACTTGATAAGTTTTTATTATGACAGGCTCGGTCGTCTTCGTGGGATATGTCGTGTCAAAGGATGGGTTGTCAGTGGATCAGTCGGAAGTGGCAATCGTGCGAGACTGGCCTATTCCTACTTCTATCACTGAAGTCCGCTCTTTTCACGGATCGGTCTCCTTTTACAGACGGTTAATACATAACTTCAGCACTGCCATGGCTCATATACAGAGTGTATGAAGGGCAAGACATTCTGCTGGACCCCTGAAGCAACTAAGGCGTTTAAGGAAATCCAGGTAAGACTGACCACTATATCGATTCTGGTTTTACCTGACTTCTCTACCAGATTTGAACTGCATTGTGATGCGTCCGGATTGGGCATTGGAGCTGTTCTCAGCCAACTAGGCCGCCCTGTAGCATGCTTCAGCGAAAAGTTAAGTGAAGCTAAACTCAACTACAGTACCTATGACAAGAAGTTCTATGCAAGTGTACGAGCTTTGAAGCACTAGAGTTCGTACTTGGCCTACAATGACTTTGTCTTGTACACCGATCATGATGCCTTGCAGCATCTGCAGAGTCAGGACAAACTCTCTTCCCGTCATGCACGTTGGGCAGCATTTACTCAACATTATACCTTTTCTATTAAGTATACTTCAGGAACAGTTAACCGCATAGCTGACGCACTGAGCCGGCGCATCATGATGGTTCGTATGGAAGGATAAGTTGTGAGATTCGAGATGATGAAGGATTTATTGGCTATCGATCCATATTTTCGTCCTATTCTAGAGGACGTCAGCGCAGGTTGGAGAAAATATTTTGAAGTGAGAAACGATTACCTCTTTTTAAATGTAATTTACTTTGTGTTCCCGAGGGCAGTTTGAGGTTACTGATTGTACAGGAGAGACACAATGAGGGGCATGGGGGTGGAGATCAAACCCTTTACTTTGTATCCAGTCAGTTATTCTAGCCGCATTTAAGGCGAGATGTTATCCATTTTGTAGCTGGTTGTCGGGTTTGCCAGGTGGCAAAAGGTATATCCTCCAATGCAGGTCTATACCTACCACTCCCAATACCGGAAGGACCGTGGCGAAGAGTCAGCATGGATTTCATCTTCGGGCTGCCAAGAACACAGAGAGGTAACGATTTCATTTTTGTAGTGGTTGACAGGTTTTCTAAGATGGTCCACTTTATTGCCTGCAAGAAAACCACAGATGCTGTAAATGTTGCTAATTTATACTTTCGTGAGGTCTACCGCTTACATGGTCTACCCTTGAATATCGTTTCTGCTCGCGATAAGTGGTTTGTGGGGCATTTTTTGAGGAGTTTGTGGCGCCTCACAAACATGAAGCTGAGTTTTAGCAGCGCGTATCACCCGCAGACAGACGGCCAAACCGAGGTTACTAACATTAGGCAACATGCTACGCATAGAGGTCTCTGAGAACTTGAAAGCATGGGATTCCCGTCTTTATCACGTTGAGTTCGCCTACAACAGGCACCACAAGCGCAGTATTGGGTATAGTCCCTTCATGGTAGTCTATGGTTATAACCCATAGGGTCCTATAGACTTAGTTTTCCCAACGCTTGATAAGGTTCCAGCTAAGGTCGAGAACGTCATTCCTGATCTATGGGAGATCCATGAGAACACCCGCAAACACCTGGAGTGAACAACACAAAAGTACAAGATTGTAGCATATAAGAAGCGCCGCCTGGTGGAGTTTGTAATGGAGGACTGTTTATGGGCTGTTTTGACCAGGGATCGCTATCCTGCACACGAGTACAACAAGTTGGCTGCAAGGAAGGTGGGTCCGTTTGAAATTATTGAAAAGATTAATCCCAATGCATACAAGTTGAAGCTACCGAGCCACATGTAGACCCATAGCATTTTCAACGTGAAGCACCTGATGCCATTTACCGCTGCTGTTGAGGATGATAAAACTGAGAATTCGCGGGAGAATTCTTCCGAAGAAGGAGAGGATGATGTAGTTGCACGAGCCAATGGCTATATGGCCCTTTTGGACAAACGGAAACAGGATTTATTTGAGGCCAAAGTATCAGAATTAGGCGTTGAGACCACTCAAATCAAATGCGTCGAGAATCCCAACAATTTTCGAAAGCATCACTATGTGATGAAGTTCAGGCCCTAAATTCCATCGTTTAAACCCTCGTTTTGCTGTTTTAGTGAATTTTCTACATTTTCCTATTATTATTTTTTGGATTTTATTAAAATACTTAACCAGCTCCAATCGCTTTGAAATTGGGCTGAGCTTTATTTTATTGCATAAGGAAAAAGCTGTAATTTTGGGCTAGGGTTTCGAGCACTTTTATAAAAGGTTCTCAAACCCTAGTTTTGCCTCAGACTTTGATGAATAAAAATTGAGATTTTTCTCTGAGTCTCTGGGTCTATTATATTATAACCTAGGGTTAGGCATATATCTATTGTTTTGTATCTTTCTTCTTGATTTCTATAGCCGACGACTGTGTTTCGACAGCAGTCGCCAGCACTTTAACCTGAGGACCTTTGGAGCCTCTGTAACCAGTTCGACCTCGGGGCCTTTAGCTAAATCTATTAGCTTTCCAGCACTGGAGGCTGTCCATCTGTGTTATCCTCTAGCGAGCCATCAACCTTCTCCTCGTCTACTAACACCATCTTCCGTTGGGAAAATGGTACTGCATCAGTCACTACCTTGCTTTTTTGTTAAAGGACAGTCATCCCTATCTTTTTCACCTTCTTCACGGGGGGGTGCACCCCCTCTTCCTTATGCTCCACCCCTCTGCAATCTCAGTCAAGGCCACCACTGGTCCCTGACCTGCAACTTCTTCAGTGTTATCCCTTCCATCAGGGGTAAATGATGATCCGCTGGCCTCTTGTACCCTTATCCTTTGAGGCACCGCCAGTCTGAGTAGGATATATACCAACAAAACTATAGAAATCCTTGATCAAAGTAGGAAATATACCAACAAAACTATAGAAATCCCTAATCAAAGTAGAAAGAGGAAGGCACAATCTCCAATCGAAGACAGTGGTGTAAAAATAAATCTCGCCCTCCTCGGTGGTGTAGGGCCGACATCATGTACAAGGCGCTCTAACTATCACATCATCGGGCATTATGTATTTAACCTTAAACTTATTAAATGAACCCACGGTTAAATACCCATATTTAGGGGTTATTTTAGCGAAATACTCCTCCAAATATTGGGAGCTTTCGTAATCAGAGTTGCCAACTACGCCAGTCTTTTTCTTCATCGTTTTCTTCGGCGCCATGGTTCGACAGACTGCAATGACCTAAGATCAGTCGTAAAAATCAAGGTATTATCCTTTCCTAAGTTGGTTCAGTTTCACTGTGAAGAAATCCCCCCTATAGCAAACATCTTAAGATCGTACCCACATATATGTTTCCCACACTCTAAATGATGTAAAACATTTTACTTCTAAAAGGATATACGAACAAAATCAATAAATCAAAACGTAGAAAACGTACCTATAAAGTAAAAAACTCCCTGGATCCTCCTTCTTGAAAGCGAAATACAGGAATGTACAAGCAAATATAGAAGCCTTTTGTGGTTCCATTCACAGATAAAAAACAAGAGAATACCAAGTTTTAGAAAGAAACACTAAAAAATTCCTTGTGACATTTCTTTTTTATCTCTCTTCAAATTCCAGCCATGTGGGCCAGCTACTCAACCGTCAAAATCCACTAGTCTAAAATAGCACGTCATTTATAATACACCCGTGAGATCACGTGTTGTCATATCAAACTGCCGCATCAACCGAACACACCTTTCTTTATATCGAATCCACTCACAATTGTTATTCCATTTACCAACTTTTACTTAGTTAGTCAATGGACTATGGGGGAGCCCTAATAAGGTTGGTAATATCCATACCAGTATCATAAAGAAAGAAAGATGTGAATAAAGCCCAAAGCAAGTTAGTCAAGTCCGACCGAGTATAAATATTAGATTGATGACATATAATTGTATCTTCTTCTTGAATCAATAAAGTTACTATTTTGGAAAATACTTGTTAAGTTTTTCACGTTAACAGATTATTTGGATGGCGGTATCGCGCGTATCAGTACTATGAATTTACATGACATACATGATTACATCTTGTTCATGCTTGGTTGTACCTTATTCACCAACACAAGCCAAAAGACCATACATGTAGATTTTCTCCTATATATACATCACATTGATAGGCTTGGTAACATAGCATGAGGTGCATGTGTACTGGCATGGATTTATAGTGGTTTAGGATTAGTTTCAAATATGCCATTGAAGTTTCTGATTAGTTTCTCCGGATCGTTAGATTGATATATCTACGATCAGGTCATATATTTTTTTCTTTTTTTAATAGTGCCTATAGTCTATAAATTTCGAAGATTGTAAGCTCGTTTCCCAAAAAACTAACATGGACAAATGTTTGGCTAAAGTCTTACTACCACGAGGTCCTTACCGCTTAA
The DNA here is from genome assembly GCA_036936605.1 of Limnanthes douglasii subsp. nivea. Classification (NCBI taxonomy): domain Eukaryota; kingdom Viridiplantae; phylum Streptophyta; class Magnoliopsida; order Brassicales; family Limnanthaceae; genus Limnanthes; species Limnanthes douglasii. The sequence continues at coordinate 154,335,553 of JAUPFV010000001.1, forward strand.
TAGGATAAAAATGTAAGTAGTTTTATTTAATAACTGTTAATTTTAACTCCACTGGTTAATTTCTTACAAAGTTATGTATTTATTTGTTTTACAGATTTTGTTTAGCCTTTTGTTGACACAAAATAGGTGTTTCCAAAGTAAGAGATTGAGTTATTTTATAATCTTATTCGGATTATGAATACGATTAAAGTATATATGTGGAATCAAGTGATGCATAAATTTAGTTGGATCTTAGAGAAGTCACTCGATCCTACTGCACCCCAAACTAGTATTTAGAAAGAAGATAATTTACGGTATTGTTGTAACATGCGCGATTGGGAAAACTAGCGGTCGCATTTGTATGTCATCGATAGGTATACACGAACTTTAACGGGAAGTAGTAGGACGACAATTCCTCAGTACGTATCTTATATTGAAAAGTACGAATGGTTTCACATCGCTCCATATATCCATGATAATTGTTATGTTGTTGAGGTGATTCATACGATAAATTGTATTCGACCTGTTAACGATAGCCTGTAAGAGGTCGTCAATTTCACGAAGAGAGTGCTATAAATCACAAGTCTTTAGCTCCTTGTCATCCTAACTATCTTGTTATTATGTTTGTTTTCTTAGTGACGTACTTTGTCTTTCGAGAACTATTGTCGCACGTGTTGTTGGCGTTGTTGTTTTGTTTCGTGAAGTTGCATAACATAATATTTTGTTTTGCCGATGGACATGTATGTTATATAACTCAAATTTGATTATTTATGTTTCACTTTTGCATTGTATTGATCTTGTTAAAAACTTATGTTTTTGTTTTTTGTGATTCCAAGATCTATATGGAGGGTTCATTACAATTGACTAAACTTGCGTTACTCGTCCCATCAATTAGAAAACTTCACATCAGTGGGTCAAAAATTCCCCACTCGTGAAAGCCAAATGCGTCGCCACTTACCAAGTTCCCAACAAAGTAACGAGGATTAAATATCCATTCAAAAAAAAGTCTGAGCATGGATGGAATTATCTGTCACCATGGATGCGCCTTTAACGTCTACTATGTCAACTATCTATTTATTTTTGGTTGCTTGCATTTATATTTCCAATTATATAGTGTTCTAAATTATGTGAACTAATGAATGATGTTTTTATTTTAAAATCAACGTTATCATAATCTTCAAGACATACAAGTTTTTATTGTGGGAAATTGTACGTAGATTATAATGCCAAAGTTTTTAAACAAAAGCGGCTAAAGTAGTTACTTCGAAACTATAGATTTCAATTTTTTCATATCTCTTACAATGAGCATAAATCGGTGATACCCAAATCTTCCGCATCTGATGAACGCAATTTTAGGAAACAAGAAGGTATCCTTGCACATAGGCCATTAGTCACAGTGTAAAGCTACAAAATGAAAACATAAAAAATACAATAGGATATCTAAAAGCTTGAATGTTTGATGAAATGAAATACTTACGTTGATAAAGTGGTTGGTATTGACCCGACCAAATTCGATTTCCAATCGGTTTGACATCGAAGGGAGTGCACCTCTTTACAGTAGAAAAAAGAAACTAGCATCAACGGTATTTGATTGTCCAAAGAAGTGGAGTATGCAGTTAAACATATATACTATCCGAAGAACGGGATCTCATTTTCGTAGAACTAATTACAAAATCTAACTCTTATTTAGACAATCATCCTAAGTACGAATGACCTTCACTTAATTTTTTAGTCTCATGATTGTGAACCCCGCATAAGAACATCACCACAAATCATCATTTATCATATTTTCTCTAGGCGAAAAATGACATCCTCATTTCTTGGTCTGATAGGCTTCTTCTTAAGATCCTTTGGTTCTACCAGCTTTGTGTACTTTCCGGATCTTTCGCATACAAACATTAGTCTAGGAGTTTTTCTGTTTTTTCCATCGTTGTGATGTTGTAATATAACTACAAACCCATTGTCCATTCCGGTAAGCTTAACCCAATCGACCAATTGTTGGTGTGTGTAGTTGGATTTGGTGTTGAACAAATGACTATAATCAACAAACCAAGGCTTCTCTATTATTAATCCGGATTTATTAACGTTCTTCTCATACATATCCAAAATTTAATCATGAAAATCATAATTTAATGGTTCGTATCTAACTTGGGTTCAACGAACAGACGATATAAAATTTCCACCCCACTAGTTAGGTTTCCTACTATTGGTGAAAAACTTCCACCCTGCCAGTTTGGGTAACAAATCACAAAAGCCATTATTAAATTTTATTTAACACACCCCCCGCTGGGGCGACGCATCGCAACCTCCGGGGACAAAACGTAACCACCAGCGGTGCCAACAACAATAAGTCGTTTCTAATTATTAGCAACTACAACATAATATGTCAACGATATCCTACTTTCCTATCACATAGCCAACCTTTCTTGCAGAAAATTTTTAGCGTTGCTAATTCCTACTTTCAGTGTCATCAATGGTGGTTTATATGTTGTAAATAAGCTTGTCATACAGGATTTATTGATTCTTTCAACTGGAGCTTCATCATTCGAAGAAGCCATGAAAATAAGTGTTGAAGTATGTCGCAAGTCTCTCGCATGTGCGTAGGCAACATAGTCGAACGCTCTCAAATGCCTCAGCTTAAATTTATCTACAGTCCAAGCCTCTTGAGGACAAATGAGCTTAACTGTCGTAGATGGACTCCTATTGATGATATATGCAGCCATAATCATAGTTTCTTCCCACAAACTTCTGCACATTCCAGCTGTTAAAAGCATACACTTAACATTTTCTAGCAATGTTTGGTTCATTCTTTTAGAAATCTCGTTATGTTGGGGAGTCCCACTTATGGGTTGATGTCTAGAAGTGCCAAATTTTGCACACTAGCTAGTAAACTATTTATTCTCACATTCCAAGCCATTATTAGTCTGAAGCTTCTTTAGCAGTTTGGCGATTTAATTATCTACCAATATGTTCGAGGTCACAAAATAAAAGAATTCATTATCATTTTTCTTCAAAAGTATAATCCATACTTTTCAAGAATAATCATCAATCAACGACATAAAGTACTTTGTACCATCTATAATAGGTTCACATACCAGATTCCAAAGGTCTGAATGAACATAATCAAGAACTTTATTGGTTGTCTTGTTGTTAGGTAGAAACGTTACCCTCTTGCTCCTACCCAATACATAGTTTTCACAAAATCTCAGCTTTTGAAATGCATTACCATCAAACAACACCTATTTGGTTAGTTCACCAAGTCCATTCTAACTTAAATATCTCGACTGAATATGTCATAACCCGGTAGAGTATTTATCTGTACTAAACACTCATTTTACCACTACAAAGCCTTCAAGAAATAAAACCCTGCTGGTCTTATAGAATTTCATCACAACAAGTGATCATTACAAAATATTTAGTTCGTTGTCTCCATCCTTATATGTAAACTTGTATTCATCTAACATCCCAATAGAAAACAGGTTTTGTTTCACTTTGGGCATGTACCTCAAATTATTAATAACTCTCTCAATTTTATAGATAATTTGATCCGCGTGGTCCCAATCCCTTTGACATCACAGGATTTGTTATTGTCGAGGATGACCCTTCCACAATCATGAATTCTAAATTATTCAAACCAATACTTATTAGAAGCAATATGTAATAATGAAACCAAATCCAGGATATATTTAATTTTGGTACCTACAAGTATAAGAAGTTATTAACCTTCAGCTTACTCACAATCATCATACAACATTTCTTCATCTCTGGTTTTAGTTTTTTGATAGTTGTTGTCATTTTATTTCTCTATATAGTTTCTACTCATATGTTATTTCTTCTTGTATACCCAACACATTACTTTATAACCAATTGCAAGACCCTTGGAATTCGACCGAGAGTTTCCTCACCTCTTACTTGAAGCTCTCTTTCCTAGCCTTTTTTTTTAACTAAGTTCATTCCCTTCAGTATCAACCCTTGAGAATAGTCTTTATTTGAAGATTGTTTTTAGTTCAAAGTGATCTTCACTTCAGATATCATAAACAAGTCTTTGCCATAGAGCATTGTGTCTCCAAAATATTCATACATCTTTGACAGAGATTACTAGGATGATTTCTTGGTCATCTTCCTCTACCTTCATACCAACTCCATTCAAGTCGAGTATGATTATGTTGTAATCGTCTAGGTGGTTTCAGATCTCTCTGCTACTATCTATAGAAAATGTGAAAACCGTTTCTTGAGATATAATCATTTAATTCTCTAGAGGTAAAGTTGGTGAGTATTATTACTAATCAGTAGGTATTTTTGGGAAAAAGTTTTATTTAATAGGATATTAATTTCAAGACTATAGGGTAGAGAGATAAAAGAGGTGGGTAGTAACTATTAATTTCTCTAGAAAAGTCCAACCTCTTAAATGAAGTTGGTTGGGGTATTTATACTTGTTTTATGACCCAAGAGTTGTTCGGGTCGTAATTTGGATTCAGATCAGGCTTTAAAGCCCAAAACAAAAACTAGTCAACATACAGCTGAATCATAGTCCACTTAGTTTTACTATTCATAAAAAGTTTAATGTAGAAGATGCCAGAATTACCCCTTTAGAATAGGCACTTCTAAAAGTATCCAACCCTATCGGTAGCCCCTTTAGGTCTTTCAAAAAGGTTTTTGGAAGATATAACTTTTCAAACAAAAGACTTCAATTGGATACAAGGTGTATTTGGAAGAGATTTTGTTTAAGGATAAAATTTTAGATTGGATCCGAAGCACTTTCTCCTTTATGAGAAAGAACCTAACGGTCAGAATTTTGATTAATGTTTTTTTGATTTACACGTGTCAGTTCTTGGTTTGATCTTTTAGCCGTTTTTCTTTCTTGGTACTTGTACCTGTTTTGAAAAACGTAATTATGGTGTATTCAATGGCCCCCAATCATTACTAAAACGTTTTATCTCCCTTATGTAAATCACTCAAGTGTTTTTACTTTTATATAACACTGTTTTACTGTTTCTTTTTTTAGAACAAGAAAACTTTCTAGAGAGAGAAAAATTAAAGTTGCAATTTTGTTTTAAGTTTAAAAGTTTATATGTTCACAACTAGAACTGTTATAATCAAAGGAGGTTGGATAAATTTGTCTGAGTTGGAAAAATCAAGAAATGAAGCAACAACCGTTGCTGGAATTCCTCCCTCTTCTGGTGGAGTGATTAGCCAGACAATACCAGGGTCGGACAAGAGTTCATCCTCATCCAGAACCTTAGTAATTCGAAAGTGATTTGATATTGGCATCCTCACCTTTCCTCTAGTAGTCCAAACTGATATGGTATCTCTAGTATTCCCGGGCGTCTCAACTTGTTGAAAAATCTATCCTCTATGAAGATCTATCATATTTTTTGATGTAATTGATGAGTTATTATTTCACCTTAGTAAATTTCTATAAGAGTAGTCTAGAGAGAGAAAGAGTTAGAGAGTTTTTATAGAGAGAAAGTTCAAGTACAAATGAGTTCAATAGAAAAAGTGTTCAACCCTTTTATTAGAGTAGCCTTGTCCTTTATATAGAGGAGCTAGACTTAGTCTTAAAGTGGAATCTGTTACAAAAAAGGACAAATTGCTATTTAGTCCTTAATAATTATATATAATCACAAATGTTCTCTAAAACTTATATTACATGTAATTTAAGGACTAAACTTACATTATTTACAATTTAATCCTCAAAATCCTGCTCTCATATCAGTAATAATAAGGAAAATAATAGGAATAATAAATCAAACACCCATGATAATATTTAATATGTTTCGGATTGTGAATAAATCCCACATCCATGAGTAACGAACACTATGTTACTTTTATCAACCTAAGTTTACAAGAAGACTTCCAAACATTAAACACTCAATAACTCTACTATGTTATAAAACGTTTTTGTTTGGTTACAAAGAAACATGAATCTCATAATGCATATTCAAGTGTCTTCTCATATGTCAACTATAACCAAAGCTATAAGCTTTTTATTTTATAAAATTAGATCCTGTTTATTACTAATAAGAATATAGACTCACCTCTCAAGTCACTCGTCTCACCACACTTTGAAATACTATATTGCTGATTTTGTTGATAAAATTCACAAGTAAAGCCCTAGTTTCACTTGAGATCTGATGGTTCAAATAAAACCTTAATACGTTAGACACTCTAGATTAAATATTAATGAATAATTATAATAAATCCATAATTCAATAGATGTTCCATATTAAATCCCTTTAATCAACACTTGTAATAAATCTCAACATAATAGGCATTCCAGATTAAATCTCTTAATCAAGGGTTGAGATTTAGAATCATACTTTAAATTCTATATGAAGAAGCCCAATCTGAAACCATTATCAAAAAACACAAATGTATTGTAACTTCGACCTATGTAGTTTTAACATATGTAGCTTTGATAAAATTCTTCGAATGAGAGAATCGACAATATACTTTGGCTCAGTATCTACTCATTTGACTCAAGTATTTCACATAGTAGAAACAACCATAATATTTTTGGCCAAGCTTGCTCATAGGTTCCAACAAATGTGGGCACCTAAATCATAGCCACAATTATATCTTAAGATAATCCAATCATTTGTGTTTATACATGTCTTAAGCTGATCCACCTTTGGCCCATGTAGTCCTTTGATAGTACCTTTGTTGAGAAGTTAATTCTAGCATACAACTAACATATTATACAATGCTAATGTAAATATATTTTTGTTTAGTTTGAAATTATAACTCATAATGAAATATAAAAATTTCCAAATTGGTGTGAGAGCCAATGGTAAATGTAATAGGTCAATTTTAGCGATCATAACTAATGAAGGAGAATTATGATAACATAACATTCAAGTGAAAGGTATTATGTGATCTCAATAATCGTAAAGAGGTGGTCAAATAAAGTCTCGAAGAACCAATAAATACCAAGGGGTCAAATAATACGTTACAAGAGACATAATCTAAGGATAACGTGTCACTATACATGTTGTTCTAAGTCATTGACGAGTGAGGATTAAAGAATATTATCGGTGAAAATTCATTAAAATAAGCCTGGGATATTTTATAAAAATTTCAAAATTTTGATTTTTTTTTCTCAAGAAAGTGCATCGCTAAACTATTCATAACAAGCTTTAGAGCATAAATATGAAAGATGTTGAAGTTTTATATGACGATATCAGGTGTGTACAAATCTTGGTAAACCAAATAATTCGTAATGATGAAGCAATAACCGGTGCATGAGTTGTGGAGAATATTTTGAGATATTTAATCGATAATTTTGAAAATATTATGTGCGCAATATGATAATAAAAACAATATTGCGATGCTTATAGTTGACCATCTTGTTGGTTCTCTTCAGGCATACAAACAACGTAAGAAGAAGAAAAAAACTACATAAAAAATTAAAACAAATATGACAATTAAAGATGAAAATTTACTCAATTATCAAAGTCTACAAGGTTGAGAGAGTGACCATAAAAGTTGTAATCACAACTGTAGTTAAGATTAATACAAGAAGAAAGAGCAGATGAGTTGACCAGAATGACATCAAATAGGTGGCTAAACACATTCTAACATTGAGTGATACAAGTTTCATAAGTATGGTCATTGCGTAAATGATTACTACTCTGAAAATTGCTATAAATATGGTACAATAAGATATCTTGCAAAATATTTGTGAGTTAAGGTTAACAAAGAGAGGGAGGTCACAACTCGTCAAATGAGTAGAAAAAAGAACACTGAGATAGTTTCAACTGTGAATAATATATATATATATATATATATATATTATGATTTTAGTTAAATGTTGTTAAGGCAATTTTTTTTTTGTTTCTCTATCACTGTCATGATCAACTACATTGTTTTGAAGCATATTATAAGTTGTTAAGTCCTAATTTGTTTCCTACCTAAAAAATAGACATTTTACAAACATGAACCTCCAGTTCAGTTTTCTAACACCTCCGAGCAAAAGCTATCATCAAACTTGAATACTGTTAGGCTTTTATTTAGCAAGGATGAAGCCGAGTAGATGTAGCCATCAAGCATATGCATAACGACGAAACTGATCGAACTCGGTTATCATGTTCGAGTGACTAAGGAAAGAGTTGTAACTAAATCATTATTGGTTAACTAGTTAACGCATAACGGCTATAGTAATGATCACAATTTTAGGGCCATTATCGTTAATATGAGTCTATGTGCACAATTAGTGGAATCATGCAATAAGTGGCAGTTTAAAATTGTTATAAAATAATATGAATAGGTAGACAATTTGTGAAGAATGTATATTTTCTTCTTTGATCAAAAAAATTTCTATTTAGAATTATATTTGTTATATTTTCCCATAACATTTTGGCACCGTCTGTGGGAACGTCTAATAAAAATACTCAGTAGTGAGATTTTCTAACCATGGTAGTAACGAGATCAGGGATCAAAAGGGAAGTTCCGGAACGGAGTGAGGCGACAGATCACTGACGAAATGCGGTGAATCAATCGGATGGGCAGATTCAGTTGCCTCATGTCACTACCACAAATCAAGATTTAGTGGAGGCAACTCGCATTGAAGCAGGACCCCGGGCTAGTCAGCCAACATTCACTATCGAACCAACGATTATACCACTCGCCCCTAAAAATATTATGGGCCCTGCTTTGCAGGAAGTAGTGGGCGGTAACCCAGCAGTCACGCCAACATTCCAACAGTTAGAGCAACAGCTTCCACACCTACAACAGGAACAACATAGGGCATCTGAGTGAGATGTTAGGGACCAGGCCACGCACGCTACCATAGCGGAACTGAACGATGCACTACACACATTGACGGCCAAGGTGCGGGGGGTATCGATCTGGGCCAGATGCTTGTCGTGCTAACCGAGGGGATTTCTCGTCCAAATGCAAGGATAAAGGAGAAAGAGAATAAGAAAATGGTGACAAAAGAACTTTGAAGGGATAGAAACCGCGGCAAGATGGGAAAACCTATACTCCAAAAAGGGCTTGAGATAACGAGGACGTGCAATACGATCAAGTACGACCAAGAATATTCATCTATGTTCTTAAAGAGTCTCCATTCATGGAGAAGATTCTCAAATCCTAGTTCCTCAGAAAGTTTGACCCATTCAGAATAGAAGCATATGATGGTCAGAGGATCCAAAGAGGCATCAGGAGCAGTTTTGTAATATTATGATGGTGTAAACTCGGATGATGCTATGATATGCCGAGACATGTCCATGACTCTTAAAGGTAACGCGATTGCCTGGATTAGAAATCTTCCTAAGTGATCTATTTATGATTTTGCAGGTTTATGGAAAACCTTCCAAGAAAGATTCGTGGACAACAAAGAAACTTTGACGCAAATGAGACTTAATTATGGACATCTACCAAAGATGAGGTGAGTCGTTAAAAAAATATGTTAAGCGTTTGTCTACACTATGAATGATTTTCCAGGTTTAGAAGAGAACACGCTGGTCACCTCCTTCAAGAGAGGCCTCGATCTACGAGGGGAACTTTATGATGATCTAATCAAATTCCCAGTGGAGAAGATGGGATATTTGCTAGCCCGAGCAGATCAGCTCATCAGAGTAGACGATGCTAGAAGATGAGATTTGCCGGAAAGGCATGCTTCTGATCTGAAAGGAGGATTGTATAACATAAAAATGATAGATAATGGGCCTCACCAAGAGAATGCTCGTCGACCTACACATTATGATAATTTGTCCAGACGGTTTACCCCGTTAACCAAGACCATCTCAGTTATTTATGATCGAACAAAGGGAAGAACAAGATAGCATCCTATCGAGTTATGAGTGCACCTGGTTATATGAGATCAAGCAGACACTTCTGCTCCTACCACAATGACCACGGTCATCTGACTAATGAATATTGGCAGCTGAAAGAGAAAATTCAAATATTGATAGACAACTGTGAGCTCATCCAGTTCGTTAAACAGCAAGATCGTCATCGCCAACCCAAGCAAAAGGACAAACCCCGACCTATCAACGAAGAGAGACCTTATGAAGATAAGTAGATAGATGACAGGAAACAACAACAGCTACTTACCATTACTGGAGCATATACCGAGGTAGTCAGCAACTCAATATCTAACAAAAGAGCAAGAGCCAATCACGAAGTATAGGCGGACGAAGCTTCATTTTGCCACCATTACTGAGATTATGTTGTTGACCTTACATTTAATGATGATGATGATTTAAAATAGGTCACCACACCATATGAGGATGCAATAACGGTGAACATGGAAATTTGAGGAATAATTTTTACTCAGCTCTTAGTCGATGGAGGCAATTCAGCGAATATCATCTTCAAAGCCAACTCTTATCGCATACAAGAAATTCCTCCTTACAAACCTACCCATCGAACTCTGGTAGAATATGAAGGCAATGTGTCTCAATATGTGGGGGAGTTCGAGCTCATGGTCAAAGTCGGTTATGGGGCCACTAAGAAAGAGCTTAATACGTTGTTCATGATCTCTGATGCCTATATCTCTTACCACACGATCATTGGATGGCCATGGTTACATTGGACGGATTCCATCCCATGCAGTTTCAGACAATGTATCAAATACCCGGTTGGGAATGTTGTTGGAAACATCAGAGGCAGTTAATGAACTGCTAGGACTTGTTATGTAGTTATGGTTGATCCAACCAAGCCTCTCTGATAAAAATTAAGTGGTGAGGGGGTGCGTAAAGAAGAAATCATAACATTACATTCACTTGATCCTATAGATGACCCTATAGAAACCGAGCAGCCTGACGCAGATCCTCTAGATTCATTTGAGGAGTTGGAGGCAGAGGGCCGCACATTGCGACTAGGTAACAGTTTGAATCTCACTAATAAACATCTTTTACTTGACATGTTAGTAAGAAACTTGGAAATTTTGTTTTGAGACGCTAGTGATGTGCTAGGGGTAGACCCGTCTATAATTTGCCACGAATTAGCAATTGATTCATATGTCAAGCCCGTGCGACATAAGAGATGTTCAATTTATGTTGAGAATAATGAGGCCATAAGGGTTGAGGTAGATTAGTTATCTCGGCTCGGGCATATTTGACGAGATTGGTATCCAGTATGGGTCGCAAAACCAGTGTTAGTAAAAAATAAAGACGGTCAATGGCGCATGTGCATTGATTTCACATATCTGAATCAAGCGTGCCCCAAAGAAACTTTCCATCTGCCTCGTATCGATCAGTTGGTAGATTTAGCATCAGAGTGCGAGTTTCTTTTATTCATGGATGTGTACTCTGGCTACAATCAGATTCTCCTCAACCCGTCCGATGAGGAGCACACGACGTTCTAAATCGGTTATGACCTATAATGTTATGTTGTGATGTTGTTTAGCTTAAAGAATGCAGACTCCATATACCAGCATTTTGTGAATTCAAAGATCACTTAGGATAACATATGAAGGTGTATATCGATGACATGATTGTCAAAACGCACACAACAGATAAGCAGTTTGAGATACTCCAAATCGTATTCAACCTGCTACGAGCAGATTTAATTTAAAGATCAACCCTGTGAAATGCTCTTTCGTCGTACACAACGGTAAATACTTGGGGTATATAGTGAGTAAGAAGGGCATTGAAGCTGACCCTACCCAGTTGCAAGCACTCATACATATGGCACTACCAAAAAATATCAAGGAGGTCCAATGTCTGATGGGACACCTAACAACACTGTCCCATTTTATATCAAGAGCCTCGGTCAATGGCGCATGTGCATTGATTTCAAATATCTGAATCAAGCGTGCCCCAAAGAAACTTTCCATCTGCCTCGTATCGATCATTTGGTAGATTTAGCATCGGAGTGCGAGTTTCTTTTATTCATGGATGTGTACTCTGGCTACAATCAGATTCTCCTCAACCCGTCCGATGAGGAGCACACGACGATCTAAACCGGGTGTGACCTATAATGTTATATTTTGATATTGTTTAGCTTAAAGAATGCAGACTCCATATACCAGCATCTTGTGAATTCAAAGATCACTTAGGATAACATATGAAGGTGTATATCGATGACATGATTGTCAAAACGCACACAACAGATAAGCAGTTTGAGATACTCCAAATCGTATTCAACCTGCTACGAGCAGATTTAATTTAAAGATCAACCCTGTGAAATGCTCTTTCGTTGTACACAACGGTAAATACTTGGGGTATATAGTGAGTAAGAAGGGCATTGAAGCTGACCCTACCCAGTTAGAAGCACTCATACATATGGCACTACTAATAAATATCAAGGAGGTCCAATGTCTGATGGGACACCTAACAGCACTGTCCCATTTTATATCAAGAGCCTCGGACAAAAGTTACCTTTTTTAATGTCCTTCGAGGTGCTAAAAAATTTGCATGGACCAAGGAGTGCAATACAGCCTTCGAGGCATTGAAGAACTATCTCACATCACCAAAAGTACAATATACCCCGGTGGCAGGTGAGCTTTTGTTCTTATACTTATATGTTTCACCTTTCTCATTTATTATAGTGTTAATAAGGAAACCAGAGGGTATTCAGCGACCCATCTACTCCACCAGTAAAATGTTAGTCTATGCAGAGACTAGGTACCTCAACCTGGAGAAGCTCGCGTTGGGTTTGATAATAGTTACGGGGAATATGCGCCCTTATTTAATGGGCACACAATCATTATCCGTACATCATTCCACCTCAAAGTCGTGTTACAGAAACCTGATGCATCTAGCAGATTGATAAAATTGAGCATCAAGTTAGGAGAGTATAACATCAAGTTTGAATCACGCAATGCAATTAAAAGATAGACTGTTGTCGATTTCCTTACAGAATTCTCCTCGCCTCGTGATACATCTTCTCAAAATGAACCATCACTTTAGATAGCCGAAATATATGGGGCCTCATGCATCTTAAGAGCAGATGTTGGTGTCATCTTTGAGCTACTTACAAGAGATGAGATTCACATATCTGAATCAAGCGTGCCCCAAAGAAACTTTCCATCTGCCTCGTATCGATCATTTGGTAGATTTAGCATCGGAGTGCGAGTTTCTTTTATTCATGGATGTGTACTCTGGCTACAATCAGATTCTCCTCAACCCGTCCGATGAGGAGCACACGACGTTCTAAACCGGGTGTGACCTATAATGTTATATTTTGATGTTGTTTAGCTTAAAGAATACAGACTCCATATACCAGCATCTTGTGAATTCAAAGATCACTTAGGATAACATATGAAGGTGTATATCGATGACATGATTGTCAAAACGCACACAACAGATAAGCAGTTTGAGATACTCCAAATCGTATTCAACTTGCTACGAGCAGATTTAATTTAAAGATCAACCCTGTGAAATGCTCTTTCGTCGTACACAACGGTAAATACTTGGGGTATATAGTGAGTAAGAAGGGCATTGAAGCTGACCCTACCCAGTTAGAAGCACTCATACATATGGCACTACTAAAAAATATCAAGGAGGTCCAATGTCTGATGAGACACCTAACAGCAGTGTCCCATTTTATATCAAGAGCCTCGGACAAAAGTTACCTTTTTTAATGTCCTTCGAGGTGCTAAACAATTTGCGTGGACCAAGGAGTGCAATACAGCCTTCGAGGCATTGAAGAACTATCTCACATCACCAAAAGTACAATATGCCCCGGTGGCAGGTGAGCTTTTGTTCTTATACTTATATGTTTCACCTTTCTCATTTATTATAGTGTTAATAAGGAAACGAGAGGGTATTCAGCGACCCATCTACTCCACCAGTAAAATGTTAGTATATGCAGAGACTAGGTACCTCAACCTGGAGAAGCTCGCGTTGGGTTTGATAATAGTTGCGGGGAATATGCGCCCTTATTTAATGGGCACACAATCATTATCCGTACATCATTCCACCTCAAAGTCGTGTTACAGAAACCCGATGCATCTAGCAGATTGATAAAATTGAGCATCAAGTTAGGAGAGTATAACATCAAGTTTGAATCACGCAATGCAATTAAAAGATAGACTGTTGTCGATTTCCTTACAGAATTCTCCTCGCCTCGTGATACATCTTCTCAAAATGAACCATCACTTTAGATAGCCGAAATATATGGGGCCTCAGGCATCTTAAGAGCAGATGTTGGTGTCATCTTTGAGCTACTTACAAGAGATGAGATTCACATATCTGAATCAAGTGTGCCCCAAAGAAACTTTCCATCTGCCTCGTATCGATCATTTGGTAGATTTAGCATTGGAGTGCGAGTTTCTTTTATTCATGGATGTGTACTCTGGCTACAATCAGATTCTCCTCAACCCGTCCGATGAGGAGCACACGACGTTCTAAACCGGGTGTGACCTATAATGTTATATTTTGATGTTGTTTAGCTTAAAGAATGCAGACTCCATATACCAGCATCTTGTGAATTCAAAGATCACTTAGGATAACATATGAAGGTGTATATCGATGACATGATTGTCAAAACGCACACAACAGATAAGCAGTTTGAGATACTCCAAATCGTATTCAACTTGCTACGAGCAGATTTAATTTAAAGATCAACCCTGTGAAATGCTCTTTCGTCGTACACAACGGTAAATACTTGGGGTATATAGTGAGTAAGAAGGGCATTGAAGCTGATCCTACCCAGTTAGAAGCACTCATACATATGGCACTACTAAAAAATATCAAGGAGGTCCAATGTCTGATGGGACACCTAACAGCACTGTCCCATTTTATATCAAGAGCCTCGGACAAAAGTTACCTTTTTTAATGTCCTTCGAGGTGCTAAAAAATTTGCATGGACCAAGGAGTGCAATACAGCCTTCGAGGCATTGAAGAACTATCTCACATCACCAAAAGTACAATATGCCCCGGTGGCAGGTGAGCTTTTGTTCTTATACTTATATGTTTCACCTTTCTCATTTATTATAGTGTTAATAAGGAAACCAGAGGGTATTCAGCGACCCATCTACTCCACCAGTAAAATGTTAGTCTATGCAGAGACTAGGTACCTCAACCTGGAGAAGCTCGCGTTGGGTTTGATAATAGTTGCGGGGAATATGCGCCCTTATTTAATGGGCACACAATCATTATCCGTACATCATTCCACCTCAAAGTCGTGTTACAGAAACCCGATGCATCTAGCAGATTGATAAAATTGAGCATCAAGTTAGGAGAGTATAACATCAAGTTTGAATCACGCAATGCAATTAAAAGATAGACTGTTGTCGATTTCCTTACAGAATTCTCCTCGCCTCGTGATACATCTTCTCAAAATGAACCATCACTTTAGATAGCCGAAATATATGGGGCCTCAGGCATCTTAAGAGCAGATGTTGGTATCATCTTTAAGCTACTTACAAGAGATGAGGTTCTCCAAGCCATCCGTTTTAACTTCTCAGTGACCAACAACGCATCGGACTATAAGGTAGTGATTTATGGTATGAAGCTAACTTTAATATATGAGGCTCAAATTCTTCGCATCCGTTCTGACTCGCAGATGGTCATTAATCAGGCTAACGATACCTATGATGCTAAGAAATAAGAGATCCGCAGATATCAGAGTTAAGGAATATGAGTCCAAGTTTGTAAAAGTGGTATATGATCAGGTGTCCCGCCTCGAAAACTTCACTGATGATGCCTTGGCAAAAAACGCAGCCTTAAGAGAACATCAGCTTATCTTTACATAATAAATCCCAACTACTGAAATTTTCAATCAAAGCGACACCATCTACATGATCAAAACACCAACGACTGGAGGTAACCTTATTTGTTATATCTCCAATCCAGCTACAAACACCCATATACTGTATTTTAGACAACGTTCTGTATCGGAAAAGTACAACACCATCGTTCCTTTGTTTCTTTGATCAATACAAAGTTGTCTAAGTTTTACATGATCTAAATATTGGAGAAACCATGGTACATTGTGGATATCGCAGCCTTATTCGCCCATTTTATTTTAGCAGGATATTACTGGCCGGAATTGGCCAACGATGTTGAAAAAATAGTTCAGTAATGCCATCAATGTCAGAAATTCACCAGCACCGGCCATCTTCCAAGTGAGTCGATGCAGGCAGTGGCATTTCCTTGCCCTTTCGACATATGGGGCATCAATCTAGTAGGACCACTCCCTATAGAAACTGGAAAACGTCTATTTTTTGTGATAGTTGGTGATGATAAAAACTAAATATAGGGTAGTTTATGAAGTTATTTATTTTGTGTAATATTAAACTTTTCGTAGAGAGTGGAGATGAAATAGAGATACTTGTATTTATTAGAAAGATAAAAAGGTCAAATCCATTTAATGTTGTTTGTTGAACTATTTATAGTCTTTGTAGAGCCATATGTTGTCATTTGGGCCGGGTCATATGTTTGGATTATTCTCACGAGCCCCCAAGCTCATAAGTAAATGTACTAGTATTCTAGCTGAGTTATAAAGCATACCGCTTATTCATCCAATTTAACGGTGTGGTATGAACCTCCCTTCTAAGTGAAATCCAACCCAATTTACTATTTTTTAACTCCAATATAATTCGAACCTATTGGTAGCCATTTTAGCTCTTTCTGAAGTACTTCAGGAGAGCTAACACATTAAAGGATTTTTGAACCACATTTAAAGGATATATCTCAAGACTATTTTTATTGAAAGGTCACAAATTTAGTGGACCTACTGAATGGTTTTACCTTTGGTAATTGAATCTAATACTAAAAGAAAAGAAAGCAACTATATTTAATAACCCTCTTTAATTATTACTGTCGGTTCCTTTTCCCTAGTAAAACACTCAACTATTTCTCCATCCCCTTTATAAGAGTAATAATTTTTCACTGTTTCTATTTATAGAGAGAGAAACATTTCCACAATTTTAGAAATCTTTCAATTCAAACTTCATCTTCTTCTATCTTGCTTATCGTTAATTGTTTATTTTCAATATTTTTAAAGTTTGTATGTTCACAGCAAGGACTACGTTAATTAAAGCAGGTTGGCTCAATCTATCCGGATTGAAAGGAGAGAAGAGACAAGCTAGAATCGTTGCCAAATTACCTGCTTCATCAGGTGGAGTGATTTTGACCCAAATCTCAATACAAGATAGAATTTCCTCATCTACCGAACCCCCAATCATTTTTAAGCCTAACCGTCTATCCCAATCGTCTATATCTCATAATCCAACTATCCGATCAACTAAAATACACTCAAAAAATAATTTAGCAATCATAAACTTTCTTCAACCTTTATTTCCATGAGATCAGACGTTGGGGAAACTACTTCTCGTAGAGTTACCAGACTTTTCTAAGGCTAAGAAAACTTTATTCATTGAGTAAGGAAATGGAAAAGCCAACTGAAACTGCTACTGGTACTAGCAATCCCCCACAACAAATTCCAACCACAACAGAAGCTATCACAAATGAGCTTCCTCGAGAAGATATTTTAGGAACAAATCCCACAGTTTTGTTAAATGAGCCCCCTTGTATTGAGGAAGAAAAACAAAGTACTCAACCTAGGGAATCAATAAAGAAAAGACCACAAATGATAGAAGAGAATATCGATGATAGTGGTGAAGACACCTTTTTAAAAACACCGGGTCAAAGTGAGGACACCAAAAAGTAACACAAGAGAAGAAAGGTAAGGTTGTTCTGTTAGAATTCCGAACTACTTTCTGAGTGTCTCGTTAAGTGAGTTGGGCCCAATTTTTCTAAAGTTAGTGTAAAGTATCTATTGTCTTTACAAAGGATATCATATATGTATTTTCATCCATCCGAACTGGATAAGATTCGAAAAAATGAGGATTTCCTTAATCAATCAAAGTATGGCTACCTCTGCCTGAAGATACTTTGAGGGAGTGCAAGGCCGGAGAGTTGGTGCTTTATACTGAGGTACTCAACTGGGGTCTTCGGTTTACTATAGACCCAGAAATAGTGAGGTACTTCTATTTTATAAAATTGTGTCCCAACAAACTAAGCCCTAACGCCTGGTTTAAACTGTTAGCTAACATCATAACTTTGAGGTTATCTAAAATTCTGATGCCTATGGAGCAGCTCACTGTTGTGGCCGGTTTGTGTCGGAATGGTAATATTCATTTTTATTATTGCAATACAGGGAATGATTATAAATTAATTGATGACTTGCTAGAAGTTGTTAAGCCTTGAAGGAATCAGCTATTTTTTATTAGTGGCTCTTGAAAACGGCAGAAAAATAAAATCTAAACGAATTCCGAATATGCTAACAAGATATTTGAAAAGCTTAGGTACGTGTTTCAAGGATTATTTTTTTCATATTTTGGCGTTATTATCTCTCACTTAGGATTGAAGTGTTCTCAAAGATTGTTTCACAACATTTGGAAGATAGAAAAGCAACTTTTACCAAGTTGAATCAATGGGCCACTGAAAAATGGTCAACTGGATTTTGCAATTGCGTTACTCCAGGAAACATGGTGAGAGCCCACTTATCGAGGAAAAATTCGCTCTGTGAGCTTTCTTGGGAACATTTTACCACTCCTCTTCGGTCCTCTATAATTTTTAGAATGACTGAGGAGGCTGATGGAAAACTTTATCTACCAGTTAGGAATAAAGTTCTTAGTCAACGTGACAAGAATAAGAAAAAGAAAAAGACGAAAGATAGTCCATCTCAAGCTATTCTCGAACTAGGGAGTATGGGGCCTTCAGATGAAATCAACGCAACTCTGTAAAAGTTGTTGCAGTCACGGTATGAGAGACTGAGAAACCATCAGACTTTCTAATTGCTGAAAAGAAAAGGCGTAAAAAAAGAATAAAGAGGGCCGTGATAAAACAGAAGTGAAGACAAAAACAACTGCAGTCAGTTTGGAGATCATTATCTTATCCGAAGTCCTTTCTTCCATCACCCATATAGAGGTTCCTCCTCAAGAAGAGATGTCTATTAATCCTCCTTCTACAGTACTTTCTACTGATGACATGCCATCATTTGAAGGTGATGACCAGCTGGACAACATAAGAAACTTTAATTTCAAAGATTTTGAAAAGGCCTTACCTCAATCTACCATCGTTTCCAATGTTGTGACGCATGATGGGGACTCTTTCGAAGTGTCCAAAGAACATGATAAACTGGTCTATGCGGTATTAGACCATATAAGGCCCATTGTTGATTTGGAGAGTCAAGTAAGATCTCAAGTCAACAACATGGTCTCCATTCGAGACAAAAAATCAAAGTTTGAAGAACTATGTCGAGGCAGAGAAAAACAAAGTTTAAAATTTGGATAAAGAAATAAAGATCCTCGACAAATAGCTAGTTCAAGCCAAATCCGATCATGATCAAATGTAGACTAACTATACCGACTTGCAGTCATTCCATTCTAAGGAAATCGGTTCTTTAAAATAGAAGTAGACTAAGGATAAACACACTATTCACCGTTTATCCGAAGAGAAGACGAATCGGGAAAATCTTCTTCAGAAGAAACAAGATGAAATTGTCTATCTCGAAAAGATAACATCGGATTTGTTTCACTTGGTCATTGGATCATTCGAATGTTTTAATATATTTTAACATTAATATCCAACCTTGTTTAAGTATGTTTTATTTAAAGTTGATCTAAACTAAATTTTAATCCAATCAAGTTATTCGAAGGGTCGGACACCTCATTAAAACCTCCCCGTGCCACCATGGTAAGAAAGAGTATGCCCCTTAATATTTATAGTGAGCTAGAACAAAGTAAATATGTACAAGATAAGTTTATTCTAATTATAACCTTAGATGCTCAACATTCCAAGGGTGCTTCAAGAGGTTGCATTCTTTGTCTAAGAGCTTGTATGTTCATTGCTTGATCTTTTCATATAAAATGTATGGTCCTTCCCAATTTGGAGCCATCTTTTCGAACCTTTTTTCCTTGGTATCCAAAAATACTTTTCTTAGAATTTTATCTCCTACTTGAAAGTTTCTTCTTCTAACTTTAGATTCGTACTTGCATCTCATAAGGCCTTGGTAGTGAATGGTCCTTAAGTGAGCCTATATTCTCTTTTCCTCAATCAGATCCAACTAAGACATTACTGCCACCTCATTATTCGCTTCCGAATAATTCTGAATTCTAAAAGATGAAAGAGTAGCTTCTATAGGTGTAATTTTATCCATTCTATAAACTAAAGCGAATGAAGACTCTTGAGTAGCTGTATGGGTAGTAGTTTGGTAGACCCATAGCACTTTTTGTAGATAATTTGGCCATTTCCCAAGTTCTTTTTCAAACCCATTAAAATCGTTCGGTTTTGGCTACCTCAACTTGTTCATTGGTTTGGGATGAAACAGAGAGGATAAAAAATGATGAACTCCTCTTGATGTACAAAACACTTCCTCTTAATACTCATGGGAATGCCAAATCTGCAGCATATGTTAGAAATAATAAACTTTATCACTGGTTTAGATGTTGTCCCTGATAATGGTGCAGCTTCTACCCACTTTAAAAAGTATTCTATTGCTAAAATGATAGTGCGACAACCCCCCAGAAGCCATTGGAAGTGGTCCGACTAGATCAAGTCCCTATCTGTCAAATGGTACCGCTTCAGATACAGATTTCATGGGTATTTCTAGTACATGGATTGCATTTCCATACCCTTAACAAGGATCGCATATTCTCACCAAATCTCTAGCATATACCATAATTGAAAGACAATAGTACCATGCTAACAATTCTCTTATAGTCAAAGCTTTGTAGACGCAATGTGTCGATCCTTCCCCATCATGTATTTCTGATAGGACACTTTGAGATTCGTTGGATCCGAGGCAACGCAATAAGGGCTTGCTGATGGATTTTTTTTATAAAGAATCCCTTTTAGATCCACAAGCCCATGAGCTCTATATTTTACCTTTTTGGCTTAATCTTTGTCTTGAGGTAAGGCTCCATTAGTGATAAACTATTGGATTTCACTTATCCAATCTTGAGAAGTTATAGTAGATACATGCAAATTTTCTTCCATATTATCCTTTTTTATTAGAATTTATGACTATGGAAGGACATTCTTATATAAGGATCCATCGATACGCTTTGGAGTATGCTATAGTGGCTAGGGAATCAACCATTGAATTTTCCGATTTTGGGACATGATCATACTTAACATGTTTAAAATTGGTTAAGATCTTTTTTAATACCTTTAAATACTTTACCAAGTGATCTTTCCTGGTTTCAGACTGCCTTTGTGCTTAATGAATTTCTAACTGTAAATTGCTTAACAATCAGATTCTTTTGGTGCCACATATCTGAGCCAATCTTAATCCAGCTATTGCCGCTTTATAATTAGATTCATTGTTAGATGCTCTGAAACTAACACGTATTATTTGGTACATTGAATCCCTAAATGGGGAGATTAGGCAAATACCAGCACCATATCCCATTGTACTAGGTCCACCATCAGTTTGGATTACCCATTCTTTCTCAGGAAACTAGTTTGAGCTTCTTCATGAGGCCTTTTAAAGTGAAATTTAACTAAAAAATCAGCCATAGCTTGAGCTTTGATTGCAATTCAAGGTGAAAAGTCAATATCATAATCTCTAATCTCAACCGACTACTTGGTCATTCGTCACTATATATATGCTTTATGTAACACATTCTTCAAGGGATAAGAAGTTTGAACTGTGATAGAACGTGCTTGAAAATATGGCCTTATTTTTCTGCCTGCTGACCGATGCCAAGGCTAATTTCTCCAACTTTAAGTATCTTTTCTCAGCCTCGAACAAGCTCAAGCTTATATAATAAACATAACGGGGATAGTTATCCATCTATAGGTTTAAATAACGTTTATGTGAAGATAGATGTTGCTTGATTTCAAGGAACGCTAGGTCAAAATTTGGGGACCAATTTGAATCCCTGGCATTTGTTAGTCTTTTTCTCACGCAAATATACGTGGTTAAATAGTAGCAAATAATAAGTAAGTAAGATCGTTCCCACAAAGACCAGGTGTATATGACAAGAATTTACTTATGCAGCAACGTATGATTATTAGACTAATGCTTGAACAAGTATAAAGTTTGGGTGAATGATTATAACGATAAAGTTTGAATAAACTAGATATTCGCGACGCATCTAACGATAAGCACAACTATACTAGGTAACCGATAAATGTATCTCACAAATCAATCAAACAGTCAAACCATAAGTATTATTCAAACAAATCCGTTAGATTTCCATGACAACAATTAGTTCATAATCGAACGAATCATCATGGGCTCAAAAGTTAACATAGCTCTAAAACGAATGTAAATAGATGAATAAGCATTTATTCACGAAACAATCCGTAAACTACCGATCGAAAAACAACGAAAAAGAAGTAGATGTCACCTGTCTCGAGCAATACATAAACTACCGATTGAAAACACCGTAGCCGTTACCTCAACTGCCGATCGAAAACGGCAGTAGCTGTCACCTGCTGCCCTTCTTTCGTGGTTTGTCTCCTGCCGAAGCTGCTGATCGAAAACCCAAAGAACCTGTCACCTGCCTCCTGCCGAAAGAAAACCACCAAAGCCGCAAATTCCGTTTTCTCTTCCTCTCTGTTTGCTATCTCCGTTCTATGTAATACCCAAGTAGTCAATTGCGTTTTGTCTTCTTTTTCTCTCGCTTTGTATTCTGCATGTTACAAACCTAAAAAGGTAGCCAATTCCGATTTTTTTTCTTTGTTTTGTATTCTGCCGTAAACCAAGTCAGTAGCCGATTCCGTTTTCTCTTCCTACTATCTCTATTCTGCAGAATACCCAAAAGTCCCTAACCTCGTTTCCCTCTTTCTCTTTTTATATTCTGTTGTAATCGAAAAACCCTAAAGAGCCCATTCCTTTTCTACTGGGCCGCGGTATTGCTGAGGGTATATCTCTGAGTTTACAGCCCATGGTACATGCCCCATTCCAGGAGAGAAGAAGGCAATGTATAAAGCTAATCCAAAAACCGTAAACCATCCGTGAAGTCCACAATTGCTTCCAAATGCAAGATTTGAACTGTCCCTATGTAGGCTGTGAAAACTGAGATGTAAAATACAGGTCTTTCGCACCTGTTGGTGGGGTGCTTAGTTCTTTCACTTTTGCCTTGTTTTGTTGAAACAAGGCTCAAGACTTGTACTGCTCGGCAAAGTCCATTCCAAGTTTCACTTCCGCCGCTACTGAACTCACTTCAAGCATCCATATTGCCGGATTGTATTTTTCCTTGATCTTTCTGACTCCGGGGATCGCCTCGAAGTATTCAATTATCTTGTGGGAGTGGAGACCCAACGGACCAGCATATATCACTTGGCCTCCTCTCTTTATCAACAAGAGCTCATCAAAAGCTTCAAATATATCAATACTGGGCTGGTGAATTGTACAGACAATAGTTAGGCCCGTGTCCACAGTGTTCCTCACTACTCTCATTACAATTGCAGCTGCTCTAGCATCAAGTTCGGATGTCGGTTCGTCCATGAAAATGATGGAAGGATTCGCAACAAGCTCCACAGCAATAGTCAATCTCTTTCTTTGATTAGTTGATAACCCAGTTACACCTGGTAAATCCACAATGACATCTCTTAAATTCTCCAATTCCACCAATTCCATCACTTGATCCACAAAAACCATTTTTTTGTTGGTTGCTGACTTTTTTTGGAAGCCGGAGGAAAGCTGAGTAGATCAAAGATTCTCGTATAGTTACTTGAGGAGAGTGAATGTCATTCTGTTCACAATAGCTGGAAATTCTTGCAAAAGTTTCTTGTTTCTTAGGAAACCCGGATATTCTGATATCTCCTTCTATATATCCACCTGTCTTTCTTCCAGTCCAACATGCAATGGTGCTTTGACCCTTAAATCCAACATAAAATCACCGAGAAGCGGTGAAATGCCATCGACGAGCATCCTACAAGAATGAATGAAAAACACGTTAAAACACAACGAATACTTAAGAACCAGCGACGATTTTAAGAATAATGGAAGCGTAATAAGTGACATGAAATGCACTTATCAGCAATTCTTAAGACTTGAAAAAACTAAGCACATTTGTCTAACGATCTTGAAATGAACCTGTTTAATGTTGTTAACCTTTATGTCAATATTTGAACTTCTTTACTAGTCCGAGATCGATCCATGGCCAACAAAGCATTCAATTGGTATGGGTCAACTTGAATCCATGTCTCATTTATGATATAACCCAAAAATTTATCGGATCGGACACCAAAGGTGTATTTTTCAGGGTTTAACTTCAAGTTGATGGCTTCCAAGTTAGAAAAGGTTTCTTGGAGATCAAAGATGTGATCCTCCTCTTTATGGCTTTTAACCGTCATATCATTGATATAAACTTCTACATTTCTTCTGATTTGGTTGGTAAATGCCTTATTAACCAACCGCTGATAAGTGGCTCCAATATTCTTCAACCCAAAAGGCATTACCTTGTAACAATGAAGCCCCTTGTCAGTGATGAAAGTAGTGTGATCTTGATTGTTCGGATCCATTTGTATATAATTAAACTCGAAAAAGCATCCATGAAAGATAACAACTTATTTTCGGATGTGGAGTCTACCAATTGATTGATCTGAGGCACATGAAATTGATCTTTAGGACAAGCTCTGTTAAGATCCGTAAAGTCGATACACATACACCATTTTCTATTTTCTTCTTGACAAGGACTGGACTAGCAGTCCAAAGTGAGAACTGGGATTCTTTAATATGCCCTCCCTTAGTCAACCGATCCACTTCCTGAGATATAGCTTCTGATTTTTCTTTAGAATAATCCCTTCTTCTTTGGACTATCAGACCTGCATCAGATCTAACAGGCAGTTTATGGGTGATAACCCTTACATCCTCTTTGCACCAAATAAACACATGTATATTGTTAGATGAAAAGAATAATAATTTCTCCTTCAATCCTAAAGGTAATTTGGATCTCACCCTGATGTTTATTCCTTCTGCCAATTGATGAATTTTAACTTCTTCAATTGGGATCATAACACTATGAGCCTTCATTGGATCATTTATTTCATTTAAATTCACAGAAGACTCTACTAATTGATATTCTTTCCCAATTTTTACTACTTCTAATATTTTGGAGCGAGAGCAGTGACATAACATTCCCTTGCCAGTTTTTTACTACTTTGGACGATGCATACTTGACCTCCCACGACATATTTCAAACATTGGTGAACAGTATATGCTACTATATGCATCACAGACAGCCAAGACCTACCGATATTGTATTGTATGATATCGGACAATCAACTACTATGAAGAAAACCCTTACCACTTTCTTGAATGTTTAATTCCCTAACAAAACTTCATTCAAACACTCCAATTACTTCAGCAGAGCTACCACTAAACCCTACTGTAGTTATTTTTTAATGTTAAGTAACCAAAGGATATTTCATTTGTTTATAGGTTGATAAGAATAAAATATTTATCGACTGATTGTGTCAATCAAGATTTTTCATATTTTATTTCCTTCAATCGATGCTCTTATCACCACAACATCTTCATAAGGGCCCGCAATTTCCCTTAGGGCATGCTCATCAAATACAATAAAATGAGCAGGGTTTTGATAAAAATGTGTGGACATTTTCCCTTCTAACGGGGTCGTTAGACTATTCACATGGTTTTTTAGGAGCAACTTGATGGTGCAGTTACAACATCTCCCCCAAAATGGTTAAAGATTCAAAGTAGCTGCACAGATCAGATACCGTTGTTGTTCATTCTATTATCACCCCAACTTGATCTCGATCTGGATCATGGTCTAAGTACCCTGAATCTACATCAAATTGTTTCACAATTACCATAACATTCTCTTGTTTAGATGTTTCCATACTTTGCCTTTAAAACATTTGGTGATGTGACATGGATTGTACTTGCACTAGGTTGGGCACACGTATTAATTTGCATGTTGCCCCTTGTTTTTTAACAAAAACAAAAAACTTCACTCTTTCAATCAAGGCTTGCACTTCTTGTTTCAAAGCAATACAATCCTGCGTATCATGGCCCACATCATTGTGGTATTTACAAAAATGAGTGTTCCTATTTCCTCTAGGGGATTGAATTGGTGTTAGCCTTCGAAAATGCACATCATTCTTGGTTCTATCATATATGGTGGCTATATTTTCACCTAACTTGACAACCCATTCAAGTTAGACCCATTGTTTCTTCCTTGGTCTAGACTGTTTCCCCTGACTCTGATGAGTCCCAATATTGCTACCTCTCCGGACGGGGACAGTTCGGACTAAGATCACCAGACCGGACAGAGCGGTTTGAACACCTAGCCCCTTGGACTGTTCGAACTATGACTAAAGTACTAAAAAACCTAAACACTTCTTGACTAAGCTGCTTGCTAAAAGCTCATGGGTCCTTAAGCATGACCCGGGTCCATTAAACATGACCCGGAAGCCTATAAAGCCCAAATACAAGGGTATAAATACCCAACCACCCGCATTAAATAGGGGTAATGAAAATTAAATACTACCAAGCTGCTTAATTCTCCCTCTACTCTTTACTTAAACATTAAATACTTACAAACTTCCACAAAACTCAAAACAAAAGTTACAATTTTACCCTCAGACGAAAATTAACCACACCAGACTCGACTGACTTTATCTAGGCCGATGTGATCCCTATCCGGATTCCTTAGGACGATAATTGATTGTAGCTTGAGACTAAGTTGTGTCTTATGGGATAGAAATTATGGGAACATATCTATTCGGGCGTGGTACTCTAGATTTTTTAGTTTCTTCCACTATAATTTGATTGTCGACCTGATTATATAATCCTCCATAGGTCATTGATTTCTTCATGGTAACTGAATCAGCCAAATCGCACGACATTAAACCATGTCTTAAAGTGGAGATAACTACTTGCTCAAAAAAATCAGCCAATCCATTTTTTGTGTTCACAAAACGACTGATGTAATTTTTTAAGGACTTGTTTGGTTCTTGTGCGCAATGAATGATGGTATCACCTTTACCTTTGAGCTCTTTAATTCCCACAAACCACCTTCAGAACGCCATCCATAATATATCAAAGTTTTTTATAGATCCTTGTGGCAAACTGTTATATCACTTAAATGCACTTCTCTTCAAAGTTTGCGAGAAGGCGTGACACAATAGTTTATCATCATCATCATCATCAAAATTTGTCATAAAAGTTTTACACTGTTTGAGGTGATTATCAGGATTTTGGTTGCAATCATATTTCTCCATTTTAGAGCTATCAAACTTCCTAGGTAGATGGCCATAAAGAATTTTTGAAGACAAAAGTGATTGTCTTCAATTGTGTCATCGGCTAAACATATGAAACTCATCAGGAGTGACAAAGATACATGATTTGGACTTGACGATAAATTGATCACTTAACAAATGTTCAAACTATAATATGCAGATTCTTTCACTTTACCTTGATATTTCTTTTTCTTTCCTTTTCCCTTTCTATCCCTTTTTTAGTAACCTCTCTTTTTTCTTCTAACGGCCATGGTCACTACTTGATGAGGAAGAAAAAATATTTTAGTCAGATTTTGTGGTTGAGTTTCCAACAGAATCTGATGTGTTTTAACAACTCCTTACCCTCAATATTCCTTTTTTGTACCTTTACGATCTTTTAGGGACTGATTACTTTCATCTGGCTTGTGGGTGTTATCTGGCTCATCGGAACCATGAAATTCAACAGGATACTTCCCATTTAGCTCTTTTTTCTGCTTGTCTTTGAGCCTTTAAAGCTTCAATCTCAACCCTCAACTGATCACACTCATCTTGCATGATATGTCTTTCTTTTGTGTTATGATTCACATGCGAAGTGTTAGCATGCTTATTATCATTTATTATCCTCTCATTCCAAAGAGGGGGATCAATTTGCATGCCATGATCCATACCTCAAAAGAATTATGATATACGATCTACAAGTGTGGTTATGAATAATGTTATCCAAACACCTCACGCTCCTATTATGGTCTCCAATTTGGTGATGATAAAAACTAAATATAGGTTACTTTAGAAAGTTATTTAGTTTGTGTAGTATTAAACTTTTGGTAGAAAGTGGAGAGAGAACAAAGATGCTTGTATTTATTAAAAAGAAAAAAAGTTCAACCCATTTAATGTCGTTTGCTAAAATATTTATAGTCTTTTTAGATCCATGGGTCATTCGAGTCAGGTAATAGGTTGGGTTTCTTCTCACGAGCCCCCGGTCTCATAAGCAAAACAACTAGGCATCTAGCTGAGTCATGAAGCATACTGCTTATTCATCTAATCTAATAGTGTGGTCTAAACTACCCTTCTAAGAGAAATCCTGACCTTATTTACTGTTTTTGACCTCTAATATAATCTGACCCTATTAGTAGTGGTAAACTATTTTAGTAAATGGGTAGAAGCCAAAGCTCTCTCTTACACTCGAGCCTAGGAAATTTACAATTTTATTCACCATCAAATTTTGGTTAGGTTTAAAATCTCTTAAATCATGATGACGTACAATGGCCCCCAGTTCCAAAATACTATGGTCACAACATTTTGTAAGCATTATGAGATCAACCAGCACTTCTCCACCCCCTATTACCCTCAGGCGAATGGGCAGGTAGAAGTCATCAATCGAACTGTTTTGGATAAGATAAAAAAGAAACTTGAGGGAGCTAAGGGAAAATGGCCAGATAAACTAACTGAGGTCCTATACGTATATCGATCTACCCCCACGAACCACGACATGTCAAACTCCCTTCACCCTTATTTATGGCAGTGAAGCCGTTGTACCAGCAAAAATTATTATCCCAAGTCATCGGATTACCAGCTATGATAAAGTTAGCAATGCTACCAACCGAGTAGACATTGTGGACCTGATAGAGGAGCGACATGATCAAGCATGTGTGCAAGAATAGTATTACTGAAGCCTGATGAGAGGCTGCCTCAATGCCCGCCTTTAACCCCTTAGTCTGTCATTAGGGGACATGGTTATGAATAAGATTTTCCAAGGATCCGGTGATAAAGCAACTGGAAAGTTAGGACCGAATTAGGAAAAGGGTTACACCATCATTTCCACGGGATACAGTGGAGCATACCGCCATTCAATGTAGAGGGCCACACCTGGATACCCTTGGAATATCAGTCACTTAAAATTGTATAGCCAAACGATTTAATTTAGAGATGCGCTTTTTCCCCCATGATGGCGCAATAGGTTTTTTAATAAGGCATCGTACTTCTAAATATTTACTTTAATGAAATTTTACTATTTTCGCCAACAAATGTGTTTGTTTTAAGCTATCGCCATCCTTACAATTGCGAATGGGTCAATGACCACGCTTACGGGCTATGCAAGGGGCCATATTGAGCCCAGACCATTGAGTCCATTAATGCGAATGGGCTAATTGGCCATGCTTACGGGATACGTAAGGGCCATACTGAGCCTAATACTTTGTATCGAGTATTAATAAGCAACTGATCTAGTATCAATCTCTTGATGGGCCACATAATTTGTCAAAACGGTCGCGTCGTGAATAAGCTGAGGATCAAGTCTCACTCAAAGCTACACAATGAACCATACTGAGTTCGACCTTGTAGGTATCTATTACAACGTGACATAATTATTAAACACATGTCTTGCCATCAAGCCAGATCTCTAATAAACAAAACAACAGGAAAACTAAAGAAAAAACTAATGCACTTTACCATCTAAAAAAAACACATAACATACATCATTATTTTCACTCCCACAACACACATATTAAAACGTTTTAGTATTTAACTCGTAAAATAAATTAAGCATCGGGTATTACAGACATGGCATCACTCCCCACAGCTACAACATCAACTAAGGGATTCTCCATGAGCTTTTGCTCGAAACTCACTGCAGCTATCAGGGTGGACCCCTTGCCCAACTCTTTTTGTGAATGAGCTAACACAGAAGTAGATGTACTCCCCACTTATGGTCGCCTCTGAACATAAAAAAATTCTAAAGACCCCAACTTCATTCTTGGGTTAAGCGTCAGAAGCTCAGCTAACATCTTGTGTTGATGCTTCGCCATCATCCCCATGGCAACATCCATGAACTGTCTCTCGCGCTTCTCCCAATCAGCCTCTGACTTCTTCAACAATTCCTTACGTTGATGCTCCATATTTATCTTTAGGTCATTAATAGTGACCATAAACTTCCCATTATCCACTGTTAGCCCTGCAATACATTCAGTTTGCTCCTCCGCACTCTCAGTTTGTGTCATATTCTGCGACAGCAGACCAACACTTTGGGACATCAATTCATCATTCTTCTTGATAAGCCATTTATTATGAGTTATCAACACCGTATTACTAGTGGTATGCTATCTACATTTTTCCTCGCATAAATCTCAAGCACCCTTGATAGAGGTCAATTCACGACAAAGCTCGTCCTTTTCTTGACACTTTATCATTTCATGCTTTGGCGAAACCATATGCATTATCAAACCGAGAAAGCTCGGTGGTTATGCCTTTTACCGACTCGAAGAACATCGCATCAGACTTCCACTTCTCCATAATCTGGAAGTCAGCACTCGAGATGCGTTGGTAGTATAATACAACACAATTGTGGTGCATCTGCATTCACAACAAGGTTAAGACGCTGCTTTTATTTACTTTTAAATAATTTATAATATACAATTTAACATCATGTACCGGGATGGTGAGCTCCACCTACTATTGTAATATTTTGCTCATTGGTATATTGTCGTAAAATGACAAATCTGGGCATCGTTTGAGCTGCTCGAACATAAGCATCAACTAGCGCGATATCACAATATTCGAAAGAGGGAGTTCATCGGTTACTTTATTACCTCGGGTTGTCTCGCTCTCTTTCTCCTTTGTAGGCATGAGCTATGCCTTCACGATATTTACAAATGATGATCCCACTCACGCTCTTTGCACAAAATTATAAGAGGGTTACACACCTGAGGTCTTAACAAAATTCTCCATCATTCGAGCTATCTTATCAAGAATTTCTTTTTTCTGCTCTTCTCCTCCACTAGTTTCACTAGTATGACTCGACTGCCAATCCACCCGAGCATCATCTAACAGTTTTACCTCAGGGGCCTTCTCTTTGTTAGGCTCCACTTCAGAAATCGGTGCCCCTGTATCTTTCTTTTCTGCCACCTGACCTATAATATCCTCCTCTTCATCCATCAACCGTAGTTTAAATTGCGTTCACAATCACATGAGTTCCTTTTAGAGGTGGACACAAGTCATCCTTCTTCCTAAGAGCGTCGAATATATTCCCTTACCACTTCATCTCCTAATTGGGAAACATTATCCTCCTGCTGGCTCCCATCGCCAGCATCATGAATACTTAACATCTCTCATTCTATATCATTATGCCCTCAAAGGGGCGATGCATCTTCTGTATCCCTCACCGTTTGACTTTGGGAACTGCTAGGAATACCCCAATACTATTACAGTTGCGGTATCTCTGCTTCATCAACGCCTATAGCCTCTCTGTTGTCACCATTTCTCCACTACCAGCCATCGTTACTTTTCCGTATTTTGCAGTATCCAGTTCAGGAATGCATCATAACCTAGCTTTTAAGTAATTTATTTGCGTGAACAACCGAGATGGCTCCTGAAACTTCGTTGAGCTAGCCAAATCTGATAATTTGATTAAATGATTTATCGCTCCTTCTGATGTCCCGTCACATATAAAATTAACCACATTTAATTAACGATAATATTTGATCACTCAAGCTAAAAATTATAAAATATTTCCTTCTTACACTTGGTTTTCCACCATATTTGTAATTGAAGATTTATGAAAGCATTTTCATGCTCTCAATTCCCCGACACGAATACAAATGTGTTTTTCAATTCTTATCCAAAATTGGAAGTTCAAATATTCCGTCACCCTAGTCAGTTGAGTATAAAAAATTGGTCTTCGCTAACTTGGTTACATCTACAACGAAGAGTAAGTCTGCTAGACATACTGAAATGGCTAATAACCAGGAACTCAGTATAACATTAAGCAAGACCCTCTATCCGTTAGTGGAGCACAATTTTACATCAAAACGACTTTTTATGTCAGAAACATCATTTCACGCGCGCCGCCTTTTTGTTTCCATGTGTCATGTTACCAATGACACTTACTCATTTCTATGTGATAAATATAATAATACAAGGTACACATAGTAAGTAATTCAAAAGAGACTTTGCTTATCTCCTCTGCATTGACGAATGTTATTCCATGGATTATATATTTCCGATATGTAATACATGAACTACGGTGAGCCCTAATGAGGATGTCTTCACCAATTAGTAAGATTAGGCAAAGTCTGAGTAGAGGGAAATAATACAAGGACATTAAAGAATATCAAATTGAACGGTAATACATCGACACAGTACTCGAAACTGAACAGATAAAGGCAAACCAATGGGTATCGATATCTTAAGAAGATCTCCAACAAATTAGCAGAATTGATCATGATGAGTAACCGAGCTAAAGCGCAGCCAAAAGATGTATACTTTATCTTATAAAGGATAAGCGAGTTGAGGTGTTACCGAGCAGAGGTTGCACATTACGACGTGACAAACCAAGCAAGTTATTGAACAGAACCGAGAAAAATCCATCATCAAATATGAATACAATCATGCTTTAACCGAGCAAAGATGAAGCCGATGAGAGGTCATAACCGAGCAGATGTAGCCATGAAAAAGATGCATAACGAAAAAACCAATCGAGGTTGGTTATCAAGTCGAGCAACTAAGGAAAGACTTGTAACTAAAGTATTGTTGGTTGACTAGTTAACCCACGTAACACATAACAGCTATAGTAATGACCAAAATTTTAGGTTAGTTTTCATTAATATCCGTCTACGTGCACAATTAGTGGAATCATGCAATAAGTAGCAGTTTGAAGCTGCAATCAAATAATATAAATAGGCAGATGATCTATAAATAATATATTTTTTCTCCTTTTATCAATAAAATTTCTACTTGGCATTACATTTGTTATATTATCTCATAACAATAATATTTATAGAAATAAGTAGTACAGAAATCTAAATATAAAATAATTATTGTTTAGTCTCTTTTAGGAAAATGGCATCTAATATTTATAAAGAAATTTATGAACTCTCTTAATTTCATAATTGCGAGCTTGTGGGTCCAATTAAAACTAGATCAACAACCAACCAATCAACTTATATGACATTCAATGCTATCAATGTTGAATTTTTTATTTGTTA
Source organism: Limnanthes douglasii subsp. nivea (assembly GCA_036936605.1). Classification (NCBI taxonomy): domain Eukaryota; kingdom Viridiplantae; phylum Streptophyta; class Magnoliopsida; order Brassicales; family Limnanthaceae; genus Limnanthes; species Limnanthes douglasii. The sequence goes on from JAUPFV010000001.1 coordinate 154,368,608, forward strand.
CATCAAACTATATATATATATATATATAATACCATTAGTATTAATCATGGTAACTTTTTTGAATAGTTGTAAATTAGGCTAATAGATGAGTGATCTCATTAGTGAAAGAGATGGACTTATATAAACTGATTAAGAAAAGAAAGTAACATAAAACTGCGATCATTGGCACCTTTATGAATTCAAACTATATGTTTGAGCCAATATTTAGCACGACCAAAATCATTACGATGGTTAGAAAAAAATCACATCAGAGCATCTCATCCGGAAATAACAATTAGATATCAACATAGAGCATTGCTCGCCCGAATACAAATTGTAGCTAACCATCTAACAACAATATCAAAGTTATTAGGTTTCCACTTCAACATATCTCGAGCTAAATCAATAGCAATAACCCCAGCACTACACCCCATCCCTCCTAAATTTTAGCTCAAAAATATTTCCTCTCATTTTATAGTGGTTGATTATCATAGCAGATAGGGACAACATTTGGTTGAAAAAGCTATAGTTTACAACTAGTACGCTCACGTCTTTGGGTCAGACTCGAGTTTTTTCAAATAGTCTGTCTATTGAACCATATATTAGTGCGGAGGTTTGTAGACGAGCATTTTTCATGGTGGAGGTATTTTCGCATGGGGAATTTAGTTTTAGTCGCCTATTCCCGAGGATTGGAGAATTCATTTCTAGAATTGGATGCTTTTTTCGTCAAATTTACTCGATTTTCTTGTTATATCTATCAACTGGTATTTTCTCACCTAAAAGTAGTTCATTGGAGGAATTGGAGCAGCTGTCAATATACCACATAAATCCAACATGATATGTTATGCTTAAGTTATATATATATATATATATATATGAGATTTAGATATACCAGAATATGATACGAAGAATAAACAAGTAAGGTGAATCCAAACTTGACAAGAAATTAACACTAGTAGTCGCCAATAGTGGAAGACAACTGATACACGACACCAACCCGACATGTTTTTCTATAGTTGGAATCTACATGTTCATGGTCTATTTGATTTCTTATTAATAGAACACGACCGAAAAAAATAATGCATTGAATTTGGATAGTTTATTTTGCATTGACACAACAACAACAACATTTAAAAAAATATGATAAAGTGTTTTAAAAAAAGAGTTGATTTTAAAATTTAAAACCAATAGTATTATGATTATCCTTATTCCTCTCCCACTACTTTAAATATAAAATAAATTTATACCATTCGTAATTTCAAAACTTATATTAACAAAACCTTTCATATATTTATCAGAATCATGCAAAAAATGTTTCTTAAATCTATTCCACGTATTATTTATATTTTATGACCATCTTATCTAATATTATCATATGTAACTAGACAGTTACATAAAATATAGATTAAACTTTTATAATTTATATTTATAGATTATATTTTTATTTCAACAATTTATAATCTTTATTATTTTTTTAAAGATTAGAAAAAAGAAATAAAATGTATGTTATATAACTATTCATACAAATGCATCAATTTTTGGCTAATAGATATAAATTGTTTAAATGTATCTATTACTTTTTGAGTGAAGGTATTTCCTCCATCGAATTTTTTATTTTTTTTATATTTGAAAATTTAAAAAAGACTCATCGCTTGAATATACTATCTTGCCTTCATTTTACCTTCTTATTTATAACTTGATTCCACTATACGCTATGAACCATTTATACCGACAAACACATTATTAAGACAAATTAAAGTCAACATATATGATTTAGCTTCTATAATTAAACTCTAAAAATAAAATAAAAAAATAAACCTCAAGTTTCTTAAAGATTACTCATGGAAGAGGAAGACACATAAACCAAAGATTCAACACCGGAGAACATCACCCAGTCAACCAACAAAGTAATTTAATCTTGTAAAATCTTTTGTAAAAAAATCATTTCAAAAATCCTAATTTTGCAGGTTAAATTCCGAAACACCTAATTTTGAGCCAACATCCATAATTATGTGTTTTTTTAAATATCTAATTTTGAGCCAACATCTCAGAATTATGTGTTTTTTTTATTATAAAAAAGCGCATCTAATTCCTAGCCACCATCTCGAAGTTAGGTGTTTTACAAAAATAAATGAATAAAAAAAGCATCTAATTCGGAGCAAACATATCAGAATTAGATGCGGTTTTTTAAAAGCACCTAATATTCCGGGATGTTGGATCGGAATTAGATGCATTTCTCATGTATCTTGATTTTTTTTAAATCTAGTTCCTTGAACTCGATATCCAAACTCATAAATTTAAAAAAAAATCAAATTTTTACCTTTGAAATTCGATAGACTACTTCAAGTGGGGGCTATGGTGAGTATAATTTTAACTTGAAGGTTGTCTACTTGTATCATATTTGTGGTGGCTAGGGTTTATGGGTGTATTGATGGTGGACATAAATTAATTAAGTGGATTGGTGGAAACAATTAAGGTATATATGGTGTTTGAGTGGTAGCTTGGGAAAGAAGGTAAAAAAGATAAATATGATGTTTAGTGTAAAAAAAAATTATAAAAAAAATCTTTATGAAGGAAATGACAAAGTGGAGTATTGTTTTTGAAATATGGAGGAAATAATAGATCTTATGTGAAATAGTTTCACCTTTACTTTTTTTTTCTCTCATAGTATATTTTTAAAAAATAATTTCATTTTTTATTAGATCTTGTTTTAATATATGAATACAAAATTTAATATTATTTATTATTTCCATCAATTAAATTTATTTTTATTTAATTTTGTATAAACATAAAAAGTGATTATAATATTTCTAATACTTGTACCAAATTTTAAAATCAAATATATTATAAAAACGACCGTGTATCTATTTTTGATGACAAAATCTCTTAGGGATGTTTTAGAAGAGTGACAAAGTAGCCATCTCAACTATTTAACTGCTAAAGTTTCCTTTTATTACTGCTATTTAATACTAAAGTTTCCTTTTATTACTACTTAATACCCATCTCAAACTATTTAGCTCATATTTAATACCCAACATTTTTTTAATACCTACACTACCACCTAGCCACTATATAAGGTCAATTTTCTATTTTCTTCTCCCTTTCTAAATTTTTAACCCAATCAGATATATTAGTAGTAGCAAACTAAAACCCTAAACAAGACATTTTTTCTTTCTTTTTCTCTCTCCAGTAAACCGTTCATATACCCAAACCTTCGAACTCCCAAACCCTCAACCTCCAGTCACCGTACTCTCTGACGTTCTTCACTAAAATTCGACCATCGACTGTCGTACCCTCCCTGAAACAAGTAACGACGAAGCCTTCCATCACTCATCGTTGATTTTACGTCGGCCGGTGAAAAAAGATACGGGTTACAATTATCAAGTATAATTTTCTCTCGAAAAGTGCATGTTGGTGTGTTTTTGGGCTTGAAACAATAAATAGAATCGGCATTATTGTTGTTCAGGCATGCGTGATAGAGGATGCGAGTTGTTTGGAAGAGGATGTGAATTGTTTGGAAGAGGATGCGTGATACAGGTTACATTTTTTACATTTGTAATAATGTGAATTGTTTGTAACAGACACAACGAGAGTTGTTTGGTATTATGTTAATCTAAAATGTTAATCGTTGTTTAACTAGTTATATACTAATTTTTAGTATATTCAATGTTGATTTTGAACGTGACACAATATATAGACTAGGATTTTTAGGTGTCCAGGCATTCATGACAGAGATGCGAGTTTTTTGGGGAATTCATACGAATTGTGTTAAATAAGTATGCGAGTTGTTTACATTATGTTGAGAAACTGGGAGTTGTAATAGAGTTGCAAACAACTCTCAAATAATAGAGTTGCAAATAACTCTCAGATTATAGAGTTGAAACAACTCTTAAATAATAGAGTTGAAAACAACTCCCAATATAGAGTTGCAAACAATTCTCAGATTATACTTGCGAACAAAACTCAAATAATAGAGTTGAAAAACAACTTTCAGATTATAGAGTCACAAACAACTCTCAGATTATAGTTGCAAACTCTCAGATAATAGAGTTGCAGACAACTCTCAAATGATAAGGGCAAACAACTCTCAAATTATAAAGTCACAAACAACTCTCATATGATAGTTGCAAACAAATCTCAGATTATAGTTGCAAACAACTCTCAGATTATAGAGTCATAAACAACTCTCCGATTATAGTTCCAAACAACTCTCAGATTATAGAGTCACAAACAACTCTCAGGTTAGTACTGGTACTGACATTGCGAATTGATAATTAATTTGCAAACAACTCTCAAATAATAGAGTTGAAAACAACTCCCAATATAGAGTTACAAACAACTTTAAGATTATAGAGTCACAAACAACTCTGAGATAATAAACAAACAACTTTTATAAGGGAAAAACAACAAAACTACCTTATAGCTGCAAACAAATCTTAGATTATAGTTGCAAAAAACTCTCAGATATGTTTTTCAAGCAAGTCTCAGTTTATAGTTGCAAACAACTCTCAAATTATAGAGTCACAAACAACTCTCAGATTATAGTTGCAAACAACTCTCAGATTATAGAGTCACAAACAACTGTCAGATTATAGTTACAAACAAATCTCAGATTATAGAGTCACAAACAACTCTTATGTATGTTTTTCAAACAACTCTCAGGTTAGTACTGGTGCTGATATTGCGAATTGCTTTACCCAACGATGTAACGAGAGCTGTTTGCATGTGCTTCTCCTGAGTCTCTACAACCAAGGGAATGCAAATTGTTTATATATTACTCCTCTGATAGTTGTTTGAAAACAGATTAAGAGAATTCTTTGTAACTGTGAACTAAGAGATGTTTGAAAAATATCAATGCTTCATAAACTTTTTACACTGATCAAAAGTTTATACCAGAAAAGAGATTACATAGCCATAATAGGCTTCATGCACTAAACACTTCCAAAAACATGGCATTTACATTGTTCGTCGTTATCTTCGCCAGCTTTGGCCCAAAACGGAAGGCGTCTTGCTGGACCGGGAACATCTCTATAATCAACTGAATATTCGTATAAAACTTTACCTTTGTTAAATGCCCTTGCCGGAGGTCGAATGTCGCCTTTAAAAGCGTGTAAAATGGTGTGTTTCTCGTAGCTTCGATGTGAGCAGAAGTAATATTTTTATTTCTCAACAGTGTCATAAGGCTCAACAATCCAGACCTGTAGAAGTTTGGTTTCGTGGTCATATTTTCTTCAAAAACATAAATCAGCAACTATATATAACAAACAACTCCCATAAGGGAACAACAATGCAATTACCTTATAATTGCAAACAACTTTCAAATTATAGAGTTGCAAACAACTCCCAAATCATAGAGTTGCAAACAACTCTCAAATATATTTCCAAACAACTCTTAGATAATAGTTGCAAACAACTCTCAGATTATAGAGTCACAAACAACTCTCAGATAATAAACAAATAGCTTCCATAAAGGGACAACAACAAAACTACCTTATAGCTGCAAACAACTCTCAGATTATAATTGCAAATAAATCTCAGATATATTTTTTAAACAAGTCTCAGTTTATAGTTGCAAACAACTCTCAGATATGTTTCCAAACAACTCTCATATTATAGTTGCAAACAACTCTCAGATTATGTTTTTCAACAACTCTCAAGTTAGTACTAGTACTCTTAGATAAACCTAGAAACTAAAGTACCCACTAACGATCATAACTATGTGATTTCAGTACAAATAAGCAAATTCGATCGTAAAAAAAATAGCAACATGTACTTGGAAATCACCAAAAACACAAAAAAAAGATATTTTCGAAAGTCGAGACGTACCTGGTTACTGTAACTCGTATTTTCTTCACCAGCCGGCATAAACTAAACGACAAGTCGTCGAATGACTCGTGCTTACTTGTTTCAGGGAGGATACGACGAGTGAGGATCGAGAATCAATGAAGAACGAGAGAATTTTGAGTGGAGGAGTTCATGGGTTTTTTGTGTGAAGAGGGAAGTCGAACGGTTTGTTTCTGGTTTCTAAAAAAATAAAGTGTGTTTTGTGGGTTGATGGAATCTTGGGGAAATGGATTTGAAGAGAAAAACAGATATATATATATATATATATATATATATATATATATATATATATATATATATATATATATAGTTTGAAGGTATTTTTGTCTAAATTTTAGATGAAAATACAAAATGACCCTATTCTAATTTTAGATACTAGTTAGTTGAATGAGTATTTACGTATACTTTTCCGTTTAAATGTTATTTCTGAAAATACTTTAAAATCCAAAGTCTAACCGAATTTCAAACCGTTTGATGGAGATGCTCTAATTAAATATTATGATTCTTAAAGTTAATACAAGCTACCAATTAAGAGCAATAGTTAAGGAATAAAGATAATCTAAACATCAAGAAGTCCAGATCTAGGTAGAAATACATTATTTTTTTGGCAGGTTAAACCAAAATCCATTTTTGTTATAACAACACCCAGTATTTAAAGAGGTTTCATTTTAAGATTTTTTTTTGGGCAACGCTAAACCGAGACCCGTTTTGGTGATAATGAGACCCCGTTATAATGAGACCTTCTTCACTTATAATGAGACTCTAAATTTTACTAAAATACTCTTAATATATAAACCTTTTTCAGCCGACTATCTCTCTTCTCTCTTTTCTCTTTTCCCTTATCATTTTGAATAAGTTCATTTGAGGGTCTATGCAATCTGATAAAAAGGTTCATTGGTGTAAATGGAGTAGTTTGTGTAAAACTTATAGTGAAGGGGGTCTTAATATTAGAAATATGGTGGATGTTCAGACTGCTTTTTCCTTCAATCTTTGGGCTGCATTTAGGAAGAATAATTCTTTCTGGGCTAGCATTTATTGTTTGAAGCATCATCCTTTACAAGTCAGTTCGTTGAAAACTGGTTCTTTGATTTGGAAAAGAATTATAAGTGTTAGAGATAGAGCTGAAAGTTTTATTAAATGGAAAATCATATCAATTGTTATCTTTATTCTACATATCAGAGATTCTTATATACATGTCCCTAACATATGCCTCTATTTGGGTCTCCTGATACTAGTAAAGACTTAATGGCTCAATAGGTTCATCTTGATGTTTGCATAAATTTGATATCTGTTATGCATGTTCGGTGGACCTTTTCTATGATAGAACTAATGGATTATATCATTGTAAATTTGAGCTTTTGTCTCTTATCATGACATGTATTTCAGTTTGTTGCCTTTTATTGTCTTATGAAAGCATTTCGGAAATGCAGTGTATTGTGTAGTTATGCACAAGTCAAATTGCAACTGTTGAAACAAAAATGGTTGAAACAAAAAATGTTAGAAAAAGTAAGGTTTTGCAACTTGGACTTTATTTGGTGGCGTTAATTTAAATGTCCAACTGTTGCCATTTTGTACTGGGTATTCACATTATGTATATAGCATAAATGCGTGGAAGTTTGTAGGTGTAGTCTTAGACGTACCTTCTGATGGATTTATAGTGGTAGCATACATAATGTTTAATTTTTGGCAGGCATCTGTATATTTCAGCTGTCGCAGTGAATTCCAAGCTTCAATATTCTGTTGTTGAAGTCCAGAATGTTCAAGGGGATGAGTCCATGTTGCCACGAAACAAAAAGCAAAGGCTTGGAAATGTTATGAAAGAACTAAAGAAACTTTTTCTCATAGTAGCAACAGATCTTGTACCAACACTAGAAGGAAAATGGGGTGTGAAGCTTGTTGTCAGCAAGACTTTGCTCGGTTCAGATCTTGAGAACTGAAGGTTATGATTAACAAATGAAATAGTGTAGATATACTGGACTATAGGTCGAATACATTGAGATGTTATTTTTAGTATCTATGAGAAAGAGCGAGAATGATTATGCATGCCATGTATATATGGTAACATATTTTTAAATATCATTGTAGGTATGTACATCCAATTGATAACAGGCAGTGTCCAGTTGTCATTGGAGGTGATTACATTACAACAGAATCAGGAACAGGATTAGTGCATACTGCTCCAGGACATGGTCAGGAGGATTATGTAACAGGCCAAAAATATGGACTGCCTTTACTTTCCCCTGTCGATGATGATAGAAAGTTCACAGAGGAAGCTGGGCAGTTTAGCGGGCTTGACGTCCTTGGGGATGGTAATATGGCTGTTGTTAATTTTTTGGATGACAAATTGTCCCTTGTGATAGAAGAGTCATATGGTAAGTTTTCTGTTTGAGAAACAGTTAATCCATAATCTATTTACAGTGGATTCTTGAAATCATTCACAAATCTGAAGCAAAAACGGCCTTGCTGTAATATTGTTTTGTTCTTTTGGTGCAGAACACAAATACCCGTACGATTGGCGAACTAAGAAGCCGACAATATTTAGGGCGACTGAGCAGTGGTTTGCTTCTGTGGAAGGGTTTCGTCAGGCTACTATGGATGCAATCGCCCATGTAAAATGGGTGCCACCTCAGGTATAATTATTTGAGAGAATATGGAAGATACTAGCTTTTAGTGATATTTGTATAACTATTGAAGTTGAAGAATATCTGGTGTATTATACGATTCTTCTTTCCGATAATTAGACAGTTTCCTACCTGAATAATGCAACATTTCTGGTGCTCTATTTTTGTAAAGAATCTTACAGATCTCTCAAAAGGTTATACTTGTATCCACTAGATATCTCAAAAATTTGAAATTTTATATTGCAAATCATCTTTCGGACCGGCAAAAGGTTCTGGAATTATCACAAACAGAAAAAGGATTATGGAATATAGTAGTAAGATCAATTCGCAAAATATTTTGTGAATGAATCATTCGTTTCTAATTTATAATTATTTAAGCAGCTGAGAACAGAGGTCAACAAAGTCCTTGAGCTTGCTCGCACTGGGAAGTTGATTGGTTCCAGTTTAGAAGCAAAGGTTTATTTGCATTCTGCTGATGCCGGCATGACTTCGAGGTTACGTGAATTGTGTGCAGTAAACAATGACACAGATGCACTGCACCGGATATTCCTAACATCTCAGGTATACTATGCAACTCATATGATACAATGAGTTAATCTGATGATGGTTTCTGATACTTACTTGAAGAAGAAATGAACACTACCATGATAGCTTATATAATCAGGCGATATAAAGTTCTTAATTTGACTAAGCAGATCAAAAGGGTATTATGTAAAGCATAAGTTGATATACACTAATGAAGTACTTTTCCACAGCTAATATTTCAAAATTTGATATGACAATGCTGATTTTCCAAAGTCTAATAGGACTTGCAGTGCGTGGTCATATAGAGCCATTAGCAAACTGAAATATGATAGTTAAGAGTGAAAAATGGATGGTTGCAGGTAGAGGTAGTCTCATCTATAGGGGATGAGATGGTGACAAGTATGCAATACACTGGGGAGTATCTTGAAGAGACGGAAAACAAGATCTGGATTGGCGTGACACGTGCGGAGAGATCTAAATGCGAAAGATGTTGGAATTATTCAATGCAAGTTGGATCTTTCTCAGACCACCCCACTCTTTGCAGTCGCTGCTACAACGTCATCGCTGTTTATCCACCTGAACCCGTTGTTGCAGCCGTATGAGCTGATAGTTTCATTCGAATTACTTGTTATCTCATTTAGCATAATAAAATTTACAGATTAGTCACCAAGTATATTAACTTTGATCGTACTGAGTGTTATGTCAACAAGCAATTCTTTGTAAATCTATTACACACGTTTTTAGTGAAAAGTTTAATAAATAATATTATTGAATAAACTATAAATTGTTCGCTTTTTGAGGTTTTTAACTGGTCAATATTTGGCATCCATGATTGTTTCTACTGGAATAAAGCTAACAAGGAAGTGTTGCATGTTTCTACCAGAAAATGATCCACATGTATCACTATTTTCCTCGAGCGCAAACTGCCTCTTAAATTAATAAGAGCACTGTTATATGACATCCACCATAATTAGAGGGCAAAATATAGACGAATATTTGTTAGGAACTGGCGATTATGTATTTGAAATTCGTTCGGTTTGAGTGACGTTTTTTATACGTTTGCTAGGATTAACCATTTAAATTTATTATGTTTATTGGATGTGTTTTTAAGTTCTAGCGAAATTGAATTAAACATAAATGGAGACTATTCTTTTTATTGCTGTGACGTGAATTTTTTTCGAAGTTTGACATGTTGTAGTTTGTATCCATAGCTTGAGGTTTAAATATCATGAGTTCATGGTAAGTTTTTATGGTTTGAATTTAATATTTTCTTTAAGAGTTAGGGGTTATTGTTTTGGTTAAGTTAAATGTGTTTATTTTAGAGTTTACAGGTAGATGGTAGGATACTAGAGGAAAACAAAATTCATAATTAGGTAGATGGTTAGGATACTAGAGAAAAACAAAATTCATAATTGAAATTAGAAAAATAATTCTTTAATAAATGCTTAACGAATTAAAACCAAACTTATATATTTATTTTAATACTAATAAATTATTAAAATATGATTTAATATACATATTTTTTATTTTTTAAAATAAATGTCATTTTTTGAAAATTAATATTTTGTTCACATCAGATATTAGCATCACTTTTTACTTTTCAAAATCAAGATAGATTTTTTTAATACATTCATATAGTTTAAATTAATAGTATTTAGAATATTTAAAATATGTGTTATTGGGTGAATTACCCATACATATCTAGCCAAGTTGTCAAACCATAATTGGTACTAAAAAAAATATTTTTCAACCATGAAGAAAAATAAAAAAAATAACCATCTTATTATTATTTGAACCAAACATTATTTTTCCTATTTTTTTTTTTTGAAAAAATATTGTATCTTTCAAGCCGTAGTTCGAATTTTTTTTGAAAATAAACTATATTAATGAATAATATTTTTTGATTTTTTTCCAGACCCAACTAGGTAAGTCTCGCATCTCGTATCATCAAATAGTACATGTCTCGCATCTCTCCATTTTATCATATCCGGTCTCTCCACTTCATCATGTTTGACTCTTCCGTCTCTCCACTTCATCATACCTAATCTTACCATTTGTCTTGCATTTCTCTATTTCATCATGTATTGGCTCGCATCTCTTTATTTCATCACAACTAACCATATTTCACAACTTAATTACATTATATGTCACAAGTTAAATACACCATATTCGTAACTTAATTATATAATTTTTTATAACTTAATTGTATCATATTTTGTAACTTAATTATACAATATTTTATAAATTTATTACACAATTTTTTACAACTTAATCACACCAAGTTTTGCCAATTAATTATACTAGGTTTCACAAAGTAACAAATTTCAAAGAAATAAAGTTAGTGAAAAATTGTAAGATATGTAATTTTTGTTACATCACGAATAACAAAGCTTATAGGTTGTTAGGCTTGGAGTCTATTGTAGTGACTAAATATGAAAAACATAGTTTTTTAGTCCGAGTGATGATGATAAAACTCATACCATTACGGAAAACCATGAAAAAACTCTTTAATAAGAAATTTTGATTCTAGAGCGACTTTGTGAGCTTTGTAGGAGACAAAATTAAAAAAACATAAATATCTATAATCCAACTAGATTCACATATGATTTTATTCTACTTAGTTAAGAAAGTTATAAAAAAATTACTCATAATCTATAAAATATGTCCCAAATCTTATAAAGTTGTGGTCATTATATGATATGAAACAAACAATAAGAAATACCATACAACACTTAACCATATCATGTATACGAGGAGTTTAGGGATAATACAATATATAGGTGTTTGCAAACCATAAATTACGGTAAAATGATGGTTATAGTATGTCTATACGTAGATGATCTACTTATATTACATAATGACATAAGAAATATAATTGAACGCTAAAACGAAAGATCCCAAGTGTTTACTATTTTTAGAGTAAAGATTTAAAGAAAAGTGAGGGTTTTGTCCTAAATAAATCTCACTTCATTGAAAATATACTTGATAAATTTAAATGTCTAAAATTTAAATTAGATAGTTGATATAGGTATTAAGAGGTAATAGAACAAACTTGGATATTAGATGACAATATAATAGTTGAGTGAGTACTTTAGGTGCAATTTCCATAATTAATAATTATAGTTTTGTTAATTTATCGTTTATAAAATCAACATTTCTTTGTTAATCTTAATCATAGGAAAGTATTAATTAGATATTATAGTATTTACTTCTATGTTAGAATATATAAAATTATAATTTTCGAAATTTATTTTATAATAGTTTATATATCTATGGTTCAATTAAATAGTTTATTTTATAATCATAGGTTATTTGTCATTAATGTTACTGTGATACATTAAAACACCAAAGAAAGACAAAGTTAGATATGTTGTTATTATAATATGAAAATAGTTTATATTATAATTATAGGTTATTTTTCATCAATGTTGTTAGGCGAAGTTGGTCTAAAAATTCGGTAAAAATATGCGGTTATTTAGGACTCTTTTTCAAAGTATGTGGTTCTTTGTGACTCTTTTCCACGATAGGAACATGTTAAATTTAATATATATTTTTAGAATGTTATTATTAAATATATAGATCTAAATATATATATTGTATGTTTGTAATATTTGGTAAATCTAGAATATTAAGTACGATATAAAAAAAACAACATTTTTTTTAATAGAAGTGTTATTCAAAACATGCAATTAATATATATCGTATGTTTGTGGATTTTTTTTTTATATTTTATATTTTGTAAAATAAATTTTTATAATTCCTTTAAATTTTTATATTCAATATTTTGTAAAACAGAAATAAATATTTGTAATTATTTTTTAATTTATATATATTTTTTATTCTATAACTTCCGTAATATTGTTTACTCAAACATATGGATTGTTTTATAGTTTTTTAACCACCTGCGGCTAGACGCGGCTATTTCTATAGTAATTAGCTAAAACTAAAGATTTTGGCTAACCTTTTGGTTTTATATTTTAGCAAACATTCAATTCATCATTACTTACATATATTTACACTTCCCATGTTTTTAGTTTATAGCTCTTTCACCGTTGAAATATGATTTAATTAGATAAATAGTTATAGATTATATATATATATATATATATATATATTACCGGCTATCTCATTATTTGATTGAAAATATTTTTTCGCCTTGCAGATATTCTATCTATCTATTTTATTTTTATTCATGAAGTCCCACTTCTAGTTTTTAATCTAAAGGAATAGCTTTGAAATCGCGGTTTCCTTTTAGCAGGGAATCTTCAAATTTTATGAAAACCAAATTGTGTTTTAATAAATAATTATAACCTAGACAAATTGTTTCTTATTTGATTTTTTATATTATTAGAAAGTAATAAAAGAAGAGTTTCACTTTTACTATTTGAAAATAATTTAAAGGAATAACTTTTAAATCATGGTTTATCTTTTTAGGGATCTTTAAATTTTGTAAGAACAAAATGGTGTTTCAATAAATAATTACCACCTGTGACCGAATTCAAAACATCTTTAGTACTGTTTGAAATTTCTTATTTACCTAAAGAACAAAAAATACTAGTCTACTATAATTGGACCTAACAAGCAATAATCCTCGACACCCATTCTTTCTCTACAATGATGGTGGGTAGAGGAAGAAAGCAGTACTCCTCCATAATAAATTTTATTGACTAGTTATTGTCATAAGTTGTCTTGTTTCTTTTTTCAATGTACTTTTTGTTAGCTTTTTTCTATAATTTTTATTGTGATAATGTACCTAATTATTTATATCATTGGTTATTAGTACTCCGACAGCCAATTAATTTTCAAGTTTCGAGATTCAAATTTCAGATCCGAAACTCTAGTCGATATAAATTGCTATCTCCGTATTCTCCAAGGGGACTATAAAAGATAAACATAAAAACATTGAAAGATAAGAGGCACACATATATACTATATAAAAATTATTTATTTATAATATAATTCATAAATAAAAATATATGTTATTCTTTTATAAATTTATTATCAATGAAAATTTTATTAGTTTTTTTTTATAAATTTCGTTGCGATTATACAACATATAATTTATATCATACGTTATTTAATGATATAATATATAGATTACATAAAAATTATTCATTTATTTATTATATAATTCATAAATAAATATATATGTTATTTTTTTATGAATTTAATATCAATATAAATTAATTTTCATAAATAAAGATATATTTTATTTTTTATCAATTTATTATTAATATAAATTGATGTTAGATACCGACAAAAAAATGTTACAGTTGTTTTTAAAATAGAAAAAAAAAATGAAATTGTTAAACATATTTAGCGATAATTTATAACAATATAAAAAAATACACAAACTATTACTATTTTTAAGACCCAAACTATATCCAAATAAAAACATATACTTTTAAAAAACTTCTTTTTAAATTTAGATTTTAAACATAATTTATGCAAAACATTTTTTATAAACAAAAAAGTTTAACCTTTTTTAAAATAAAAAAGTTCAACCTTTTTAAAAATAAAAAATCTAAATCATATATGGATTTTTATTTTTTAGGTTTTAAAATATATTAATATTATTAATATTTTCTGATAGCAACAAAGAAAATTTGGAAATTTAACCTATATTGAGGAACAAGCGACCTCGACTGGTCCTAAAACACCAATTGCGCAAATTATTTTTGCGGCCTGGTGATTTTGTATTCTGGTAGTCTATAAACTTTTGGAGATTTTAAAAATACAAAATCACCGAGCTTCAAAACAGGTACTTGCACAAAAACATGTCAATAACACTGGAAACACAACTAATTATACAATAAAAAGGACCACCATTATAAGGCAACAAGTAATCCGTACAAAGGACTCCACGAGATGATTTGTACATCAAGTTATCAGGCCACCATAAGCACGGATTGTCAATGTAACAAATGATTATAAAATGTTGAAGACTAGAAAAATACTAGATCAATGGTCTCGGTCACAATTTGTGCAATTATAAGATTTAGGAAACAAAGTCCAAGTGGGCATCTCCCGCAATATAGATATATAGTATTGGTAAACCCTTCAGTCACTTCTAAAATATGTAATGAGTAACCTATATTGAAGTAGTAGCCACCTTGACTTGTCCTAAAATAGCAATTGAACAAGCCTTCACATGTTAGTCGACATAATTGTTGCAAACTTTGTTGTTTATACTCAAACGGATCCGACCATCGAAACAGATTAAGTTGGTTAAAATTACTTCAAATTTGGCTCGTGTTTTTTGTTGGAAAATTGAAAAACATTTCCTAATGAAGTCACCATGTTTGCACTTTAATTATACAATGTCTTATAAATAAATTATATCATGTTTTATAAAAAATTATACCCTATTTCGCACATTGTATTTTCGAAAAACTCGGTTGGGATTAGAAAAACTCTTTCGAACAAACGAGTGATATAAAGTTATAACATCTCAAAGTTTTCAATACATATTATACGTATTTGAAAAACACCAAGATTTTGTTAGGGATAAGTAAAGAATATATCTATATTAGTATGAGTCTTTTTGGAAGTGGACCACAAGAAAACCCATGTGGGCCTTCGGGCGCCAAAACAGACAATATCATACTAGTGTTGAGATCGGATTGTTCCTACTTATATACGGAGGCAGAATATACGATACCCATATTCGCAACAAATTTAACATGTCATGTTTCACAATTCAATATTGCACAACTAACCATATTTCACAACTTAATTACATTATATGTCACAAGTTAAATACACCATATTCGTAACTTAATTATATAATTTTTTATAACTTAATTGTATCATGTTTTGTAACTTAATTATACAATATTTCATAAATTTATTACACAATGTTTTACAACTTAATCACACCAAGTTTTGCCAATTAATTATACCATGTTTCACAAAGAAACAAATTTCAAAGGAATAAAGTTAGTGAAAAATTGTAAGATATGTATTTTTTGTTACATCACGAATAACAAATCTTATAGGTTTTTTGGTTTGGAGTCTATTGTAGTGACTAAATATGAAAAACATAGTTTTTTAGTCCGAGTGATGATGATAAAACTCATACCATTACGGAAAACCATGAAAAAACTCTATAATAAGAAATTTTGATTCTAGAGCGACTTTGTGAGCTTTGTAGGAGGCATAATTAAAAAAACATAAAGATCTATAATCCAACTAGATTCACATATGATTTTATTATACTTAGTTAAGAAAGTTATAAAAAAATTACTCATAATCTATAAAATATGTCTCGAATCTTATAAAGTTGTGTAGAGTTGTGGTCATTATATGATATGAAACAAACACTAAGAAATACCATACAATATTTAACCATATCATAGTATACGATGAGTTTAGGGATAATACAACATATAGGTGTTTGCACACCATAAATTACGGTGATATGATGGTTATAGTATGTCTATACGTAGATCATCTACTTATATTACATAATGACATAAGAAATGTAATTGAACGCTAAAACGAAAGATCCCGATGAAGTGTTCACTATTTTTAGAGTAAAGATTTAAAGAAAAGTGAGGGTTTTGTCCTAGATAAATCTCACTTCATGGAAAATATACTTGATAAATTTAAATGTCTAAAATTTAAAGAATCACATATGTTTTTGGATCCAATTTGGAACTAGGAAATAATGTAGGAGGAGCTAGACTCATTTGGAATATGTTAGTGTTATAGGAAGTCTCATGCAAGAGACTTTATGTATTAAGACAACCATTTCATTAAATTAAATCAATTTACTAGTAATCTAAATACATAATATTGGAAATTTATTATAAGGGTTCTTGGTTACTTAAAAAGGACAAAAAATATATACCTTTAATATTCTAGTTTGTGTAGTGTACTTGGAGGATATAAATATGTATGTTGGATTACTAGACAAACCGATAACAAATAAACTACGAGATGAATGTTTACTTTTACAGGATAGATTTTTTATTGGGTTTTTAAGATATAAAATTGCCTTTAACTATAGAGTATGAATTCATAAATTTGGTTATAAGTAAATAGAGATCTGAATGGTTGAAAGACTTATCGTTGGACCTTTCATTTCAAAGCATAAAAGAACAATATAAATTTATGTTATTGTCAACAATATTGGTAGAGTTTAAACTGCGATATGCAATAATAAGTATAGACATATACATCATAGGTATGAGTACGTTAAAACAAATTATCTGTTTCGCCTTCTTTTTTTCCTGACATAGTTGTGATAGATGTTGTGTTGTGGTCTCCATCTTTAATCCATCCAGTGTAGGTTTTCTGCTACCAATAAGACTTCTTTTGAGAAAGGGCTTGCAAGAGCATACCGTTAGTTTTAGAAAGATTATTATTATTCTCATTATTTTGATTTTAAAGGAGTTTCAATTCCATGTCTTTCCCCATTTATTCAGCCTCAGTCATTTTATCAAAGATGTTCCAAAACACTTCAATATTCCAGCTTTTAAGAACATCTTTTAGTCTTTTAAGTTTATTACAGAATATGTGGATATGATTGCCCTATATTTTTAGCTTCCAATTAACTTCAACAATAGGTAGGAATTAATATTTCAAGTCCACATATTTAAGAATTTAAAACTAGATATAGATTGATATTTATCATTGAAAATAGAAACATATAGGGGAGTATGGTGGGAGCAACATTTGGCTAAGTGTTTGTCTCTAGTGTTGTTGAAAAATTCACCCAAGGAAATGTTAAACAAAGCACGATCCATGCGCTTCCACTTAGATTTATTGCTCTATGTGAACTTAGTACCAGCACAACATACATCCTCCAAAAGCTAGTGACTAATAGTCTCATTTAAATCATCAACACTATTATGACAATAGGTTGTACATCCAATTTACTCGTTAGTAGAAATAATTGTGTTAAAATCCTCAATGATGAACCATTCTTTAATAGATGAGGAGATAGTCTTGAGAGTAGACCACAGATCCACCCTATTGTGCCTTCGATATTTAGTGTAAATTGTAGTAAGATAAAACACTTTATTCAGGTTTACAAGTAATTTCAGAATGAATCCATTAAGAATGGTCAATTGTGATGTTAATACTAAAGGAATCCTACTAAAAAAGTCAAATTTTGTTAGTATAACTAGATTTAAAATTACTGAAACCAAGCATATTTGTTATAGAAGGCAAATGGCCAGCTTTGAGAAAAAGGATCTTGAATGGCCATAATGCGGATTTTCTATTTCTTGATGATTGATTTGAGCCTTCTCAGGGAAGCTTTATTGCCAATGCCATGAATATTGGAACTAAGGAATTTAATCATGTTTTTGAGTAGTTTTTAGGACTTGTTGGCCCCAAAAATGGACTTATAAACTTCTTCACCTTTATTCCTTCTATGTTTAACCTATTTAAGTCTTTTGTTGCGTAACTTTTGGAAACTTTTGTCCATCTCTTCTTCTTAAGAATTCGAGATAGTGATAAAATTCCAATATTCGTCTCGTTTGGAGTATGATTATTGGTGTCAAAACTTTATCTTTCTTGATTAGTAGCTAAGGTATATTCATTATTAAGATTTCTGATAGCTTCAATGATCTCTCCATTTTGAGGAGTACGGACATTGGTTTAGTTAAACTTATTGAGATTAACAGTCTGATTTGTTGCTTGTTTATGGTCTGTTATTGGCTTGCATTGATCTTGTTGTTCAGGTAAGATGGGTTTGACTATGATGGATTTAATTATGTGTGGATCATGGTTGATGTTATTTTGCAAGATGTCAATTCCAGATTCTTGAATAAGGTCTTTTTTTTACTTTTTTGAGCTTGAATTAAGACTTTCTTGCAAAGAGTTTTGTCATGGCCAATATGGTAGCAGAGATCACAATACTTTGGAACGTTTGTGTAACTGATATGGAGCCAACAAACATCATTGGCTCCAAAACCCACCCAAAGGTAATACTACAACATTTTGCTAATATCAACCTCAATCCAAGTGTATCATGCGTTAAACATGGCTCTGTTTTTAGAAAGGATCCAACATTTTAGCGGATGACTAATATGTGCTGCTATAGAGTGAATGATACATTCATCGTACATATATTTCGACACGTTTTCTATTCTAATCTAGATTGGAACCACTGAACATTCATACTTTGGGTTAGACATAGGAGACCATTTGAAGAGTCTCATAGATTTCTCTCCAACAGACCAAACATTACGAGTCTACAATTCGCACATGTCAGTTTTGATTGAAATTTTAATCAAAATATTCCTGGAATCTCAAGTACATATTGTTGTGAATGAGTCGAATAGTTCATTGACAGTGTACCGTGTTCAGCGGTACAGTTTTGTGTCTCTCATAGTGTCATTGTGCCTTGATTGTGTACCGTGTTCGACGGTACAGTTTTGTGTCATTGACAGTGAAGCTAAAATGGGTAATGTCAGCTTTGGTCTCATGTATAAGAGCCCATTAGAACTATTATCTAGTAAGTCTATTTATTCCATATAAATAGATTACTAGGGCTACACAAAAATACAATCTGAAATTTGTAGCCTTTTCTATCATAGTGAAACTCTTTTCTCTGGTGGCGCCCGTGAACGTATACAATTTTCGAACCACGTTAAATCCTGTGTTCATTTAAGTTTTTCCTTCACATATGTTATGTGCTTGAGACATTTTGTGATAATTGCGTAGAAATTTAATAACAAAATTGGTATCAGAGCCACGTGGTGAAATTAGGGCTTTTACAATTAGGGTTTCACAATGGCGTCTACAGCAACAAAATACATGATTGAAAAATTTGATGGGGGATCCAGCTTTGCGTTGTGGAAGATTAAATTGAAATCTTCATTGGTACTGCAAGGGTTGTGGAAGGCTGTGGAGAATAAGTTACCAGAAGAGATGAAAGAAGAGGAGAAACAAGATCTTCAAGAAAGGGCTTTGTGCTGGATTTTAATGAGTGTGAAAGATAATGTGCTTCGCGAGATTAGTGGTGAGAAGACTGCTGCCTGCGCATGGAAGAAACTAAGAAATCTTTACTCAGAGAAATCAGTAGTAAACCGATTATACTTGAAGAAGCGTTTGTATAATTTCATATTGGAAGAAGGTATGTTCATAAAAGAGAAGTTAGATAATTTTAAATCAATTATAACGGACTTGGAGAACATAGATATCAATATTGAGGATGGATATCAAGCTTTGTTTGTATTTAGATCCTTACCAGCTCTCTATGAAAACTTTGTAGATACCATTATGTAGGGTAAGGATAAGTTATCCCTAGAAGATGTCAAAGGGGCACTGAAATCAAGGGAGATGAGGGAGATGAGGCCGTTGCAGCCAGACAATCAAACTGAAGGGAAAGGTCTTATGACTAGGGGAAGATCTAGAAGCAAAGCAAGCTCTTTAAGAAAGAAGAACTGGAGGTCCAAGTCAAAGGTAAAGCACTCAAACGGTTATGAATACGGTGAGCAGGGTCATTATGAAGGAGTTCCAACCAATGCATAGAACTGTCTATTTAGGGAACAATCATTCGTTGACTGTTGGTAGTATTGGTAACGACATAATCAGAATGTTTGACGGGGTTGTTAGAATCTTGACGTGCTGGCATGTTCGTGGGTTAAAGAGAAACCTGATTTCTCAAGGGACTCTAGACTCTCGGAGTTACAAGTACCGTACAGAAGACGGTGTAATCAAAGTAGGCAGGATCAAAATAAGTTGTGGTATTGGCGTCTTGGTCACATTAGTGAATGAGGATTGGCTGTTTTAGGAAAGAGATATTCGTTGAAAAGATATAAAACAGAATCATTGGGATTTTGTGAGCACTGTGTGTTTGGTAAACAAACTAGAATCAAATTCAGAAAATCGTCTGTAAGAAAGACTCAAGGGATAGTGGACTACATTCACTCAGATCTTTGGGTTTCAAACAGAATTCCATCCAAGAGCTGAGCTAGATACTACATGAGTTTGATTGATGATTATTCAAGGATGGTGTGGGTTTAATTTCTGAAAACAAAAGATGAGGCATATTCAACCTTTGTCAAATGGAAGACGATGATTGAGAAGCAAACAGGAAGACAAATCAAACGTCTTAGGACAAATAATGGGTTAGAATATTACATTCATGAGTTCAACGAGATTTGCGAAGTTGATGGAATAGTGCGTCATCGCACTTGTTCTAGAACACCACAACAGAATTGAGTCGCAGAAAGAATGAACAGAACACTTTGTGACAAGGCACGAAGTATGCTCTCACATCCCGGTGTGGGAAAGGATTTTTAGTCTGAAGCTATCAATACAACGTGTTACTTGGTGAATCGGTCTCCATCAACGACTATTGATTGTAAAACTCCTTTTGAGATTTGGTCTGGATCGTCGGCTGATTATAAACATTTGAGGGTGTTCGGTTATCCTGTGTATGCTCATGTGAGAGATGTTAAGCTTGAGCCGAGGGTAAAGATATGTATATTTCTAGGATATGCTACTGGAGTGAAGGGATATATGTTATGGTGTACCTCTCCAAAGTCTCCAGGTTTGCTCATCAGTAGGGACGCTACTTTTAATGAGTTTTCTTCGATAGACAGTTAGAATGAAGTAGGAGAAATGGTCGAATCAAGATCGGTTGTGAGTAAACAGGTGGAGTTTGAAGTAGAATCAATTCCTAGCAGGTCTAATAATTCAAGTAGTTCTGAGGTGGATCCAGAATTAGGAGGTGAAGCGTCAGCATTGGATGATAGTGACGATGATGCGCCTGAACCAGAACAATAACCTTATAGCATAGCATTGGGTAGAGAAAGAAGAGATATTAGACTTCTAAAAAGGTATGCGAATCTAGTTGCATATGCTCTGTTAGTTGTAGAAGAAGTTGAGATGCAGGAACCTTGTAGCTACAGAGAAGCTATAGCGAGTTCAGAGGCAGATCTATGGATTGGTGCTATAGGGGAAGAGGTTGAATCTCTTCATAAGAATCAAACATGGAAACTTGTTGAATTTCTTAAAGAGCACTGGCATGTAGTAAAAATGATACTTTGGTATCTTAAGAATACTGTGAACATTGACTTAACTTTTAACAAGACCGATATTGGTGAATCGCTGAATGATGTTGTATGATCATTGGTTGGTTTTGTTAATTCTGATTTTGCAGGTGATATGGATAAAAGAAGATCTCTGACAGGATATGTATTTACTCTAGCTGGGAGTGCGGTCAGTTGGAAAGCACAGTTGCAAACTACTGTATCTTTGTCTACAACAGAGGCAGATTACATAGCGGTAACATAAGCAATTAAAGAGGCAATATGGTTGCAAGGTTTGGTGGCAGATTTGGGCTTGGATAAGACTACTAAAAAAGTGTTTTGTGACAGTCAAAGCGCCATACACCTTACAGGGAACCAAATGTACCATGAGCGTACAAAGCACATAGATGTCAGGTATCATTTTATTCGTGATATATATAAAAAAGAATTGTTGATGTGAAGAAAGTGTCTACACACGATAATCCAGCAGATATAATTACCAATGCAGTATCAGTTCGAAAGTTTAAGGAGTGCCTAAAATGGATCGGTGTTCGCAGGGCATTTGGTGAGTCAGGAGAAAATAAGTTTCTTTATTGATAGTGAAGAAATGATATCCGTCTAAAGGGGAAGATTTTTTGTGAATGAGTCGAATAGTGCCTTGACAGTGTACCGTGTTCGGCAGTACAATTTTGTGTCTCGCATAGTGTCATTGTGCCTTGACTGTGTACCATGTTCGGCGATACAGTTTTTTGTCATTGATAGTGAAGCTAAAATGGGTAATGTCATCTTTGGTCTCATGTATACGAGCCCATTATGACTATTATCTAGTAAGTCTATTTATTCCATATAAATAGAATAATAGGGCTATACAAAAAGACAATCTGAAATCTGTAACCTTTTCCATCATAGTGAAACTCTTTTCTCTGGCGGCGCCCGTGGACGTAGACAATTGTCGAACCACGTTAAATCTTGTGTTCATTTAAGTTTTTCCCTCACATATATTCTGTGCTTGAGCCATTTTGTTATAATTGCATAGAAATTTAATAACACATATATTATACTCACCCATAAACTTCTTTGATTAAAAAAATGACTTAGAATCTTGCAATCCTTAAGAAAATTTGTCGATTAGCAGGAATTTGCTAGATTTTATGAGTCGATCTTTGTCTATTTTTTGGAATTGAAGGGAGATATATTCATTGAATTCTTGTATCGTTGTAGGTTTGATTTCCGTAGTTGGATTGGAGGTTTTAGCAATCTGCAAAAGTTCTTTGTGATAAAGAGGTACTTTTCTGGATTTGGTTATTATTGATTATGGGCTCTCCATTCTTAGTTGCAGGGGTTGTTTTATTAATTTAAGAGAGAACAACTTGATAAGATTCGTAAATCAAGAATCAGGACAAGAGATAAAAGGCTGAAAAAACAAATTTGCTACGCAGATACACGAAAGCAGACAGAGCCGACGCCAAATTCTGAAAAACAAACAACAAAACTAGTCCTCGAGACTCAAAAACTAGAAAATGCAATCCAGAGAAGGCAAAGAGACAGATTCCAAATATATAAAACAAAAACAAAGATCACAAAACAGAGAATAGAGGATAACAATTAGAAGATTCACGAAAAAATATCTAAAGAAAAAACATGAGAAAT
Organism: Limnanthes douglasii subsp. nivea; assembly: GCA_036936605.1. NCBI lineage: Eukaryota > Viridiplantae > Streptophyta > Magnoliopsida > Brassicales > Limnanthaceae > Limnanthes > Limnanthes douglasii. Next base: position 154,392,219 of record JAUPFV010000001.1, read on the forward strand.
CAAAAACTTTTGATGAATTTTTGGAGGTAAAAAAATCCATCTTAAATATTTTTTCAAATGTTTTTCTATTCGTATAATATTTTTTTATAATTGAATCAATAATAATAAATATTAGTCGAGCATAAATTAAAATTTGTGCCGAACGCATCTGATTATAAAATATTGTTATATTTTAAAATTATTAATGTAAATCGATATTTTATGAATCTTAAACAAAAATAGATTGTAAAAGTGACCCAAATTTAGAATTAAAGTGGTTTCTTACCTAAGTAACCATCATGTGTTAATAATTATCACAATGTTCTTTTCTTTAACACTAAGTAATGTTATATAATAATTATCGCAACTTTTAGTTTTATTTTAAAATTTAAAATTAAGTAACCAACGTTAAAATTTATCACAACTCCCAGTTTCATTTTTAATGTATATGAAAACAAACTGTCTGAATCAATGTAAACGAAAATAATTATTTTGTAAAAGAAAAAAATAGAAATATGAAAAATTATACTCTGTATAATTTTTTTATCCTATTTGCAAATCTGTTCCCTACGAACAGTGAGTTTTTATATTATTGTCTTTATTAAGATTATATTTAGTGGGGATTGTTATTTGTATTTATTCCGATAATAATATTATAGTGTAAACTAAATATATATAGTACAATTTTATCTTTAATTATTATTTATGAGAGAAGTTATTTATACAAATTATTATAATAAAAGAATCATTGTTCATGTAATTTCTGATAAAGAAAATAATTTGGAATTTATTGACATACGAATAATTTTGTTCCCTACTAATATTTTTGATAAAATATAATTATAATATTTATTACTTTATATGTTTAGTTTTTCTGTATGATAAATATACTTTGCAAATAGAATTCAATACAATAAAATTGCATACCGATATAATTTTGTAATATAATAACAGTTTTTTATGTAGGTGAAGATACAAAACCATTCTACCGTGATGATGGAAAACAAAGTGAACTAAATATTTGCTCTACAGAAACATGCAGTAAAGGAGAGGTAAGTTGGTGTTGCGCTGTACATCAACACCCATGTTAGTTACTCTACTAATGCTGAACATGAATGTCAAAAACTTTGCGGCAGGGCCTGAAATATTTTTTAAAAAGAATTCAAATTCTATTATTAATTTTGTGTTAAATAATTTAGCAGTACTATTAAAATACACCCTACATTTTAATAAAGTGACTGTGGTGGATACCAACCAAAATGGGGTCTCCATCTTTGGTCTATATATGAACCAACACAAAAACACCTAACTCAACAGTTTTGTGAAATTTTTTAATGAAAAATAAAATGAGTTGCGTCACCCTCACACCCAAAATCACACACAAGTAAAGTTTTGTGAAATTTTTTAATGGAAAATAAAACGAGTTGGGTCACCCTCACACCCAAAATCACACACTAAGTAAAGAATTATGATTCACTCAATTATATATTGGGCTAGGCTAATTCGAGACCCGTTTTTTCTATAACGAGATCCGGTTATAATGAGAGTCGGTTTGGCTATAACGAGACCCCATTATTTACAAAATTGCCACCGATATAAATACCAAAAACCCAAGAATTGTTCCTCTTTCTCCTCTTCCAAACCCTAAATCTCTCTAACTTCCCTAAACCCTCAAATTTTAAGCGACGTTTTTTCAAATCCAACGCCAAGAAGTTGTTAAGGTAAGCATTCTCTACTTGTAGGTGTAATTTTTTTTTCAATTTCCATGGTTTGTTTTAGAGATATTTAGAGTTTAAGTTTCTGGTAGAAAAATCGAATTTTTATGTATTTGCAGTTGTTTTTTTCAATTATAACTGCATGTATGTGTTTAGTTAGGAGATTATGATCATTTAGGGGTGGTTTTTTTGGGATTTGGGATTGATTTGGGGAGGGTTTGGATCAGACTGAAGGTGTGCAAACCTGGGTATTTCCACGCACGTTCGTGGATTTGCCAAATCCATGCAATTTTGTGCATTTAACAGTATTTGATCGTTCTTCCCTCGTTTTTTGATTAATTCGAAGTCTACCGCGTGTTATTAGTACAATTTTATATCCCCTTTCCATTGTTTCTAATTTACAAATTGTCTAAGTAATTTTTGTGTCTCGTGTAGGATGCCTCCACGCCCACGTTCTCCTGCTACGGATACAGAACTACATTCAGGTCATGAGATGGAGGAGATTGTACGTGACGAGACGTCTCAGAGTGTCCGTCACCGCACTAGAGGGGCCTTACAGGTCGCCCATGTCCCTGTTCGTCGTCGCTTATCTACAGACCAGCGGTTCCGTAAATATAACCGTCATGCAGTCGATCTTTGTCTATTTTTTGGAATTGAAGGGAGATATATTCATCGAATTCTTGTATCGTTGTAGGTTTGATTTCCGTAGTTGGATTGGAGGTTTTAGAAATCTGCAAAAGTTCTTTGCGATAAAGAGGTACTTTTCTGGATTTGGTTATTATTGATTATGGGCTCTCCATTCTTAGTTGCAGGGGTTGTTTTATTAATTTAAGAGAGAACAACTTGATAAGATTCGTAAATCAAGAATCAGGTCAAGAGATAAAAGGCTGAAAAACCAAATTTGCTACGCAGATAAAGGAAAGCAGACAGAGCCGACGCTAAATTCTGAAAAACAAACAACAAAACTAGTCCTCAAGACTGAAAAACTAGAGAATGCAATCCAGAGGAGGCAAAGAGACAAATTCCAAATACGTAAAACAAAAACAAAGATAAAAAAACAGAGAATAGATGATAACAATTAGAAAATTCATGAAAAAAAGATCTAAAGAAAAAAACATGAGAAATCAAAAAACTTTTGATGAATTTTCTGAGGTAAAAAATTCCATCTTAAATGTTTTTTCTAATGTTTTTCTTTTCGTATAATATTTTTTTATAATTGAATCAATAATAATAAATATTAGTCGAGCATAAATTAAAATTTATGCGGAACACATCTGATTATAAAGTATTGTTATATTTTAAAATTATTAATGTAAATCGATATTTTATGAATCTTAAAAAAAGTAGATTGTAAAAGTGACCCAAATTTAGAATTAAAGTGGTTTTCTTACTTAAGTAACCACCATGTGCTAATAATTATCACAATGTTCTTTTCTTTAACACTAAGTAATGTGATATGTTAATAATTATCGCAACTTTTAGTTTTATTTTAAAATTTAAAATTTTTTAATTTTAAATTAAGTAACCGCCGTTAAAATTTATCACAACTTCCAGTTTTATTTTTAATGTATATGAAAAGAAACTGTTTGAATCAATGTAAACGAAAACAATTATTTTGAAGAAAAAAAAATAGAAATATGAAAAATTATACTCTGTATAATTTTTTGGGCTAGGCTAAAATGAGACCCGTTTTCTTTATAGTGAGACCCGGTTATAGTGAGACCCGACTTGGCTATAACGAGACCCCTCTTATTTACAAAAATGTCATCGATATAAATACAAAAATTCCCAAATTCTACAATTTTCTTTCTTCGAAAACCCTGACTCTCTCTAACCCAATATTTGAAAATGCTAGATATTTAAAATCCAACTGCATAGACTTGTTAAAGTATGAATTCTCTACACCATTGTGCTATTTTTTAAAAATTTGGATCTATATTTGTAGTGATATTTAAAGTTTATTTTTCGGATATAAAAATCGATTTTCCCTACTTGTAGTTGTGTTTGGTTGTTTGTATATGCTTAATTAGATCGTTGGCTTCAATTTGGTATAAATTTTGCTGGATTTGACCCCGTAAAAACCACGTTTGAGATTTGCATGTGGGTATTCTGAAACAGGCATAATTTCTAATAGTTTCTAATAATTTATAATAATTATAATTATAATTAATTCAAGTTTCTAATAATTTATAATAATTATAATTATAATTAATTCAAATTTCTAATAATTTATAGTTTATATAATTTCTTATATAATTTATAATTTATATAATTTTTTATAAATTAATAATCATATATTTATATAATTCTTTTTACTACATTTTATATAATTATTGAATTGTAATAACAAACGTAAATTGTAAGAATATATACGCTAAATTCGGCATGAAAGTGTTTTCAATTGGCGAAATTCAGCATGAAATAGTATTTTGAATTGACAAAATTCGGCATGAAAGCGCAAAATTTGACAAAATTCGGCATAAAAGCGCAAAGATTTGACCAAATTCATGCACGAACATGCGTGATTTCGGCCAAATTCACGCACGAATGTTCGAAACGGCGCACGAAAAGGTGTGAATTTATGTAAAAATATAAATTTTTTCTCCAAGCCATATATTTAGAGATGATATTTTGTTTTTTTAAGTTCATGGGTTTATGGGTTTATGTTGAATATTAGAGAGATAGGTAGTTGAGAGAGAAGAGAAATATAGTAAATATGTATGCGTTTGAGCTTTAAAATCTAGGATTTATAGTTGAATTTATTGTTTTTTGAGTTAATGGGTTTATGGATTTTTGGGGTTTTTATGAAAATTAGAGAGAAAAGTAGAGAAGAGAGAGATGAGAGGAGGAAAAAATGAAATGTCCAAAAAATTATGGTTTTTATATCTAGTGGCATTTTGGTAATTTCACGTTTTCAGAAAAAATCAAGATTTGAGGTCTCACTATAAAAAAAAAGGGTCTCATTTTAGCCGTGCCCTAATTTTTTTCATCCTATTTGCAAATCTGTTCCCTACGAACAATGAGTTTTTATATTATTATTTTTATTAAGATTATATTTAGTGGGGATTGTTATTTGTATTTATTCCGATAATAATATTATAGTGTAAACTAAATATATAGTACAATTTTATTTTTAATTATTATTTATTAGAGAAGTTAGAGAATAAATTACTTATACAAATTATTATAATAAAAGAATCATTATACATGTAATTTCTGTTAAAGAAAATAATTTGGCACATATTCGATTTCAGATGCGCGTAACTTTATCGGTGGTGTACATACTAAAAAACAATAATATATGAAAATTATGATAATGTTAGATATAGTTATTAAAAAGAGTACCTAAATAGTGCGTAAAACGTAATCGAAATACAAACAAACTAAATATATTGATAATTGAAATTGATAAGCATAAAATTTAACAAGATCAAGTTCGATAAGAATCATAAAACTATTAAATCTTTATCTGATAACCAAGTTTTGTTCGTAGTAAATAGTACATAAATTACAATGAAAAATAGTTTGATGATAATATTACACGTAAAGTAAAAGAAAGGGGATAGATGAGTTAGTTCAAAACAACGTCTTCGAATTTCAGCATATAGCTTTGAACGATAAATAATCGTGAATTACGAAGATCAAGCTTTGTCACACCGACGCATGTAAATCTGGTGCCGTTTTAGAGAGTAAATTTTACGTTTCAAATTGTTATGTTATTTTACGGTTCTCACCAACAATGTGGCATGTGTTCGCTTTCGGTGGTGTGTCTTGTTATCGGCGGTGTACATACTAAAAGAAAATAATATATGAAAATTACTATAATATTAGCCATAAATTAGTAGATCTAGTTAAGAAGAATATATAAATGGTGCGTACTCGAAATACAAACAAGAAAAAAAAATAGATAAATGAAACTGATAAGCATAAAATTTAACAAGATCGAGTTCGATAAGAATCGTAAAACTACTAAATGGTAATATGGAAGCCAAGTGTTTTCATGGAAAATGGTATATAAATTACATGAGAAATAGTCTGATGATAATATTACACGTAAATTAAACGAAAGCGAATAAATTGGTTATTTCAAAACGTCTTTGAATTTCAGTATATCACTTGCAGCAGGGAATAATCGTTCATTACCAACACCAAACTTTTTCATATTCTCTCTAATTTCGTACAAGAATTATGTATCTTGTTTGCACGAAGCATCAACCACAATAGTAAGCTACATAAAAAAATTACAATGTAAATATCTTAAAGTTGTTGTAACCACAACTGAATATTTTAATGGATATTTACATTGAAAAATTGGTTGTCATTCACCCAACCCAACCCAATTTCCTTTTTCTCTAACATCGGATGAGGTCCTCCTTGTAAAGGAAAATGCGTGAAACTAATATCATTGATACCGGACTGCGCTGCAAAATGGAGGATGTAGTTAAAATTCGATGCGATCGCGATTCCCATCTCGGGCATCGTCATCCAATGCTTATAAAACCAATACCATTGTCGCACTTTACACGTTCAATGGTCTTAGATAACTCATATGTACTACTATATATCCTAATATAATGGGCGGATAATCCATAAGCTCATGGTAGAGGGAATTCCTAGTAGACTTTCATCCATCTTTTTACCCACACAAGCAAAAAGCAATCGACCAATATCCGTAATGCCCGTCTGTTTTAACTTCGTTGGTGGTAATTATAAAAGGTCTATAAGATATAGAGAATTTTTTTAAGTAATCTTCCATATGAGAATCTCATCGTACCTTAGAAGGCATTGTGTCGCTTGAGCTACAACCAATAATTTCGCTCGCTAGTGAATGCATCGTACGAGTTCCAAGTGACAATTCAACTTTGAACGGCTTGTCAAGATGAACAATATGACCATTTAATTATGTGGGAAAAACACTAATTTTCTGTACTTTAATTAGCAGAGTTCCGTTCCATTGCATAATGACAGATGAAGTATTGTAAGTTTGGCGTAACGATGGTTCACTCACTTTCTATGCATCTAACATATGTCCGTGATGTGATTTTTCTCACTTAGTGTATAAATTTGATGCACACATAGATGTTCTTTGTTTCGTGGATTGACGACCACGTGATTTTAGTTTATCCTTCGGCTCTAAAATAGAAGATGTTTTTGGATGCACTACGTCAAACCATTTATTGCACACATTATCTATGTGTCGTCGTCTTCGTTTTGTATGATAACATTAAATAGTTTATTTATTATCTTTCGATACCACTTTGGGCATTACATTATTACATGTAACTAAATCTAACCTCTTCCAATGATCGTGGGAATAGTTCAAACATACCGTTATACCTTTACTTAAAAAATATGCGAACAAGGTATACCGTGCGTAATTCTTATAAGACATGCGCAATTTGAACTGTCATTAGCTACCATATTTTGGGAATATTCTACCTTAATAGAAAATAATTCTAAAGCTTCATAAGAGATGTTACCTTTTATGTCTTCGTACACCTTGTGTAAAAATAGTTACGAGAATAACAAGTTTAACCACGATTAAGTCTCTGAGATTTTGGTCAAGAAAGAGATAAGGCAAAAAAGTTTCATCTTTATTAATGGATAGGTTCTTCTTATTTATAATGTTGCGAATTAGTGAGCGGTTACACACGTTTACACTTAATGCTTGACTAACTCACTAACGTCACTATCCCTATAATTTTGGAGTAAGTAATTAAGAAGGTTTGACTTATCAGTCAAAACGTGTATCACATAATAAATACGAAAACGACTTGTCTGATCTGCACTTCAAATCGAACTGGGCCATTCCTTGAGTGCGATCAATTCTGTTCTGACTTGTCGAGGTCGAGCTCACTGATCTCGTGGTCAGCTTATCTTGATTGAGCTCACACTCAATCTTGATCATTTGTTCATCGCATCCTTAATCTGGTCGATCAACTCTTCCCTTAATGTCTTCGAGCTCGGTCTGCGTCCGAGCTCGGACTGCCCCTGAGCTCTTCAACGCTGCAGAGCTCATATTTTTCTTCATCATCTGCCCTAATCCAAGTTTGCGATCCTCTTTCTTGTGCTCGTACTTGATTGGGGGAATCGCCCCTTATCAGGGCTCCCCTTAGTTTATAGGTTTATTAAAGATATTAGTAAACCTGTAAAATAAAAATTAAATAAAATATATTATTAAATTAATTTCCACAAATAGCTGCATGGTGATTCGAAACGTCTTGCTGCTTCTTTTGTCGACATGTGTCATTGATGTAACTGCGACGGTTCTGAAGTCGCTGTTTCTTGGAGACAACGCCTGACGCTTCAGTTTTGGCAGCACGATTAAGCAACTAATGACGTCACACGCTCATTTAGAAGGGTGTATACTCATTCAAACTGTTACTGTGTGTATTTTCTTGATAAAAAATTAACAACTCTGTAATTGTCTCGCTTCATTGTTGCTGGAATAACACTCATCATCTGCAACCAAGGCGCTCTTCAACATCAATCAGGTAAATTATTTCTTACTTGATAAACACTTCTCACTAAACACTTGGGAGAACCCTAGATTTTAGGTTTGCAACTTCTGTCAGTGGGTTTTTCCCCAAAGAACATATCTTCCTAAGTGAATTGATTGCCCTTGCCTTCTATAAACATTCTGATTTGTATCCTTACCTCATTGTAGTTTCTATAAAAACCATGACACAAAAAAGGGCAACGAAGGCTAAAGCTGACATAATTACAGATCCCGTATACGAAGCAGTCAGCGATTTAGAAAGCTATTTCTCCCAAATAGCCTATAAATACAGTAACTTAGATGCTGATGGAATTTTCATCCTTTGGGACAGATGTGGTATCCCTGAGGATGTGATTGTTAGGGCTCCCAGTATAGGCGAGCACCGTTACCAAACACAAGAAACAGAGACATATATTTTCACTACCCTATTCGATTGGGGGCTAAGATTGCCATTGCCCAAACTTATTCGTGACTAGTTTAGTATGCTCAGAAACAACCCTACTCAAATGTCAACCAATGTTTGGAGACTATTCCTTAGCGTGGTGCTCAGCTCACGTTTTCTTAAGACAGAAATATGTATGGCTAACTTGCTATCTAGCACGGATGTAACTAAAATGTCGAAAGACCTTTTCTTTTATACCCACTTTAAAGGGGTTAAGAATATTATGGAGCTCCCTTCCTCTGATAGGAACTGGAAAAATTATTTTGTCTTTGTGTCGAGTAACTGGGAACATATCACCCCCACCTTAAACCTTCAACTACAAAGGAAGTGGAAGAAAAACTGTAAGTACTAACAGGATTGTGGGAGACAAAAATATGCTCGATCCCTTGTCAACTTATAACTAATATATCTGTCTTTACCCAGGTGAATTTTGAATCAGAGCTGGTGAAAGGAAGGGAGGGAGACCAAAATATTATGTAAATTCCTTGATCAGAGTGAGAAACTTGGCTTTTGAAGATTGGAAACAAAATCCCAAGCAACTTTTCACACGATACAACTATCTGAAGTCAGGGTTTTGGTCGATTTTGGAGCTGAGAATCGCGGATAAAGGAGAGGTTAGCATGGCAGATGGTTCAGAAGCTACTATGGATCATATTAGGGCACTTTTAGAGCAGAAGTACCGGGAGAAGAATAATGTCAGCGTCTGGCTGGCAGTACCACATGTGGCTCAAAAGGGCGGTGAAGCTGGGGATTCGTCTTTCGCTCTTGCTCAATCTTGCAAGCAAGGAAACGACGCAGCCAAAAACAAAGGAAAAAATTTCGAGCAGAGGGAGAAGAAGATGACGAAGAGACCCACTATGGTTCGCTAGATAAGCCCTGGAGCAAGAAACCAAGAGTGATTGAAGATGTTGTTCCCTTGAACGTGAGGAGATTGCAGCGCAGAGATAATAGGATGATAGCGCTGAAGCTACTTCTGGGGAAAGAACTTGTCCTTTCGTCCAAACGACAACACAAGTTGGTAAGGAGAAAAAATCCACGGGCTGTAGAGGAGCTGATTGATCTGGTGGGGGATGAGACAAAAGATGGGAATGAGCCTCAGAAAAATAAAACTGTGCCCCCAGCTCTTGCCAACAAGACAAAGAAATTGGTGCATAACTCCACCATGGAGAATCCACCGCCCTCATTAGAAGCCAGTGAGAAACATAAGGGTGATGACAAATGAGCTGGGTCTAGCCAACAGAGGGCGCCTGTAGAAAAGCGGCCGCAAAAGAACATTCCTTGCCCATCTTCCTAGATGTTCGAGCAGCTCTGCAGGATTCCCGACTTGCCATATTATGACAAGATATCGATTCCTTAGATCTTGTAAAGACAAGTAGAACTGGCGATCGAGGTAAAATTCTTGGGATCTAAAAATGTTTAACTAAAGATTAAGGATATAATTTTAACTTTCTTGCTTGTATGCAGCTGCATCACAACTCTTTCGTGTTGGGCTATCAAAATATGTCCCCTATAGAAGTGGTGACTATGGAGAAATGGAAATCAGAAGCCATGGTTTTTGGCTCAGCTAAACATTGCACTGCAGAGGTCATTTATTTGAGGCATGCTTACACCTCAGCCAAGAACACCAAGCTTGAAGCCATCAACGTCAAAGACAAACTGGAGAAAACAGTTGCCACCTTGTAAGAAACTGTGAAATGCAGCGATGTGAGGCTAGCAACTGTGTTGGAGAACCACAACCTAGTGTTAAGCCAAAATAAGAATCTGCTGAAGAGGAACGACGAGCTGCACGCTCAAAGCTCAAACTTGTTGGACATGACTATCAATCAGGCCAAGGTGGTGGAGGAACAAGCGGAGCGGATCGAAGCTCTAACTGCTGATGTGAGCAAGTTAACCAGTCAGCTAGAGGAGGAACGTGCAAAACTCAAACGAGAGCGGCAGCAGTGGCAGATGAATGTGGAAACGACTGTTGTAGAAAGGGAAACTCAGGTGTTTACTGTAGATGCAAAGATGATAGCCAAGGAGAACAAGAAGGCTATAGTAGAACTAATAACGTTGAATCCTGGGATAAAGCTGGGATCCTTGGCCTCTCTAGTTGAAGCCTCTGTACCGAAATCGAGCTTAACACCTCAACCAACCACATAGGTTAATACTTTTGTTGATCCTGCCAAGCTACTGCCTTCCCTTAGTGCTAAGTAACAAAAACTTACACTCGTTGTTTTGTTGTATGGAATTTCATGTTTATGTGTTAAGAATTTAAAGACTTCGTACTACCTGCAGTATATTTTTTATTTAAACAATGGGTTGAATTTATGTGTGATTTACCTTCTGTGAGTTAATTAACACTATAAAAATTTATGGAGCAAATATGGAGTATGTGTTTGCTGAGCTTTATGGAGATCCTTACAAGCCCGAGCTCAGTAGGGCTCTTTGCATAGCTTAGAAAACTTGTGCCATAATAGAGTATTCACGACGAGGTCCCATAAACCCTATTGCGTATTCTGTTCTAGACTTGGTCTTTGACCAGTTCGCGAATATACCTAGTACAAAGTATAGGCACAATATGGCCGTTACGTAGCCCGTAGGCGTGGCCAATTAGCCTATTCGTGTTTATAGACCGTTAGTCTAGACTCAGTATGCTCCGTTGTGTAGCTAAAAATGGCGTGATCATTGACCGATTCGCTGATTGTAAGGATAGAACTTGCAACAAACACACAGTGGCGAAAGCATAAATTATATTGAAAAAATTAAAAAACTGTTCTTAGATGCCTCATTAAAAAACCTCCCCGCGCCATCATGGAGGAAAAAGAGCGCATCAATACAAATTTAACATTATGGCGATACAACTTTAGGTGATTGACATTCCAGGGATGCTTGAGTGCGCGACCATCTTGATCTGCCAATCTGTACGTGCCATGGTGCCCTGTTGAAATAATTGTGTATGGGCCCTCCCAATTTGGTCCTAGTTTACCACATGTTCCACTATCGGAGCCCTGAAACACCCTCTTTAAGACTAAATATCCCTCCTTAAAGGAGCGCAGCTTCAAACGAGCATTAAAGCGTCCCCTCATTAGACTTCTATAGTGCTCTGCTCGGACTCTTGCCTGATCTTGTCGCTAATCTAATAGGTCGAGGCAGGTTGACCTGGCTATAAGGTTTGCCTCCTCTTTGTAGTGCTCAATTTTATGGCTTGGTACTATGATCTCTGCTGGAATAATTGCTTCTTCATCGTATACCAATGCAAATGGTGTATCTCTTGTTATGGAGCGGGATGTTGTTCGGTACACCCATAACACCTCTGCCAACTTGTCCCTTCTAGTAGTGTCCTGTTAGTTACTTCGACCTGACCATTTGACCGGAGATAGTAGGGGTGGAGAAGTGCTGGAGAATCTCATATCGTTTGCAGAAGTTGGTAAGAATTAAATTTTGGAATTGTGGGTCGTTATCTGTCATTAAAAACCGTGGAATTCCATATCAGGTTAAAATTTGATTATATATGAAATCACATACCTCATGGGCGCACGATCAGAACCGATCTTTATCCTCAACCCATTTGGAAAAATAATCTGCTGCGACAATAAGGAATTGTCTTTTGCCTGTGGCCATGGGAAAAGGACCCACCAGATCTATTCCCCATTTATCAAATGGACATGGAACTGGGATGTTCTGCATAGGTTTGCTGGGTCTATGCTGTGTATTCATATACTCTTGACACTTGTGACATTGCAATAAAAGATTCTTTGCATCATTTTCTAGCTCAGGCCAATAGTACCCAACAAAGAGAAAGCGGCGAATCAGTGTTCGGTGTCCACAATGAGCCTCTACTTCTCCTGAATATAGATCAGCCAGTATCGAACTGGCTTCCATGCGATTAAGGCATAAGAGCAAAGGTTGGGTTGAACTCTTCCTATACATGATATTGTCGAGGACACAATATTTAGCTGCTTTGATTTGCAATGCTCGAGCTTCATTCTTACTTGCGGGAAAGGTACCATGGTTCAAGTACTGTAAGTATGGAGTCCTCCAGTCGACATCATGAGTGATTGAATTGATGGTCACTGCTGCTGATACGAGCTCTGTCATGGGGAGTTGTTGGAGCAAAACTGTGGGATACTCTCCCGAAGATGCGATATTGGCTAGAGTATCGGATGTCGAGTTATCCTTTCATGGGATCTGCTCATAGAACACTTTGATGAATTTAGATTCGTACTCCTTGAGTATAACAAGGTACTCCTTGATTCCTTCCTACCTCACATCATAAATACCTTGTGCTTGATTAACCACCAACTGAGAGCCAGATCTAACCTTGATGTTTCGAGCTTCACATATCAAAGCCAGCTTCATGTCATAGAGGACAACCTCGTTACTAAGATATTAAAACGCATAGCTTGCTTGATCTACTCACCACTTGGGGTCTGAAGTATAACACATGTTCCTCCACCTGACATAGAAGATACATCATCGACCTCAACGATCCACTGGTCTGATTTGATCGCTTGAATGTTATCTTTGTCAATCTGTTGTTCTCTGGAGGAGTTGAATTCGGCTAAGAAATTGGTGACTGATTTCCCCTTTGTAGCTAAGCGCGGCTTGAATCGGATGTCGTAATCGTCGAGCTCGATGCTCCATTTGGTGAGTCTACTAGAAATATATGGCTTCTGCAACACTGTTCGTAAAGGGAATGATGTCCGCACCGTAATTACATGCCCTTGGAAATATGGCATCATTCGTCGAGCTGCAACAACCAAACTCAAAACGAGTTTTTCGAGGTTCAGATATCTTGTCTCCGCATCTGTTAGTGTCTTGCTCGTGTAATATGTCGTGTAGGATGATCTCTGCAGCGTTGAATCTCTTCTCTTTATTTCCACCACTCATCGGTGAAATGTCCATGATCATGATGATATGCGCAGTAATACCAATTAGATCATTTAAATCCTGGTGCGCTCATCATTTGCGGAGCTTGGTACTTCATGCGCCCCCTTGTTCGGTCATAAATCACCGAGATAGCCTCAATCAATGGGGTGAAACGTCTATTCGGTTGCTCGAGCTGTTTGGGTCGCCTGTTATAATCCCTTATTGGCTGCTCCTTAATTCTTTTTCATTCTGTTCTGCCTTCTTTGAAATCTTATCCGCACCGTTCGGGTGATCCTCCCCTTCTGTCATAGTCGACCCTAATAAAAGTATCTACCCTGGCGAGCAGGACCCCAATTTCTCAGATGGGAACTTTATGAGATCTACATACAACTCCCCTTTTCGTTCGAGCCCTCGTTTCAGGGAGGCCACCGCCCTGTTTTCGGCTAAATCTGGTAAAACATTCATAGTATGAACAAATCTTATAACATAATTTTTAAAGGACTCACCTCGTCGCTGATAAAGGTCCATAATCGAATCCCGCACGCGCTTAAGCTCTTTGTTGCCAACAAAAATTTCCCGTGAACGCCTTCCACAGTCCTGTAAAGTCATAGATGGATATTTTCGGTAAGCTTTTGAACCAATCCATGGCGTTACCTTTGAGGGTCATGGACAATTTTTGGCACAACATCGCATCGTCGGGGTTGAAAGCCATCATCTTGTTTCTAAACTGCTCTAAATGCCTCTCTAGATCTCCCGTTCCATCATATGCTTCCATCCGGAATGGGTTAAACTTCCTCGGGAGCTGAGCTTCGAGAACTTTCTCAGAAAATAGTGATTCCTTTAGTATGTAGGCTGACAACCTCGGACATACCTGATTATAGCGGAGATCTTCATTTTCTCGAGCCCGCTTGGTTGACGTCTGTTTCACCTTGTCCCGCGCACCCCTGCTACGATTCTTATCCCCACTCTCACCTTCACTTTCCTGCTTGTCATCTTGCTTGAAAGATCGATTCGTTTTGTTAATTTTGCTCGCCTCGGGACCGGACGGTTGATGTGTCCTGCTCGTGACCTGATCTTAGCGGTGAGAGAATGAATAACATCATTCATTCCTGCCACTGTGGCGTGCTTGGCTTGTTCCCTTGCATCTCGTTCAAATGCTATTTTCAATTGCTCCTCCTGGAGTTTTGGATTCTTTGCTCTAGTTGGAGGACCGATGAGTCATCTGCTGGGATAACTTCCATAGTTTCGCGAGCCCCCGCTGCATCCGCTAGCTGATGGAGATGCACTTCTTCCTGGGAAACGCCCGTGGGCTGAATCGGTGGTTCCTCCGTCACCACCGAACCTTGGGGCGCCACAGGATTACCCACTTGAGAAGCTACATGACCAGAATGTGGGACGCCTCAACCTCCCGGTTGATTCATAATTCCTCTCCGATGTGTCGTTGCTTTGCTAGTTTCCTAGTTGTCTCTCTCGATTCCTTACCTTGTGACTACCATGGTGATTGATTAAGAAATTTCCCACACACGACACCAAATTAGTTACGGGAATAACAAGTTTTACCACGATTAAGTCTCTGAGATTTTAGTCAAGAAAGAGATAAGGCAAAAAAGGTTCATCTTTATTCATGGATAGGTTCTTCTTATTTATAATGTTGCGAGTTAGTGGGCGGTTACACACGTTTACACTTAATGCTTCACTAACTCACTAACGTCACTATCTTTATAATTTTGGAGTAAGTAATTAAGACGGTTTGAGTTATCAGTCAAAACGTGCGTCACATAATAAATACAAAAATGACTTGTCTGATTTGCACTTCAAATCGAACTGGGTCATTCCTTGAGCGCAATCAAATCTGTTCTGACTTGTCGAGGTCGAGCTCACTGATCTCGTGGTCAGCTTATCTTGATTGAGCTTGCACTCAATCTTGATCATTTGTTCATCGCATCCTTAATCTGGTCGATCAACTCTTCCCTTATTGTCTTCGAGCTCGATCTGCCTCCGAGCTCGGACTGCCCCTGAGCTCGTCAACACTGCAGAGCTCATCCTTTTCTTCATCACCTGCCCTAATCCAAGTTTGCGGTCCTCTTGCTCGTGCTCGTACTTTCTTGGGGGAATCCCACTCTTATCATTATGTAGGGCTAAAACTTAATTATTCTTGAACGTCCTTATAATTAATCCATGTTGTAAACCTATCAAAGTATGAACCTTCAATCAAAACGACTTGAAATTACCTTTACTCGTACCAAGAGTCCGCTTAAGCGTGGAATGAGCGATCTCGACACGTTTGGTGGTTTGGTTACCGAATTACAAGAACGTTTGAGTGTTCCATATGATAAACTTATCACCGTAAGGCTCTAACCAACTCTTGGTGTATTCGGTTGCTTTCAAATAATATTTGAAATCCTGGAGTATTTCGGTGCAAATGATATCGAAAAAAAGTTATATGTACAACAATATCATGTTATTCCATACCTTGAAAAATGCATCAGACACTTTTTGTGGTTGATGATTTTTATTTTATTTTAGCTATGATGTTTATGATAATGTTTTATTGATATTACAAGTGGATTGCAAACATTCTAATACATACTTGTAGTTGTCAAGTTTCTCCCCGATCATAAACGTAAATCCGATGTAGAAAGTCTTACCATACAAGTGGCTCCAACGACCTCAAACAACGACAATTAGTACTCGGTTGTCTTGTAGGTCTTATCCATTATTAGCACATTTGGAAACGTTTGTAGCAAATCCAAACTAACTAGGTGTGTGAAGAAAAAATTTCTTATGATACCACTCTCATCCGCGGTTGGTCTATAATGTTCAAAGTAGTCTAACCGTTTAAGTTTACCTAACAAATATTGCATATGTGATCGATCACCTTTGTCGATCTTACGTTGTTTAAGTTGAGCATTGTATACAATGCGCAAGCAAGACAAATTATTGGGGTTTTTTTTTACTGCGCCCAAAATTACCCGAGGAGTGGATCTGATGTTGGTAAAATTAATTATGAATTCCAACTCTTTCTCCAAAAATCGTCCCAAATAAGAATGACCTTCACTGTATTTTGTATTCTCATATTTTTTAACTCCGAACACGATCGTTAAGGACCATCCACCATCTTTTACCATTTTACCTTTAAAATTAAAAGAGCATTTACATTTCTTGATTCCGGTAGGCATTTGTTTTAGATCATTCGGTTCTACCGATTTCATGTATGTGTTGGGTCTCTCACATTTAAATAATAGCCCATGAATTTTCTTATTTTTTTTTATCATGGGGACTTCGTACTACAACTACTATCCCGTTGTCTTTTGCGGTTTGCTTAACATAATCAATCAATCCTTGTTGCATATACAGGACTTTAGTCGTAAATACATCATTATAATCAACATGTAGAGCCTCTGATATTCCATTCATATCTTTAACATCAAAATCATCTCCTGTTAAACCACTCTAGCAAATCCGAAGGTTTTTTTTGTGGGGTTTTTTCTTGGAAACGAAATAACAAGTAGCACTTTCGCTCTTTATAGAGCTTCCATCTCCCTCTCTCTAAAAAACAAGCAGTTAAAAGTTATAAGGAGTTTAACCTATTAATAAAAAAACTTATGGGCCTCCAATAGTAATGAAGCCCAAGGAAGATGAAGATTCTTGTAGCTCATGTAAGCCTATGGAAGATGAAGAGTCTTGTAGCTCACGTAAGCCTAGGGAAATTAAAGAGTTCGTAGCTCTTTTCTTATGATTTAAATGCACACGTGTGGGGAAACAAAGGGTATTTTATGATATAAAAAGTCACGCATAAGTCATTTTGGGAGTTTATTACTTAGTTTCAGAGATTTAAGAGACACGTGTATGAAAAACAGCATGCATGACGCATAATTTCCAGATCAGCAATCCCCGTGATAAGGTCTCCCGATGAGAAAGTGACCCCAAATTTTCCGATGAATGCCATAAGATGAAGCTGGTCAAACATGTTAGAGACACCCACAAAGCTATTCCTAACTCACATATTTTTACAAAGACTAGAAGAGCTACTGATAAAGGTGAGAATTATCCAAACTATGGGCCGGATCGGTAGAACGTATGGCTTATTTGGCTTTGTATAAATCTTGTAAAATAGTTCCAACAAATATGTAACATTGAGAGTATTTCATGTCATAAGTTGTAATTATGGTTAAGGTTAGTGAAATAATAAAGATAAATAACCCCAAAATAGACCATTTATGTGGTATTTATTCCCACCATCACTACTATATAAAAGAATATTTCATTTATGAGGATGGGTGAATATTTATTACTTTATTTCTACTTTTGTCATCTTCTCTCTCTAGCGCTCCCGGAACTACATTTGACCCGCAACGTCCCCTCTGATATTTTTGGAACAATCAACTTCATTTTTAGTTTTAAATTCATCAACAAACTTCAACAGTTCCCTTTGTTTGCTTCTTTTATTAAAGTTTTAGGTAGAATGTTTTTGTTAGTAAAATTTGAAGTTTTTTTTTCAACAAAGTTTTTAAGATTTTGTTAAAAAAACTTAAATTTAGTATGAAATTAGGAAGTGTGTTTGTTAATTTTATGTTTGAAGATTCTAAGAGCTAAGATCCCAAAATTAAAATAAATCTATATTTTTTGTTTTAGTAAAAAATGTAAAAGACTAAATAAACTCCAAAAAAAAAGTTTTTAATTACTTAGAGTTTTGGTTGGAATGTTTTTTCAAATCCACCAATATTTTGTATTTGATATTTTATTTACTATCCAATCTATATATATATATAGTATGTGAAACCAAAAAATATTAAATTTATCAATTTATTTTGAAAATGTAAAAATTTAAACATATATATTATATTTTGTTTTAATATGTTTTAATTTTTTGAATGATAAATGTAAATTTGATATATATTAGAATCTGATATATATATTTAACATTTATTATATTGGTTTGAAATCGTAATTTAAAAATGATGTCCAAAGGTATAAGGTTTATAACGCAACATTAAAGACTTATATGTTTATTTATACATAAAGTGAGCTCTCATGCATGAAATTATTGAATCTTGTGGAAATTTAATACTTTGACTTTTCTCTGTAATATAAAAATGTCGCTCTAATCATCTCTTTATTTTGTTTCCAACAACCATAACAACATTCTTATTTCTTCTCCAAACGGTTATTACACTCCTGTAATTTCTATCAAACTTCGCCGACCTCCTCCAAATATCGATCAACCTCTAGAAAGCTTGTCTACTACATTAAATACTTAAGTTCATAAAAATACTCTAACACAAATTAACCTTGGCAAATTGAAGTTGTATGTGTGAATCGATTGTTATCTTGACTATTTTTATTTAAAAACCTAACAATAATAAAAGATTAATGGTGAGGTCAGATCTAGAAACCGATCAGCCCAAACCGATTAGTCTTTTTACCTCTTCTTAAGTAAAAATATTCAAAGCAAATAAAAAATGCTCCTTGATGACGAGGATCCTTATAATGAAGAGTTTTCATTTTCATTGGCTCTAGAGATATTTAATAGAAAGCTTCAGCTAAAATTCAACAATCACAAAATAGATAAATAAAATGGCAAATAAGATCCATAACACCAACGATAAAAAATGAAATTATGGTTTGGGCTAGATGGTGAAATTAAGTGTAGAGCCTTCTCCATGAGATTTAGAGGATACTATTTAAATTAGTTTAACATCAATCATTCATGGTGTATAATGAGTTATCAAATCTTACATAAAATATTCAATAATCAATTTATTGGTTCTAAGTTTATCAAAGGATATGAAGATTATATCATCCATTGAAAAACCAAACTTTTTTTTGATAGATTACACAAGTAGATTTGTGAAGATAAAGAATGGGTTAAGAATATTATAATTTGATAGAGTTTGTAACATATAAACAAAAAAAATCGAGATTTATTTCATTATTTATTATGAAGAAGAAAAAACTCAATTTTAGAGACTTTTTTAACACATATGTAATGCAAAATCAAAATGAAAGAGACTATTAGGGTGATCATTCAAGAAGGTGGGAAGGAAACAATACGATGACAAATGATGAACCAATGGCTTTGGATAATAATGCCACCATATAGAGAAGAAGAATAATATTCGTGCCTAGATCCTAACTGACAAAGAGTATATGTCATAACAAGAGAGAAATTAATTTATGGTAACTCTAGGAATTCCAAGAAGAGACACATAAGGATCTAGAAGTTCAAAATCCAGATCATACATCACCCCACTTGTACATGAATATGTAACCAATGTTAGAACTCTGAGACGACGACTTAGGATAGGTGGCATCATCTCATCATGATGCAATGCGTATTACAATTGAGATTACATGAGTGAAAGTAAAAAGAATGGTGATCGACGTGTGAATTTCAACAAATATAATATATAAAAATACACATGACCGGATGAGAGGCACCTTAATTCTTGTGACATCACATAAAATTTTGATTGGGTTCACTAGGGTAGATGCTATTGTTGTTGGAGAATTAAATTTAGATGTAGTATTGGAAATGAAATAGTTCATGAAGAACTTATATTGTTTATTCATGATAGTGAACACAACTTCTTCATACAATTTAATTTTAAGAATTCCATGAGTAGATCAAATGTATGTTGTGGTATCAACAATACACCATTATATTTGCTATACAATCAATGCGAAGGTATGAGTGATCTGAAAAAATAAAAAAGTTTCAAAAGAATGTTATGTTGTTATCCTAACACTTAAAAATAACTCTCCCAAGAGCACCTATCATTTTTGATAATATGGATCACCCTTGAAAGGTCCCACACCTTATGCAACCACAAGAGGAAATATTAAGTATATAAATAGAAGGAAATAAAGTATTAAAACTCGACATAAGTTTTTTACCAACCTCATATATAATTTGTTTTTTTGCAAATAAACTTAGACATGTTGGCTTGGATTTCTCAGGATGTAGTAGGAGTCACGTATGAAGTCTTATATCACAAATTATCCGTATATAGTAAGTTTTATTGAATCAAATAAAAAAAGGCATAGTCCCAAGCGATAATGAATGAAATAAATATTATTCAATACTAGGTCATATCAGAGAGTCCTAAATCAAATACAGATAACAAATCCATTATTGGTGAAGAAAAATAATGACAAGTGGATAATGTGTGTAAACTTCACAAACTTAAGCAAAACATGCTTAAATAATATATTCTATTTTTAGGATTGATCAATTAGTATATCTAATGTTAATGAACAAGATGCTCAATTTTATGGATTCATATTTAGGATTCAACCAAATCTCAATGCATGAAGATGAGCTGAAGCACATTTAGCTCTCTTCACACTTTCAAATAATTGTCAACAAAACTTTTGCAACATAAATTGGTCAAAACCTACAAACCTACATTGATAATATGCTGGTCAATATTATCCAAGATAAGGACCATTTGGTTGACTTGGCCGAGATATTCGTAAACTAAAGAAGATTAAACCTAACCTCAATTGACAGAAGTGTACCTTTGGTGCAAGGGCTGTAAAATTCTTACGATACATGGTCATTGATAAAGGCAATAAAGGCATATCACACTCAATTACCAAACTTGGTATCCATGGGTGAGGATTATTTGGTTTACTTGGCTGAGATATTCCCAAACTTATGAACAGTAAATCTAAAGCTCAACCGACAAAAGTGTACGTTTGGTGCAAGATATGTAAAATTATTGGGATACATGTTCAGTGATAAAGACAATAAAGGCATATCAGACTCAATTATCAAACTTGGTGGCCATGGATCCTCCAAGAAACATAAAATAAGTATAAATACTAGTAGAAAAAACTGGCTGCATTAAGTGTGAGTATTTCTTCTAAGTGTTAAAAGGAGAAGGTAATTTTAATTGTATTACGACTTAAAAAGAAGCCTTCAACAACATCAAAAAGTTTATGACTTTTCTAGAGATATTAAAAAGGTCGAAGCCAACTGAGTCTTTATTATTTTACTTGGCAGTCTAAGAATTTGTTGTTAGTGTTGTTTTAATAAGAGAATAATGAAATAATCAAAGGATATTTATTATGTAAGCAATTCCATGATGGGCACCAAAAGTAGATATTTATAATTAAAAAAGCTTATTTTAACCTTAGTAGGTAAAACTAGAAAGATAAAACCTTGCTATTAGGCATTCATAATTATACGAACCTTCTTCCCGTATAATAAATCTATTACAAAAGCTATATTTATCTGAAAGATTGCCTATATGGTCATTTAAGTTATAAAATTATGACATAAAGTTTGAACCAAGAACTGAAATTAAGGATCAAGACCAAGCAGCCTTCCTCACTAAATTTCAATCATAAAAACATGTACCTTCAGAAAGTCATCCAATTACAAGAAGCCAAAGACTCGAAGGCCAGAGCTACACCAACAGAAATGAATGGCCCCTTACACGCACTAATTGCGAAGGTAAGAGGTGGTAGCCATGAAAAGCAGCGGTCGGACGTAAAGGTCAGCAAAGCTAACTATAAGGAGAAACCCTCATCTCAATAAGAGCCTAGTGAAGGGGAAGAAGAGAGTAGTGGAAACAAATGGTCACATGCCCAAAAACCTACCAGCGAGGCGAGACGTGCAGCTCCCAAGCGAGCCAAAGAATATAACATCGTACAATACGATCAGGTCCGCCATAAGATGGTCGCGTACGTCCTTAAAGAGTCTCCCTTTTTCCTAGAAGTAAAGTTTCCCCAAAATTTCAACCCGTTTTGTATGGAGGCTTACGAAGACACTAGGGACTAAAAAAACACTAAGAGAAGTTTAGAAATACGATGATGATGCTATGCTCTGTCGGTCCCTTTCCATACTCTCAATGGTAACACTATAGATTGTTTTAATGGTTTGCCAAAAAAGGGTTTATACATGATTTTGCGGGACTCTGGAATGCATTTAGAGACAAGTTCGTAGGAAACATGATTGAAGACGTTAGAGCGCCTCTATAATGGATATATACCAAAGAATAGGTCAATCGTTAAAGAGCATCGTTAGGAGGCTTTTCCAAGCAATTAACGCAATACCAGATTTGGAGGAGGCGGTAGCGGTGGCATCCTTGAAGCAAGGTTTAGAGTATAAATGATATCTCTATGCTGATCTAGTCTGGTTCCCGGTTGGTAGCGAAGCGGAAATAGAAGAAACAGACAACGATAAAACCCTAACCATACGTTAGAGAAATAAGGAGACTCAGAATAATAATTCTCAAAATTCAATTAATCAAAGTCTGACGGCAAAATAGGGTATAGGATGCTTTATATAGCATGACCCAAAACCCTAATTCCAAATAAGGAAAATTACATAAATGTTTTAAAATAAAATAAATAAAATAACGCTAAAATATTAAAACTGGTTTTCAAAGGCTCTACAGGTCGAATCTGGGTATCAAACTTTGTGATAAAGTCACATTTTTTAAATCTGATGGGTCGTCGAAATCTTCGATTTGAGTACCTATTTGACCCAATTCCGATACCTAGGAAAGAAACCAGTCTGTTCGCAGTCTTCGCTACATCACCGGTTAAAAAGATGAGAGACCTTTTGGCCCGAGCATACCAATTCATCTGGGTGGAAGATGATATGAGAGGCGAATCGTTAGATAGAACCCCACATGACAAAAATGGGGAATCGTTAGAAAGAATGAAGGTCAATGAAGGGTTCCATCACGGTATTACAAGAAATTATGGTAACCGCAGGGTGGCCTACTACGACAACCATGTGCGATGCTTTACGGTATTGACATAGATGATATCAGTAGTTTGTGACATGACTAAAGGACGGACCCGATACCAGTCTCCATGAACCATGAGTGCTCCTGGTCACAAGCGATCAAATAAGCACTTCTACTCATATCACAACCACCATGGTCACCCGATCGGTGAGTGTTAGCAGCTCAAAGAGGAAATCTAGAGACTTATTGACAATGAGGATCTCGTGCAGTCGGTCAAGAAGCAGGAACACGTCCGCAAAAAAAAGTATAAGGTTAAGCCTGAGAACAATAAAGCTTAATGGCACGATAAGAGGGTCGAGAAAGGTAAATAATAGTGTTCATTCACAATTTCTAGGGTAAGAACTCCGTCGAACAAAAATAATCAATCTAAAAAGATGATCAACACCGAGCACGAGATATAACTATAGAGGTTCTTTCCTACCATAATTATCGTGACCCAATAGCCGACCTCACTTTCAACAAAGAGAATTTATAGGGAATTGCGACACCCCATGAGGACGCTCTGACCATCAATATAGACATCGAGGGAGTGATGATAACCCGGGTGCTCGTTGATGAAGGTAGCTAGGCAAATATAATATTCAAAGCCAGATATGATAGAATGATGAAGGCCTTCCATACCAATCCACTCATCAAACCCTGGTTGGATATGAGGGTAAGTCATCCAAATGCGTAAGAGAATTTGAGCTCATGGTAAAGGTTGGCGATGGTGCTATCAAAAAGTAAGACAATATACTATTTATGATCTCAGATGCTGCCAGGTCTTACCATGCCATTATAGGAAGATCATGTCTGCACATGATGGAAGCTACCCCATGCACTTTCCGAAAATGTATCAAGTATCCAGTTGGCAACTCTGTAGCCATCATATGGGGGAGCCAACAGACTGCTAAAACCTGTTATGCGGTAACCGACAACTCGGCCAAACCACTACGATAAAAATTAACTTGCGGGGAGGGGTGGACTGGTCTATAAACTAAACCCCATCGCCCAAATTGGTTGATGATAGTCGTGAAACCGATCTCCCAAATGATTCTCTTGAAAATGCAAGTGAATAACTAGAGGTCGAGGCTGTGTACTTCAAATAGGTAATGATTTATACCCTAATTTTCGATGTTCTTTAATTAACTCACGACAATTAGAATTTAGATATTTTTTTCGTGGAGTGCTAGCGAAATGTCTGAGGTTGACTCTTCGGTTATTTGACATGAGCTCGCGATCCACCGACGAGCCAAAGCGATCCGCCAAAAGCGACGATCATTTTCAAGAGAGAAGGAATAGGCCATTAACTTGGAGGTCGACGAGCTATTCAGGCTCAGGAACATTGATAGAGCTAGGTATCTGGTGTGGGTAGCAGACTATGTCTTGGTTAAAAAAAATAGGGAAATAGTGTACATGCGTGGACTTTACGGATCTCAACCACGCTTGCCTGAAGGACGACTTACCGCTCCCTTATGTTGACCAACTTGTGAATTCAGTATTAGTATGTGAGTACTTATCTTTAGTGGATACATATCCAGGTTACAACCTAATTCACATGCACTCTAAAGATGAAAAGAACACAATGTTATAGAGTGAGAGGTGGTTTTATTACTATACTGTTATGTGCTTTTGTCTTAATAATACGGGTTCAACATACCATCGCGTGGTAAATCAGATATTTAAAGACCAATTAGGTTATGATATGGAGGCTTACATCGACGACATGATCGTTAAAAGCACCACAGGGGCTCAACAACTTGAAGTTTTAAACAATATCTTTGCCATCTTTTGATAGTTTAACCTTAAGTTGAATCCGGTTAAATAATCGTTTGGTGTCCGAAGTGGAAAATTCCTAATATATTTTGTCAGTAAGAATATGATAGAAGCGAACCCCGATCAACTAAAAGCACTACTACAGACGGAGCCTCCTAGAAATATTAGAGAAGTGTATGTTTAATGGGACACCTAACGGCTTTATCGCGCTTCATTTTGCGTTCGTTGAATAAAAGTCACCCCTTATTTGAGGTGCTTCCGGAAGTGAATAAGTTCGCGTGGAATGAACTATGTAACAAATCTTTTGTTCTGGTAAAAAATTACATCATATCACTAGAAATCATGTCTGCCCCCACCTTAGGCGAACCAATATTTCTATACCTTTGGGTCTCTACTTTTTCTGTTAGTGTGGTGCTAGTTCGGGAGTCCAAAGGTGTGTAACAGCCAATCTACTATACCAATAAAACTTTGATAGAGGCATAAACTCGCCATCTTAATCTGGAGAAGTTGGCTTTAGGAATTCTTGTCTACTGTGCGCATATCTTTTCCAAGATACAACCCTAGTTTCAGATTCATACTATCATTGTGCGCGCATCTTTTCCATTTAGATACTTATTACAAAAGCCTAATATATCTGGCAGTCTAACAAGTTGGATAATGGAACTAGGTGAATACAATATTAAGTTTGAGACACGAATAATGATCAAAGTTCTAAGAATCGCGGACTTCATTAACGAATTATTTGTACCGCGAGGCGAGACCAGTGTGACCGAACCTCATTAGGATGACACCCTGTAATTATGGATTATTGAAGCCGATTAGGCCTCAAGCGCACTAGGTGGTGGAGCAAGTATAATAATGAAATTGCATACGAGCGCGAAAATTAGACAGGCCATCCAGTTTGACTTCCTTGTCATGAATAATGTTGAGTACAAGGTTATTTTTGGAATGATGAATTTGGTGTATATCTACGGAGCACAGGTAATACGAGTCTACTCTGATTCCCAACCAGTCTAAGGGCATCTACGACGCCAAACAGGACGGAATTCACCATTACCTCGCCATCTTGAAAGAATGAGAATCTAAATATGAGAGAGTCACCTATGACCAAGTACCACGCTTTGCAAAATCGGCCATCAACGCCTTGGCCTAGACTGCTACTTTAGAGGATAATCCGTTCATCGTTACGTATAGTTCTCTCACCACCACAACACTGCCAAGTGATCATAGAATTTGCATAATAGAGTCCGCAACCGTATCTCTTGTACATCCACAACGATACTCTCCACGAGGAAAGGGCTTTGCAGCTGCACACCAAGTACAGTATATTAGATTACATCCACTACCACAAGAGTTCTGCAAGACCTATACTACGATGCCTAATTCAAGATAGAGCTACCACGGTTCTACACGACCTGCATGCAGGGGATGCCGAAGCAAACTATGGACATTGAAGCCTGATCAACCATTTTTTACTGGCAGACCTCTATTGGCCCATATTAGTCACGGATGTCGAGCGCAAAGTGCATTTGTGCCACCCATGCCACCAGATCGCAACCATCGGTCATCTGCCAAGCGAGCCCATGAATTTTAGCCCAATCTCATGCCCTTTTGATAAATAGGTAATCGATGTAGTTGGGCATCTGCCCATGGCAATTGGAAAGCATTAATACTTAGTGGTCGTTGTAGATTACTTAACCAAATGGGTTGAGGCCCAGGCACTTTTCCGCACAAGAGCCCAAAAAATATGTGACTTCTTACATCACCAAACCCTAGCTATTTTGGCGTCCCTCGCATCTTTATGACATATAATGGCCCATAATTTCAAAATTACGTCTTCACAACGTTCTACAGATGGTATGGCATCAGACAATATTTTCTTACTCCATACTACCCACAAGCGAATGGGTAAGTCGAAGTGACCAACCATACCATCTTAAACGACATCAAAAAGAAGTTGGAGGGCTCTAAGGGTAAATGGTCTGATAAACTAATCTAGGTGTTATGGGTTTATCGTACCACCCCATGCTGAGCAACTAGTGAGATCTATTTCGTGCTAGTCTATTGTATAGATTAGTGGTACCAACATAAGTCATTATACCAAGAAAGTACTTAGAGCTCACTAATAATACAGAGCGGGCAATCAATATTGATCTGATGTGACCAAGCTCAGCTACGTGCTAAACATTACAAGAGTCTGATGTGGAGCCGATTTAGATCAAAACTTAGACTGCGAGCCCTACGGGGAGGTAATTTAGTCATGAAAAAGGTCTTTCACGGGACAGGTGATAATACTACATGCAAGTTGGGCCTTACTTGGGAGGGACCCTACACAATCATCGCCAAAGGTGACCATGGCGCCTATAGCCTCATTGATCCAGATAAACAAGTACTCAAACACACTTAGAATATTATCCATTTAAAATTACATCACAAAGCTATGTAATTTCAATGTGCGTTTTTTTCACTTCTGATGGTGCAAATGTGTTTTTTAACGAGGCACGTATTTTCTTTCATTAACGATAATATATTATTTTCGACTCTCTCTGTGTTTATTATATATTTCCCATCTTCCTACAAAATTTGAAATGGGTCATGAACCATGCCTACGGGCTACGCAATGGGTCATACTAAACTTAAGTCATTTGAGTCTAATAAACTAATAAGTTAATATTCCACGTCAGATGGGGCTAAATAAGGGGCCACATTGAGGCTAATACTTGGAACCGGTATTATAAGTGAACTGGTAATCTGCCACGCATTTATAGGCTACACAATAGGGCAAGTCGGTCTCTCTCGTGAAGAAACTGATTGACATGCTCTTAGGCACTACGCGGTGAGCCACACTGAGCCCCCATTTTGTATGGAGAGAAGTAATCATTGCATATATATAAACAAACACCTCCATCTATCACATTATCATAAACAATTTAAGTACAAACGTTCCATAAAAAAATAACAACACGTTTATGTTAACAACTAAAATAGTACAAATCTCAACTCAGGCTAAGGGGTGGGATGGTTCCTGCTTCTGGCACTACACTTGCAACTCATGCACCAAGAGGCACCTCAGTCAACACTACTTTGGCTGCCACTACTATGGGATTAGAGGTAGCTAGTTGCACCTAGTTTTTCACGGGATCTGCGATATTTGAGTCATTAACAGTCTGGTCTACTACTCTTAGGGATGGCAATGGGTCGGGATGAGTGCGGGTATAGCTAAACCCGTAACCCATCCCGTCTATATTTTTCCAAACCAATACCCTAACCCGTACCCGTCGGGTAGTAATATTGTTTTTCCACACCCGAACCCGCCGGGTTCGGGTACCCATCGAAGTTAAGGTTTCTTTTTTAAAAAAAACTACGCACTGTAGATTTAAACCAATTCTATAAAAAAAAAATACTCCAACCTAATGCTAATTATTATCTATTAATAATTAATACATAGTTTCGGTATATTTTAGTAAATCATTTTCTTATAATTTAATTAGTTATATTATTAGTTTGTCTTGAGTTTGATACTAATTGCAGAAAAAAGAAAAGATGTTTAAAAAATATAAATCATCAAATATAATATTAAAATCTAGAATAGTGTTTTGTGATCTATTAATAATTGATATATGATTTTGGAATATGTTAGTAATTTTTTTATTTCTTAAATAAAAATATTATTAGACCAAAAAATAAAAAATATATTTTAAAATGGAAAAATTGAAAAATCAAATTTAATATTTAAATGTAGAAAGATATTTTTCAAAATATACGGTATCTAGTGATAATTAACATATAGTTTGTATTTTTATAGTGTTATTAATAATTAATATATGGTTTTGATATATGTTAGTATTTTTTTATTTAATTAATAATACTAATAATATTAGACCGATATTGATAGTATCAGTTTTACAAAGAAAAATAAAAAATATTAAAAGAAGATTTTAAAAATTAAATCTAATGTTTAAATAGAACAATATTGAAAATTTATATATTAGCAGATAATATATGGTTTGATTATTACAGAATAGAGATACCAATATTAATAACTTTATTTTAAAGCTTGATAACTAATATTAAATGATATATAATTTTATATAATATTAATATAACGGGTACCCATCGGGTATTACCAAGTGTGTCGGGTTCGGGTTGGGTACCCGTGGGAAATTATTTAAACCCATAACCCATCCCATACCCGGCGGGTAGTAAATTTTCAAACCCACAATCCATCCGTGGGAAATTTTTAAAACCCATAACCCATCCCATCGGGTCGGCTCGAGTCGGGTACCCGCAGGTTCGGAAAAAATTGCCATCCCTAACTACTCTTCTACATGAATAAATTTCGTGAGCGATCCCAAGGACATACATGGGTTCAACTTCTATAACTCCATGATTTTATCCTTTTGGTTCCTATCAACCATCCTCATAGAAACCTCTATCACTTGGCTCTCCCGTTACACAAAGTCTTGCTCCGTCTTTTTCATAAACTTTATTATTTGCTTCTTTTACTTTGTTTTCGCCTGTATGTTCGCCACATGCAAGTTGGAATTCTCCAAAGTAAGCGTTGCCACAATCTCTGTCGGGTCCTTTATCTTCTGCGCTTGGGCCATATTATGTGTTAGCAGACCCAAATTTTGAGCCATTAGCTCGTCATTCTTCTTCAACAGCTCATTGTCCTAAGTAGTCAGCAAAGTTCTCTCATTGATGAGTTTCATGCACTTATTACGGAAAACACTTCGTTCATCAGCCACAATAGTTAGATGTGCTACAACTCCTCATTGTCTTGAAGTGCCTTTTCATGGCATGTCTTAGCTGACCCATAAGTATTCTTAAAATGAGCCAGCTCTGTTGTCAGTCCCCTTACCGATCCAAAGAACAACGCCTCTGGTTGCCAATTCTCCATAGCCTGGTCGTCGAAGGGGGACATGTGACGATAGGGAAGCACAACTGAATTGTGGTGAATATTCAAGTTAACCACACAACCATCCATCAACAGGTAAACCAATGATAAAAATATAAGCAAAACAAGATACATTAACCTCAATGGCTAGCTCAAGTTGGCGATGTAGTATTTTGGCCATTAGCATACTATTGTAAAACGACAGCAAGGAACACCGCTTCAACTTCCTAAGCATCATTAGTAAGGGTCGGGGCATGGTCAACCCAAAGGGTGTGCCCTTCTCTATACCACCAACACCACAGGTGGCTTCAGCAGTACGTCCTCTTAGTTGCACCATGTCTGGCCTTACAATATCAACATAATATAATATAGACTCCACCAACATCTGTAATTGCAAGCCCTTCCTCACGTCTTGTTTTTTTTCCTCGCGTAGGGGATTCATCCTCCGCTTCTTTACCCTTGCGACTTTGACGCACCGGTAAGACAAATTTGGTGATGTTTCGGTCATAAAATTGTTGCTCCACTAAAACTCTCAATCAGTCTACAGTAACAGTATCCTCGGTAGCCTTCATCTCCACTTGGCCATCCTCAGTAATCTCCAATTCAGGAGTACGCCACATATCAAACCTTAAGCATTTCACTTGATTAAACAAGCATGATGCTTCTAAGCCTCACGCCTCGTTTGCAGCAGCTGACAGGCTCAATAAAGGATTCACAACACCCTCCTGTTTGCCTTCCCTAAACCAACCCTGATGCCTCTCTTCACTTGCAACATAGGAATTCATTTTAGCAATACAAAACAAGGGTATAAATCTTATACGATTTATGGCTTGCACTCCTTACACTTGACCCTCCACCGCCTCTCAAACTGTAAATTTTCTGCAACACTCTCATGCTCTCAATTCTTGGAGACATAAATAAAAATATGCTTCCAATTTTTATCTAACGTTTGCAAATCGACCAATCTCCTTACCATCGTTAACTGGAGGTAGAAGAAAAAAGAGCAGGTTAATTGGGAGACATCCATCACAATTAAAAATTCTGCCAAACACACGGAAATTTCGAGCAGTTTGAAGCAAAACTACGCTTAAAAGCACCCTCCAACTATTGGCAGTAAGTTGAGTTGGACAAAAAATAAAAAATCTAAATATGTCACAATTGAAGGGCGGTAAAGATAAAAGGAGCCCTCAATCGAACAAAGTCATATAAAGACAAGTCTTATTTTACTGAGCCTGATATGGTTGTTCATTAGGGGCTGGTACACGCGTTATGACAGTATCAGGGATACCATACCTAACCCTAAATTATCGATGGCTTTCTTTGGTTAAGTACGCATACTTGAGGATTACGCGTGCAAAGTACTCCTCTAAAAAGAGGGACTTTTGAATTCCTCCTCTCTGGGATCGCTGTGGAGGTTTTTTGTTTTCTCTTTCTTCGTACCTCTTTTTTTAGGATCCATCATGAACGGCAAGTGACTGAAATTTACCAACATGGCCTATAAGAAACATGGTAATAACCAACTCGTCCTTCACCGTAAATAAGTCTCAATGTGTGGGCGAAGTTGAACTCACGGTCAACGTAGGACATGGCTCTATTAAAAAAGAAGTCAAGACCCTCTTTATGATCTAGTACGCACCCAGATCATACCATACCATTATAGGTTGACCTTTGTTGCACAGGATGGAATCAACCTCTTGCACCTTCCGTTAGTGCATTAAGTACCCCGTCGGTGACGTTGTTGGGATTATACGAGGCAGCCACCGCACGGCTCAAACCAATTACACTGTCATAGTTGATCCTAGCAAATCGGTAAGATATCAATTAAAAGGCGAGGAGGAACCGAGCGAGAAATTATTCATTCCACCTTCGCCTGACCCAATAGACGATCCCAAAATACATGAGCCACATGGTAACAACCTAGAGGACGCACTTGCAGAAACACTAGCCTCATGGTGGACCCTTATCA
Source organism: Limnanthes douglasii subsp. nivea (assembly GCA_036936605.1). NCBI lineage: Eukaryota > Viridiplantae > Streptophyta > Magnoliopsida > Brassicales > Limnanthaceae > Limnanthes > Limnanthes douglasii. The sequence continues at coordinate 154,424,087 of JAUPFV010000001.1, forward strand.
TCGGAGCCTCTCTGGATCTAGGTTTCAAAAAATTTCTGATCGAATTACTAAAACATAACTTAAATATTTTTGCATGGGTAGCCATAGATATAGCCGGAGTCGACCCTCCTTTAGTAATATGTCACGAACTATCAATAAATAGGTATGCCAAACCCGTTCGGTAAAAGCGTAGAACCTTTTCAATCAAAAAACAAAAAGCAATAAACTACGAAGTAACCAAACTTTCCAAGGTCGGGCATATCCGCCGAGCTAGATTTCTGGTGTGGATTGAAAACCCGGTTCTTGTTAAGAAGAAAGGAGGGAAGTGGCGCATATACATTAATTTTACTGACCTGAACTAAGCTTCCCTCTACCTCGAATTGACCAGTTGGTGGACTCTGCCTCGGGTTGTGAATATATGTCGTTTATGGATGCTTACTCCGGTTACAATGAAATCTGCATGCATCAAAATGACGAGGAACAGACGGTGTTCCAAACCGAACACGGCGTATGCCGTTACACCGTCATGCCCTTCATATTGAAAAATGCAGGCTCGACTTACCAGCGCGTAATCAATCAGATCTTCAAGAACCAGCTAGGGAACTGTATGAAGGCCTATATAGACGACGTGGTTGTCAAAACCAATGCCCCAGCACAATACTTGGAAGTGGTGAGAAACGTTTTCGTAGTCCTACGTAAGGATAACTTAAAGTTGACTCGATTAAAAATTTTCTCATTAGGGAAACCACTATCTCTATCTATCAGTATCCAACTTTTTCGTTAGTGCGGTCCTCATTAGGGAAACATAGGGCGTCCAGCGTCCCATCTACTATACAGGAAAAACCTTGGTAGACGCCGAAACTTGATATCTGAACTTAGAAAAGCTCGCCTTGGGGTTAGTAGTTGCGGTGCGAAAGATGCGATCGTATTTTCAGGGCCATACAATCATTGTCTGAACGTCCTTCCCTTTGCGCAATGTACTACAAAAATTAGACGTTTTGGGACGTCTCACTAAGTGGTGAGCCGAGCTCGAAGAATATGACCTCAAATTCGAACCCCGTAAGGCGATCAAAGGGCAAGCTATAACATACTTCCTAACCAAATTTTCAACATCTCGACCGACAGATGGAGGCACCAAACTATAAAAGAAGAGCACATGTGGATATTAGAGGCCGATGTGGCGTCAAACGGCTCGAGTGGAAGAGCTAGAATCATTCTTAAATCACCAACAGACGAACAAATCAAGTAGGAAATCCAGTTTGGCTTCCCAGTAACTAACAATGTGGCGGAGTATAAAACAATTATAGACGGCATGCGATTGGCCCGTATCTGCGGCGCTACTACACTTCAAGTACGCGCAGACTCACAGTTAGTTATTAACCAAGCTACATGCACTTAGGATGCAAAATAGGAAGGTACTAGTACCGCCACTTATCTCCAACCAACCATAGTCTGTTTGGTCAAGAATCCCACCGATTGGAGACACATGTATTTAATATACTCTGAGTCTCCGAGTCTCTATATTCTAACCTAGGGTTAGGTATATATCTATTGTTTTGTATCTTTCTTCTTGATTTCTACAGCCGATGACTGTGTTTTGACAACTGTAGCCACCATATTGGTATCAGACTGAGAGTTCTTACGGCATGGGTAACGAAGGTATGCTGCCAAAGCGATCTTTTCGGGGAAAGTTCACTCTTCCGATCACCAAATCGGTCGACCGTGATAAATTCGGTCAATTCCAATCCTAGGTTGGTGAACAGATGCACTCCTTGGGAAATTAGATGAGAGACATACAAGAAGCACTACACAGGCTGTTGAACAACCAAACCAACGGATTTTGAGCTCCAGGTTCGAGCAACCAACCATCGGGATTTGAGAGAGAGACCGGCTGCGAGCGGAATCCGTTTGCTCCTCGGCGAGAACAAGGTAGGGGTCAATATTACCCAAAAAACTGTCATGAACAAGTCTTTGAGCAACCACCAGCGAGAGATTCTGATCTGAACGACAACAACCAGTGGGAATCTGGATTCAGACTGGAGATCCCAGAGTTCCAAGGGGGTCTCAAAACGGAGGATTTTTTAGATTGGATCGCCTGAGTTGAAGAAGTCCTTGATTTCAAGGAGGTTGAGGATGCAAAATAGGTACAACTAGCTGCAACTAAGTTCCGAGGCCGAGCTGCATCCTGGTGGCAACAGTTCAAGCAGACTAGATCAAGGCAAGGTAATCCAAAAATAATAACTTGGGCTAAGTTTGTGAAACACTTGAGGGCTGTGTTTTTACCTTACAACTATGCGCGTATCATGTATCATCAATTCCAAAACCTTAAACAAGGGTCAAGGACTGTTGACGAATACACTAACAAAATTTTTCAAGCTACAAAACCGTGTCGATATTACTGATTCAGCAGATCATCTAGTATCTCGCTATATAGAGGGGATAAGACGGCAGTTTCAGGACCAGATGAACATGTTCAACCCTGTGAATATGTCTGAAGCATATCAGCGCGCACTGCATCTGGAGAAAGCCCTTTCACGAAGGCCTTATGGAGGAGATACTTCCAGAACAACTCCATTGGCGTTCCCAAAAAAGACGATTCTAAGCCCTAACCCACGAGTACCAACAGCTGCTCCTATGCGTACAAGTGCTAATTTGTAGGTCCCTATTCGCGCAATTACTTCCTCACAGGTCTGGTGCTACCATTGTCATGAACTAGGGCACGTTGCTTTACACTGTCCAAAATTACGACAACGACGACAACAATCGAGGAGTCTGTTCGTTGACACTGTTGATTTTTACCTGGAGGGTGACCCACGTTTTTTATGACGAACCAGAGGATGTTGTTGATGAGGTTCCAGAGGACCAGGTTACAGGAGGAGATATTGGTCAGGCATTGGTTTTAAGGCGTATATGTCTGACGGTGAAAGCTAGAAGTGAAGGGGATGATTGGCTACAGAACAATATTTTTCAATCGACTTGTACTATTGGGGGAAAGGTATGCAAATTCGTTATTGATTCAGGGAGCTGCGAAAATGTTATCTTTGAAGAAGCGATGCAGAAACTGGCCTTGAAAACAGAAAACGACCTAAACCCCTACAAGCTTGCCTGGTCAAAGAAAGGTAGTGAGGTAAATATCTCTAGAAGATGTCTGATATATTTCTCTGTTGGTAACTATAGGGACAAAGCATGGTGCAATATCATTGGGATGGATGTGTGTCACTTGTGGTTAGGCTGATCTTGGCAATATGATAGAAGTGTCACATATGATGGTAGAAACCGCTACAGTTTCATATGGAATAATGTCAGGTTCATATTAACACCAAGTAGAGAGGTCTCCCTAAAACCTTCCCTTGCAGTATCAAAGGAGTCGGGTAAGAACTTTCTAGCTCGAAAGGCGTTTATAGAACATGCTCATAAAACAAGGATTGTCTATCTTTTGGTGGTTAAAGAATTTAGTACTGATCCATTTGCTGCTATACCTGAGCGAGTTCGACCACTATTAGCAGAATTTTCTGTTGTCTTTCCCGATACTTTACATACAGGTCTTCCTCCATTGAGATATATCCAACACCAGATTGACCTTGTTCCGGGTGCTAGCCTACCAAACCGACCAGAGCCCAAAAGAGCATGAAAAGCTCAGCAGACAGGTGGAAGAACTGTTGACGAAATGCCACATCTGTGAGAGTCTTAATCCTTGTGCGGTTCCTGCACTGTTAGCATCAAAGAATGATGGCCCAATGAGAATGTGTGTGGATAGCCGGGCTATCAAGAAAATTACAGTCAGATATCGATTTCCTATTCCTCGTCTTGATGATTTATTGGATCAATTGAATTGTGCTACTATGTTTACGAAGCTGGATTTGAAGAGCGGATATCACCATATTCGTATTTGTATCGGAGATGAGTGGAAAACAGCCTTTAAGACCCGAGAAGGTCTGTTCAAATGGATGGTAATGCCATTTGGTCTTTCTAACGCTCCTAGCACGTTCATGTGGGTTATGAACCAGGTATTTCGCCCGTTCATCGGAAAATTTCTATTGTGTACCTTGATGATATTCTTATATATAGTACCATGGAAGAGCTGCATCTCCAGCACTTACATAAAGTGTTGGTTGTTTTGAGGCGAGAGGAGTTTTATGGGGGACTCGATAAGGTTTTATTATGACAGACTCGGTCGTCTTCCTGGGGTATGTCGTGTCAAAGGATGGGTTGTCAGTGGATCAGTCGGAAGTGGAAATCGTGCGAGACTGGCCTATTCGTACTTCTATCACTAAAGTCCGCTCTTTTCACGGATCGTTCTCCTTTTACAGACGGTTCATACATAATTTCAGCACTGCTATGGCTCATATACAGAGTGTATGAAGGGCAAGACATTCTGCTGGATCCCTGAAACAACTAAGGTGTTTAAGGAAATCCAGGTAAGACTGACCACTATACCGATTCTGGTTTTATTTGACTTCTCTACCGGATTTGAACTGTATTTAGCCAACAAGGCCGCCCTGTAGCATACTTCAGCGAAACGTTAAGTGGAGCTAAACTCAACTACAGTACCTATGACAAGAAGTTCTATGCAAGTGTACGAGCTTTGAAGTACTAGAGTTCCTACTTGGCCTGCAATGACTTTGTCTTGTACACCGATCATGATGTCTTGAAGCATCTGCAGAGTCAGGAGAAAATCTCTTCCCGTCATGCACGTTGGGCAGCATTTACTCAACAATATACCTTTTCCATTAAGTATACTTCAGGAACAGTTAACCGCATAGCTGACGCACTGAGCCGGCGCAGCATGATGATTCGTATGGGAGGATAAGTTGTGAGATTCGAGATGATGAAGGATTTATTGGCTATCGATCCATATTTTCGTCCTATTCTAGAGGACGTCAGCGCAGGTTGGAGAAAATATTTTGAAGTGAGAAACGATTACCTCTTCAAATGTAATTTACTCTGTGTTCCTGAGGGCAGTTTGAGGTTACTGATTTTACAAGAGAGACACAATGAGGGGCATGGGGGTGGAGATCAAACCATTTACTTTGTATCCAGTCAGTTATTCTAGCCGCATTTGAGGCGAGATGTTATCCATTTTGTAGCTGGTTGTCGGGTTTGCCAGGTGGCAAAAGGTATATCCTCCAATGCAGGTCTATACCTACCACTCCCAATGATGAGTCCGAATTCGGAGTGCTCCCCCGGAAGGGCACCCCAAAGTAAATCTCTCAGTAAACCGGACAGGCTCCAAGAGCTTAATTCGAACAGGACTTTTGAACCGGGCAGATGACTTCGAACACTGCAAGTCAAAAGCAGTTCGAACTATGACTAAAGTACTAAAAAACCTAAACACTATCTGACTAAGCTACCTACCCATCTGCTTAAAACTCATGGGTCTTTAAACATGACCCGGGTCTATTAAACTTGACCCGAAAGCCCATAAGGGCCCAAACTACATACTATAAATACCCAACCACCAGCATTAACTATGGGTAACAAAAATTTACTGCTGCCAAGCTGCTCAATTCTCTCTCCACATTAAAAGCACTTTGAAACACCCTTAAACTCACACACACCACCGTGAAACACCCTCACGCCGCCTTAAAACTCCACTTGAAATTACCAGCCTACCCTCAGGCTACTTTTATCCTCACCAAATTGGCGACCACAGTGGGAGGCGACGGTGCCTGAATCCAATATTCAAAACCAAGTAAAGAAATTCTGTCCAAATGAATCCGGATAATCCAGAGCTTCCACCAGCTTTGCTCGAAGTGGTGGAAGAGAATGATGAGTATACTGTCCAAGAGCGCGACAGGTTAAAACTTGAGATAGAAGCCCTGAGGGCTGAAAAGGCCAAGATGGGCATGAAAGAGAAATCCAAAGCATCAGCTGCTCACCACACTGATAACCCAAGGGAGCATGAGGTTTCCAAAACTCATGTGAGCACTAAGAAGACGCATGCCAGCTCTAAAAAGTCTCACTGGTCCAAGCCTGTGGAGAGTTCTGACTCGAGTTCAGAGTCTTCGGACAGCTCTTCGGACATTGAAGGAAATGAAAAGTCCTTGTCCTCTAGTAGTGATGAGGGACGAACCAAGAAGAAACAAAAGCAAGTTAAAAAGTATTCCAGAAAAAGAGATCACCATGGAAGAATGAAAAGACATATTGGAAAAGGGTCATCTCATCACCGGAGGTATACAGACAAGATGCTGATGGATCCTTTTGCCTTCCATGATGAGCCAGGTATCTTTGCAACTCCTAATGAGGATACCGTGTTCAGTCGTGGAAGGAATTGGAGGCAGTCTCCACTGTCTTCTAAAATCCTATCCGGAAACCTCCCCAAGAGGTTTGATAGCACCAAGATGGAGAAGTACGATGGCAGTACTGATCCGGACAATCATCTGGAGCAATTCAAGAACTTCATGATGAACTTTGATGATGATGATAAACTACTCTGTAGGGCATTCTCCCAATCCTTCACGGGGAGTGCTCTGAAATGGTAGAACAGCCTGCCTCAGGGTTGTATTAAAGACTTTCATACTTTTTTGGTGGCTTTTCGGAGGCAATTCGTGGGGAGTAAGGAGCTGAAGGGCAATGGAGACACAATAATCCATTGTGCCCAAGAGCCAAATGAGTCGTTAAAGGAGTACATAAGTCGTTTTGTAAACACAAAGAATGGGTTGGTTGATTGCTTTGAACAGGTAGCAATAGCATCCCTGAGACAAGGTTTGAACCCAGGCAACCTGGCCGATTCGGTGACCAGGAAGAAAGCCATGACCTGGGGAGGATTGCTGAACCAAGTTGGCAAGCAAATAAATGTTGATGAAACGAAAAAGACCAGGGTGCACAGACAAGTGAGATCCACCCCGGTGGCACCAACTCCAAATCAAAACCAGTCCGGGAACAAAGCAAGAGAAACCGGACAGGGGCATGGAAGGGGAAAGGCTCAGTCTCAACCAGCTGCTCCTGCACAAAGTCAACAGTCTAGAAACAAAAGAGGGTCGTGGGTCCAACCGGAGTGGTTTGCAGAGCTCAAAGAAAGTGTGGCAACCATTTTCGAGAAAACAAAAGATGAAGTACACTACCGGAGACCGGCAACCTTGCAGTCTCCCAGAGAACATCGAAATAATTCCTTTTGCCAATACCATAATGATATTGGCCATACCACCGATGATTGCATAGTATTGAAACAAGAGGTACAGAACTTGATTGAAAGAGGAAAGTTGGGTGCATACGTTAAAAGAAGAGGAGGCAACAGGCCTGACAACACTCATAGGGTTGGTCCAAGCAACGCTGCCCCGGAGGGGGCTATGGTAATAGTTGAAAGGTTTGACGTGGAGTCCGAGTATTTGGATCCTGATCCAACCAGAAACAGAGTGGGTACTATTGAGGAGCGTTCTAGATCAGTCTCCGGGCTCATTAAATTCTTCGAGTCGCTGACAATCTTCGGAGGGGACACTATGACGGCTCCTACTACTTCTTCAAGAAAAAGGCATGTTCATAATTTGGCTTCCCAGCTAGAAAGGAGGCATGACATCCTATCAATCTCCAAACTCATTCCCATTCATAGTTTTCGATGAGGATGATTTGAGAGATATTGCTGGCCCTCATGAGGATGCTGTTGTCATAGGAGCATCTATAGGGGGCAATGAGATAAGGCGAATTTTGGTGGATACTGGAAGCTCTGCCAATATCCTTTTTCTAAACACTTACAAGAAAATGAGAAATCCAGCTGTGATACAAAAGTCGGACAGATCAATCGTGGGCTTCACGGGCAGCTCAGCCGATGTGATCGGGGAGTTTGAAGAAGAAGTGTTGTTGGGCAGGGGCCCTTTCAAGAAAATGGTTAGAATACTCTTCATTGTGGTGGATTGTCCCACCTGTTACAATGCTATTCTAGGGAGATCTTGGCTCTCTAGGATGCATGCAGTAGCTTCGACAGTCCATCAGTGTCTGAAATATGCTGTTCAGGGGCAGGTTGGGGTTGTCCGGAGCAGCCAAAAAGTTGCAAGAGAATGTTATGCCACTACCTTGGCTCCACGAACGCTGGGGGCAGTCCGTATAAATGACCAATAGCAGTTTGAGGGCCTTTCTGGGGGTGAGGGTGAAATTGATGACCCCAGAGAGACCCCCGGAGTGTTGATCCCAGTTGAGGAGGTTGAAACACACTGCTTAGAAGAAGGAAAAAATGTCAACATAGGATCCAAAATGCCACCGATGTTGAAAGAAGGAATGTTGAAATTCTTGAAAAACCATCAGCATGTTTTTGCTTGGTGCAATGCTTATGTTACTGGAGTTCCATGAGAGGTGATTTCCCATCACCTATCAGTCCGAAGGGATGTGGCACCAGTGGTACAAAAAAGGAGAGCTTTCTCAAAAGAAAAGGCTGATGTCATTGTACAGGAGGTTGACAGACTCACAAAGATGGGGCACATTAAAGAATCTCAGTACCCTTTGTGGACTGCCAATCCTGTCTTGGTAAAAAAGAAGAATGGTAAATGGCATATGTGCATTGACTTCATAGACCTCAATCGAGCTTGCCCAAAAGACTTGTATCCGGTTCCCCGGATAGATCAGTTAGTAGACTCTACTTCAGGGAACAAGCTACTCTCCTTCATGGATGCATTCTCCGGATACAATCAGATCCAGGTGGATCCAAAAGATCAAGAGCATACCACTTTTGTCACTGATAGAGGTTTACACTGCTACAAGGTGATGCCCTTTGGTTTGAAAAATGTCGGGGCTACTTATCAAAGGTTGGTCAATAAGGCATTTGCTGATCAAATTGGAAGAAATATGGAGGTTTACATTGACGATATGATGGTGAAAAGCGTGGATGAGCAGTTGCACTTGTCCGACCTCCAAGAGACTTTTGCCAACTTGGACAAAGTGAATTTAAAATTAAACCCTGAAAAGTGTGTGTTTGGAGTGCAGTCCGGGAAGTTCTTAGGGTATATCATAAGTGAGCATGGAATACAGCCCGACCCGGACCAACTCAATGCGTTGTTCCAAATGGAGCCTCCTCGAAACATTAAAGAAGTGCAACGTTTAACGGGGAGGTTGGCAGCCTTGAACAGATTCATCTCCAAGTCTTCGGACAGATGTGCTCCATTCTTTCAAACCTTGAAGGGTGCAAAGGGGTTTGAATGGACACCACAGTGTGATGAGGCATTCAATGAAATCAAGAAGCATCTGTCCTCTCCCAAGACCTTGTTTAAACCAGTCGATGGGGAGACTCTTTTTGTATATCTGGCTGTTTCAAGTTGTGCCATCAGTGCTGTGTTAGTAAGGGAGGTTGATGGGTATCCTCACCCAGTGTACTACATCAGCAAAATCTTGGTTGATGCTGAGAGGCGTTACTTGAAACTTGAAAAACTAGCTTTGGCTTTGGTGATAGCTGCAAGAAAAATGAGGCCCTACTTCCAGGCTCATCCTATCGTTGTCCGGACATCTTTCCCTTTAAAGAATGTCCTTCAAAAAGCAGACATTTCGAGCAGAATGACAAAGTGGTCAGTAGAGTTGGGGGACTTCGACATAGACTTCGCTCCCCGGACAGCAGTAAAAGCTCAAGCTGTGGCTGACTTTCTAGTTGAGTTCCATTCTGATAGGGATTCAGAACAACCTGCTGATTCAAAAGACAAAAAAGTGTGGATTGTCCGAACAGACGGAGGATCCAGTACCATGGGATCTGGAGCAGGAATATGTCTCACTCCCCCCTATGGGGACAACATGTTCCAAGCTATTTGTTTTGCTTTCAGGGCATCCAATAATGAGTCCGAATACGAAACAGCTATAGCTGGGTTAAAATTGGCATACATCTGTGGGGCAAAAAGGGTCAAGCTACTAAGTGACTCCCAATTGCTTGTCCACCATGCTCTAGGCCTGTCAGAGGCTAGAAAGGAGCAGTTGGTCAAGTATTTACTCCTCTTGAAAAATGAGGCCTTGAAATTTAAAGCTGTTGTCTATGAGCACATTTCCCGGACAGAGAATGAGCTAGCAGACTCATTGGCAACAATAGCGTATACGAAGTCCTATCCATGGATCCATGTGCTCGAAAGCCCTTCTATTCAACTTGATAAGGGTGAAAAAGAGGAAGTCTTTGAAATACAAGTAAACCTGCCTCAAGACTGGAGGTCTCCTCTTATGCAATATCTGTCCGATGGCATCGTGCCCTTGGATAAATCACAAGCCAGAACATTGAAACACAGGGCTCGAGGTTTTGTTATGATTAGAGAAGTCTTGTACAAAAAGTCCTATAGCAAACCTCTCTTACGCTGTTTAGGGGATCATGAGTCACAAATGGTTCTCTCTGAATTACATGATGGTGAGGGATCGGCCCATTGTGGATTTAGAGCTTTGAAAAGAAGAGTGCTTCTCTCCGGATATTATTGGCCATCAATTATGAAAGATGCTAAGGAGCTGGTCAGGAGGTGTGACCCATGTCAGAGGTACAGCAATGAAATTCATGTACCAGCCATTCCTTTGGAATCAATTTCTGAGCCCATCCCTTTTGCTCGATGGGGATTGGACTTAGTTGGGCCTCTCCCTATGGCGTCCGGAGGGCGTAAAACCATAATTGTAGCCATTGACTACTTCTGGAAGTGGATAGAAGCAGCCCCCTTGGCAGGGACAACATCAAAAGCTGTTATAAAATTCATTATGTCCAACATATGTTGCAGATTTGGTGTCCCCCAGAAAATAACAACAGACAATGGGCCACAGTTTGATAATAGAGAGATGGAGAGCTTCTGTGCCTCAAGGGGTATTCAGCACTGCTTTTCTTCACCTTTCCACCCACAGGCCAATGGGCAAGTTGAGGTGGCTAATAGAACGATACTGTCCGGTTTGAAGAAAAACTTAGAAGGGGCTGCTGGAAAGTGGCCTAGTTATCTGCAAGAAGTCCTGTGGGCCTACCGAACAACACCTGGGGCTGCAACACAAGAATCCCCCTTTGCCTTGGTCTATGGGATGGATGCAGTAGCTCCCATAGAGAAGACACTCCCCTCCTTTCGTGTTCATAACTTCTCCGGACAGGCTAATGAGATGACAATTAGAAATCAACTTGATTTAATTGAAGAAAGGCGGGTAAAAGCTCATCTTAGAATGGCACACTATCAAGGCTTGATGAGAAGCAGGTTTGCTTCTAAAGTTAAAAGAAGGGATTTTCAACCAGGGGATAAAGTATTGAGAAAAGTTTTCTTGCACACCAAGGAAAAGCTCTTCGGAAAGCTGGCCCCAACTTGGGAGGGTCTGTATACTGTGGTTGAAAGAATCAAGCGTGGGACATACTGGTTGGAAGACAAAGATGGCAGGGTTTTAACTCACCCTTGGAATATTGAACACCTTCGAATATACTTAGAATAAAGCTTATGTAAATATTTACTTGTTTAAGCATCCATGTAAATATTTAGGGGCATACCGCTTCCTCTCTTCGGCGCCGCGGAGAGCTTTCAATAAAACTTGATGCCTTCTTCAATAATTTTCTAAGTTTTTGCAAAATTCTGTTGCTTGTCATACTACCCGGACTGAAAGGTCTGAAGGCTACTTAAATTCTAGCCAGAGAGACTAAACACTCTCACAGTACAATAACTCAAAGCTACTTAAATTCTAGCTGTCTAAAGTAAGACAAATAATAAAAGAAGAAGATGGTTGAGTAAAATAAAAGCATTCATTCAACAATTTAAAGTTGCCTTGGCCTTCCAAGGACTTTTGAACAAGTTTGAGCATAGTACAAAAATCTGTCCGAATAATACGGACACCATCACAAAAAAGGTGCCTTGGCCTTCCAAGGACTTTAGTTCAAACGAAAGATAAACAAAACAAACTATAAATTAAGGTTGAGCCTTTGAAGATGGCTCACCCTCATCTTTTTTCTTCCCCTTGATGTCGCTCTTCCCCTCGACAATCTTCTTACCCTTGGGGTCAATCTCTTCCTCACCTGGACTCTCTCCGGTTTCCTCTTCATCACCGGACGACGACACATCAGTATACCATTCATCAACCATGGTCCAGTATGGGAGATCATCGTCATCTACATAGCGCCATAAGTCCCCTAGTCTCCTCTTCGGGAACTTCTCGTGAAACAGGAGGACCATATCGGACTTCACTTTTTCAATCATTAATTCTTCACTCCGTATCATCTCCCTGGCATAAGCGTTGATTTTGGCCTTGATCATGGCCTCTTGATCCTTCACCAAAGCATCTTTCTCTTCAACAGCCCGGTTTACTGCATTCTCTAAAGCAAGTTTGTCAGTGGTCAGATTGGTGACAAGCGTCTCCTTTGCTCCAGTTTCTCCTCTTGAGGCTGTCAAGTCCTTCTCCAGTCCGGACAGCTTAGCCCAGAGATCTTTTACGGTCTCTTATAAAGAAGCAACCTTTGTGTTGCTTTCATTTTGATTCTTCTTTAGCTGTTCGTTCGACTCCTTAAGCAAATCAACCTTAGTAGCAGCAGTCCTGAGGTCATCGGACAACTTCTCCTTCTCAGACTTGAGGTCCTTGATGGTGGTTGCCTGACTTCGGACTTGCCTTTCCAAAGTAAGTACTGGCTGCACGTTGCTAAGGAGGGAATGAGCTATAACGTCCCTCTCACTGGAAACCATAAAAGTCCTACCATTGAAATTCACTGTGTTGGAACTACTTGGGGGAACATATGGCCCTGCGAATTCATCTCTTGACAGGCCAAGGAAATAATCACCTAGTTCGCCAAGGCCGGTGACGTCCACTTCATCCATGTTAATCTCTCCCCTTTCGACCTCATCAGTATGGAATTCCATTGGAATCCCTTCGTTAAGATTCCCTGGGATCTCTTCGGCTAGCGTCGGATCGGTTGGGAAAGTGGGCTCTGGATCCCGGAGAGCGAGCTCTTCTCCTTGGGAAGTCTTTTTCTTTTTGACTTCCCTGTCAGCACTGTCACTTGCTTGCTTACGAGCCCGTTTGGAAGCCCTTGAAGGTTTTGGGGGATTCACTCCTTGTTTCTCGCTCTCCTGTTCTACCACCTGTAGGAGGTTTGCATCAACTTGAGCCTGGGCTGGCACCTCTGTGTTTGTTGGGGCCTCTTTCTCAGTATCCTCTGCTACTTTCCTGCCTTTCTTCTTTTTGCCCTTCATTTTACTTGGGGATTTGGCCCGGGCAGGAAGAAAGAGGGTCCCATCCAGTTCATGAGACCTTCTCAGCACGACATCTTCATCAGGTGGGGTGGAGAACTCCTCCCAGGTTAAGTCTCTTCGACCTGTGGTGTTCCACAGGTGAGACCTCGCTAGGTTCCCAGGAGTGAAGGCTTTATGAAACCGGTTCTCCCAGTTCTCTGCGGCCCAAGCGTTGAGCTTGCCACAAGTGACCTGTCCGGCCTTCAGATAGTCCCCGAACTTCTTTGGCAGCTCTGACAAAACAAAAGAAAAACTGATTAGTATAAACTTAAAGGAAAGAGAGGTTCGAACAGAAACTTAGAATAAAAACTTACGATCGCTTCTCCATATACTTCGAAGAAGGCTAGGATTCTCCCTGGTTTTGATTTTCTTGCCATTTTCCCATGAGCCACTGACAAATAAGAACTGGCTCCTCCATTTGCTCTTCGACTCCAGGAGATCATCGACAACTTTAAGATCATTCCCCATGTTGAAATGGTAGAAGGGGAACTGATGCTGTTTGCACAAGTTAGCCACAGCTGCAAACTCTTCCATAGGAAGAGGAATTCCGGATAGCCTAGACGCCATAATACATGACATCAAGGTGTACCAACCGTTGGGGCTTAGCTGTGTTGGACATAGCTTGACCAAATGAAAATAGCGCACTATCTCTGGGTCCAGTGGGAACCTAAGTCCCCAATTGAATAGCTCCGTAAAGAAGACTATCTCATTTCTTTTGCAGTCCATCGGGGTCTCTGGATTGATGGGAATTCGAATCTTTACATTCTCAGGGATCCCCCACTTAGTACGCAGTCGTCCCAGATCTTTAGTATGGATGAACGCATACTTGGTCTTTAACAGAGATAAAAGATATTTGAACTCCACCTTGTGAAAGCAGGGCCCTACTCTCCCTTCGAGGCTCTCCGGCAGGTCCGGACGCCTCAGATACAAGTCTTCTTTGCCCTTCTTGGCAACAACGATAGCAGTTTCAACCTGTCCGGAGGACTCGGACTCAAATCTAACCTCCTCAGTGGAGTCCTCCATCCTCTCCTCCATTATTGTTGGGGGAGCTTCTGTAGAAACAGCCTGGGGAGGGATGAAGCTTGGCACAGCTAATCCACCGGACTGTTGGCTCTCCGAATGTTTTCGACTTACCACCTCAGTTTGAGTTTCTGAGGTTGAAGTTTCTTTGGGAGGTAGAGGACTGCTAGCCCCCGGACCGGCCGGCTTTTCCCGGAGAGTCCTAATAGTTGCCCCGGACCCTGATTCGCTAGTGTTTTTGGAAGAAAGCCCTTTAACCAACCTAATTGGCCTTTTCATGATTAATTTGTCTGGGGAGTGGTCAGAATCGGACCCCATAGCAATAAAAGAGGATTTTTTCCTAACACTGGTGACGGTGACCCCCGGTTCGACAATAGGAATCGACTCTTGAACTGAAGAGCCAGATACTATGGGAGAGAGTGTTGATTGAAAGAGTTTCCTAGGTTTTGTACCTTTAGAAGAAGATGAACCTCTGTCAGATTCTTCGATTGAAGGGGCTGGTTTCTCGACAGGCGACGCTGGAAGCCCTGCTGCAAGTCTTTTTTCTTTTTCAACTCTTTGAGCTTTCTCCAATTCTGAGAGGTTAAGCCAACCGCCCTTAATCAGTGCTGTTCTTGCTGTGAACATAAACAACTAAGGAAATTTTGAAGTTTTAGAGAGATAAAGCTTTGGGTGAAATGGCAAAGTGAAAGAGATAGTGAGACTGTGAAAGGTGAAAAGAATTTATAGTAAATGTGAAAAACGGGTTTGATTCCTAGGAGAATCCGAAAAGTTGGGTAATGATTAAAAGACGGCGCTGATGTCATTTATGGCATTTAAAAGAGGTAACTTGTTCGAGAAAGTGGTGCAACTTTCAAGGAGAAAAAACGGCTAAAGTGACCAACCAGAGAGTGACACGTGTCCCACTAACTCTGACAAGAACCGTTTGGAATTCGTAACGTTTGGTCTGTCCGGTTCTATTCTCAACTCTCTCCGAATTGATAAACCACTTCCTGAATCAGACTGTTTTTCAGTTCTTTGACAAGGATACTTGTTCAAATACCTAAAAAAGGGGCTCCTGATGAGTCCGAATTCGGAGTGCTCCCCGGAAGGGCACCCCAAAGTAAATCTCTCCGTAAATCGGACAGGCTCCAAGAGCTTAATTCGGACAGGACTTTTGAACCGGGCAGATGACTTTGAACACTGCAAGTCAAAAGCAGTTCGAACTATGACTAAAGTACTAAAAACCCTAAACACTATCTGACTAAGCTACCTACCCATCTGCTTAAAACTCATGGGTCTTTAAACATGACCCGGGTCCATTAAACTTGACCCGAAAGCCCATAAGGGCCCAAACTACATACTATAAATACCCAACCACCAGCATTAACTATGGGTAACAAAAATTTACTGCTGCCAAGCTGCTCAATTCTCTCTCCACATTAAAAGCACTTTGAAACACCCTTAAACTCACACACACCACCGTGAAACACCCTCACGCCGCCTTAAAACTCCACTTGAAATTACCAGCCTACCCTCAGGCTACTTTTATCCTCACCACCCAATACCGGAAGGACCGTGGCGAAAAGTCAGCATGGATTTCATCTTTGGGCTGCCAAGAACACATAGAGGTAACGATTTCATTTTTGTAGTGGTTGACAGGTTGTCTAAGATGGTCCACTTCATTGCCTGCAAGAAAACCACAGATGCTGTAAATGTTGTTAATTTATACTTGCGTGAGGTCTACCGCTTACATGGTCTACCCTTGAATATCATTTCGGCTCGCGATAAGCGGTTTGTGGGGTTTTTTTTTGAGGAGTTTGTGGCGCCTCACAAACATGAAGCTGAGTTTTAGCAGCGCGTATCACCCGCAGACAGACGGCCAAACCGAGGTAACTAACGTTAGGCAACATGTTACATACAGAGGTCTCTGGGAACTTGAAAGCATGGGATTCCCGTCTTTATCACGTTGAATTCGCCTACAACAGGCACCACAAGCGCAGTATTGGGTATAGTTCCTTCATGGTAGTCTATGGTTATAACCCACGGGGTCCTATAGATATAGCTTTCCCAACGCTTGATAAGGTTCCAGCTAAGGTCGAGAACGTCATTCCTGATCTATGGGAGATCCATGAGAACACCCGCAAACACCTGGAGGAAACAACACAAAAGTACAAGATCGTAGCAGATAAGAAGCGCCGCCTGGTGGAGTTTGTAATAGAGGACTGTTTATGGGCTGTTTTGACCAGGGATAGCTATCCTGCACACGAGTACAACAAGTTGGCTGCAAGGTATATCCTCTAATGCAGGTCTATACCTACCACTCCCAATACCGGAAGGACCGTGGCGAAAAGTCAGCATGGATTTCATCTTTGGGCTGCCAAGAACACATAGAGGTAACGATTTCATTTTTGTAGTGGTTGACAGGTTGTCTAAGATGGTCCACTTCATTGCCTGCAAGAAAACCACAGATGCTGTAAATGTTGTTAATTTATACTTGCGTGAGGTCTACCGCTTACATGGTCTACCCTTGAATATCGTTTCTACTCGCGATAAGCGGTTTGTGGGCTTTTTTTTTGAGGAGTTTGTGGCTCCTCACAAACATGAAGCTGAGTTTTAGCAGCGCGTATCACCCGCAGACAGACGGCCAAACCGAGGTAACTAACGTTAGGCAACATGTTACACACAGAGGTCTCTGGGAACTTGAAAGCATGGGATTCCCGTCTTTATCACGTTGAATTCGCCTACAACAGGCACCACAAGCGCAGTATTGGGTATAGTTCCTTCATGGTAGTCTATGGTTATAACCCACGGGGTCCTATAGATATAGCTTTCCCAACGCTTGATAAGGTTCCAGCTAAGGTCGAGAACGTCATTCCTGATCTATGGGAGATCCATGAGAACACCCGCAAACACCTGGAGGAAACAACACAAAAGTACAAGATCGTAGCAGATAAGAAGCGCCGCCTGGTGGAGTTTGTAATAGAGGACTGTTTATGGGCTGTTTTGACCAGGGATAGCTATCCTGCACACGAGTACAACAAGTTGGCTGCAAGGTATATCCTCTAATGCAGGTCTATACCTACCACTCCCAATACCGGAAGGACCGTGGCGAAAAGTCAGCATGGATTTCATCTTTGGGCTGCCAAGAACACATAGAGGTAACGATTTCATTTTTGTAGTGGTTGACAGGTTGTCTAAGATGGTCCACTTCATTGCCTGCAAGAAAACCACAGATGATGTAAATGTTGTTAATTTATACTTGCGTGAGGTCTACCGCTTACATGGTCTACCCTTGAATATCGTTTCTACTCGCGATAAGCGGTTTGTGGGCTTTTTTTTGAGGAGTTTGTGGCTCCTCACAAACATGAAGCTGAGTTTTAGCAGCGCGTATCACCCGCAGACAGACGGCCAAACCGAGGTAACTAACGTTAGGCAACATGTTACACACAGAGGTCTCTGGGAACTTGAAAGCATGGGATTCCCGTCTTTATCACGTTGAATTCGCCTACAACAGGCACCACAAGCACAGTATTGGGTATAGTCCCTTCATGGTAGTCTATGGTTATAACCCACGGGGTCCTATAGATATAGCTTTCCCAACGCTTGATAAGGTTCCAGCTAAGGTCGAGAACGTCATTCCTGATCTATGGGAGATCCATGAGAACACCCGCAAACACCTGGAGGAAACAACACAAAAGTACAAGATCGTAGCAGATAAGAAGCGCCGCCTGGTGGAGTTTGTAATAGAGGACTGTTTATGGGCTGTTTTGACCAGGGATAGCTATCCTGCACACGAGTACAACAAGTTGGCTGCAAGGTATATCCTCCAATGCAGGTCTATACCTACCACTCCCAATACCGGAAGGACCGTGGCGAAAAGTCAGCATGGATTTCATCTTTGGGCTGCCAAGAACACATAGAGGTAACGATTTCATTTTTGTAGTGGTTGACAGGTTGTCTAAGATGGTCCACTTCATTGCCTGCAAGAAAACCACAGATGTTGTAAATGTTGTTAATTTATACTTGCGTGAGGTCTACCGCTTACATGGTCTACCCTTGAATATCGTTTCTGCTCGCGATAAGCGGTTTGTGGGGTTTTTTTTTGAGGAGTTTGTGGCGCCTCACAAACATGAAGCTGAGTTTTAGCAGCGCGTATCACCCGCAGACAGACGGCCAAACCGAGGTAACTAACGTTAGGCAACATGTTACACACAGAGGTCTCTGGGAACTTGAAAGCATGGGATTCCTGTCTTTATCACGTTGAATTCGCCTACAACAGGCACCACAAGCGCAGTATTGGGTATAGTCCCTTCATGGTAGTCTATGGTTATAACCCACGGGGTCCTATAGATATAGCTTTCCCAACGCTTGATAAGGTTCCAGCTAAGGTCGAGAACATCATTCATGATCTATGGGAGATCCATGAGAACACCCGCAAACACCTGGAGGAAACAACACAAAAGTACAAGATCGTAGCAGATAAGAAGCGCCGCCTGGTGGAGTTTGTAATAGAGGACTGTTTATGGGCTGTTTTGACCAGGGATAGCTATCCTGCACACGAGTACAACAAGTTGGCTCCAAGGTATATCCTCCAATGCAGGTCTATACCTACCACTCCCAATACCGGAAGGACCGTGGCGAAAAGTCAGCATGGATTTCATCTTTGGGCTGCCAGGAACACATAGAGGTAACGATTTCATTTTTGTAGTGGTTGACAGGTTGTCTAAGATGGTCCACTTCATTGCCTGCAAGAAAACCACAGATGCTGTAAATGTTGTTAATTTATACTTGCGTGAGGTCTACCGCTTACATGGTCTACCCTTGAATATCGTTTCTGCTCGCGATAAGCGGTTTGTGGGGTTTTTTTTTTAGGAGTTTGTGGCGCCTCACAAACATGAAGCTGAGTTTTAGCAGCGCGTATCACCCGCAGACAGACGGCCAAACCGAGGTAACTAACGTTAGGCAACATGTTACACAGAGGTCTCTGGGAACTTGAAAGCATGGGATTCCCGTCTTTATCACGTTGAATTCGCCTACAACAGGCACCACAAGCGCAGTATTGGGTATAGTCCCTTCATGGTAGTCTATGGTTATAACCCACGGGGTCCTATAGATATAGCTTTCCCAACGCTTGATAAGGTTCCAGCTAAGGTCGAGAACGTCATTCCTGATCTATGGGAAATCCATGAGAACACCCGCAAACACCTGGAGGAAACAACACAAAAGTACAAGATCGTAGCAGATAAGAAGCGCCGCCTGGTGGAGCTTGTAATAGAGGACTGTTTATGGGCTGTTTTGACCAGGGATAGCTATCTTGCACACGAGTACAACAAGTTGGCTGCAAGGAAGGTGGGTCCATTTGAAATTATTGAAACGATTAATCCCAATGCATACAAGTTGAAGCTACCCAGCCACATGTAGACCCATAACGTTTTCAACGTGAAGCACCTGGTTCCATTTACCGCTGCTGCTAAGGACGATAAAACTGAGAATTCGCGGGAGAATTCTTCCGAAGAAGGAGAGGATGATGTAGTTGCACGAGCCAATGGCTATATGGCCCTTTTGGACAAACAGAAACGGGCTTTATTTGGGGCCCAAGTATCAGAATTAGGCGTTGAGACCACTCAAATCAAACGCGTCGAGAAGCCCAACAATTTCCGAAAGCATCACTATGTGATGAAGTTCAGGCCCTAAATTCCATCGTTTAAACCCTCGTTTTGCTATTTTAATGAATTTTCTACATTTTCCTATTATTATTTTTTTGGATTTTATTAAAATACTTAACCAGCTCCAATCGCTTTGAAATTGGGCTGAGACTTTGATGAATAAAAATTGAAATCTTTTGCCTCAGACCCTAGGGTTTCGAGCACTTTTATAAAAGGCTCTCAAACCCTAGTTTTGCCTCAGACTTTGATGAATAAAAATTGAAATCTTTCTCTCAGTCTCTGAGTCTCTTATATTATAACCTAGGGTTAGGTATATATCTATTGTTTTGTATCTTTCTTCTTGATTTCTATAGCCGACGATTATGTTTCGACAGCAGTCGCCACCACTTTAACCTGAGGACCTTTGGAGCCTCTCTATCCACTTCGACCTCGGGGCCTTTAGCTAAATCTATTAGCTTTCCAGCAGTGGAGGCTGTCCATCTGTGTTATCCTCTAGCGAGCCATCAACCTTCTCCTTGTCTACTAACACCATCTTCCGTTTGGAAAATGGCACTGCATCGGTCACTACCTTGCTTTTTTGTTAAAGGACAATCATCCCTATTTTTTTCACCTTCTTCACAGGGGGCGCACCCTCTCTTCCTTATGATCCACCCCTCTGCAATCTCAGTCAAGGCCACCACTGGTCCCTAACCTGCAACTTCTTCAGTGTTATCCCTTCCCTCAGGGGTAAATGATGATCCGCTTGCCTCTTGTACCCTTCTCCTTTGAGGTACCGCCAGTCTGAGTAGGACATATACCAACAAAACTATAGAAATCCCTGATCAAAGTAGGACATATACCAACAAAACTATAGAAATCCCTGATCAAAGTAGAATGAGGGAGGCACAATCTCCAGTCGAAGACAGTGGTGTAAGGCCGACATCCTGTACAAGGCGCTCTAACTATCACATCATCGGGCATTATGTATATAAACTTAAACTTATTAAATGAACCCTCGGTTATATACCCATATTTAGGGGTTATTTTAGCGAACTACTCCTCCAAATATTGGGAGCTTTCGTAATGAGAGTTTCCAACTACACCAGTCTTTTTCTTCATCGTTTTCTTTGGCGCCATGGTTCGACCGACTGCAATGACCTAAGATCAGTCGTAAAAATCAAGGTATTATCCTATCCTAAGTTGGTTCAGTTTCACTGTGAAGAAAGCCCCCCTATAGCAAACATCTTAAGATCGTACCCACATATATGTTTCCCACACCCTAAATGATGTACAAAATTTTACTTCTAAAAGGACATACGAACAAAATCAATAAATCAAAACGTAGCAAACATACCTATAAAGTAAAAAAATCCCTGGATCCTCCTTCTTGAAAGTGAAATACAGGAATGTACAAGCAAAAATAGAAGCCTTTTGGGGTTCTATTCATAGATAAAAAACAAGAGAATACCAAGTTTTAGAAAGAAACACTAAAAAATTCCTTGTGACATTTCTTTTTATCTCCCTTCAAATTCCAGCCATGTGGGCCAGCCACTCAACCGTCAAAATCCACTAGTCTAAAATAGCACGCCATTTATAATACACCCGTGAGATCACGTGTTGTCATATCAAACTGCCTCATCAACCGAACACACCTTTCTTTATATCGAATCCACTCACAATTTTTATTCCATTAACCAACTTTTACTTAGTTAGTCAATAGACTATGGGGGAGCCCTGATTAGGTTAGTAATATCCATACCAGTATCATAAAGAAAGATGTGAATAAGGCCCAAAGCAATTTAGACAAGTCCGACCGAGTATAAATATTAGATTGATGACATACAATTGTATCTTCTTCTTGAATCAATAAAGTTACTATTTTGGCAAATACTTGTTAAGTTTTTCACGTTAACAGATTATTTGGATGGCGGTGTCGCGCGTATCAGTACTATGAATTTACATGATATACATGATTACATCTTGTTCATGTTTGGTTGTACCTTATTCACCAACACAAGCCAAAAGACCATACATGTAGATTTTCTCCTATATGTACAGCTCATTGATAGGCTTGGTAACATAGCATGAGGTGTATGTGTGCTGGCATAGATTTATAGTGGTTTAGGATTAGTTTCAAATATGTCATTGAAGTGTCTGATTAGTTTCTCTGGATTGTTAGATTGATATATCTACGATCAGGTCATATATTTTTTTTTCTTTTTTTTAATAGTTCCTATAGTCTATAAATTTCAAAGATTGTAAGCTAGTTTCCCAAAAAACTAACAGGGAAAAATGTTTGGCTAAAGTCTTACTACCGCGACGTCCTTACCGCTTAAGAGGATAAAATGTAAGTAGTTTTATTTAACAACTGTTAATTTTAACTCCACTCGTTAATTTCTTACAAAGTTATGTATTTATTTGTTTTGCAGATTTTGTTTAACCTTTTGTTGACACAAAATAGGTGTTTCCAAATCAAGAGATTGAGTTATTTCATAATCTTATTCGGATTATGAATACGATTAAAGTATATATGTGGGATCAAGTGATGCAAAAATTTAGTTGGATATTTAGAGAAGTCACTCGATCCTACTGCACCCCAAACTAGTATTTAGAAAGAAGATAATTTACGGTATTGTTGTAACACGCGGGATTGGGAAAACTAGCGGTCGCATTTGTATGTCATCGATAGGTATACACGAACTTTAACGGGAAGTAGTAGGACGACAATGCCTCAGTACGTATCTTATGTTGAAAAGTACGAATGGTTTCACATCGCTCCATATATCCTTGATAATTGTTATGTTGTTGAGGTGATTCATACGATAAATTGTATTCGACCTGTTAACGATAGCCTGTAAGAGGTTGTCAATTTCACGAAGAGAGTGCTATAAATCACAAGTCTTTAGCTCCTTATCATCCTAACTATCTTGTTATTATGTTTGTTTTCTCAGTGACGTACTTTGTCTTTCGAGAACTATTGTCGCACGTGCTGTTGGCGTTGTTGTTTTGTTTCGTGAAGTTGCATAACATAATATTTTGTTTTGCCGATGGACGTGTATGTTATATAACTCAAATTTGATTATTTATGTTTCACTTTTGCATTGTATTGATCTTGTTAAAAACTTATGTTGTTGTTTTTTGTGATTCCAAAATCTATATGGAGGGTTCATTACAATTGACTAAACTTGCGTTACTCGTCCCATCAATTAGAAAACTTCACATCGGTGGGTCAAAAATTTCTCACTCGCGAAAGCCAAATATGTCGCCACTTACCAAGTTCCCAATGAAGTAATGAGGATTAAATATCCATTCAAAAAATGGTCTGAGCATGGATGGAATTATCTGTCACCATAGATGCGCCTTTAACGTCTACTATGTCAACTATCTATTTATTTTTGGTTGCTTGCATTTATATTTCTAATTATGTAGTGTTCTAAATTATGTGAACTAATGAATGATGTTTTTATTTTAAAATTAACGTTATCATAATCTTCAAGACATACAAGTTTTTATTGTGGGAAATTGTACGTAGATTATAATGCCAAAGTTTTTAAACAAAAGCGGCTAAAGTAGTTACTTCGAGACTACAGATTTCAATTTTTTTATATCTCTTACAACGAGCATAAATCGGTAATACCCAAATCTTCCGCATCTGATGAACGCAATTTTAGGAAACAAGAAGGTATCCTTGCACATAGGGCATTAGTCACAGTGTAAAGCTATAAAATGAAAACATAAAAAATACAATGGGATATCTAAAAGTTTGAATGTTTGATGAAATGAAATACTTACGGTAATAAAGTGGTTGGTATTGACCCGACCAAATTCGATTTCCAATCGGTTTGACATCGAAGGGGGTGCACCTCTTTACAATAGAAAAGAGAAACTAGCATCAACGGTATTCGATTGTCTAAAGAAATGGAGTATGCAGTTAAACATAGATACTATCCGAAGAACGGGATCTCATTTTTGTAAAACTAATTACAAAATCTAACTCTTATTTAGACAATCATCCTAAGTACGAATGACCTTCACTTAATTTTTTAGTCTCATGATTGTGAACCTCGCATAAGACCAGCACCACAAATCATCATTTATCATATTTTCTCTAAGCGAAAAATGACATCCTCATTTCTTGGTCTGATAGGCTTCTTCTTAAGATCCTTTGGTTCTACCAGCTTTGTGTACTATCCGGATCTTTCGCATACAAACATTAGTCTAGGAGATTTTCGGCTTTTTTCATCGTTGTGATGTTATAATATAACTACAAACCCATTGTCCATTTCGGTAAGCTTAACCGAATCGACCAATTGTTGTTGTGTGTAGTTGGATTTGGTGTTGAACAAATGACTATAATCAACAAACCAAGGCTTCTCTATTATTAATCCGGATTTATTAACGTTCTTCTCATACATATCCAAAATTTAATCATGAAAATCATAATTTAATGGTTCGTAGCTAACTTGGGTTCAACGAACAGACGATATAAAATTTCTACCCCGCTAGTTAGGTTTCCTACTGTTGGTGCAAAACTTCCACCCTGCCAGTTTGGGTAGCAAATCACAAAAGCCATTATTAAATTTTATTTAACACACCCCCCGGTAGGGCGACGCATCGCAACCTTTGGGGACAAAACGTAACCACCAGCAGTGCCAACAACAATAAGTCGTTTCTAATTATTAGCAACTACAACATAATATGTCAACGATATCCTACTTTCCCATCACATAGCCAACCTTTCTTGCAGTAAAATTTTAGCGTTGCTAATTCCTACTTTCAGTGTCATCAATGGTGGTTTATATGCGGTAAATAAGCTTGCCATACAGGATTTATTGATTCTTTCAACTGGAGCTTCATCCTTCGAAGAAGCCATGAAAATAAGTGTTGAAGTATGTCGCAACTCTCTCGCATGTGCGTAGGCAGCATAGTTGAACGCTCTCAAATGCCTCAGCTTAAATTTATCTCCAGTCCAAGCCTCTTGAGGACAAATGAGCTTAACTGTCGTAGATGGACTCCTATTGATTATATATGCAGCCATAATCACAGTTTCTTCCCACAACCTTCTGCACATTCCAGCTGTTAAAAGCATACACTTAACATTTTCTAGCAATGTTTGGTTCATTCTTTTAGAAATTTCATTATGTTGGGGAGTCCCACTTATGGGTTGATGTCTAGAAATGCCAAATTTTGCACACTAGCTAGTAAACTATTTATTCTCACATTCCAAGCCATTATTAGTCTGAAGCTTCTTTAGCACATTGGCGATTGGATTATCTACCAATATGTTCGAGGTCACAAAATAATAGAATTCATTATCATTTGTCTTCAAAAGTATAATCCATACTTTTCAAGAATAATCATCAATCAACGACATAAAGTACTTTGCACCGTCTATAATAGGTTCACATACCAGATTCCAAAGGTCTGAATGAACATAATCAAGAACTTTATTGGTTGTCTTGTTGTTAGGTAGAAATGTTACCCTCTTGCTCCTACCCAATACATAGTTTTCACAAAATCTCAACTTCTGAAATGCATTACCATCAAACAACACATATTTCGTTAGTTCACCAAGTCCATTCTAACTTAAATATCTCAGCTGAAGATGTCATAACCCGATAGAGTATTTATCTGTACTAAACACTCATTTTACCACTACAAAGCCTTCAAGAAATAAAACCTTGTTGGTCTTATAGAATTTCATCACAACAAGTGATCCTTACAAAATATTTAATTCGTTGTCTCCATCCTTATATGTAAACTTGTATTCATCTAACATCCCAATAGAAAACAGGTTTATTTCACTTTGGGCATGTACCTCAAATTATTAATAACTCTCTCAATTTTATAGATAATTTGATCCGTCTGGTCCCAATCCCTTTGACGTCACAGGATTTGTTATTGTCGATGATGACCCTTCCACCATCAAGAATTCTAAAGTATTCAAACCAATACTTATTAGAAGTCATATGTAATAATGAAACCAAATCCAGGATATATTTATTTTTGGTACCTACAAGTATAAGAAGTTATTAACCTTCAGCTTACTCACAATCATCATACAACATTTCTTTATCTCTGGTTTTAGTTTTCTGATAGTTGTTGTCATTTATTTCTCTATCTAGTTTTTTACTCATATGTTATTTTTTCTTGTATACCCAACACATTACTTTATAACCAATTGCAAGACCCTTGGACTTCGACTGAGAGTTTCCTCACCTCTTACTTGAAGCTCTCTTTCCTAGCCTTTCCTTTGCACTCAGTTCATTCCCTTCAGAGTCAACCCTTGAGAATAGTCTTTATTTGAAGATCTTATTTAGTTCAAAGTGATCTTCGCTTCAGATATCATAAACGAGTGTTTGCCATCGAGCATTGTGTCTCCAAAATATTCATACATCTTTAACAGAGATTACTAGGATGATTTCTTGGTCATCTTCCTCTACCTTTATACCAACTGCATTCAAGTCGAGTATGATTATGTTGTAATCGTCTAGGTGGTTTCAGATCTCTCTGCTACTATCTATAGAAAATGTGAAAACCGTTTCTTGAGATATAATCATTTAACTCTCTAGAGGTAAAGTTGGTGAGTATTATTACTAATGAATGGGTATTTTTGGGCAAAAACTTTATTTAATAGGATATTAATTTCAAGACTATAGGGTAGAGAGATAAAAGAGGTGGGTAGTAACTATTAATTTCTCTAGAAAAGTCCAATCTCTTAAATGAAGTTGGTTGGGGTATTTATACTTGTTTTATGACCCAAGAGTTGTTCGGGTCGGAATTTGGATTCGGATCAGGCTTTAAAGCCCAAAACAAAAACTAGTCAACATACAGCTGAATCATAGTCCACTTAGTTTTACTATTCATAAAAAGTTTAATGTAGAAGATGCTAGAATTACCCCTTCAGATTAGGCACTTCTAAAATTATCCAACCCTATCGGTAGCCCCTTTAGGTCTTTCAAAAAGGTTTTTGGAAGATATAACTTTTCAAATAAAAGACTGCAATTGGATACAAGGTGTATTTGGGAGAGATTTTATTTAAGGATAAAATTTTAGATTGGATCCGAAGCACTTTCTCCTTTATGAGAAAGAACCCAACGGTCAGAATTTTGATTAATGTTGTTTTTATTTACACGTGTCAGTTCTTGGTTCGATCTTTTAGCCGTTTTTCGTTCTTGGTACTTGTACCTGTTTTGAAAAACTTAATTATGGTGTATTCAATGGCCCCCAATCATCACTAAATTTTTTTATCTCCCCTATGTAAATCACTCAAGTGTTTTTTACCTTTATATAACACTGTTTTACTGTTTCTTTTTTTAGAACAGGAAAACTTTCCAGAGAGAGAAAACTTTGAAGTTGCAATTTTGTTTTAAGTTTAAGAGTTTATATGTTCACAGCTAGAACTGTTATAATCAAAGGAGGTTGGATAAATTTTTCTGAGTTGGAAATATCAAGAAAGGAAGCAAGAACCGTTGCTAGAATTCCTCCTTCTTCTGGTGTAGTGATTAGCCAGACAATACCAGAGTCGGACAAGAGTTCATCCTCATCCAGAACCTCAGTAATTCGAAAGTGATTCGATATTAGGCATCCTCACCTTTCCTCTGGTAGTCCAAACTGATATGGTATCTCCAGTATTCTCGGACGTCTCAACTTGTTGAAAAATCTATCCTCTATGAAGATGTATCATATTTTTTGATGTAATTGATGAGTTAAGATTTCACCTTAGTGAATTTCTATAAGAGTAGTATAGAGAGAGAAAGAGTTAGAGGTTTTAGAAAGAGAAAGTTCAAGTACAAATGAGTTCAACAGAAAAAGTGTTCAACCTTTTTATTAGAGTAGCCTTGTCCTTTATATAGAGGAGCTAAGACTTAGTCTTAAAGTGGAATCTGTTACAAAAAAGGACAAATTGTTATTTAGTCCTTAATAATTATACATAATCACAAATATTCTCTAAAACTTATATTACATGTAATTTAAGGACTAAACTTATATTATTTACAATTTAATCCTCAAAATCCTACTTTCATATCAGTAATAATAAGGAAAATAATAGGAATAATAAATTAAACACCCATGATAATATTTAATATGGTTCAGATTGTGAATAAATTCTACATCCATGAGTAACGAACACTATGTTATTTTTATCAACCTAAGTTTACAAGAAGACTTCCAAACATTAAACACTCAATAACTCTACTATGTTATAAAACTTTTTTGTTTGCTTACAAAGAAACATGAATCTCATAATGCATATTCAAGTGTCTTCTCATATGTCAACTATAACCAAAGCTATAAGCTTTTTATTTTATAAAATTAGATCCTATTTATTACTAATAAGAATATAGACTCACCTCTCAAGTCACTCGTCTCACCACACTTTGAAATACTATATTGCTGATTTTGTTGATAAAATTTACAAGTAAAGCCCTAGTTTCACTTGAGATCTGATGGTTCAAATAAAACCTTAATACGTCAGACACTCCACATTAAATATTAATGAATAATTATAATAAATCCATAATTCAATAGATGTTCCATATTAAATCCCTTTAATCAACACTTGTAATAAATCTCTAACATAATAGGCATTCCAGATTAAATCTCTTAATCAAGGGTTGAGATTTAGAATCATACTTTAAATTCTATAAGCCCAATCTGAAACCATTATCAGAACACAAATGTATTGTAACTTTGACCTATGTAGTTTTAACACATGTAGCTTCGATAAAATTCTTCGAATGAGAGAATCGACAATATCCTTTGGCTCAGTATCTACTCATTTGACTCAAGTATTTCACATAGTAGAAACAACCATAATATTTTTGGCCAAGCTTGCGCATAGGTTCCAGCAAATGTCTTTGCACCTAAATCATAGCCACAATTATATCTTAAGATAATCCAATCATTTGCGTTTATACATGTCTTAAGCTGATCCACCTTTGGCCCATGTAGTCCTTTGCTAGTACATTTGTTGACAAGTTAATTCTAGCATACAACTAACAAATTATATAATGCTAATGTAAATATATTTTTATTTAGTTTGAAATTATAACTCATAATGAAATATAAAAATTTCCAAATTGGTGTGAGAGCCAATGGTAAATGTAATAGGTCAATTTTAGCGATCATAACTGATGAAGGAGAATTATGATAACAGAACATTCAAGTGAAAGGTATTATATGATCTCAATAACCGTAAAGAGGTGGTCAAATAAAGTCTCGAATAACCAATAAATACCAAAGGGTCAAATAATACATTACAAGAGACACAATCTAAGGATAACGTGTCACTATACATGTTGTTCTAAGTCATTGACGAGTGAGGGTTAAAGAAGATTATCGGTGAAAATTCATTAAAATAAGCCTTGGATATTTTATAAAAAGTTCAAAATTTTGATTTTTTTTTCAAGAAAGTGCATCGCTAAACTATTCATAACAAGCTTTAGAGCATAAATATGAAAGATGTGGAAGTTTTATATGACGATATCATGTGTGTACAAATCGTGGTAAACAAAATAATTCGTAATGATGAAGCAATAACCGATGCATGAGTTGTGGAGAATATTTTGAGATATTTAATCGATAATTTTGAAAACATTATGTGCGCAATATGATAATAAAAAAAATATTGCGATGCTTATAGTTGACCATCTTGTTGGTTCTCTTCAGGCATACAAACAACGTAAGAAGAAGAAAAAAACTACATAAAAAAATTAAAAAAAATATGACAATTAAAGATGAAAATTTACTCAATTATCAAAGTCTACAAGGTAGAGAGAGTGACCATAAAAGTTGTAATCACAACTGTAGTTAAGATTAATACAAGAAGAAAGAGTAGATGAGTTAACCAGAATGACATCAAATAGGTGGCTAAACACATTCTAACATTGAGTGATACAAGTTTCATAAGTATGGTCATTGCGTAAATAATTACTACTCTGAAAATTGTTATAGATATGGTACAATAAGATATCTTACAAAATATTTGTGAGTTAATGTTAACAAAGAGAGGGAGGTCACAACTCGTTAAATGAGTAGAAAAAAGAACACTGAGATAGTTTCAATTGTGAATGATATATATATATTATGATTTTAGTTAAATGTTGTTAAGGCAATTTTTTTTGTTTCTTTATCACTGTCATGATCAACTACATTGTTTTGAAGCATATTATAAGTTGTTAAGTCCTAATTTGTTTCCTACCCAAAAAAATAGACATTTTACAAACATGAACCTCCAGTTCAGTTTTCTAACACCTCCGAGCAAAAGCTATCATCAAAGGTGAATACTTTTAGGATTTTACCGAGTAAAGATGAAGCCGAGTAGATGTAGCCATCAAGCATATGCATAACGACGAAACTGATCAAACTCGTTTATCGTGTTCGAGTGACTAAGGAAAGAGTTTTAACTAAATCATTATTGGTTAACTAGTTAACGCATAACGGCTATAGTAATGATCAAAATTTTAGGGCCATTGTCGTTAATATGAGTCTATGTGCACAATTAGTGGAATTATACAATAAGTAGCAGTTTGAAACTGTTATAAAATAATATAAATAGGTAGACAATTCGTGAATAATGTATATTTTCTTCTTTGATAAAAAAATTCTATTTAGCATTATATTTGTTATATTTTCCCATAACATTTTGGCACCGTCTGTGGGAACGTCTAATAAAAACACTCAGTAGTGAGATTTTCTAACCATGGTAGTAACAAGATCAGGGATCAAAAGGGAAGTTCCGGAACGGAATGAGGCAACAGATCACTGACGAAATACGGTGAATCAATCGGATGGGAAGATTCAGCTGCCTCCTGTCACTACCACAAATCGAGATTTAGTGGAGGCAACTCGCATTGAAGCAGGCTCTCGGGCTGGTCAGCCAACATTCACTATCGGACCAGAGATTATACCACTCGCCCCTAAAAATATTGTGGGCCCAGCTTTGCAGGAAGTAGCGGGCGGTAACCCGGCAGTCACGCCAACATTCCAACAGTTAGAGCAACAGCTTCCACACCTACAACAGGAACAACATAGGGTAGCATCTGAGTGAGATGTTAGGGACCAGGCCACACACGCTACCATAGCGGAACTGAACGATGTACTGCACGCATTGACGGCCAAGGTGCGGGCGGTATCGATCTGGGCCAGATGCTTGTCGTGCTAACCGAGGGGATTTCTCGTCCAAATGCAAGGATAAAGGAGAAAGAGAATAGGAAAATGGTGACAAAAGACCTTTGAAGGGATAGGAACCGCGGCTAGATGGGAAAACCTATACTCTAAAAAGGGCTTAGGATAACAAGGACGTGCAATACGATCAAGTACGACCAAGAATATTCATCTATGTTCTTAAAGAGTCTCCGTTCATGGAGAAGATTCTCAAAGCCTAGTTCCTCAGAAAGTTTGACCCATTCAGAATAGAAGTGTATGATGGTCAGGGGATCCAAAGAGGCATCAGGAGCAGTTATGTAATATTATGATGGTGTAAACCCGGATGATGTTATGATATGCCGAGCCATGTCTATGACTCTTAAAGGTAACACGATCGACTGGTTTAGAAATCTTCCTAAGGGATCTATTTATGATTTTGCAGGTTTGTGGAAAACCTTCCGAGAAAGATTCGTGGAAAACAAAGAAACTTTGACGCAAATGAGACTTAATTGTGGACATCTACCAAAGATAAGGTGAGTCGTTAAAAAGATATGTTAAGCGTTTGTCTACAGTATGGATGGTTTGCCAGGTTTAGAAGAGAACATGGTGGTCGCCTCCTTCAAGAGAGGCCTCAATCTACGAGGTGAACTTTATGCTGATCTAATCAAATTCCCAGTGGAGAAGATGAGAGATTTGCTAGCCCGAGCAGATCAGTTCATCAGAGTAGACGATGCTAGAAAATGAGATTTGCCGGAAAGGCATGCTTCTGATCTGAAAGGAGGATTGTATAACAGAAAAATGATAGATAATGGGCCTCACCGAGAGAATTCTCGTCGACCAACACATTATGATAATTTGTCCAGACTGTTTACCCCGTTAACCAAGACCATCTCAGTTATTTATGATCGAACAAAGGGAAGAACAAGATAGCAGCCTCTCGAGTTATGAGTGCACCTGGTTATATGAGATCAAGCAGACACTTCTGCTCCTACCAAAATGACCATGGTCATCTGACTGATGAATATTGGCAGCTGAAAGAGAAAATTCAAATATTGATAGACAACTGTGAGCTCATCCAGTTCGTTAAATAGCAATATCGTCATCGCCAATCCAAGCAAAAGGACAAACCTCGACCAGTCAACGAAGAGAGACCTTATGAAGATAAGTAGATAAATGCCAGGAAATAACAACAGCTACTTACCATTACTGGAGGATATACTGAGGTAGTCAACAACTCAATATCTAACAAAAGAGCAAGAGCCAATCACGAAGTATAGGCGGTCGAAGCTTCATTTTGCCACAATTACCGAGATTATGTTGTTGACCTTACATTTAATGATGATGATGATTTAAGATAGGTCACCACGCCACATGAGGATGCATTAACGGTAAACGTGGAAATTTGAGGAATAATTTTTACTCAGCTCTTAGTCGATGGAGGCAGTTCAGCCAATATCATCTTCAAAGCCAGCTCTGATCGAATACAAGAAGTTCCTCCCTACAAACCCACCCATCGAACTCTGGTAGAATATGAAGGCAATGTGTCTCAATGTGTGGGGGAGTTCGAGCTCATGGTCAAAGTCGGTTATGGGGCCACTAAGAAAGAGCTTAAGACGTTGTTCATGATCTCTGATGCCTGTATCTCTTACCACGCGATCATTGGATGGCCATGGTTACATTGGACGGATTCCATCCCATGCAGTTTCACACAATGTATCAAATACCCGGTTGGGAATGTTGTTGGAAACATTAGAGGCAGTTAATGAACTGCTAGGACTTGTTATGTAGTTATGGTTGATCCAACCAAGCCTCTCTGATAACAATTAATTGGTGAGGGGTGCGTAAAGAAGAAATCATAACATTACATTCACCTGATCCTATAGATGACCCTATAGAAACCGAGCAGCCTGACGCAGATCCTCCAGATTCATTTGAGAAGTTGGAGGCAGAGGGCCGCACATTGCGACTAGGTAACCATTTTAATCCCACTGATAAACATCTTTTACTTGACATGTTAGTAAGAAACTTGGATATTTTTGTTTGAGACGCTAGTGATGTGCTAGGGGTTGACCCGTCTATAATTTGCCACGAATTAGCAATTGATACATGTGTCAAGCCCGTGCGACATAAGAGATGTTCAATTTATGTTGAGAATAATGAGGCCATAAGTGTTGAGGTAGATAAGTTATCTCGGCTCGGGCATACTTGACGAGATCGGTATCCGGTATGGGTCGCAAAACCAGTGTTAGTAAAAAATAAAGACGGTCAATGGCGCATGTGCATTGATTTCACATATCTGAATCAAGCGTGCCTAAAAGAAACTTTTCATCTGCCTCGTATCGATCATTTGGTAGATTTAGCATCGGAGTGCGAGTTTATTTTATTCATGGATGTGTACTCTGGCTACAATCAGATTCTCCTCAACCCGTCCGATGAGGAGCACACGACGTTCTAAACCGAGCGTGACCTATAATGTTATATTGTGATGTTGTTTAGCTTAAAGAATGCAGACTCCATATACCAGCATCTTGTGAATTCAAAGATCACTTAGGATAACATATGAAGGTGTATATCGATGACATGATTGTCAAAACGCACACAACAGATAAGCAGTTTGAGATACTCCAAATCGTATTCAACCTGCTACGAGCAGATTTAATTTAAAGATCAACCCTGTGAAATGCTCTTTCGTCGTACACAACGGTAAATACTTGGGGTATATAGTTAGTAAGAAGGGCATTGAAGCTGACCCTACCCAGTTGCAAGCAGTCATACATATGGAACTACAAAAAAATATCAAAGAGGTCCAATGTCTGATGGGACACCTAACAGCATTGTCCTATCTTATATCAAGAGCCTCCGACAAAAGTTACCTTTTTTAATGTCCTTCGAGGTGCTAAAAATTTGCATGGACTAAGGAGTGCAATACAGCCTTCTAGGCATTGAAGAACTATCTCACATCACCAAAAGTACAATATGCCCCGGTGGCAGGTGAGCCTTTGTTCTTATACTTATATTTTTCACCTTTCTCATTTATTATAGTGTTAATAAGGAAACAAGAGGGTATT
The DNA here is from genome assembly GCA_036936605.1 of Limnanthes douglasii subsp. nivea. NCBI lineage: Eukaryota > Viridiplantae > Streptophyta > Magnoliopsida > Brassicales > Limnanthaceae > Limnanthes > Limnanthes douglasii. Next base: position 154,458,056 of record JAUPFV010000001.1, read on the forward strand.
CAGCGACCCACATATGGGGCATCGATCTAGTAGGACCACTCCCTATGGAAACTGGAAAACGTCTATTTTTTGTGATAGTTGGTGATGATAAAAACTAAATATATCGTAGTTTAGGAAGTTATTTATTTTGTGTGGTATTAAAATTTTCGTAGAGAGTGGAGATGGAATAGAGATACTTGTATTTATTAGAAAGATAAAAAAAGTCAAATCCATTTAATGTTGTTTGTTGAACTATTTATAGTCTTTGTAGAGCCATATGTCATTTGGGTCGGGTCATATGTTTGGGTTATTCTCACGAGCCCCCAAGCTCATAAGTAAATGTACTAGTAATCTAGCTGAGTCATAAAGCATATCGTGTATTCATCCAATTTAACGGTGTGGTATGAACCGCCCTTCTAAGTGAAATCCAACCCTATTTACTATTTTTTACCTCCAATATAATTCGACCCTATTGGTAGCCATTTTAGCTCTTTCTAAAGTACTTCGGGAGAGCTAACACGTTAAAGAATTTTTTAACCACGTTTGAAGGATATATCTCAAGACTTTTTTTATTGAAAGGTCACAAATTTAGTGGACCTACTGAATGGTTTTACCTTTGGTAATTGAATCTAATACTAAAAGAAAAGAAAGCAACTATATTTAATAACGCTCTTTAATTATTACTGTCGGTTCCTTTTCCCTAGTAAAACACTCAACTATTTCTTCATCCCCTTTATAAGAGTAATAATTTTTCACTGTTTCTATTTATAGAGAGAGAAACAATTCTACAATTTTAGAAATCTTTCAATTCAAACTTCATCTTCTTCTATCTTTCTTATCGTTAATTGCTTCTTTTCAATATTTTTTAAAGTTTGTATGTTCACAGCAAGGACTACGTTAATTAAAGCAGGTTGGCCCAATCTATCCGGATTGGAAGGAGAGAAGAGACAAGCTAGAATTGCTGTCGAATTACCTGCTTCATCAGGTGGAGTGATTGTGACCGAAATCTCAATAAAAGATAGAATTTCCTCATCTACCAAACCCCAGATAATTTTTAAACCTAACCGTCTATCCCAATCGTCTATATCTCCTAATCCAACTATCCGATCAACTAAAATACCCTCAACAAAATAATTTAGCAGTCATAAACTTTCTTCAACCTTTATTGCCATGAGATCGGACGTTGGGGAAACTACTTCTCGTAGAGTTACCAGACTTTTCTAAGGCTAAGAAAACTTTATTCATTGGGTAAGGAAATGGAAAATCCAACTGAAATTGCTACTGGTACTAGCAATCCCCCCCAACAAATTCCAACCACAAGAGAAGCTATCACAAGTGAGCTTCCTCCAGAAGATATTTTAGGAACAAATCCCACAGTTTTGTTAAATGAGCCCCCTTGTATTGAGGAAGAAAAACCAGGTACTCAACCTAGGGAATCAATAGAGAAAAGACCACAAATGATAGAAGAGAATATCGATGATAGTGATGAAGACACCCTTTGAAAAACATCGGGTCAAAGTGGGGACACCCAGAAAGTAACACAAGAGAAGAAAGGTAAGGTTGTTCTGTTGGAATTCCGAACTACTTTCTGAGTGTCTCGTTAAGTGAGTTGGGCCCAATTTTTCTAAAGTTAGTGTAAAGTATCTATTGGATTTACAAAGGATATCATATATGTATCTTCATCCATCCGAACTGGATAAGATTCGAGAAAAAAAAATATGAGGATTTCCTTAATCGATCAAAGTATGGCTACCTCTGCCTGAAGATACTTCGATAGAGTGCAAGGCTGGAGAGTTGGTTCTTTATACTGAGGTACTCAACTGGGGTCTTCGGTTTACTTTGGACCCAGAAATAGTGAGGTACTTCCATTTTATAAAATTGTGTCCCAACAAACTAAGCCCTAACGCCTGGTTTACACTGTTAGCTAGCATCATAACTTTGAGGTTATCTAAAATTCTGATTCCTATGGAGCAGCTGACTGTTGTGGCCGGTTTGTGTCGGAATGGTAATATTCATTTTTATTATTGCAATACGGGAAATGATTATAAATTGATTGATGACTTGCTAGAAGTTGTTAAGCCTTGAAGGAATCAGCTATTTTTTATTAGTGGCTCTTGAAAACGGCAGAAAAATAAAATCTAAACGAATTCCAAATATGCTAACAAGATATTTGAAAAGCTTAGGTAAGTGTTTCAAGGATTATTTTTTTTTCATATTTTGGCGTTATTATCTCTCACTTAGGATTGAAGTGTTCTCAAAGCTTTTTTCACAACATTTGGAAGATAGAAAAGCAACTTTTACCAAGTTGAATCAATGGGCCACTGAAAAATGGTCAACTGGATTTTTCAATTGCTTTACTCCAGGAAACATGGTGAAAGCCCACTTATCGAGGATAAGTTCTCTCTGTGAGCTTTCTTGGGAACAGTTTACCACTCTTCCTCGGTCCTCTATAATTTTTAGAATGACTGAGGAGGCTGATGGAAAACTTTATCTACCAACTAGGAATAAGGTTCTTAGTCAACGTGACAAGAACAAGAAGAAGAAAAAGACGAAAGATGGTCCATCTCAAGCTATTCCGGAACTAGGGAGTGTGGGGCCTTCAGATGAAATCAACACAACTCTGTAAAAGTTGTTGCAATCACGGTAGGAGAGACTGAGAAACCATCAGACTTTCTAATTGCTGAAAAGAAAAGGCGTCAAAAAAGGAATAAAGAGGGTCGTGATACAACAGAAGTGAAGACAAAAACAACTACAATCAGTTCAGAGATCATTCTCTTATCCGAAGTCCTTTCTTCCATCACCCATATAGAGGTTCCTTCTCAAGAAGAGATGTCTATTAATCCTCCTTCTACAGTACTTTCTACTGATGACATGCCATCATTTGAAGGTGATGACCAGCTGGACAACATAAGAAACTTTAATTTCAAATATTTTGAAAAGGCCTTACCTCAATCTACCACCGTTGCCAATGTTGTGACGCATGATGGGGACTCTTTTGAAGTGTCCAAAGAACATGATAAACTGGTCCATGCGGTATTAGACCACATAAGGCCCATTGTTGATTTGGAGAGTCAAGTAAGATCTCAAGTCAACAATATGGTCTCCATTCGAGACAAAAAATCAAAGTTTGAAGAACTATGTCGAGGCAGAGAAAAACAAAGTTGAAAATTTGGATAAATAAATGAAGATCCTCGACAAAGAGCTAGTTCAAGCCAAATCTGATCATGATCAAATGTAGACTAACTATACCGACTTGCAGTCATTCCATTCTAAGGAAATCGGTTATTTAAAATAGAAGTAGACTAAAGACAAATACACTACTCACCATTTATCTGAAGAGAAGACGAAGCGGGAAAATCTTATTAAGAAGAAACAAGATGAAATTGTTTATCTCAAAAAGACAACATCGGATTTGTTTCACTTGGTCAATGGATCATTCGAATGTTTTAATATATTTTAACATTAATATCCAACCTTGTTTAAGTATGTTTTATTTAAAGGTGATCTAAACTAAATTTTAATCTAATCAAGTTATTCGAAGGGTCGGACACCTCATTAAAACCTCTCCGTGCCACCAGGGTAGGAAAGAGTATGCCCCTTAATATTTATAGTGAGCTAGAACAAAGTAAATATGTACAAGATACGTTTATTCTAATTATAACCTTAGATGCTCAACATTCCAAGGGTGCTTCAAGAGGTTGCATTCTTTGTTTAAGAGCTTGTATGTTCATTGCTTGATCTTTTCATATACAATGTATGGTCCTTCCTAATTTGGAGCCATCTTTTCGAACCTTGCTTTCCTTGGTATCCAAAAATACTTTTCTTAGAACTTTATCTCCCACTTGAAAGTTTCTTCTTCTAACTTTAGATGCGTACTTGCATCTCATAAGGCCTTGGTAGTGAATGGTCCTTAAGTGAGCCTATATTCTCTTTTCCTCAATCAGATCCAACTAAGCCCTTACTGCCACCTCATTATTCTCTTTCGAATAATTCTGAATTCTAAAAGATGGAAGAGTAGCTTCTATAGGTGTAATTTTATCCATTCTATAACCTAAAGCGAATGAAGACTCTTGAGTAGCTGTATGGGTAGTAGTTTGGTAGACCCATAGTACTTTTTCTAGATAATTTGGCCATTTCCCAAGTTCTTTTTCAAACCTATTAAAATCGTTCGGTTTTGGCTACCTCAACTTGTTCATTGGTTTGGGATGAAACAGAGAGGATAAAAAATGATGAACTCCTCTTGATGTACAAAACACTTCCTCTTAATACTCATGGGAATGCCAAATTTGCAGCATTTGTTAGAAATAATAAAATTTATCACTGGTTTAGATGTTGTCCCTGATAATGGTGCAGCTTCTACCAACTTTGAAAAGTATTCTATTGCTAAAATGATAGCGCGACAACCCCCCAGAAGCCAGAAGCCATTGGAAGTGGTCCGACTAGATCAAGTCCCTATCTGTCAAATGGTACCGCTTCAGATACAGATTTCATGGGTATTTCGAGTACATGGATTGCATTTTTGTACTCTTAACAAGGATCGCATATTCTCACCAAATCTCTAGCATATACCATAATTGAAAGGCAATAGTACCATGCTAACAATTCTCTTATAGTCAAAGCTTTGTAGACGCAATGTGTCGATCTTTCCCCATCATGCATTTCTGATAGGACACTTTGAGATTCGTTGGATCCGAGGCAACGCAATAAGGGCTTGCTGATGGATTTTTTTATAAAGAACCCGTCTTAGATCCACAAGCCCATGAGCTTTATATTTTACCTTTTTGGCTTAATCTTTGTCTTGAGGTAAGGCTCCATTAGTGATAAACTATTGGATTTCACTTATCCAATCTTGAGAAGTTATAGTAGATATATGCAAATTTTCTTCCATTATCTTTTATTTTTAGAATTTATGACTATGGAAGGACATTCTTATATAAGGATCCATCGATACGCTTTGGAGTAGGCTATAGTGGCTAGGGAATCAACCATTGAATTTTCTGATTTTGGGACATGATCATACTTAACATGTTTAAAATTGGTTAAGATCTTTTTTAATACCTTTAAATACTTTACCAAGTGATCTTTCCTGGTTTCAGACTGCCCTTGTGCTTAATGAATTTCTAACTGTAAATTGCTTAACAATCAGATTCTTTTGGTGCCACATATCTGAGCCAATCTCAATCCCGCTATTGTCGCTTCATAATTAGATTCATTGTTAGATGCTCTGAAACTAAAACGTATTATTTGGTACATTGAATCCCCAAATGGGGAGATTAGGCAAATACCAGCACCATATCCCATTGTACTAGGTCCACCATCAGTTTGGATTACCCATTCTTTCTCAGGCTTACTCGTTTGAGCTTCTTCATGAGGCCTTTTAAAGTGAAATTTAACTAAAAAATCAGCCACAACTTGAGCTTTGATTGCAATTCAAGGTGAGCAGTCAATATCATATTCTCTAATCTCAACTGACTACTTGGTCATTCGTCACGATATATATGTTTTATGTAACACATTCTTCAAGGGATAAGAAGTTTGAACTGTGATAGAACGTGCTTGAAAATATGGCCTTATTTTTCTGGCTGCTGACCAATGCCAAGGCTAATTTCTCCAACTTTAAGTATCTTTTCTCAGCCTCAAACAAGCTCAAGCTTATATAATAAACATAACGGGGATAGTTATCAATTTCTCGCACCAATATTGCACTCACAACATAGTCCCATGCTGCTGAATGCATATAAAGTCTTTCCCCATCTATAGGTTTAAATCACGTTTAGGTGAAGATAGATGTCGCTTGATTTCAAGGAACGCTTGGTCAAAATTTGGGGACCAATTCGAATCTTTGGCATTTGTTAGTCTTTTTCTCACGCAAGTATACGTGGTCAGATAGTAGCAAGTAATAAGTAAATAAGATCGTTCCCGCAAAGACCAGGTGTATATGACAAGAATTTACTTATGCAGCAACGTATGATTATTAGACTAATGCTTGAACAAGTATAAAGTTTGGGTGAATGATTATAACTAAGCAAATTAACTAACGAGTTTAATTATGCGAGAGAAAACATAGAACCCTAACTTCATTGTTTATTTTACTCAGAGTATTATGATACTTAACCAATATGTATGATAACACCGATTACTAATCAGATAACACGAAATCAGTATACGCTACCTCTCAGTACACGTAAACCAAACCACTTAAACAGCCACAAAAGAGATAGCAGTTAAGCAGACACCGCTTGCATGAAAATCCTATATGTCTATACGAATTGAAGTACATTTGGTTTTAAGCACAAGTTATCTATTTCGATTAAATAGGGTAATATGATATGGTTAGTGACATATTACGAATCATGAACAATCACAATACGAATCATTCAAGAACCTATGCTAGTATGGCAAGTTCTAAACCCTTAAATCTACTTTCGCATTCATTAAACATTAAAAAACTAGATATTCGCAACGCATCTAACAATAAGCACAACTATATTAGGTAACCGATAAATGTATCTCACAAATCAATCAAGCAGTCAAGCCATAAGTATTATTCAAACAAATCCGTTAGAGTTCAATGACAACGATTAGTTCATAATCGAACGAATCATCATCATAGGCTCAAAAGTTAACATAGCTCTAAGACGAATGTAAATAGATGAATAAGCGTTTAGAGAATGTCAAACCGAACAATAACCACCAAGTATTGCATGATGGAAATAATCCGTAAACTACCGATCGAAAAACAACAAAAAAGAAGTAGTTGTCACCTGTCTCGAGCAATACATAAACTACCGATCAAAAACCCCGTAGCCGTTACCTCAACTGCCGATCGAAAACGGCAGTAACTGCCACCTGCTGCCCCTCTTTCGTGGTTTGTCTCCTGCCGAAACTGCTGATCGAAAACCCAAAGCAGCTGTCACCTGCCTCCTGCCGAAAGAAAACCTCTTCCTCTCTGTTTGCTTTCTTCGTTCTATGTAATACCAAGTAGTCAATTGCGTTTTGTCTTCTTTTTCTCTCGCTTTGTATTATGCAGCTTACAAACCTAAAACGGTACCCAATTCCGATTTTTCTTCTTTGTTTTGTATTCTGCCGTAAACCAAGTCAGTAGCCAATTCTGTTTTCTCTTCCTACTATCTCTATTCTGCAGAATACCCAAAAGTCCCGAACCTCGTTTCCCTCTTTCTCTTTTTATATTCTGTTCTAATCAAAAAACCCTAAAGAGCCCATTCCTTTTCTACTGGGCCGCGGTATTGCTGAGGGTATATCTCTGAGTTTACAGCCCAAGGTACAGGCCCCATTCCAGGAGAGAAGAAGGTAATGTATAAAGCTAATCATAAAACCGTAAACCATCTGTGAAGTCCACAATTTCTTCCAAATGCAAGATTTGAACTATCCCCATGTAGGCTGTGAAAACTGAGATGTAAAATACAGGTCTTTCGCACCTGCTGGTGGGGTGCTTAGTTCTTTCACTTTTTCCTTGTTTTGTTGAAACAAGGCTCAAGACTTGTACTGCTCGGCAAAGTTCATTCCAAGTTTCACTTCCGCCGATACTGAACTCACTTCAAGCATCCACGTTGCCAGATTGTATTTTTCCTTGATCTTTGTGACTCCGGGGATCGCCTCAAAGTATTCAATTATCTTGTGGGAGTGGAGACCCAACGGACCAGCATATATCACGTGGCCTCCTCTCTTCATCAACAAGAGCTCATCAAAAGCTTCAAATATATCAATACTGGGCTGGTGAATTATACAGACAACAGTTTGGCCCGTGTCCACAGTGTTCCTCACTACTCTCATTACAATTGCAACTGCTCTAGCATCAAGTTCAGTTGTCGGTTCGTCCATGAAAATGATGGAAGGATTCGCAACAAGCTCCACAGAAATAGTCAATCTCTTTCTTTGATTAGTTGATAACCCAGTTACACTTGGTAAACCCACTATGGCATCTCTTAAATTCTCCAATTCCACCAATTCCATTACTTGATCCACAAAACCATTTTTTTGTTGGTTGCTGACTTCTTTTGGAAGTCGGAGGAAAGCTGGGTAGATCAAAGATTCTCGTATAGTTACTTGAGGAGAGTGAATGTCATTTTGTTCACAATAGCTGGAAATTCTTGCAAAAGTTTCTTATTTCTTAGGAAACCCGGATATTCTGATATCTCCTTCTATATATCCACCTGTCTTTCTTCCAGTCCAACATGAAATGGTGCTTTGACCCTTAAATCCAACATAAAGTCACCGAGAAGTAGTGAAATGCCATCGACGAGCATCCTACAAGAATGAATGAAAACCACGTTAAAACACAACGAATACTTGAGAACCGACGACGATTTTAAGAATAATGGAAGCGTAATAAGTGACATGAAATGCACTTATCAACAATTCTTAAGACTTGAAAAAACTAAGCACATTTGTCTGACGATCTTGAAATGAACCTGTTTAATGTTGTTAACCTTCATGTCAATATTTGAACTTATTTATTAGTCCGAGATCGATCCATGGCCAACAAAGCATTCAATTAGTACGGGTCAGCTTGAATCCATGTCTCATTTATGATATAACCCAAAAATTTATCGGATCGGACACCAAACGTGTATTTTTCAGGGTTTAACTTCAAGTTGACGGCTTCCAAGTTAGAAAAGGTTTCTTGGAGATCGGAGATGTGATCCTCCTCTTTATGGTTTTTAACCGTTATATCATCGATATAAACTTCTACATTTCTTCTAATTTGGTTGGCAAATGCCTTATTAACCAACCGCTGATAAGTGGCTCCAATATTCTTCTACCCAAAAGGCATTACCTTGTAACAATGAAGCCCCTTGTCAGTGATGAAAGTAGTGTGATCTTGATTGTTCGGATCCATTTGTATATAATTAAACCCGAAAAAGCATCCATGAAAGATAACAACTTATTTTCGAATGTGGAGTCTACCAATTGATCGATCTGAGGCACATGAAATTGATCTTTAGGACAAGCTCTGTTAAGATCCGTAAAGTCGATACACATATGTCATTTTCTATTTTCTTCTTGACAAGAACTGGATTAGCAGTCCAAAGTGAGAACTGGGATTCTTTAATATGCCCTCCCTTAGTCAACCGATCCACTTCCTGAGATATAGCTTCTGATTTTTCTTTAGAATAATCCCTTCTTCTTTGGACTATCAGACCCGCATCAGATCTAACAGGCAGTTTATGGCTGATAACACTTACATCCTCTTTGCACCAAATAAACACATGTAAATTGTTAGATAAAAAGAATAATAATTTATACTTCAATCCTAAAGGTAATTTGGATCTCACCCTGATGTTTATTCCTTCTGCCAGTTGATGAATTTTAACTTCTTCAATTGGTATCATAACATTATGAGCCTTCATTGGATCATTTATTTCATTTAAATTCACAGAAGACTCTACTAATTGCTATTCTTTCCCAATTTTTACTACTTCCAATATTTTAGAGCGAGAGAAGTGACATAACATTCCCTTGCCAGTTTTTTACTACTTTGGACGATGCATACTTGACCTCCCACGACATATTTCAAACATTGGTGAACAGTAGATGCTACTATATGCATCACGGACAGCCAAGACCTACCGATATTGTATTGTATGACATCGGACAATCAACTACTATAAATAAAACCCTTACCACTTTCTTGAATGTTCAATTCCCTAACAAATCTTCATTCAAACACTCCAATTACATCCGCAGAGCTACCACTAAACCCTACTATAGTTATTTTTTAATGTTAAGTAACCAAAGGATATTTCATTTGTTTATAGGTTGATAAGAATAAAATATTTATCGAATGCTTGTGTCAATCAAGATTTTTCATATTTTATTGCCTTCAATCGATGCTCTTATCACCACAACATCTTCATAAGGGCCCGCAATTTCCCTTAGGGCATGCTCATCAAATAAAATAAAATAAGCAGGGTTTTGATAAAGATATGTGGACATTTTCCCTTCTAACTGGGTCGTTAGACTATTCACGTGTTTTTTTATGGAGAAACTTGATGGTGCAGTTACAACATCTCCCCCAAAATGGTTAAAGATTCAAAGTAGCTGCACAGATCAGATACCGTTTTTGTTTTTTCTATTATCACCCCAACTTGATCTCGATCTGGATCATGGTCTAAGTACCCTGAATCTACATCAAAGTTTTTCACAATTACCATAACATTCTCTTGTTTAGATGTTTCTATACTTTGCCTTTAAAACATTTGGTGATGTGACATGGATTGTACTTGCACTAGGTTGGGCACACGTATTAATTTGCATGTTGTCCCCTTGTTTTTTAACAAAAACAAAAAAACTTCACTCTTTGAATCAAGGCTTGCACTTTTTGTTTCAGAGCAATACAATCCTACGTATCATGGCCCACATCATTGTGGTATCTACAAAAATGAGTGTTCCTATTTTCTCTAGGGGATTGAATTGGTGTTAGCCTTCAAAAATGCACATCATTCTTGGTTTTATCATATACGGTGGCTACATTTTCATCTAACTTGACAAACCATTTAGGTTGGACCCACTGTATATTCCTTGGTCTAGACTTGTTGCCCCTGACTCGATTGACTTTGTCTAGGCCGATGCGATCCCTATCCGGATTCCTTAGGACGATAATTGATTGTAGCTTGAGACTAAGTTGTGTCTTATGGGATAAAAATTGTGGGAACATATCTATTCTAGCGTGGTACTCTAGATTTTTTAGTTTATTCCGCTATAATTTGCTTGTCGACCTGATTATATAATCCTCCATAGGTCATTGATTTCTTCAGGGTAACTGAATCAACCAAATCGCCCCACATTAAACCATGTCTTAAAGAGGAGATAACTACTTGCTCAAAAAAAAATCATACAATCCATTATTTGTGTTCACAAAACGACTGATGTAATTTTTTAAGGACTTGTTTGGTTCTTGTGCGCAATGAATGATGGTATCACTGTTACCTTTGAGCTCTTTAATTCCCACAAACCACCTTCAGAACGCCATCCATAATATATCGAAGTTTTTTATAGATCCTTGTGGCAAACTGTTATATCACTTAAATGCACTTCTCTTCAAAGTTTGCAAGAAGGTGTGACACAATAGTTTATCATCATCATCATCATCGAAATTTGTCATGAAAGTTTTACACTATTTGAGGTGATTATCAGGATCTTGGTAGCAATCATATTTCTCCATTTTAGAGCTATTAAACTTCCTAGGTAGATGCCCATAAAGAATTTTTGAAGACAAAAGTGACTGTCTTCAATTGTGTCATCGACTAAACATATGAAACTCATCACGAGTGACAAAGATACATGGTTCGGACTTGACGATAAATTGATCACTTAACAAATGCTCAAACTATAATATGCAGATTCTTTCACTTTGCCTTGATTTTTTTTCCTTCCTTTTCTATTTCTATCCCTTTTTTTAGTAACCTCTCTTTTTTCTTCTAACGGCCATGGTCACTACTTGATGAGGAAGAAGAAATATTTGAGTCAGATTTTTTGGTTGAGTTTCCAACAGAATCTGATGTGTTTAACAACTGCTTACCCCCAATGTTCCTTTTTTATACCTTTACGAGCTTTAAGGGACTGATTACTTTCATCTGGCTTGTGGGTGTTATCTGGCTCATCAGAACCATGAAATTCAACAGGATACTTCCCATTTAGCTCTTTGTCTGCTTGTCTTTGAGCCTTTAAAGCTTCAATCTCAGCCCTCAACTGATCACACTTATCTTGCATGATATGTCTTTATTCTGTGTTATGATTCACATGCGAAGTGTTAGCATGCTTATTATCATTTATTATCCTCTCATTCCAAAGAGGGGGATAGATTTGCATGTCAGGATCCATACCTCAAAAGAATTATGATGTACGATCTACAAGTGTGATTCTGAATAATGTTATCCAGACACCTCACTCTCCCATTATGGTCTCCAATTTGGTGATGATAAAAACTAAACATAGGTTACTTTAGAAAGTTATTTAGTTTGTGTAGTATTAAACTTTTGGTAGAAAGTGGAGAGAGAACAAAGATGTTTGTATTTATTAAAAAGAGAAAAAACTTCAACCCATTTAATGTCGTTTGCTAAACTATTTATAGTGTTTTTAGATCCATGGGTCATTCGAGTCAGGTTATAGGTTGGGTTTCTTCTCACGAGCCCCCGGTCTCATAAGCAAAACAACTAGGCATCTAGTTGAGTCATGAAGCATGCTACTTATTCATCTAATCTAATAGTATGGTGTAAACTACCCTTCTAAGAGAAATCCCGACCTTATTTACTGTTTTTTACCTCTAATATAATCTGACCCTATTAGTAGCGGTAAACTATTTTAGTAAATGGGTAGAAGCCAAAGCTCTCTCTTGTACTCGAGCTTAGGAAATTTACAATTTTAGTCACCATCAAATTTTGGTTAGGTTTGAAATCTCTTAAATCATGATGACGGACAATGGCCCCCAATTCCAAAATACTATGGTCACAATATTTTGTAAGCGTTATGAGATCAACCAGCACTTCTCCACCCCCTACTACCCTCAGGCGAATGGGCAGGTAGAAGTCATCAATCGAACTGTTTTGGATAAGATAAAAAAAGAAACTTGAGGGCGCTAAGGGAAAATGGCCAGATAAACTAACTCAGGTCCTATACGCATATCGATCTACCCCACGAACCACGACATGTGAAACTCCCTTCGCCCTTATTTATGGCAGTGAAGCCGTTGTACCAACAAAAATTATTATCCCAAGTCATCGGATCACCAGCTATGATAAATTTAGCAATGCTACCAACCAAGCAAACAGTGTGGACCTCATAGAAGAGCGACATGATCAAGCATGTGTGCAAGAATAGTATTACTGAAGCCTGATGAGAGGCTGCCTCAATGCACACCTTTAACCCCTTAGTCTGCAAGTAGGGGACATGGTTATGAATAAGATTTTCCAAGGATCCGGTGATAAAGCAACTGGAAAGTTAGGACCAAATTAGGAAAAGGCTTACACCATCATTTCCACGGGATACAGTGGAGCATACCGCCATGCAATGTAGAGGGCCACACTTGGATACCCTTGGAATATCAGTCACTTAAAATTGTATAGCCAGAAGTTTTAATTTAGAGATGCACTTTTTCCCCCATGATGGCGCAATAGGTTTTTTAATAAGGCATCGTACTTCTAAATATTTACTTTAATGAAATTTTACTATTTTTGCCAACAAATGTGTTTGTTTTAAGCTTTCTTCGTCCTTACAATTGCGAATGGGTCAATGACCACGCCTACGAGCTATGCAAGGGGCCATATTGAGCCCAGACCATTGAGTCCATTAATGTGAATGGGCTAATTGGCCATGCTTACGGGCTACGTAAGGGCCATACTGAGCCTAATACTTTGTATCGAGTATTAATAAGCGACTGATCTAGTATCAATCTCTTGATGGGCCGCATAATTTTTAAAACGGTCGCGTCGTGAATAAGCTGAGGATCAAGTCTCACTCAAAGCTACACAATGAACCATACTGAGTTCGACCTTGTAGGGATCTATTATAGCGTGACATAATTATTAAACACATGTCTTGCCATCAAGCCAGGTCTCTAATAAACAAAACAAAAGGGAAACTAAGGAAAAAACTAATGCACTTTACCATCTAAAAAACACATAACATACATCATTATTTTCACTCCTACAACACACAAATTAAAACGTTTTAGTATTTAACTTGTAAAATAAATTAAGCATCGGGTATTACAGACATGGTATCACTCCCCACAGCTACAACATCAACTAAGGGATTCTCCAGAAGCTTTTGCTCCAAACTCACTGCAGATATCAGGGTGGACCCCTTGCCCAACTCTTTTTGTGAATGAGCTAACACAGAAGTAGATGTGCTCCCCACTTATGGTCGCCTCTCAACATAAAAAAAATTCTAAAGACCCCAACTTCATTCTTGGGTTAAGTGTCAGAAGCTCAGGTAACATCTTTTGTTGATGCTTCGCCATCATCCCCATGGCAACATCCATGCCCTGTCTCTCGCGCTCCTCCCAATCAGCCTCTACCTTCTTGAATAATTCATTGTGTTGATGCTCCATATTTATCTTTAGGTCATTAATAGTGACCATCAACTTCCCATTATCCACTATTAGCCCTGCAATACATTCAGTTTGCTCCTCCGCACTCTCAGTTTGTGTTATATTCTGCAACAGCAGACCAACACTTTGGGACATCAATTCATCATTCTTCTTGATAAGCCCATTATTATGAGTTATCAACACCGTATTACTAGTGGTATGCTATCTACATTTTTCCTCGCATAAATCTCGAGCACCCTTGATGGAGGTCAATTCACAACAAAGTTCGTCCTTTTCTTGACACTTTATCATTTCACGCTTTGGTGAAACCATATGCATTTTTAAACCGAGAAAGCTCGGTGGTTATGCCTTTTACCGACTCGAAGAACATCGCATCAGACTTCCACTTCTCCATAATCTGGAAGTCAGCACTCGAGATGCGTTGGTAGTATAATACAACAAAATTGTGGTGCATCTGCATTCACAACAAGGTTAAGACGCTGCTTTTATTTACTTTTAAATAATTTATAATATACAATTTAGCATCATGTACCGGGATGGTGAGCTCCAACTACTATTGTAATATTTTTCTCATTGGTATATTGTCGTAAAATGACAAATCTGGGCATCGTTTGAGCTGCTCGAACATAAGCATCAACTAGTACAATATCACAATATTCGAAAGAGGGAGTTCATCAGTTACTTTATTACATCGGGTTCTCTCGCTCTCTTTCTCCTTTGTAGGCATGAGCTATGCCTTCACGATATTTACAAATGATGATCCCATGCACGCTCTTTGCACAAAATTATAAGAGGGTCACACACCTGAGGTCTTAACAAAATTCTCCATCATTTGAGCTATCTTCTTCAGAATTTTTTTTTTCTGCTCTTCTCCTCCACTAGTTTTACTAGTATGACTCGTCTGCCAATCCACCCGAGCATCATCTAATAGTTTTACCTCAAGGGCCTTCTCTTTGTTAGGCTCCACTTCAGAAATCGGTGCCCCTGTATCTTTCTTTTCTGCCACCTGACCTCTAATTCATCCATCAACTGTAGTTTTCGTTGCGACAACAGAACCGCGTTCACAATCACATGAGTTCCTTTTAGAGGTGGACACAAGTCATGCTTCTTCCTAAGAGCGTCGAATATATTACCTTACCACTTCATCTCCAGATTAGGCAACATTATCCTTCTGCTGGCTCCCATCGCCAGCATCATGAATACTTAACATCTCTCATTCTATATCATTATGCCCTCAAAGAGGCGATGCATCTTCTGTATCCCTCACCTTTTGACTTTGGGAACTGCCAGGAATACCCCAATACTATTACAGTTGCGGTATCTCTGCTTCATCAACGCCCATAGCCGCTCCGTTGTCGCCATTTTTCCACTACCAGCCATTGTTACTTTTCCGTATTTTGCAGTATCCAGTTCAGGAATGCATCATAACCTAGCTTTTAAATAATTTATTTGCGTGAACAACCGAGATGTCTCCTGAAACTACGTTGAGCTAGCCAAATCTGATAATTTGATTAAATGATTTATAGCTCCTTCTGATGTCTCGTCTTTGCACCACTCCTGGTGCTTCCCTTCACCTATAAAATTAACCATATTTAATTAACGATAATATTTGATCAGTCAGGCTAAAAATTATAAAATATTTCCTTCTTACACTTGGCTTTCCACCATAATTGTAATTGAAGATTTATGACAGCATTTTCATGCTCTCAATTCCCCGACACGAATACAAATGTGTTTTTCAATTCTTATCCGAAATTGGAAGTTCAAATATTTTTGTCACCCTAGTCAGTTGAGTATAAAAAATTGGACTTCGCTAACTTGGTTACATCTACAACGAAGAGTAAGTCTGCCAGACATACCGAAATGGCTAATAACCAAGAACTCTACATAACATTAAGCAAGACCCTCTATCCGTTAGCGGAGCACAATTTTACATCAAAATGACTTTTTATGTCAGAAACATCGTTTCACGCGCGCCGCCTTTTTGTTTCCATGTGTCATGTTACCAATGGCACTTACTCATTTCTATGTGATAAATATAATAATACAAGGTACACACAGTAAGTAATTCAAAAGAGACTTTGCTTATCTCCTCTGCATTGACGAATGTTATTCCATGGATTATATATTTCCAATATATAATACATGAACTACGGTGAGCCCTAATGAGGATGTCTTCGCCAACTAGTAAGATTAGGCAAAGTTTGAGTAAAGGGAAATAATATAAGGACATTAAAGAATATCAAATTGAACGGTAATACATCGACACAGTACTCGAAACTGAACAGATAAGGGCAAACCAATGGGTATTGATATCTTAAGAAGATCTCCAACAAATTCGCAGAACAGATCATGATGAGTAACCGAGCTAAAGCGCAGCCAAAAGACGTATACTTTATCTTATAAAGGATAACCGAGTTGAGATGTTACCGAGCATAGGTTGCGCATGATGACGTGACAAACCAAGCAAGTTATTGAACAGAACCGAGCAAAATCCATCATCAAATATGAATACAATCATGCTTTTACCGAGCAAAGATGAAGCCGAGGAGAGGTCATAACCGAGCAGATGTAGCCATGAAAAAGATGCATAACGAAAAAACCAAT
Source organism: Limnanthes douglasii subsp. nivea (assembly GCA_036936605.1). Taxonomy (NCBI): domain Eukaryota; kingdom Viridiplantae; phylum Streptophyta; class Magnoliopsida; order Brassicales; family Limnanthaceae; genus Limnanthes; species Limnanthes douglasii. The sequence continues at coordinate 154,474,713 of JAUPFV010000001.1, forward strand.
CGAGGTTGGTTATCAAGTCGAGCAACTAAGGAAAGACTTGTAACTAAAGTATTGTTGGTTGACTAGTCAACCCACGTAACACATAACAGCTACAGTAATGACCAAAATTTTAGGTCAGTTTTCATTAATATCCGTCTACGTGCACAATTAGTGGAATCATGCAATAAGTAGCAGTTTGAAGCTGCAATAAAATAATATAAATAGGCAGATGGTCTATAAATAATATATTTTTTCTCCCTTGATCAATAAAATTTCTACTTGGCATTACATTTGTTATATTATAACATAACAATAATATTTAGAGAAATAAGTAGTACACAAATCTAAATATAAAATAATTATTGTTCAATCTCTTTTAAGAAAATGGCATATAATATTTATAAAGAACTTAATGAACTCTCTTAATTTCATAACTGCGAGCTTGTGGGTCCAATTAAAACTAGATCAATAACCAACCTATCAACTTATATGGCATTCAATGCTATCGAAGTTGAATTTTTTATTTGTTACATCAAACTATATATATATATAGAGTACCATTAGTATTAATTATCATAACTTTTTTGAATAATTGTAAATTAGGCTAATAGATGAGTGATCTCATTAGTGAAAGAGATGGACTTATATAAACTGATTAAAAAAGAAAGTAACATAAAACTGCGATCATTGGGACCTTTATGAATTCAAACTATATGTTCGAGCCAATATTTAGCACGGCCAAAATCACTACGATGGTTAGAAAAAAATCACATCAGAGCATCTCATCCGGAAATAACAATTAGATATCAACATAGAGCATTGCTCGCCCGAATACCAATTGTAGCTAACCATCTAACAATAATATCAAAGTTATTAGGTTTCGACTACAACATATCTCGAGCTAAATCAATAACAATAACCCCAGTACTACACCTCATCCCTCCTAAATTTTAGCTCAAAATATTTCCTCTCATTTTATAGTGGTTGATTATCATAGCAGATAGGGACAACGTTTGGTTGAAAAAACTACAGTTTACCACTAGTACGCTCACGTCTTTGGGTCAGACTCGAGTTTTTTCAAATAGTCTGTCTATTGAACCAAATATTAGTGCGGAGGTTTGTAGACGAGCATTTTTCATGGTGGAGGCATTTTCGCATGGTAAATGTAGGTTTAGTCGCCTATTCCCGAGGATTGGAGAATTCATTTCTAGAATTGGATGCTTTCTTCGTCAAATTTACTCGATTTTCTTGTTATATCTATCAACTGGTATTTTCTCACCTAAAAGTAGTTCATTGGAGGAATTGGAGCAGCTAAAAGTAGTTCATTGGAGGAATTGGAGCAGCTGTCAATATACCACATAAATCCAACATGATATGTTATGCTTAAGTTATATATATATATATATATATATATATATATATATATATATATATATATGAGATTTAGATATACCAAAATATGATACGAAGAATAAACAAGTAAGGTGAATCCAAACTTGACAAGAAATTAACACTAGTAGTCGCCAATAGTGGAAGACAACTGATACACGACACCAACCCGACATGTTTTTCTATAGTTGGAATCTACATGTTCATGGTCTATTTGATTTCTTATTAATAGAACACGACCGTAAAAAAATAATGCATTGAATTTGGATAGTTTATTTTGCATTGACACAACAACAACAACATTTAAAAAAATATGATAAAGTCTTTAAAAAAGAGAGTTGATTTTAAAATTTAAAACCAATAGTATTTTGATTATCCTTATTCCTCTCCCACTACTTTAAATATAAAATAAAATTATACCATTCGTAATTTCAAAACTTATATTATCAAAACCTTTCATATATTTATCAGAATCATGCAAAAAAAATTCAAAATGCTATTCCACGTATTATTTAAATTTTATGACCATCTTATCCAATATTATGATATGTAATTAGACAGTTACATAAAATATAGATTAAACTTTTATAATTTATATTTATAGATTATATTTTTATTTCAACAATTTATAATCTTTATTATTATTTTTAAGATTAGAAGAAGGAAATAAAATGTATGTTATATAACTATTCATACAAATTCACCAATTTTTGGCTAATATATATAAATTGTTTAAATGGTATCTATTACTTTTTGAGTGAAGGTATTTCCTCCATCGAATTTTTTATTTTTTTTATATTAGAAAATTTAAAAAAGACTATCGCTTGAATATACTATCTTGCCTTCATTTTACCTCCTTATTTATAACTTGATTCCACTATACGCTATGAACCCTTTATACCAACAAACACATTATTAAGACAAATTAAAGTCAACATATATGATTTAGCTTCTATAATTAAACCCTAAAAATAAAAAAAATAAACCGCAAGTTTCTTAAAGATTACTCATGGAAGAGGAAGACACCTAAACCAAAGATTCAACACCGGAGAACATCACCCAATCAACCAACAAAGTAATTTAATTTTGTAAAATCTTTTTAAAAAAAATCATTTCAAAAATCTTAATTTTGCAGCTTAAATTCCGAAACACCTAATTTTGAGCCAACATCCATAATTATGTGTTTTTTTAAATATCTAATTCTGAGCCAACATCTCATAATTATGTGTTTTTTTATAATAAAAAAAAAAGCGCATCTAATTCCTAGCCACCATCTTGAAGTTAGGTGTTTTACAAAAATAAATGAATAAAAAAATGCATCTAATTCGGAGCAACCATATCAGAATTAGATGCGTTTTTTTAAAAGCATCTAATATTCTGAGATGTTGGATCGGAATTAGATGCATTTCTCATGTATCTTGATTTTTTTTTAAATCGAGTTCTTTGAACTCGATATCCAAACTCATAAATTTAAAAAAAATTAAAATTTTACCTTTGAAATTCGATAGACTACTTCAAGTGGGGGCTATGGTTTTTTTCTCGGTTAGAAGAGAAGAATTGAGTATAATTTTAACTTGAAGGTTGTGTACTTGTATCATATATATGGTGGCTAGGGTTTATGGGTGTATTGATGGTGGACATAAATTAATTGAGTGGATTGCTCGAAACAATTAGGAAAGAAGGTAAAAAAGATAAATATGATGTTTGGTGTAAAAAATTTATAAAAAAAATCTTTATGAAGGAAATGACAAAGTGGAGTATTTTTTTTTTTGAAATATGGAGGAAATAATAGATCTTATGTGAAATAGTTTCACCTTTACTTTTTTTTTGTCTCATAGTATATTGTTAAAAAATATTTTCATTTTTTATTAGATATTGTTTTAATATATCAATATAAAATTTAATATTATTTATTATTTTCATCAATTAAATTTATTTTTATTTAATTTTGTATAAACATAAAAAGTGATTATAATATTTTTAATACTTGTACCCAATTTTAAAACCAAATATATTATAAAAACGACCGTGTATATATTTTTGGTGACAAAATCTTTCAAGGGGGTAGCCGAGTTGGTTGAGTATGACATTCTTATGACCAAAAGGTCATGAGTTCGAGTCCCTCTACATACGTTTTCTCGGCTGAGCCTGTCACCTTGTGTGGTTTACCTTCTGGCGTTGGTTTGCAGGCTATCGCGTCAGACTGAGGGTTTACCCTGTGCGCACTCATTGCACTCTGAGTAGCGGTTGCGGGTTCCCTCCGAAAAAAAAAAGAGTGACAGACTAGCCATTTTAATTTTTTTTTATAAATATAAGGGAAATTGCATCTTAAGTACCTACTCAACTATTATACTGCTATCTAATACTAAAGTTTCCTTTTATTACTACTTAAACCCATCTCAACTATTTAACTCATATTTAATACCCAACATTTTTTTTAATACCTACAATACCATCTAGCCACTATATAAGGTCAATTTTATATTTTCTTCTCCCTTTCTAAATTTTTAACCCAATCAGATATATTAGTAGTAGCAAACTAAAATCCTAAACAAGACATTTTTTCTTTCTTTTTCTCTCTCCAATAAATCGTTCATATACCCAAACCTTCGAACTCCCAAACCCTCAACCTCCAGTCACCGTACTCTCTCACGTTCTTCACTAAAATTCTACTGTCGACTGTCGTACCCTCCCTGAAACAAGTAACGACGAAGCCTTCCATCACTCATCGTTGAGTTTATGTCGGCCGGTGAAAAAACGATACGGGTTACAAAGATTAAGTATAATTTTCTCTCGAAAAGTGCATGTTGGTGTGTTTTTGGGCTTGAAACAATAAATAGACTAGGAATTATTGTTGTTCAGGCATGCATGATAGAGGATGCGAGTTGTTTGGAAGAGGATGTGAATTGTTTGGAAGAGGATGCGTGATACAGGTTAAATTTTTTACATTTGTAATAATGTGAATTGTTTGTAACAGACACAACGAGAGTTGTTTGGTATTATGTTAATCTAAAATGTTAATCGTTGTTTAACTAGTTATATACTAATTTTTAGTATATTCAATGTTGATTTTGAACGTGACACAATATATAGACTAGGATTTTTAGGTGTCCATGCATTCATGACAGAGATGCGAGTTGTTTGGGGAATTCATACGAATTGTGTTAAATAAGTATGCGAGTTGTCTACATTATGTTGAGAAACTGGGAGTTGTAATAGAGTTGCAAACAACTCTCAAATAATAGAGTTGCAAACAACTCTCAGATTATAGAGTTGAAACAACTCTTAAATAATAGAGTTGAAAACAACTCCCAATATAGAGTTGCAAACAACTCTCAGATTATAGTTGCAAAAAAAACTCAAATAATAGAGTTGCAAACAACTTTCAGATTATAGAGTCACAAACAACTCTCAGATTATAGTTGCAAACTCTCAGATAATAGATTTGCAGACAACTCTCAGATTACAAATGCAAACAACTCTCAAATTATAAAGTCACAAACAACTCTCATATTATAGTTGTAAACAACTCTCAGATTATAGTTGCAAACAACTCTCAAGTTATAGAGTCATAAGCAACTCTCCAATTATAGTTCCAAACAACTCTCATATTATAGAGTCACAAACAAGTCTCAGGTTAGTACTGGTACTGACATTGCGAATTGATAATAGAGTTGCAAACAACTCTCAAATAATAGAGTTGAAAACAACTCCTAGTATAGAGTTACAAACAACTTTAAGATTATAGAGTCACAAACAACTCTCAGATAATAAACAAACAACTTTCATAAGGGAAAAACAACAAAACTACCTTATAGCTGCAAATAAATCTTAGATTATAGTTGCAAACAACTCTCAGATATGTTTTAAAACAACTCTCAGATATGTTTTTCAAGCAAGTCTCAGTTTATAGTTGCAAACAACTCTCAAATTATAGAGTCACAAACAACTCTCAGATTATACTTGCAAACAACTATCAGATTATAGAGTCACAAACAACTCTCAGATTATAGTTACAAACAACTCTCAGATTATAGAGTCACAAACAACTCTTATGTATGTTTTTTAAACAACTCTCAGGTTAGTACTGGTGCTGATATTGCGAATTGCTTTACCCAACGATGAAACGAGAGCTGTTTGCATGTGCTTCTCATGAGTCTCTACAACCGAGGGAATGCAAATTGTTTATATATTACTCCTCTGATAGTTGTTTGAAAACAGATTAAGAGAATTCTTTGTAACTGTGAACTGAGAATTGTTTGCAAAATATCAATGCTTCATAAACTTTTTACACTGATCAAAAGTTTATACCAGAAAAGAGATTACATAGCCATAATAGGCTTTATGCACTAAACACTTCCAAAAACATGGCATTTACATTGTCCGTCGTTATCTTCGCCAGCTTTGGCCCAAAACGGAAGGCGTCTTGCTCGACCGGGAACATCTCTATAATCAACTGAATGTTTGCATAAAACTTCACCTTTGCTAACTGCCCTTCCCGGAGGTCGAATGTCGCCTTTAAAAGCGTGTAAAATGGTGTGTTTCTCGTAGCTTCGATGTGAGGAGAAGTAATATTGTTCTTTCTCAACAGTGTCATAAGGCTCAACAATCCGGACCTGTAGAAGTTTGGTTTCGTGGTCATATTTTCTGCAAAAACATAAATCAGCAACTATATATAACAAACAACTCCCATAAGGGAACAACAACGCAATTACCTTATAATTGCAAACAACTTTCAAATTATAGAGTTGCAAACAACTCTCAAATTATAAATTTGCAAACAACTCTCAGATATGTTTCCAAACAACTCTCAGATAACAGTTGCAAACAGCTCTCAGATTATAGAGTCGCAAACAACTCTCAGATAATAAACAAACAACTTCCATAAAGGGACAACAACAAAACTACCTTATAGCTGCAAACAACTCTCAGATTATAGTTGCAAATAAATCTCAGATATGTTTTTTAAACAAGTCTCAGTTTATAGTTGCAAACAACTCTCAAATATGTTTCCAAACAACTCTCATATTATAGTTGCAAACAACTCTCAGATTATATTTTTCAACAACTCTCAGGTATGTTTTTGAAACAACTCTCAGGTATTTTTTGTCCAACAACTCTCAAGTTAGTACTCTTAGATAAACCTAGAAACTAAAGTACCCACTAACGATCATAACTGCGTGATTCAGTACAAATAAGCAAATTCGATCGTAAAAAAATAGCAACATGTACTTGGAAATCACCAAAAACGCAAAAAAAGAAGACATTTTCGAAAGTCGAGACGTACCTGGTTACTGTAACTCGTGTTTTCTTCACCGGCCGGCGTAAACTAAACGGCAAGTCGTCGAATGACTCGTGCTTACTTGTTTCAGGGAGGATACGACGATTGAGGATCGAGAATCAGTGAAGAACGAGAGAATTTTGAGTGGAGGAGTTCAGAGGTTTTTTGTGTGAAGAGGGAAGTCGAACGGTTTGTTTCTGGTTTCTAAAAAAAATAAAGTGTGTTTTGTGGGTTGATGGAATCTTGGAGAAATAGATTTGAAGAGAAAAACAAATATATATATATATATATATATAGTCTGAAGGTATTTTTGTCTAAATTTAAGATGAAAATACAAATTAACACTATTCTAATTTTATATACTAGTTAGTTGAATAAGTATTTACGTATACTTTTCCGTTCAAATGTTACTCCTGAAAATACTTTAAAATCCTAAGTCTAACCGAATTTTAAACCGTTTGATGGAGATGCTCTAAGAAGTCCAGATCTAGGTAGAAATACATGTTGCTTCCTAATATAAGTACATGTTAATGATTTATAACCAGTAGTACAGACAAGAATTTCATGTCCAAAATCCAGATTCGAAAGTAAAAAATATCCCTATTAGAATCGTGGTCGAGTCCGAGTTTTGATTTTCGGATAAACCGGTCAGGTTCGGGGATTAAAAAGTGATCAATTTAGGTAGGAAAATCCAACTCGGGTACAGATAAAACAAAAATACATGGAAATTGAAGTTCATTACAACAAGTTAAAGACATAGGCTAAAACCAGGTCCTTCAGGTTTATATGAATAAAAACGGGTTAGGATTGGGATATGGACTACTACTTGTTAGAATTATTTAGAAGCTTTTATTTTCTGTTAACAGTGTGTGTCTTTTGGTTGTCCTCTGAAACAGGCTTTACTTTACTTGTATCTTTTATTTAACTTGTGTCAGTCACTTAACGTGTGTTAGTGACCTTTATATGTATTTAAACAAGCATTTTTATTGAATGAATTAAGCCTTCTCTTTTCACATCCAAGTAACTCCTCTGCCTCTCTCATTTTCGTTTACTCTCACCTTAAACCTTTGTCTTCTGCACTAACAAAGTGGTACCAGAGCCCTCTTCTTAAGGGACTTGTGAGATTAAAATGGAAAGAGAATTTTCAATCGCTGGACCACCAGTCTTCGATGGAGACAATTATCAAATGTGGGCAGTTCGTATGGAGACTTACTTGGAAGCTTTAGATCTTTGGGAAGCAGTAGAAGAGGATTACGAAATCCCTCAACTTCCAGCAAACCCTACTATGGCACAGATCAAAGCACATAAGGAAAAGAAGACGAGAAAATCAAAGGCAAAAGCTTGTCTATTTGCAGCAGTATCTCAAATGATTTTCACACGAATTATGTCCCTCAAAACAGCCAAAGAAATTTGGGATTACCTCAAGGCTGAGTACGAAGGAGATGAAAGGATTCGTGGAATGAAGGTCCTAAATTTAATTAGGGATTTTGAGTTGCAGAAGATGAAGGAGTCTGAGTGCGTGAAGCAGTACTCTGACAGACTTCTCAACATTGCCAACAAGGTGAGATTGCTTGGGTCTGAGTTAACAGACTCCAGGATTGTCGAAAAAATATTGGTGACTGTTCCAGAGAGGTTCGAAGCCACCATCACTACTTTGGAGAACACCAAAGATCTGTCAAATATCTCCCTTACAGAGCTCTTAAATGCCTTGCAAGCACAAGAGCAGAGAAGGTCTATGAGGCAAGAAGAAGTGATTGAAGGTGCCTTACCTGTAAAGCATGAAGACAACAACAGGTATAAAAAAACAAACTTCAAAAATCACTGGAAGAATGGAGATTCATCTAACAATTTTCAGAAAAGAAAAGAAGCAGATGTCAGAAAATCCTACCCGCCTTGCCGTCATTGTAAAATCAAAGGTCATCCACCACACAGATGTTGGAGGAGACCTGATGCTAAATGCTCCAAGTGTAATCAAGTTGGACATGAAGCTGCAATTTGTAAAGTAAAAGGTCAGAAGCAGATGCAGGAAGCAGATGCACGTGTAGCTGATCAAGAAGAAGAAGATCAACTGTTTGTGGTCACTTGTTTTTCAAGCAGAGAATCCAGTGAAAGCTGGTTGATTGACAGTGGGTGCACAAATCATATGACATATGATAAAGAACTCTTTGAAGAATTAAAAGATACCGAAGTCAAGAGAGTGAGGATCGGAAATGGTGAACACCTAGAAGTCAAGGGAAAAGGTACAGTAGCTATAACAAGCTACAGAGGTACGAAGTTTATTTCAGATGTTTTATTTGTTCCGAAAATTGATCAAAATCTGTTAAGCGTTGGTCAATTGCTTGATAAAGGCTATAAAGTGTTGTTTGAGAACAAACAGTGCTTGATCAAAGATGCTAGCAGCAAAGACTTGTTCAATGTTGAAATGAAAGCAAAAAGTTTTGCTCTAAATCCAATGGAAAAGGAGCAGATGGCTTTTAAATCCAGACTTTGTGCTACTGAGATTTGGCATAAAAGACTTGGGCATTTTCATCATCGAGGGCTGCTTCATATGCAGTCAAAGAAGCTGGTTGAAGGACTCACAGACATTGATGATGACATGCCTCATTGTCGGGCTTGTAATTTTGGGAAGCAGCACAGACGACCATTTCCAAAACAAGCATGGAGAGCCTCGAGAAAGCTACAGCTGGTTCATACCGATCTTTGCGGTCCTCAACGAACACCATCATTAAATGGTAATCTCTATTACATCATTTTTATTGATGATCTAATAAGAATGTGTTGGATTTATTTCTTAAAGAAAAAAACAGAAGTTGCTGGTGTGTTTTGGAAATTTAAATCAAGAGTTGAGAATGAAAGTGGATGCTTGATTCAGACTATAAGGTCTGATAATGGTGGAGAATACACTTCGGAAACTTTTAACAGGTTTTGTGAAGATGCTGGAATTGAACATCAATTGACAGCTCCATATTCTCCTCAACAAAATGGAGCCAGTGAAAGAAGAAATCGATTTATAATGGAGATGACGAGATGCATGCTTCATGAAAAAAATCTTCCAAAATGCTTTTGGGGAGAAGCAGCAAACACTGCTGTGTTCTTGCAAAATCGAATTCCGACGAAAGCTGTAAAAGACTTGACACCATTTGAAGCTTGGTATGGTTACAAACCTTCTTTAAAGTTTCTTAGAATATTTGGCTGCCTTTGTTTCACTTATATTCCACTGGTCAAGCGAGATAAGCTTGATAAAAGGGCAGAAGCCGGAGTTTTTATTGGGTATAACAGTATATCCAAAGCTTATAAAATTTTCCAGCCACTTACTGGTCGAGTTATAGTGAGTCGAGATGTTCATTTTATTGAAAATGAGCAATGGAATTGGGAAGAATCAACCAAGGTGAACCAGATTTTTCATTCACAGAACAGTTCAATCAATGGTAGCATGATAGAAGAAGAAGTTCCTAGAGATGAGGGGCAAGATGTTTCAGTTGATGATGCTCCGTTAAGAGGTACTAGGTCTCTGTCTAATATTTATCAAAGGTGTAATGTAGCTGTCTGTGAACCTACAGGGTTCTGTGATGCAAAAGACAGTCAGCATTGGATGGCTGCAATGCAGGAGGAGCTGTCGATGATCGTAAAAAATAAAACTTGGGAGTTGGTTGATCGACCTCTAAACAGAAAAATAATTGGTGTAAAATGGGTTTTCAGAACAAAACTAAATCCTGATGGTTCAATTAACAGATTCATAGCAAGACTTGTTGTAAAAGGATATGCACAAGTGTTTGGAGTGGACTATTCGGAAACATTTGCACCTGTTGCTAGGCTTGACACTGTAAGATTACTGCTTGCTCTTGCTGCTCAAAATAGTTGGAAAGTGTTCCAACTTGATGTTAAATCTGCGTTCTTAAATGGAGACTTGCAAGAAGAAATTTTTGTTGAACAGCCTGAAGGTTTTGTAAACAGAGGGAATGAAGATAAAGTCTATTTGTTAAAAAAGGCTTTATACGGCCTAAAACAGGCTCCGCGAGCATGGTACAGCAAGATTGATGATCATTTGGTGGGTCTTGGCTTTCGCAAAAGTCAATCTGAACTCACATTGTATGTCAAGAATGAAGGTACAAATACCTTAATCATTTATCTTTATGTAGATGATTTGTTAATTACAGGAAACAGCCTTGACCAAATTAATCAGTTTAAACTCGAAATGGAAGAGTTTTTCGAAATGACAGACCTTGGTTTGATGTCATACTTCCTCGGCATTGAGATCAAACAAAGCCAAGATGAAGTGTTCATATGTCAAGGAACATATGCAAAGCAGATACTTAAAAAATTTCAAATGGAAGATTGCAAAGCAATGAATACTCCTATGAATCAAAAGGAGAAGCTGGTCAAAGATGATGGTTCTGCTAAGGTTATTGAAGATGAGTTCAGGAGTTTGGTAGGTTGTTTGATGTATTTGACAGCAACCAGACCGGACATATTAAATGCTGTAAGTATTCTCTCCAGATTCATGTTTTGTCCCAACGAAACTCACATGACAGCAGCGAAAAGAGTTATCAGATACGTAAAGGGGACTTGGAATTATGGAGTTAAGTTTTTGAAGCAGAAAAATATGAAACTAATTGGTTTTTCTGACAGTGATTGGGGCGGCTCGATTGATGATATGAAAAGTACATCAGGTTACTGTTTTTCCCTCGGATCAGGTATATTCTCTTGGAGTTCAAGAAAGCAGGAAACAGTAGCTCAATCCACTGCTGAAGCAGAATTTATAGCTGCTGCAGCTACTGTTAATCAAGCTATTTGGTTAAGGAAACTTCTAGTTGATCTAAAGATGGAGCAAGAACAAAGAACTGAAATTCTAGTTGATAATCAGGCTGCCATTGCGATCTCAAACAATCCGGTCTTTCATGGAAAGACTAAGCACTTCAATATCAAGCTATTCTTTGTTCGAGAAGTTCAAAAGAGTGGTGATGTGAGTCTGCGTTACTGCAAATCTGACAAATTGCAGATATTTTCACTAAACCTCTGCCACTAAGCAAGTTTGAAGATTTGAGAAAAAGACTTGGAGGTTGCAGCTTCTAAACAAGGAGGAGTGTTAGAATTATTTAGAAGCTTTTATTTTCTGTTAACAGTGTGTGTCTTTTGGTTGTCCTCTGAAGCAGGCTTTACTTTACTTGTATCTTTTCAAGCTATTCTTTGTTCGAGAAGTTCAAAAGAGTGGTGATGTGAGTCTGCGTTACTGCAAATCTGACAAATTGCAGATATTTTCACTAAACCTCTGCCACTAAGCAAGTTTGAAGATTTGAGAAAAAGACTTGGAGTTTGCAGCTTCTAAACAAGGAGGAGTGTTAGAATTATTTAGAAGCTTTTATTTTCTGTTAACAGTGTGTGTCTTTTGGTTGTCCTCTGAAGCAGGCTTTACTTTACTTGTATCTTTTATTTAACTTGTGTCAGTCACTTAACGTGTGTTAGTGACCTTTATATGTATTTAAACAAGCATTTTTATTGAATGAATTAAGCCTTCTCTTTTCACATCCAAGTAACTCCTCTGCCTCTCTCATTTTCGTTTACTCTCACCTTAAACCTTTGTCTTCTGCACTAACACTACTCCCTGGACTGTTCCAGCCAATGCTGGTAAATCTTTATAAATTAGACTTGCTGTACCAATAAAGGCAATCGATTGTTATCTTTATTCTACATATCAGAGATTCTTATATACATGTCCCTAACATATGCCTCTATTTGGGTCTCCTGATACTAGTAAAGACTTAATGGCTCAATAGGTTCATCTTGATGTTTGCATAAATTTGATATCTGTTATGCATGTTCGGTGGACCTTTTCTATGATAGAACTAATGGATTATATCATGGTAAATTTGAGCTTTTGTCTCTTATCATGACATGTATTTCAGTTTGTTGCCTTTTATTGTCTTATGAAAGCATTTCGGAAATGCAGTGTATTGTGTAGTTATGCACAAGTCAAATTGCAACTGTTGAAACAAAAATGGTTGAAACAAAAAATGTTAGAAAAAGTAAGGTTTTGCAACTTGGACTTTATTTGGTGGCGTTAATTTAAATGTCCAACTGTTGCCATTTTGTACTGGGTATTCACATTATGTATATAGCATAAATGCGTGGAAGTTTGTAGGTGTAGTCTTAGACGTACCTTCTGATGGATTTATAGTGGTAGCATACATAATGTTTAATTTTTGGCAGGCATCTGTATATTTCAGCTGTCGCAGTGAATTCCAAGCTTCAATATTCTGTTGTTGAAGTCCAGAATGTTCAAGGGGATGAGTCCATGTTGCCACGAAACAAAAAGCAAAGGCTTGGAAATGTTATGAAAGAACTAAAGAAACTTTTTCTCATAGTAGCAACAGATCTTGTACCAACACTAGAAGGAAAATGGGGTGTGAAGCTTGTTGTCAGCAAGACTTTGCTCGGTTCAGATCTTGAGAACTGAAGGTTATGATTAACAAATGAAATAGTGTAGATATACTGGACTATAGGTCGAATACATTGAGATGTTATTTTTAGTATCTATGAGAAAGAGCGAGAATGATTATGCATGCCATGTATATATGGTAACATATTTTTAAATATCATTGTAGGTATGTACATCCAATTGATAACAGGCAGTGTCCAGTTGTCATTGGAGGTGATTACATTACAACAGAATCAGGAACAGGATTAGTGCATACTGCTCCAGGACATGGTCAGGAGGATTATGTAACAGGCCAAAAATATGGACTGCCTTTACTTTCCCCTGTCGATGATGATAGAAAGTTCACAGAGGAAGCTGGGCAGTTTAGCGGGCTTGACGTCCTTGGGGATGGTAATATGGCTGTTGTTAATTTTTTGGATGACAAATTGTCCCTTGTGATAGAAGAGTCATATGGTAAGTTTTCTGTTTGAGAAACAGTTAATCCATAATCTATTTACAGTGGATTCTTGAAATCATTCACAAATCTGAAGCAAAAACGGCCTTGCTGTAATATTGTTTTGTTCTTTTGGTGCAGAACACAAATACCCGTACGATTGGCGAACTAAGAAGCCGACAATATTTAGGGCGACTGAGCAGTGGTTTGCTTCTGTGGAAGGGTTTCGTCAGGCTACTATGGATGCAATCGCCCATGTAAAATGGGTGCCACCTCAGGTATAATTATTTGAGAGAATATGGAAGATACTAGCTTTTAGTGATATTTGTATAACTATTGAAGTTGAAGAATATCTGGTGTATTATACGATTCTTCTTTCCGATAATTAGACAGTTTCCTACCTGAATAATGCAACATTTCTGGTGCTCTATTTTTGTAAAGAATCTTACAGATCTGGCTTTTAACCTGTTTATTATTTAGGCAGCAAACAGAATTTCAGCAATGACTTCTAGCCGCTCGGATTGGTGCATATCTAGGCAAAGAACATGGGGTGTTCCGATTCCTGTCTTTTATCACGTGGACACAAGGGAACCTCTATTGAATGAAGAGACAGTTGATCACATTATTTGTAAGGGTTTACTTGGTGTCTACTTATTTGATTTATTTCTTCTTGTTGTTTTCTGTCTTTGAGATTATCTGAAGACCTATGTGCTGTGTCCAAGTGTGTATACTGCATCTTTAAGTATGATGTCTTTGTAATGCTTATAAGGCTATTTAAACTTGTAACTGGTATGTGGCGTTATTCCAATTGATCTGTTTGGCAGCTATAATTGCCCAAAAAGGTAGCGATGCATGGTGGTACATGTCAGTGGAGGACCTACTTCCTGAAAAATATCGCACTAAAGCATCGGAATATGAGAAGGGAACTGATACAATGGATGTCTGGTTTGACTCAGGTGTTTTACTGTGATGTATGTGCTCATCATACTTGTTTAGTCCAGAATACAGAGAATGTCCCATATACTAGAACTTGGGTTTCGGTGGTATAATATTCAAAGTAGTGTCTATAGGCTCATCTTGGGTAATAAACAATAGAAGATAATGTACGTATAGCGTGTGGCTGATTTGAGTAGAAACATCTGAAATATCCACAAAATACTAACTATAAACCTATATTTCCATCTCTTTAGTGTTATGTATTCATAAATAGCGTTCATTGTGATATAAAGTTCAGATAAGATGATTCCAGTAGTCACAGAATAGTGTCAGCCTTTTCGTAAAATAACTGTTTATTTAAGGCTTAACCAACTATGTTCGACTTCTCATGGATGCTTTAATTTTTCCCCAAAAATTAAGTAGAATAGCTGTCATGCAAGGGAATGGTAACTTTCTTGCTTCTGTTTCCTGGACGAACGGGAGAAAGAGTCGTTAGTAGTTGACAGCTGAATAAAGGAGGTAACAATTGCTTAATTTGTACCCAATTTAATATTCTTCCTTGGACGGAAGTTGTGGATTTTTCCGATGACAGATCTAAAATGCATATATATGTAAGAGAGGTTAAAGACTAGGAAACTTGAGTCTTTTTACACTTGTATTAAAATGCAGCTGTTTTATAAGAAAGTGTTTTTTTTGTGAATTTGTGCTTGCTGCATAAGGTTTCCTTTCAATACTATACGTCTCCATGGTATGCACTCGGCGTGCATATTAACAAGTACTTTCAGCCTGAGAATTCTGTTTCTTGGACACCTTTAGTTTCATGTCTTTCACCGCGATTTTGGTGTTTCTTAGATACTGGATTTCTCTTCAGGTTCTTCTTGGGCTGCTGTCTTGGGAAAAAGAAATGGTTTTAGTTTCCCTGCAGATGTGTACCTTGAAGGTACAGATCAACACCGTGGGTGGTTTCAAAGTTCCTTGTTAACATGCATTGCAACAAAAGGTAATGAGCATATCAAGATGGTTCTGACCATGTGAACTGTAGAAGACAACCTTGTTTTTTCCTTTAAATACTGACTTCCAATGAGAAGAAAATGCTAACTTTTTTATTTATCACCTTTCATACAGGGAAGGCTCCATATTCTACTATTATAACACATGGATTTGTATTGGATGAAAGAGGGTTTAAGATGAGCAAGTCTTTGGGTAATGTTGTAGATCCAAGAACAGTAATTGAAGGAGGGAAAAATTCAAAGGTGACATTAGTGATCATGATTAATCTTTTGTTCTTGCGCACCTTATTCTTTCAGTTTTTTATTATAATTGAGTGTCTTTTGTTGCTAGGATGCACCTGCCTATGGGGCTGATGTGCTTTGACTTTGGGTTTCTAGTGTAGATTATACTGGCGATGCAGTGGTCGGTCCTCAAATCCTTCGTCAAATGTCTGACATATACAGGAAGCTAAGGGGAACCTTGAGATATCTTTTGGGAAATCTGCATGATTGGAAAGTATGATTTTTGATTTATTTGATTTTAATTCATCAATTTTCGTAAATACTCAAACACCTTAAATATTTTGTTTATATATATATATATTCAGATGAACTCTCTTGCATTTTTTTTTCCTTAAAAGAAGATGAATCAGCTTTAGTGTCATGCATATTTTTCAGTCCTATGGCAATATTTTTGTTTGCAAGTTGATCTAATTCGTTGCGCACATGAACAATTTGTTATTGATAGGTTGACAATGCTGTTCAGTACCACGAGCTTCCCATGATTGATCGACATGCACTGTTCCAGCTTGAGAATGTTGTAAAGAACATAAGAGAGCATTATGAGAATTATCAGTTTTTAAAATATTCCAGGTAACTTTATAGACTATCTTAGACTGATATTTTCCTTACATACTTGGTGCCATAGTTTAAGAAATTATGAAGAGCATCAGATTCTTTTCTTAGTTTATGGTGGCCAAATAGTGATAACCTGAGCTCTTTCGCTTTTCCGTCTAATTATTTTATAAGAATATAAGCATAAAGCTTGATTAGTTCAATGTATTTGCAATAAAGCTCCTATTGGAATGTAGGAATGTAAGGCTGCTTTTACTTCGTAAACAAAATGTTGAAAGCTTTCAAAAAATCTGTCATTTTTAGGTAACTAAAAAAACCTAAAATTATTTGATAAGAATATAAGCATAAAGCTTGATTAGTTCAATGTATTTGCAAGAAAGCTACTATTGGAATGTAAGAATTTAAGACTGCGTTTACTTCGTAAACAAAATGTTATCTGTTGTCATTTTCAATGAAAGGTTTCAAAAACTGATTTTGTGTTCATTTTCAGGTAAATAGAAAACCTTTGGTTCATGAAAATGAAACTGTTTTTTATTTAATCAAAGTTGATAATATTAGACAATAGACATACATATACTGAACAATATTTGATTAATCAGTATACCAACCATTTTATTTACTTTCTGCCAGCTTAGCTAAAACTTATGAATTTCAGTTAATATCATTATATTCTTTTCTGAATGCAGATCATCCAGCGATTTGTAATTGTTGACCTATCAAATTTCTACTTCGATGTTGCCAAAGATCGACTTTATGTTGGGTATTATCGGCTTCCTTGATTCTGCTTGATATATCCAGAAATAAAAAACATAATTTGGTGTACACTTTTCTTAACTATATATATATAACCAATACAAGTCTAGTCTAAAATTGGTGTTTCTCAAATAATGAGTTCTTGCACAGAATCTAGGTGAACTTTTGCAAAAGTGGTATACTTTTGTGTATGTATCGGAAATCTGATTTAATTCGTTTTACTCTGAAATAAAGGTACCTTAAATTTATGTATATAGATCTAATTTCCACTTTCTCCGAAACATTGATGAATTTTCCAGGGGCACAACAAACTTTACCAGAACAAGTTGTCAGACTGTCCTAGCCGCGCATCTCCTATCCATTGTAAGGGTAATTGCTCCAATATTGCCTCATTTGGCTGAGGACGTGTCGCAAAATCTGCCATTCGAGTACAGAGCTGAAGATGGTTCGATTGCCAAATTTGTTTTCGAGTTGAAATGGCCTGCCTTGAATGAAACTTGGCTTTCGTTTCCTGTTGAAGACATTGATTTCTGCGGAAGACTTCTCGATGTAAGTAACATCTACAAATAAAAGACATAGAAGAGGATTTATTCTTAAAACTCAAAAGGTTATACTTGTATCTACTAGATATCTCAAAAATTTGTAAATTTTATATTGCAAATCATCATATTTATGTTTCAGTCCGAGAAAAGGTTCTGGAATTATCACAAACAGAAAAAGGATTATGGAATATAGTAGTAAGATCGATTCGCAAAATATTTTGTGAATATAAATATAAAATGAACAAGTTATCTAAATATAGAATAATAAATCGGTTTGAAATTTTGATGTAAATATACATACAAATTAGCCAAATAAGAAATTGTAAATATAAAATACAAGTTAGCTAACTATAGAATAAGAAATCAAAATCGATTTGTATAATTACCTAATTCTTATTTTTGTTAAAATAGGAGCGTTTTGTATAGTTACCTATAGTAGAAAAATAAAAAATAAAATATAAGAAATCAAAATCAAAATGGGTTTGTATAATTACCTAATTCTCTAATTCTCATGTTTGTTTGTATAATTACCTATAAAATAAGAAAAATAAAATATAAGAAATTTTCTTATGTTTGTTTGTATAATTACCCATAGAATAAGAAAAATAAAAAATATGTTTGTTAAAATAGTGGTTCCTAAGGCCCACGGAATGGTAAAGGATCTGTCTATCTATTATCACGTTGTATAACTTAAATAAAAAAATAAAATATAAGAGATCAAATATGTTAAAATAGTGGTTCTTAGGCCCCCCGGAATGGTAAACGATCTGTTTATATATTATCAGATTCTGTAACTTGTGTTCATACACCTCAGTCACATATCACATTACATAAATGGGAGCCTCGCCACCACTGCCACGCGTCCAGTCCACCTCCACCACCCACTTAAATTTAAGGAAATAATGATAATGGAAGCTTCTTTGTTTCTGCTAGTACTCGTAATTCTAACATTGGCAATTATTTGTTATAAGAAGAAAGTAGAGGAGCTGAAGCAACAGAAGGAGAGGGAGATTATTCACCTTTAATATAGATTGTAATAGCTTTGTCGTCGAATTCGAATTCGAATGGTAATAAAATTTCAGGTTGATTTTGTTTTCAAAGTTTCAAGTTTACTTTGATTTTATAATTACAAGGTGATTCCCTAGGGTTTTTTTTTTCTCATGAACTAAAAGCCTTGTCAAATTAATAATCATATTTCTCCGTTTACCTATTGAGAACTCATCTTCTGCATTTTATGACGTTCTTGTTTTAGTTTCTCTTCCTCTAAAGTATAGTGAGAAGCCAGTTTACTACCTTATTGAAGTTGTAATATCTAATAAAATTTAAATCTTATATAAATTTATCTTATTGATAAATTGAAAATAGACTTTCTAAGGAAAGATTCGTTTCAATTAAAATTTGGCATTCAATGGAACAATTAGTGTGCCCCTCATTTGTAAATCAAATTAGATTCGTTTATCGAAAATGAGAAGTATCCAGAGGAAGATAGCAGGTTTCGTGGAATAGGACTATCGCGACATCGGAAAAGTGATTTATGTAAATCTCAAAAATAAATATATTACTCCGGGAGAAATAAAAGTTTATAAGATTGAAAAAAAGAAATGATGAATATCTACCAAGAATTTTTTTTCTGTTTAGAAATTTTCGCAAAATACAGGTGTGAAAGATTGAGTTTAAAGAGAAGCTAGGCTTGACAAAAAAAAGGTTAAAGAAATTATCAAATGTATTGGTAAAAGCTGGTGAAGCAAATGAAAATTTAGCCTCGAAAAAGGCTCCACCTCTACAATGCTCTAATTTTATTTCATTGTAACTTAATAAAATGAGTTGGTTGGAAAAAAAGTTATTAACAATAATAATAATTATTATATTCAAGTAAAATTAAAATGAACAACCTCCAATAATCATAATCTTTTTATTATTGTAGTTTATAATAACAAGAATAATACTCTAAAAATATAAATAAAATTAATAGTAACAAAAGTATAATATTATCTAATTTAATAATATTTGTAATATTAACTGGAATAATAGTAATCTATTATTCAAGTTTATAATTTACGAATAAGAACAATAGTATTTCCCTGATCTAAAACAGAGGTGTAAGAACGATTCACTTATCTAAAATATCTAAAGTAAATGTGAGATTGTTCAAGTTGTTAGACTTGTTTTAAACTTATAATAATGATAAAACATTCGGTTCGAATGAGAATATAATTTTTCAACTACAGTTTTTTTAGTCCATTGGCAAAAAAATCATCGTTTAGGATAGGGCTGTCAACGGTTTTCCGAAACCGAGAACCGGACCGAAACCGAACCGATAAGGACCAAACCGAGAACCGGACCGAATCTTAACGGTCCGATTCGCGGTTCCATTCTAAAACTGAAAATCGATAAGGAACCGAAACAAAAAACCGATTAGGAACCAAACCGATAAACCGATAGGACCGATATGGAATCGAACCGATAAAACCGATAAACCGAATGAACCTATACGGAATCGAACCGATAAAACTGATAAACCGGTAAAACCAATAAGTAATCGGACTAATAAATCCGTTAGAATCGATTATTTATTATTATTATTATATATTTTTTTATAAATTACAGTAACAAAATTAATAGTTAATTACCAATTTTTTAAGAAAATTAAAGATAACTTATAAACTTTAGTTTTTATATTATTTATTTCAATAAAAAATTAAAAATCAAATTTTATATGTTTTTATTTTTTTTAAGTGGACTGAACCGGACCAAAACCGGACCGAAATGGAACCGGACCGAACTCGGACTGAACCGAACTCGGACCGAACCGGAACCGAATCGAATCGGACCGGACTGGACCGGACCAAACCGAACCGAAAGCTTAGTGGTTCAGTCCGGTTCCAAAAATTAGAATCGAAAACTTAGCGGTCCGGTCCGATCCGAGTCCGGTTTCTTCAAAACCGGACCGAACCAAACTATCAGCTATACAATTGTACAACTTTTTTTATTTTAGGAAAATAGTGCTTAAATTGAGCACCACCTATTAAGAATGACATTTTCCCTCAAATATAACGTCATTCTGTGATCAGGTAATAAGATTGTGAACGAGTCTCAAAAACAAAAAAAATAAGACCCGTTAATGACAACCTGTCACAAATCGACTTTAAAATAAACAGTTACTTAATAAATTAAAAATTATAATATTTTTTGTCATTTGCCCGTTAAAAGAGAATTAGACAATGCTTCGTATATTTTATTAAGTCACCCCAATACTCCAAACATAGTTGGCAAAACTTACCAAGTAGAATTTAATTACTCCAAACATCATCTTAATAAACTAAACCAATAACATTTTATCTATTTAAAAAATCATAGTATTTCTTCTATATCTATTTCGCAATATAATATTAGATATGGATTATAGATTTTTTTCAAATTTATTCGATTCATCCGAAATGATGATTTTAGATAATTAAAAAAAAAATTAGTCACGATAGATTTGGAGTTTTAGAAAATATTATTATTGGTCCGTACAATTTGGATAATAAAAACTATTATTGCACAATACACAATTTACAGATTTAGTTTTAAATTTTGTCCGATAATTCGAGCAAGAATCTGATATATATATATATATATATTATCCGAAATAAAAACTATTTACATACAAACATTTATGGTTTGAGAAAATATTGATAAATAGTTGGTTTTGAAATTCAATTATCGATAATCATTTAATTTTTTTAATACCTATAATATTTCAGATGATTTGTTTATCTTTTTCATCCGATCAATTTGTTCTTCGACTAGAAGTTTCTTATCCGAAATTGGAAGTTCAAATATTTTCGTTACCCTAGTCAGTTGAGTATAAAAAAATTGGACTTCGCTAACTTGGTTACATCTACAACGAAGAGTAAGTCTGCCAGACATACCGAAATGGCTAATAACCAGGAACTTGGTATAACATTAAGTAGACCCTCTATCCGTTAGCGGAGCACAATTTTATATCAAAACGACTTTTTATGTCAGAAACATCGTTTCAAGCGCGCCGCCTTTTTGTTTCCATGTGTCATGTTACCAATGGAACTTACTCATTTTTATGTGATAAATATAATAATACAAGGTACACACAGTAAGTAATTCAAAAGAGACTTTGCTTATCTCCTCTGCATTGACGAATGTTATTCCATGGATTATATATTTCCAATATACAATACATGAACTACGGTGAGCCCTAATGAGGAAGTCTTCACCAACTAGTAAGATTAGGAAAAATCTGAGTAGAGGGAAATAATACAAGGACATTAAAGAATATCAAATTTAAAAGTAATACATCGACACAGTACTCGAAACTAAGCAGATAAGGGCAAACCAATGGGTATCGATATCTTAAGAAGATCTCCAACAAATTAGCAGAACAGATCACGATGAGTAACCGAGCTAAAGCGCAGCCAAAAGATGTATACTTTATTTTATAAAGAATAACCGAGTTGAGGTGTTACTGAGCAGAGGTTGCGTATGACGACGTGACAAACGAAGCAAGTTATTGAACAGAACCGAGCAAAATCCATCATCAAATATGAATACAATCATGCTTTTACCGAGCAAAGATGAAGCCGAGGATAGGTCATAACCGAACAGATGTAGCCATGAAAAAGATGCATAACGAAAAAACCAATCGAGGTTGGTTATCAAGTCGAGCAACTAAAGAAATACTTGTAACTAAAGTATTGTTGGTTGACTAGTCAACCCACGTAATACATAACAGCTATAGTAATGACCAAAATTTTAGGTCAGTTTTCATTAATATCCGTCTACTAGCACAATTAGTGGTTATTTTCATTAGGTTAGCTATAGTAATGACCAAAATTTATAAGCTTGGTTATTTTCATTTCTTTTTCACCCATCTTTTCTTTTTCTTTTCTTTCATCTTATTCTTCATCTTCCTCGTTTTTTCTTTTTCTTATTTTTGTTTCCCTTGATTTTCTTCTTTTCTTTCATATTCTTCTTTCTTCTTCTTCTTTTTTATCTTATTATTCTTATTTTTTTCTTTTTCTTTTTCTCCGGCGGATTCTGTTTTTATGTCATTTTTTTCATTTCTTTACTTCTTCTACCTTTTTTCCATATTTCTTCTTCATTTTCTTCTTTCCTTGTTTCTTTTTATTTTCTTGGTTCCTTTTTCTTTCTCTTTCTTCCATATTCTGTATTATTTCTACGATGGATAGTGTTTTGCTGTCCGCCGACACAACGGAGTATTATCCTTTTGCAACATAGCTCTGATATTAACTTGTAGATAATAAAAAATATAAAAAGAGAGATATGATAATAAGAAAGTTTTATTTCAATGTTTTTGTTGTTGTTTTATTTTGATATTTTGTACTCTTGTAGATCTCCTATATATATATAGTCTATTATTCTGTTTTAATGACAAAATAATATATTTTGACTAATATGATATTTTCTCTAATATGATATCCCTGCACAACAAGGTTTTTTTCAACTATTTAGCATACCCCTTCATATTTGTATTTTCCACATCGCTATATCATATAATCTATCATAAAATTATTATATTTTTTCGATTTGAAATCATACACACCAAGTCTCTATTTATAGCTCTCGAAAAAAAAGGATGGAATAATTTTTTTTATTATTGAAAAATTATTACTCAAAATAGGTTTTGTATAAAGAAAGAGAAAAGTACCCCATAAATACCTTCTCAAGTATCTCACTACCAAATAGTACCTAAAAAAAGGATGGTATCAAAAGGTACCTAAGCTTTATTAGTGGACAAAAATACATCTCTTAGTATAAATAAGCTTTATTAGGTTGAAAGTATTTTTTTTCCTTTTAAAGCCAGCCCTTTTGGCTATCAATTCCATCTAAAATTACTAGACTACTTTTGACTAGTGGAGAGAACGCGATACACAGACCCCGTAAGCCGATACACAAACATAATACCCAGACAAGCGTCACCGTGACCGGTGAAACAACCGATCAGCAGCTTCATCGTCACCGGCTAAGCCAACGACCCCGTTACAGTTGCCAAAATTTGTGTCTAGACCTGGAAATACAAGGACAAATATTTTTTTCTAATTTTTTTTATAAAAAAAACCATCGTAATCCAGTGATTAAGTGTTTTCGTTGATTATATAGTACAAAGTTTACAAATAGTCAAATGTTAATTAGAGTGTTAGGTTAGTTAGTAGATTTTTGAGTTAAAGTGTTCGTTGGTTTAACGAAGGATTAAGTTCGTTCTGGACTAGACTCACGGTGTTTGTGTGTGGTGTTTGGCTTCAATTTCGATTTTCTTATATCTAACAGGGATTATGTAAGTCACGGTTGTGGTTGGTTTCAACTCTGATTTGTCATGCTAGATTGGTTTTATTGTGTATTTAATTCACTTGTTATAACTTTTTTTGGTATGGTTGGCTGTGCAGAAGCTGGAATCTTGTTTTTAGAACTGTAGGTAGAGGATGCTAGATTAGTTTTAAGACATTGCTAGACAAGACCATAGATGATAATGCTAGATTGGTTTTGTCATGCTAGATTGTGAGTAAAATAGGTCATGCTAGACTGTATCTTGTATGTTGGTAGGATTTTTTTAAAGTGAAAATGCATTGGATGGATGTAGTAGTCCTTTATTTATCAGTTGCATTTGTGATAATCTTGCATGTATCATCTATTAATAATAACTTGTAATTGTTTCATCATTTTTCAGGTTAGGGAATTCTCTGAACGAGACCCCTTTGAAGACGATGAAATATAATGTGTTTATAAAATATCATTGGAGTTTTTTGGTTTCTAATTTTTCTTGAACATTTGAAGATCATTCGTACAATATCTTTTATAAATACAAGTGACTGTAGTTTAATTTGTTTAACAATCGATGCCAATTGTGTTATAATGTCAACAAAACAATTTTATTGCTACAAAAAAGGAACAACGATACATGTCTTACGTAGTGTCTGATAGTACTGAACTGCAACCAAGATTCACATAATCATACACTACTCAAAGCCCAAGTTTTTTCTTAAGTTCCAACATGAATCCATAGATCATATCTTGGTAAGGTAGAAAAACTTTACTCACAAATCGCAAGATCAATCTAACATGATATAGTTTACTCACAAATCTCAAGTGCAAGACCAATCTAGCATGGATGTTTTACTCAGAAATCGCATGATCTATTTTACACATAAATCTCATGACCTATTTTACATTTAAATCGCATGATCAATTATTTTATGCATAAATCTCGCAACCTATTTTACACATAAATCGCAATCTCATGACCTATATTACACATAATTCGCAATCTACTGAGTTATTTTACTCACAAATCACATTACCTATTCTACTCACAAATCGAAAGCCTAATCTAGCATCACTTATTTTACACACAAATATCAAATGCAAGACCAATCTAGCATGACATATTTTACTCACTAATCGCAAGACCAATCTAGCATCACCTATTTTACTCACAAATCTCAAATGCAAGACCAATCTAGTATGACCTATTTTACTCATAAATCTCAAATGCAAGATAAATCTAGCATCACCTATTTTACTCACAAATCTCAAATGCAAGACCAATCTAGCATGACCTATTTTACTCACAAAGAGCAAGTCTAATCTAGCATGGTATAGTTTACTCAATAAACTCAAATGCAAGACCAATCTAGTATGAATTATTTTAGTCACGACTCGCAAGACCAATGCAGCGTGACCTATTTTACTCACAAATCGCAAGACCAATCTAGCATGAGCTATAGTA
This sequence comes from Limnanthes douglasii subsp. nivea, assembly GCA_036936605.1. Taxonomy (NCBI): domain Eukaryota; kingdom Viridiplantae; phylum Streptophyta; class Magnoliopsida; order Brassicales; family Limnanthaceae; genus Limnanthes; species Limnanthes douglasii. The sequence continues at coordinate 154,500,068 of JAUPFV010000001.1, forward strand.
CTTAATGTAAATCTCATAAACTACTTATCAAGTAAAAGGAATGTTTAAAATGCATAACTTAAAGCGAAATGAAATTATAACTTATTGCAATCGCAATGATTTTAATATAAACAAATCACATAATGTTCAGCTAATGACTGTACATGTGTTAAAATAATGTGAATCACATGTTCCAAAAGAAACCGAATATCGCGAAGTATGACATAGGGTTCTCGTTTGTATCAGGGTTCTTTAGGTATAGATAAGACATGTACATTCAAAATATCCTCCATTATCGTCAATTTGTTTATTGTCATATGTATACAGTTGGATTTATAATTACAACTTAGTTATATTTTTAAATACAGATAAGACCCAACCATTCAAAATATATTCAAATCAATTATCATCAATTTGGATGTTGTTATACTTAAACTCGACTCTGTCTAATATTTGATTAAGCTTTTGGATTGATCTTCAAAAAACCATAATGTTTAGCGATAAAAATTGTTTTTTAATAATATTAAAACTTTAATAATAAGAGTTTTAACATTAATTAAATTTTATCAATACCAAATTGAGTTAATGAAAAAAATTAAAAATATATCATATACACTCTTTGTTTTATACATACTATTTATGAAATTTATAAGTAAGATTATTTTATAAATGATTGAAACGAATCCAAATAAAATAAAAATTAAATCGAACCACAATTATTATAAAACCAGACCATCATAAGGTATTTTCTTACCAATAATCGTACCCCTTTTCCATCACGTTTCTGTATGAACCAGTGCTACTACGGGCCCAAATTGCACATTATTACACAATGGAGAGCATAGATTTATTGTGCTTGGCTCTATTTTACGATTTTCACTTTCCTTTTTAATCTGTTTTCGCATAAAATTTATTATTTATTTGTCGAATCGATATAAAGTAGTGGTTTATATTATTGCTCTACGCATATTATCATTTTAATAGGTGTTCATACGTAACTTTCATTCAATAGGTCAAATTATTTAAAAAAAATTGGAGGGGATCTGCAGCCGCTACTCAGAGTGCAATGAATGCGCAAAGGGTAAAATCTCAGTGAGACGATAGCCTGCAAACCAACGCCAAAAGGTAAACCACACAAAGTGACAGGCTCAGCCGAGAAAGCGTATGTAAAGGGATTCGAACTCATGACTTTTGATCACTTTTTTACTTTTATTACGTGTTGATTTTATATAATTTCCATCCTCAATTTTATATAATTTGTTTAATTATGTCAAATTTGTACGTTATTTATATATAGCGTGCGTTATTCTTATAGATCATTTGTTCTTATTTTTTATTTTGGTGTTTTTTTCGTCTTCTTTTATACTTGTCTTTTTTGTCATCTTCGTTAACACGGTAATCACTCTTTTCTTTTCTTCATCATTCTTCTTCTCTTTTGTAGATTGATCCTAAATCAAAACTATTCTTATACAAATTTTTTATAAAAAACTATGATATTATTTTAAAAAAACAAAGGTATTGTTTTGATTCTTAAAGAAAAAAAAATTGATTGAGATTAGTTTAGTGGAATTTAGGCCTCCAAGAACCTAAATTCAATTCTTGAAAACAAGGCCATGGGCCTAGCGTTTTGGATAATCTGTGAAGCCTCTCTGCCTCACCTTGTTGCCTAACCCTAGTGAAGCTCGTCTCTTTTGCAGCCTCACAGCCTCTATCCTCTCTCCTTCGCTTTCTCAGATCTAAATCGTACATGCAAAAATTGATTTCAGTTCTTCATCTTGAAGAACGAAATCGAGTAGATCCACCATCAGAAAGCTTTCTAGCCTCATCTCAGAGATTACCATTGAAGATTCTGCCATCAAGCCACATCTCAGAGGCTCGTTTCTTCGAAAATCCAACTTTCGAAAGGAATGAGTCTCCAAATAAATATCCTTCCAAAGGCGAAAAGGAGTCTAGTATGTAGCTGGTACAAAAATCTCCAAGAACTTACGCAGAAGTTTTAAGGACGGGAAAGGAGGCGATACAATCATCTGCTGGCTCTGTTGAGGGTTTCATACACGACAAAGTTGAAATTGGCGCTGAAGACGGGTATACATATGTCAAATTTAGCGAAAAAGATAAGTTCTTTCTAAACTCTTTAGCTAAATTTACTTTGATTGCTAAATTTTCGTATGGCTGTCCATCTGCTATAGAATTTAGAAAATATTTAGCATCTTTAAAACTTATAGGTAATTACAGTTTATATAAATGGGATTTTAGGCATGTTTTTGTAGAATTTGATAATATGGTAGATGTTAAAAGCTTCTGGGAGTATAATGTAAGGTCAATAGGTCAGTTTATGTTTAGGATTTTAAAATGGAGTCCTGATTTTAACCCCAAACGTGAGTCTCCGTTGACTCCCGTTTGGGTTTCATTTCCTAAATTGCCTGAATATATGTATAATAAAGATACTATAGAAAATTTAGCTAAGGCGATAGGTGTACCTTTAAAATCTTGGCTACCTAATAAAAATAGGGCTAGATTTAATTGTTGTGAAGTTTGGACTGTTTTGGATGTCTCTAGTATCCTTCCTCAAAGAATATGGGTTAGTTTTGGGGATAGGGAAGGGTTTTGGCAAGATGTAAAATATAAAGATAAGCCTGCTTATTGTAAAAAATGTAGACATTTAGGTCATAAAGATATTGTTTGTAAATCAGATGACTTAGAATACAAGAAATCTCAGAATTTAAAAAAGATTGAAGTTAATACTAAGGATAGGAAGAATGGTAATATTTGGATGCCTAAAACTAAAATTAACAGAGATGTTAATAATGTGAAACCTAATATGGATGCGTTTACTGGAAAAATGAATGATAAAACAAGTGTCAATGGCAATGAAAATACACAGATAGTTGATAGAGATATTAATAATGTATCTGTTAAAGCATTTAATAACATCATGAATACAGAAACTTACCAACATGATGAGATTATTAGTGACCGTGGTAAACAAGTTGCTTGTAATGTAGAAATAGTGTCTAATAAGAAGTTGTATTCTATAACACCTGATAATCAAGTTGAGCAGATAGGAAAAGCATGTAGTAATAAGGATATTGTCTTGCATGATACTGTTAAGCAATTTGCATGTGAGAAGATAGGAAAAACATGTAATAATAAGGAAAGTATTTTGCATGATGATATTATTAGAAAAGATGACAGTGTATCTGTAGTTGAACATTCGGAATTTAATGCTAAAGAGCCTGTTATACATATTGATAACAACTGTGCTGTTAAAGATAATAACATTTCATTGCCATGTAAGCATGTTGTCTCTGAAGTTGATACTTTGACATTGAATGGTTGTAATGTACATGATGATATTATTAGAAAAGATGACAGTTTATCTGCAGTTAAACATTCTGAATTAAATGCTAAAGAGCCTGTTAGACATATTGATACCAACTGTGCTGTTAAAGATAATAACATTTCATTGTCATGTAAGCATGTTGTCTCTGAAGTTGATAATTTGTCATTGAATGATTGTAATGCATATGATGATATTGTTAGAAAAGATGATAGTTTATCTGCAGTTAGATATGCTGAATTAAATGCTAAAGAGCCAATTAGAAATATTGATAACAACTGTGTTGTTAAAGATAATAACATTTCATTGTCATGTAAGCATGTAGTTGATACTTTGCCATTGAATGTTTGTAATACACATGATGATGTAATTAGTGATAACAATCTAATAGCATCTAATAAGAATATAGCAAGTGTTTCTTTAGAGCATCAGAGTAAAACTATAAAATTTTCTAATCATTTGGAAGACTCTGTAGTGATAACTAATGAAGATATAATTAATGAAATTGAAAATATAAAGTTGAATAATCCTTTTAATCCTTTGTCTGATTAAGAGTTAGAAGATGTAGAAGATGTTGTAGAAGATCAGATAATTATAGATAGGCCTAGTCTAAGTGAGCCTAATTCACCTAAACAAAGAAAACTGTTAAAAGAATCCTCTAATGTTAGTTTGAGAAGATCTGCTAGAAATAGAATGACAGCTAGAACAAGGAACTTTAAAAGGTCTTTAGGATCCTCTTATAAAAGTTTTAGATGACAGTATTGATTAATTGGAATGTAAGGAGAATTGGAAATCATAAAACTTTAAGAAGATTAAAGAATCTGACTAAAAAATTTGCTGTTGATATCATAGCTCTTCAGGAGCCTATGATATCAGCAGATAAGATTGTTTCTATTTGTTTAAAACTTGGTTTTGATTCACATTTTGCAAACATAAATAATAAAATATGGCTATTTTGGAGAAATGGTTATGGAATGAATGTTTTAGTTAATTCTGATCCACTGTTAAACTCTATGGTGTGTCATTTTGCTTCTAAGTCTGTAGCTGTAATTACTGTTGTGTATGCTAAGTGTAATAGGGCTCATAGATTATTATTATGGGATCAATTAAGGAATATTTCAGTCACTAATCTTCCCTGGCTCGTTGTTGGGGATTTTAATACAATCTCCAACACAAGTGAACAATTGGCCTGCAGTACTATTTGTTCTAGAGGTATAGATGAATTCAATTTGATGATGCTAGATTGTAAGTTAGAAGATCCAGGGTATATTGGATCAAACTTTACTTGGACAAATAATCATAAGTGGAAAAGATTAGATAGGACTTTGCATAATGATAAATGGAGAGAGAACTTTAATGTAACTAAAGTAAATCATTTAGCTAGAACATATTCAGATCATTCACCATTATTAGTTACAGTATCAACTAACTCTTCTTATAAAAAGCCATCATTTAGGTTTCAGAATATGTGGATTAAACATGAGGATTTCTTTAAAATTGTTCAGGATAACTGGTCTAGGCAAATTAGTGATTCTTCTAATATGTTTATTTTTTTGTCAAAACTTAAGAGACTTAAGAAGCATTTAATAAACTGGAATAAGGAGAAGTTTGGAAACATCTTTGATTATTTAAGTAAAACAGAAGAGGAAATAAAAGTAGCTGAGTTAAGATTAGAAGAGGATGATAGTTCTGATAATAAAGCTAAGCTAGATAGTTTAAATATTACATATTCAATGTTGCTTGAGAGAGAGGAAATTTATTGGAAACAAAAAAGTTATTCTAATTGGATTATAGATGGTGATAACAACTCTAAAATGTTTCATAATTATGTTAAGAAAAGAAGGTCTAGAAATGTGATAAAGGGAATTCAGGAGAACAACATTTGGATTGAAAATGATAGTTTGATAAGATCTTCTGCTGTTAATTATTTCTGTAGCTTGTTGAATAAGACTCCAATTGAAAATGATATAGCTTCTGTTAGGAATATTATCCCTAGGATAATATCTGATATAGATAATGAGAACATATTAAGGTTGCCAACTTTAGATGAATTGCATGATGTAATTAAAAGTTTAAACTTTGACAGTGCCTCTGGAGTTGATGGATTCAACTCCAGGTTTTATCTTGATTGTTGGAACATAATTAAAGAAGATCTTTTGAAAGCAGTGATGGATTTATTTTTATATGTTATGTTACCAAAAGGATTGTTTGCAACTTTGATATGCTTAATTCCTAAAACTAAATCTCCTAAGACCTGGATGCAGTTTAGGCCTATAAGTTTATGTTGTGTTTTGAACATTATCATTTCTAAACTAATAAACTTTGGGATAGCTATGATACTGCCTATTATAATATCTAGGGAACAAGGTACTTATGTAGAACATAGGACTATTCAAGAGAATATTCTAATTACTCAGGAGCTAGTTAAGGAATTAAATAGAAAAACTAGAGGACATAATGTAATTATAAATCTGGATATGTTGAAAGCCTTTGATAATTTAGATTTTAAGTTTATCTATGATGTTATGTTGTCATTTGGTTTTAATGATCGAGTCATTTTACTGATTAAGAAATGCATTGAAAATGTGTGGTATTCTGTATTAGTTAATGGTTGTGCATGTGGTTTTTTTTAAATCTGTCAATGGTCTTAGGCAGGGAGACCCTCTGTCCCCCTGTCTTTTCATCCATCAACTCCATATGGTTTTTTTAAATCTGTCAATGGTCCTAGGATAATATCTGATATAGATAATGAGAACATATTAAGGTTGCCAACTTTAGATGAATTGCATGATGTAATTAAAAGTTTAAACTTTGACAGTGCCTCTGGAGTTGATGGATTCAACTCCAGGTTTTATCTTGATTGTTGGAACATAATTAAAGAAGATCTTTTGAAAGCAGTGGTGGATTTCTTTTTAGATGTTATGTTGCCAAAAGGATTGTTTGCAACTTTGATATGCTTAATTCCTAAAACTAAATCTCCTAAGACCTGGATGCAGTTTAGGCCTATAAGTTTATGTTGTGTTTTGAACATTATCATTTCTAAACTAATAAACTTTGGGATAGCTAAGATACTGCCTATTATAATATCTAGGGAACAAGGTACTTATGTAGAACATAGGACTATTCAAGAGAATATTCTAATTACTCAAGAGCTAGTTAAGGAATTAAATAGAAAAACTAGAGGACATAATGTAATTATAAATCTGGATATGTCGAAAGCCTTTAATAATTTAGATTTTAAGTTTATCTATGATGTTATGTTGTCATTTGGTTTTAATGATCGAGTCATTTTACTGATTAAGAAATGCATTGAAAATGTGTGGTATTCTGTATTAGTTAATGGTTGTGCATATGGTTTTTTTAAATCTGTCAATGGTCTTAGGCAGGGAGACCCTCTGTCCCCCTGTCTTTTCATCATAGCAGGAGAGTTTTTAATTAGGGGCATTAATAAATTAATAAATCAGCATAGCTATATGTCTTATAATATGAAAAGCTTAATTAAAGTTAATTGTCTTGCTTATGCTGATGATATAATTTTGTTTGTAAATGGTTCACAAAGAAGTATCAAGATGTTAATTAGGTTTTTAGATAGCTATCAGTCTCTTTCTGGTCAGTAAATTAACAGGCAAAAGACTTCTTTTATTGCATCTTTAAGAATGAATAGAGCAAGAATAGCAGCCTTAGAAAACATTTTAGGTTTTAGGAGTGCAGAACTACCTTTTACTTACTTAGGAATTCCAATTCATTCAAATAACCATTCCATTCATTTTGAAAAACTGATTGATAAGATTAGATGTAAAATTTCTGATTGGAACTCTAAACATATATCATTTGGGGGCAAAATAACATTGATAAACTCTGTTTTAATGACATATCCAATATACTATTTGCAAGCTGTCAAATTACCTTTAAGAACAATATCTAGGATTGAGAAGCTGTTAAATAAGTTCTTGTGGGGGTCTAGTGAAACTGATAAACATATGATTTGGTCTAACTGGGAGAAATTGTGTAAACCATATAATGAAAATGGATTAAATATTAAGAACATAAAAGACATACAAACTGCCTATTCATTTAAACTATGGTTTAGCTTTAGAGAGAATAAAACACTATGGTCAAGCATGATGCATTCAAAATATTGTTTTAATATTCATCCTTTGCAGTCTACTCTTAGAGTTTCAGATTCTAAAATCTGGAAAAGAATGTATGAAGTTAAGGATAGAGCTGAGAAGCATATAGGTTGGAATGTAGGAGAGGGTAATTTGGATTTCTGGTTAGACCATTGGTATAGTAATAGGCCTTTAATATCTCTAACAGCCTTAAATGCTAGACATTATACACATACAAAGATAAATGAATATTGGATTGATAATTCATGGAAAATTGATAAACTTTTAAGCATGTTGCCTACTAAATATGTGCATGAAATCAGCAGAATAAAGTTTAATGTACACACATCTGATTCTATAGTTTGGAAACTATCAGTTGATGGGAAATTTAACTTAAAAAAGCAGTTAATGAAATAAGAATAAAGAATGAAACATCTCAAGTTAAAGGTAAAATATGGAACAATGTTTCACCTAAAAAGTGTTCTTTTGTCCTTTGGAGAGTGTTGAATAACTTGTTAAGTGTTGATAGTAAATTACAGCAAATTGGTTTTAGTTTAGCTTCTAAGTGTTATAGTTGTCAGAATTCAGAATCATTGAATCATGTATTTGTATCATGTGAAACTGCTTGGTGTATTTGGTCTTATTTCTCTGCTATGTTTAGGATTAATGTTGGTAGGTACATGACAGTGAATAATATTATCAATCTTTGGTTTATGTCTACAACTAAAAGAACACAGATTAGAACAATTTTACCTTCATTAATTGTGTACTCTATATGGTATGGTAGGAATAACTGTAAACATAATGATAAAGTTCTTTCACCTAAAAGAATAATTAATCACATTCTATTCATGTTGTCAACACTAGATTTTGGTAGACATTTAACCAGGAAACATTGGTCTAAGGATCTGCATATAGCTAAAGAATTACGATGTTTTAATCATGCTGGAAATTCCAAACTAAGTCAGTATGTTGTTTGGTCTTTACCTGTTAATAATAGATTGAAATTAAATGTTGATGGTTCTTCTCTATTAAATGGTGAGTCTAGTTATGGTTTTATCATTAGGAATAGCTTAGGATCTACTATAATTGCTAAAGGTGACTTAATAGGCAAGTGTTCTGCTGAAATGGCTGAAGTTATTGCTCTAGTAAATGGTCTTATGTATTGTAATGATAATGATATAACTTGTGTTGACATTGAAACAGATTGTCTTAGTTTATTTAATATGATTGCATCTGGAAAACACCCTTGGTATTTAGACAGGATTCTTCAATGTTGTAGATCCTTTATTAAACCTCAAATGACCTTAAAGCACGTTTATAGAGAGCAGAATGCTGTTGCTGATTGGATAGTGAAGCATGCTTTAAAAATTCAATCCAGATTTATAGTAGAATCACCACACTCTTTGAATGAATTAAATGCAATCACTTTGCTGGAATCTTTAAACTTAGGTTATTTTAGATTGTTTGACTAACTTGTTGGCAAGTTGAAAGACTTGACCATTTATGATTTTGGTTTTGCAGAACAGGAGTTAGGATGATGGAGTAGGTATTATATAAGGAAGCAAAGGGTCCAAGAAGCTGCTCAAGAAGGAAATGCAAAGGGAGATAAGCTGGGAAGAGAGAGGCAGCAAGGGAAGAATGAAGGAAGGCTTGTTATGCAAAGAAATGGTAGGAGAGGCTTAACATAAGTATGAAGGAGTTACCTTCACAAATGTAATTAGCTTAATCTGTACAAAATGAGTAACTTACTCATAATTTGTATTAACAATTGTAAGCTTCTTTTCATGATCAATAAAATTTCTATTCTTGGGGAAAAAAAGATTCTTAAAGAAAAAAAAGATAAAAAAAATACATGTTTTTAAAAAAGAATAAGAATGGAGTTATGTTTGAGTTAAAAATCATGTACGAAACCTAACCACAATTAATGAATACATTCTTTTTAGATTATCATTTCTTTCTCGATGGTACCTATAAATTTTAGGTTTTAACTTTTTTTTTCTTTTCCACTCTTTTTAGATTGAATTTAATTTGATTTTGTGGTTTTACTTGACTTTGATTGGTGTTTTTTTTTCAAAGAATGAAAATGAAAAGAATGATGATCGAAGGTAGTGAAGATTGAAGAGCTAATATTGAACAAAATTAAATCTCATGTGTGATGAATTATCGTAGTTAATCTTTAAAAAAATTAATAATATATTTATAATTTTATTTCCCTAAGTGTTATGAGATATAAATTTAATAAAGTAGATTCGATCTAAGTTTATGATTAATATGATTATAAACGTATTTTGATATTTATGTACAAATTGATATTTATGTACAATTCAAATTAAAGATCCCACTCTATTTAAAAAGATAGATTTTCTTTTAAAATAATTGTTTCGAACTTTTAATAAATATATTTTTAATTCTTAATTAAATTATATTAAACAAAATATAACTCGGGTGATATTAAATAAATAATAGATTAAATGACAATAAAAAGTGAACTATGTTTGTTTATGATATCTAATCTTAAATAGGTTACTAAATCTTATGTAGATTGGATTTGTTTTTACACTAACAAAGATTTTATTACCATAAAAATATAAAAAGTTTTAGTTAATTAGAATATTTTCTTAAATTTAAATATGTTAGTCCCTTAATTAATAGAGAAGAGTTTCAATAAATACCTACTCAACTACCGAATTACCAACTAGTACCCAAAATAAGGATGGTGATAATTGGTACTTCCATTTGATAATTGAACAAAAATACGTCCATTATATATACCCGCTAGTGCCTTCACCTAAGAGTTGTTTGAAAAACTAACCCGAGAGTTTTTTGCAACTCTCTCGATTTCGTGAGAGTTGTTTGCAACTCTCTCGATTTCCTGAGAGTTGTTAGTGGTGATTTTTTTATTTTAAAAAAATAATAAAAAAAAATCATCAATGGATCTAGTTTTGTCCATTTTTAAAAACAAAGGCGATGGTACTAAATGGTAATTAAATAGTTGAAATAGGTATTAAGAGGTAATAGAAAAAACTTGGATATTAGATGACAATATAATAGTTGAGTGGGTACTTTAGGTGCAATTTCCATAATTAATAATTATAGTTTTGTTAATTTATCATTTATAAAATCAATATTTGTTTGTTAATCTTAAAAATAGGAAAGTATTAAATATTTATGACTAATTAGATATTATAGTATTTACTTCTATGTTAGAATATATAAAATCATAATTTTCAAAATTTATTTTATAGTAGTTTATATATTTATGGTTCAATTAACAACAATAATATGAAAATAGTTTAGTTTATAATCATAGGTTATTTGTCATTAATGTTGTTGAGGTACATTACAACACCAAAAAAGGCGAAGTTAGATATGTTGTTATTATAATATGAAAATAGTTTATATTATAGGTTATTTTTCTTCAATGTTGTTACAACACCGAAGAAGGTGAAGTCGGTCTAGAGACTCGGCCAAAGTATGCGGTTATTTACGACTCTTTTTCAAAGTATGTGGTTCTTTGTGACTCTTTTCCAGCGATAGGAACATGTTAAAATTAATATATTTTTTTAGAATGTATTATTAAATATATAGATCTAAATATTTAACATTACACGTTGTAATATTTAGTAAATCTAGAATATTAAGTACGATATAAAATAACAACAATTATTTTTAATAGAAGTGTTATTCAATCTTACCAATCAACACAAATCACCTACGGAAAACCTTACAGGTTTGTTGTTGGTGTTGAACTTGTTGTTGCTGCTGTTGTCGTCGTTGTCTGTCGATCTCCTGTTTGATACAAATTCCAAAATAAAAAGGTGGAAGGGTTAGGCATACTATAATCATAGTTGCGAACGATTCACACGCTGATCTGATATTTGTTTGGTCCATCTCAAACAATCGCAGCTCAGCATGCGAATTGTAAAATAACCAACCAACTAGAGTAAAACACAATTCGCAATATATGATGCGAATTGTTTGGACAGGACTACACAATAGTCCTGATATTTGTTTGATATCATCATATCATGTGATGCATTGTTTTGAATACGTATTCAACTGAAAAACCCCACTGACTGTTTTAAATAGATACACTGACTTTGTTTGAATATTTATACAACAGTAAATATTATTATAGAAACAATTTCATCACAACAAATAAATAAGATATTTTGAATCTTAGTGAACTTTTGATCCACTTACATCTTCTAGGCTGTCTGGTTCTGCCACTTCTTTCCCACGATCTTCTATCTCTTTTGCCCTGTGAAGTACGAGTTGTTGGTCATTCAGAGGAGACTTGTGTCTTTCTTTCTCCGTCTGTGTCTCCATAGTGTCCACAATTAATTATGTTTGTGGATTTTTTTTTATATTTTATATTTTACAAATAAATTTTTATAATTCATTTAAATTTTTATATTAAAACAGAAATAGACATTTGTAATTATTTTTTAATTTATATGTATTTTTTATTCGTATAACTTCCGTAATATTGTTTACTCAAACATATGGAATGTTTTATAGTTTTTTAACCACCGCGGCTAGGCGCGGCTATTTCTATAGTAATTAGCTAAAACAGAAGATTTTGGCTAACCTTTTGGTTTTATATATTAGCAAACATTCAATTCATCATTACTTACACTTATTTACACTTCCAATACTTTTGATTTACATCTCTTTCACCGTTGAAATATGATTTAATTAGATCAATAGTTATAGATTATATATATATATATATATATATATATATATATATATATATATATATTTAATTAGATCAATAGTTATAGATTATATATATCTATCTCATTATTTGATTGAAAATATTTTTTCGCCTTGCAAGTATTCTATCTATCTATTTTATTTTTATTCATGATAAAATTATATCGTTTATATTGTTTTTATATTATAATTTTGTTATAATATATCAAGGTGAAAAGACAGAATCGATCGACCAGACCAATATAAAATAGTTTGCTTAGTTTCTAAAAAATAAAATTCGATTCCAATTTTTATTTTTTAAATCAAGTTAAATTCGATCGTATTTTGATTTGCCGCGACCGGATTCAAAACATATGTATTATATTGGTTTTGTACCACGTCCATTGCCAATAGCAGGTTTCCAAAACTGGTCACAGAGGCGATTTAAAGTTTACTCCTCTGTCTCATAATATTAGTCGTTTAAGGTTTCTTCACCAATATTAAGAAAAATAATAATAACTTTGAAAGAATAAAAGAAAATAAATTTGATTGGTGGAGTTAATAACTTAAGCAAAAAGTTAACTATTTTATTGGTTGAAAGTGGAATACATGTAATAATGTTGCATTGGAAAACGAGAACGACATTTATTATGAGACAAAAAATCTCTTCTAGAAAGACACATATTATGAGACAGAGGGAGTAATATTTAGTCTCTATATATATTTTCAATTGATTTGTTATAAGATTAGAAAGTGATAAAAGATGAGTCTCACTTCTAGTTTTTGAATCTAAAGGAATAACTTTGAAATCGCGGTTTATTTTTAGCAGGGAATCTTCAAATTTTATGAAAACCAAATTGTGTTTTAATAAATAATTATAACCTAGACAATTTGTTTCTTAATTGATTTTTTATAAGATTAGAAAGTAATAAAAGAAGAGTTTCACTTTTACTATTTGAAAAGAATTTAAAGAGCTAACTTTTAAATCATGGTTTATTTTTAATAGGGATCTTTAAATTTTATAAGAACAAAATGGTGTTTCAATAAATAATTACCACATGTGACCGAATTCAAAACATATTTAGTACTGTTTGAAATTTCTAATTTACATAAAAAACAAAAACTACTAGTCTATTATAATTGGACCTAATAAGCAATAATCCTAGACACCCATTCTTTCTCTACAATGATGGTGGGTAGAGGAAGAAAGCAGTACTCTCCATAATAAACTTTATTGACTGATCATTATCATAAGTTGTCTTATATAATTATAGGTTTCTTTTCTTCAATGTATTTTTTGTTAGCTTTTTTCTATAATTTTTATTGTGATGATGTACCTAATTATTTATATCATTGGTTATTAGAAAAGAGTACTCTGACAGCCAAGATCTAATTTTCAAGTTCTGATATTCAAATTTCAGATCTGAAAGTCTAGTCGATATAAATTGCTTCATCTTCGTACTCTCCTAAGGGACTATAAAAGACAAACATAAAAGCATTGAAACACAAGAGCCACACATATATACTATATAAAAATTATTTATTTATAATATAATTCATAAATAAAAATATTTGTTATTCTTTTATAAATTTAATATCAATGAAAATTTTATTAGTTTTTTTTATAAATTTCGTTTCGATTATATAACATATAATTTATATCATACGTTATTTAATGATATAATATATAGATTACATAAAAAGTATTCATTTATTTATAATATAATTCATAAATAAAAATAAATGTTATTTTTTTATGAATTTAATATCAATATAAATTAATTTTCATAAATAAAGATATATGTTATTTTTTATCAATTTATTATTAATATAAATTGATGTTAGATACCGACAAAAAATGTTACAGTTATTTTTAAAATAAAAAAAAATGAAATTGTTGAACATATTTAGCGATTATTTAGAACAATATAAAAAAATGCACAAACTATTACTATTTTTTAGACCCAAACTATATCCAAATCAAAACATATACTTTTAAAAAACTTCTTTTAAAATTTATATTTTAAACATAATTTATGCAAAACGTTTTTTTATAAACAAAAAAGTTTGACCTTTTTTAAAATAAAAAAATTCGACCTTTTTTAAAATAAAAAATCTAAATCATATATGGATTTTTATTTTTTAGTTTTAAAATATATTAATATTATTAATATTTTCTGATAGCAACAAAGAAAATTTGGAAATTTAACCTATATTGAGGAACAAACGACCTCGACTGGTCCTAAAACACCAATTGCGCAGACTGTTTTTGCGGCCTAGTGATTTTGTATTCTGGTAGTCTATAAAATTTTAGAGATTTCAAAAATACAAAATCACCGAGCTTCGAAACAGGTACTTGCACAAAAATATGTCAATAACACTAGAAACACAACTAATTATACAATAAAAAGGACCACCATTATAAGGCAACAACTAATCCGTATAAAGGACTCCCCGAGATGATTTGTACATCAAGTTATCAGCCACCATAAGCACGGATTGTCGATGTAACCAATGATTATATAATTTTGAAGACTAGAAAAATACTAGATCAATGGTCTCTGTCACAATTTGTGCAATTATAAGATTTAGGAAACAAAGTCCAAGTGGGCCTTTCCGGCAATATAGATATATACTATTGGTAAACCCTTTAGTCACTTCTAAAATATGTAATGAGTAACCTATATTGAAGTAGTAGCCACCTTGACTTGTCCTAAAATAGAAATTGAACAAGCCTTTACATGTTAGTCGACATAATTGTTGCAAACTTTGTTGTTTATACACAAACGGATCCGACCATCGAAACAGATTAAGTTGGTTAAAATTACTTCAAATTTAGCTCGTGTTTTTTGTTGGAAAATTGAAAAACATTTCCTAATGAAATCACCATGTTTGCACTTTAATTATAAAATGTCTTATAAATAAATTATATCATGTTTTATAAAAAAAATTATACCCTGTTTCGCACACTGTATTCTCGAAAAACTCGGTTGGGATTAGAAAAACTCATTCGAACAAACGAGCGATATAAAGTTATAACATCTCAAAGTTTTCAATACATATTATACGTATTTGCAAAACACCAAGATTTTGTTAGGGATAAGTAAAGAATATATCTATATTAGTATGAATCTTTTTGGAAGTGGACCACAAGAAAACCCGTGTGGGCCTTCGGGCGCCAAAACAGACAATATCATACTAGTGTTGAGATTGGATTGTTCATACTTATATACGGAGACAGAATATACGATACCCATATTCGCAACAAATTTAACATGTCATGTTTCACAATTCAATATTGCACAACTAACCATATTTCACAACTTAACTACATTATACGTCACAAGTTAAATACACCATATTCGTAACTTAATTATATAATTTTTTATAAGTTAATTGTATCATTTTTTGTAACTTAATTATACAATATTTCATAAATTTATTACACAATGTTTTACAACTTAATCACACCAAGTTTTGCCAATTAATTATACCATGTTTCACAAAGAAACAAATTTCAAATGAATAAAGTTAGTGAAAAATTGTAAGATATGTATTTTTTGTTACATCACGAATAACAAAGCTTATAGGTTGTTAGGCTTGGAGTCTATTGTAGTGACTAAATATGAAAAACATAATTTTTTAGTCCGAGTGATGATGATAAAACTCATACCATTACGGAAAACCATGAAAAAACTCTATAATAAGAAATTTTGATTCTAGAGCGACTTTGTGAGCTTTGTAGGAGGCATAATTAAAAAAACATAAAGATCTATAATCCAACTAGATTCACATATGATTTTATTCTACTTAGTTAGGAAATTTATAAAAAAATTACTCATAATCTATAAAATATGTCCCAAATCTTATAAAGTTGTGTAGAGTTGTGGTCATTATATGATATGAAACAAACACTAAGAAATACCATACAACAATTAACCATATCATAGTATACGATGAGTTTAGGGATAATACAACATATAGGTGTTTGCATATCATAAATTACGGTGATATGATGGTTATAGTATGTCTATACGTAGATGGTCTACTTATATTACATAATGACATAAGAAATATAATTGAACGCTAAAACGAAAGATCCCGATAAAGTGTTCACTATTTTTAGAGTAAAGATTTAAAGAAAAGTGAGGGTTTTGTCCTAGATAAATCTCACTTCATTGAAAATATACTTGATAAATTTAAATGTTTAAAATTTAAAGAATCACATATGTTTTTGGATCCAATTTGGAACTAGGAAATAATGTAGGAGGAGCTAGACTCATTTGGAATATGTTAGTTCTATCGGAAGTCTCATGCAAGAGACTTTATGTATTAAGACAAACAATTATTTAATTAAATCAATTTACTAGTAATCTAAATACAGAATATTGGAAATTTTATAAGGGTTCTTGGTTACTTAAAAAAGACAAAAAAATATATACCTTTAATATTCTAGTTTGTGTAGTGTACTTGGAGGATATAAATATGTATGTTGGATTACTAGCCAAACCGATAACAAATAAACTACGAGATGAATGTTTACTTTTACAGAATGGATTGTTTATTGGGTTTCAAAGATATAAAATTTCCTTTAACTATATAGTATGAATTCATAAATTTGGTTATAACTAGATAGAGATCTGAATGGTTGAAAGACTTATTGTTGGACCTTTCATTTCAAAGCATAAAAGAACAATATAAATTTATGTTATTATCAACAATATTGGTAGAGTTTAAACTGCGATATGCAGTAAGAAGTATAGACATATACATCATAGGTATGAGTACGTTAAAACAAATTATATGTTTCGCCTTCTCTTTTTCCTGACATAGTTGTGATAGATGTTGTGTTGTGGTCTCCATCTTTAATCCATTCAGTGCAGGTTTTCTGCTACCAATAAGACTTCTTTTGAGCAAGGGCTTGCAAGAGCATATCGTTAGCTTTAGAAAGATTATTATTATTCTCATTATTTTGATTTTGAAGCAGTTTCAGTTCCATGTCTTTCACCATTTATTCAGCCCCAATCATTTTATCAAAGATGTTCCAAAACACTTTAATATTCCAGCTTTTAAGAACATCTTTTAGTCTTTTAAGTTTATTACAGAATATGTGGATATGATTGCCCTACATTTTTAGCTTCCAATTAACTTCAACAATAGGTAGGAATTAGTATTTCAAGTCCACATATTTAAGAATTTAAAACTAGATATAGATTGATATTTATCAATGAAAATAGAAACATATAGGGGAGTATGGTGGGAGCAACATTTGGCTAAGTGTTTGTCTCTAGTGTTGTTGAAAAATTCAACCAAGGAAATGTTAAACAAAGCACGATCCATGCGCTTCCACTTAGATTTATTGCTCTATGTGAACTTAGTACCAGCACAACATACATCTTCCAAAAGCTAGTGACTAATAGTCTAATTTAAATCATCAACACTATTATGACAATAGGTTGTACATCCAATTTACTCGTTAGTAGAAATAATTGTGTTAAAATCCCCAACGATGAACCATTATTTAACAGATGAGGAGATAGTCTTGAGAGTAGACCACAGATCCACCCTATTGTGCCTTCGATATTTAATGTAAATTGTAGTAAGATAGAACACTTTATTCAGGTTTACAAGTAATTTCAGAATGAAGCAATTAAGAATGGTCAATTGTGATGTTAATACTAAAGGAATCCTACTAAAAAAGTCAAATTTTGTTAGTATAACTAGATTTAAAATTACTGAAACCAAGCATATTTGTTATAGAAGGCAAATGGTCAGCTTTGAGAAAAAGGATCTTGAATGGCCATAATGCGGATTTTCTATTTCTTGATGATTTATTTGAGCCTTCTCATGGAAGCTTTATTGCCAATGCCACGAATATTGGAACTAAGGAATTTAATCATGTTTTTGAGTAGTTTTTAGGACTTGTTGGCCCCAAAAATGGACTTATAAACTTCTTTACCTTTATTCCTTCTATGTTTAACCTCTTTAAGTCTTTTGTTGCGTAACTTTTGGAAACTTTTGTCCATCTCTTCTTCTTAAGAATTCGAGATAATGATAAAATTCCAATATTTGTCTCGTTTGGAGTATGATTATTGGTGTCAAAACTTTATTTTTCTTGATTAGTAGCTAAGGTATATTCATTATTAAGATTTCTGATAGCTTCAATGATCTCTCCATTTTGAGGAGTACGGACATTGGTTTAGTTAAACTTATTGAGATTAACAGTCTGATTTGTTGCTTGTTTATGGTCTGTTATTGGCTTGCATTGATCTTGTTGTTCAGGTAAGATGGGTTTGACTATGATGGATTTAATTATGTGTGGATCATGGTTGATGTTATTTTGCAAGATGTCAATTCCAGATTCTTGAATAAGGTCTTTTTTTTTTTACTTTTTTGAGCTTGAATTAAGACTTTCTTGCAAAGAGCTTTGTCATGACCAATATGGTACCAGAGATCACAATACTTTGGAACGTTTGTGTAACTGATATGGAGCCAACAAACATCATTGGCTCCAGAACCCACCCAAAGTTAATACTGCAACATTTTGCTAATATCAACCTCAATCCAAGTGTATTATGCGTTAAACATGGCTCTGTTTTTAGAAATGATCCAACATTTTAGCGGATGACTAATATGTGCTGCTATAGAGTGAATGATACATTCATTATACATGTATTTCGACACGTTTTCTATTCTAATCTAGATTGGAACCACTGAACATTCATACTTTGGGTTAGACGTGGGAGACCATTTGAAGAGTCTCATAGAGTTCTCTCCAACAGACCAAACATTACGAGTCTACAATTTGCACATGTCAGTTTTGATTGAAAATTCAATCAAAATGTGCCTGGAATCTCAAGTACATATTATTGTGAATGAGTCGAATAGTGCCTTCACAGTGTACCGTGTTCGGAGGTACAGTTTTGTGTCTTTCATAGTGTCATTGTGCCTTGACTGTGTACCGTGTTCGACGGTACAGTTTTGTGTCATTGATAGTGAAGCTAAAATGGGTAATGTCATCTTTGGTCTCATGTATACAAGCCCATTAGGACTATTATATAGTAAGTCTATTTATTCCATATAAATATATTACTAGGGCTACACAAAAATACAATCTGAAATTTGTAGTATTTTCTATCATAGTGAAACTCTTTTCTCTGGTGGCGCCCGTGAATGTATACAATTTTCGAACCACGTTAAATCATGTGTTCATTTAAGTTTTTCCTTCACATATGTTCTGTGCTTGAGCCATTTTGTGATAATTTCATAGAAATTTAATAACAAAATTGGTATCAGAGCCACGTGGTGAAATTAGGGCTTTTACAATTAGGGTTTCACAATGGCGTCTATAGCAAAAAAATACATGATTGAAAAATCTGATGGGGGATCCAGTTTTGCGTTGTGGAAGATTAAATTGAAATCTTCATTGGTACTGCAAGGGTTGTGGAAGGCTGTGGAGAATAAGTTACCAGAAGAGATGAAAGAAGAGGAGAAACAAGATCTTCAAGAAAAGGCTTTGTGCTGGATTTTAATGAGTGTGAAAGATAATGTGCTTCGCAAGATTAGTGGTGAGAAGACTGCTGCCTCCGCATGGAAGAAACTAAGAGATCTTTACTCAGAGAAATCAGTAGTAAACCGATTATACTTGAAGAAGCGTTTGAATAATTTCAGATTGGAAGAAGGTATGTTCATAAAAGAGCAGTTAGATAATTTTAAATCAATTATAATGGACTTGAAGAACATATATATCAATATTGAGGATGAAGATCAAGCTTTGTTTGTATTTAGATCCTTACCAGCTCCCTATGAAAACTTCGTAGATACCATTATGTATGGTAAGGATAAGTTATCGCTAGCAGGTGTCAAAGAGGCACTGAAATCAAGGGAGATGAGGCAGTTGCAGCCAGACAATCAAGCTGAAGGGGAAGGTCTTATGACTAGGGAAAGATCTAGAAGCAAAGCGAGCTCTTTAAGAAGGAAGAACTGGGGGTCCAAGTCAAAGGTAAAGCACTCAAACGGTTATGAATGCGGTGAGCAGGGTCATTGTGAATGAGTTCCAACCAATGCATAGAACTGTCTATTTAGAGAACAATCATTCGTTGACTGTTGGTGGTATTGGTAACGACAGAATCATAATGTTTGACGGTGTTGTTAGAATCTTGACGTGCTGGCATGTTCCTGGGTTAAAGAGAAACCTGATTTCTCATGGGACTCTAGACTCTCAGAGTTACAAGTACCGTGCAGAAGACGGTGTAATCAAAGTAGGCAGGATCAAAATAAGTTGTAGTATTGGCGTCTTGGTCACATGAGTGACAGAGGATTAGCTGTTTTGGGAAAGAGAGATTTGTTGAAAGGATATAAAACAGAATCATTGGGATTTTGTGAGCACTGTGTGTTTGGTAAACAAACTAGAATCAAATTCAGAAAATCGTCTGTAAGAAAGACTCAAAGGACAGTGGACTACATTCACTCAGATCTTTGGGTTTCAAACAGAATTACATCCAAGAGCTGAGCCAGATACTACATGAGTTTGATTGATGATTATTCAAGGATGGTGTGGGTTTACTTTCTGAAAACAAAAGATGAGGCATATTCAATCTTTGTCAAATGGAAGATGATGATCGAGAAGCAAACAGGAAGAAAAATCAAACGTCTTAGGACAAATAATGGGTTAGAATATTGCAGTCATGAGTTCAACGAGCTTTGCGAAGCTGATGGAAAAGTGCGTCATCGCACTTGTTCTAGAACACCACAACAGAATGGAGTCGCAGAAAGAATGAACAGAACGCTTTGTGACAAGGCATGAAGTATGCTCTCACATCCCGGTGTGGGGAAGGATTTTTAGGCTGAAGCTATCAATACAGCGTGTTACTTGGTGAATCGGTCTCCATCAGCGACTATTGATTGTAAAACTCCTTTTGAGATTTGGTCTGGATCGTCGGCTGATTATAAACATTTGAGGGTGTTCGGTTATCCTGTATATGCTCATGTGAGAGATGTTAAGCTTGAGCCGAGGGCAAAGAGATGTATATTTCTAGGATATGCTACTGGATTGAAGGGATATATGTTATGGTATAGCTCTCCAAAGTCTCCAGGTTTTCTCATCAGTAGGGACGCTACTTTTAATGAGTTTGCTTTGATAGACGGCTAAAAGGAAGTAGGAGAAATGGTTGAATCAAGATCGGTTGTGAGTAAACAGGTGGAGTTTGAAGTATAATCAGTTCCTAGAAGGTTCAATAATTCAAGTACTTCTGAGGTGGATCCAGAATCAAGAGGTGAAGTGTCAGCATCGGATGATAGTGACGATGATGCGCCTGAACCAGAACAATAACCTTATAGCATAGCATTGGGCAGAGAAAGAAGAAATATTAGAATTCCAAAAAGGTATGCGAATCTAGTTGCATATGCTCTGTCAGTTGTAGAAGAAGTTGAGATGCAGGAACCTAATAGCTACAGAGAAGCTATAGCGAGTTCAGAGGCAGATCTATGGATTGGTGCTATAGGGGAAGAGGTTGAATCTCTTCATAAGAATCAAACATGGAAACTTGTTGAATTCCTTAAAGAGCACTGGCAGGCAGTGAAATTGATACTTTGGTATCTTAAGAATATGTGAACATTGACTTAACTTTTAACAAGACCGATATTGGTGAATCGCTGAATGATGTTGCATGATCATTGGTTGGTTTTGTTGATTCTGATTTTGCAGGTGATATGGATAAAAGAAGATCTCTGACAGGATATGTATTTACTCTACCTGGGAGTGCGATCAGTTGGAAAGCACAGTTGCAAACTACTGTATCTTTGTCTACAACAGAGGCATAGTACATGGCGGTAACAAAAACAATTAAAGAGGCAATATGGTTGCAAGGTTTGGTGGCAGATTTGGGCTTGGATAAGACTACTACAAAAGTGTTTTGTGACAGTCAAAGCACCATACAGCTTACAGGGAACCAAATGTACCATGAGCGTACAAAGCACATAGATGTCAGGTATCATTTTATTCGTGATATATATCAAAAGGAATTGTTGATGTGAAGAAAGTGTCTACACACGATAATCCAGCAGATATAATGACCAATGCAGTATCAATTCGAAATTTTAGGGAGTGCCTAAACTGGATCGGTGTTCGCAGGGCATTTGGTGAGTCAGGAGAAGAGAAGTTTCTTTATTGATATTGAAGAAATGATATCCGTCTAAAGGGGAAGATTTTTTGTGAATGAGTCGAATAGTGCCTTCACAGTGTACCGTGTTCGGCGGTACAGTTTTGGGTCTCTCATAGTGTCATTGTGCCTTGACTGTGTACCATGTTCGGCGATACAGTTTTTTGTCATTGACAGTGAAGCTAAAATGGGTAATGTCATCTTTGGTCTCATGTATACGAGCCCATTATGACTATTATCTAGTAAGTCTATTTATTCCATATAAATAGAATATTAGGGCTACACAAAAAGATAATCTGAAATCTGTAACCTTTTCCATCATAGTGAAAGTCTTTTCTCTGGCGGCACCCGTGGACGTAGACAATTGTTGAACCACGTTAAATCTTGTGCTCATTTAAGTTTTTCCTTCACATATGTTCTGTGCTTGAGCCATTTTGTGATAATTGCATAGAAATTTAATAACACATATATTATACTCACCCATAAACGTTTTTGATTAAAAAAATGACTTAGAATCTTGCAATCCTTAAGAAAATGTGTCGATTAGCATGAATTTGCTAGATTTTATGAGTCGATCTTTGTCTATTTTTTGGAATTGAAGGGAGATATAGTCATCGAATTCTTGTATCGTTGTATGTTTGATTTCCGCAGTTGGATTGAAGGTTTTCGCAATCTGCAAAAGTTCTTTGTGATAAAGAGGTACTATTCTGGATTTGGTTATTATTGATTACGGGCTCTCCATTCTTAGTTGCAGGGGTTGTTTTATTAATTTAAGAGAGAACAACTTGATAAGATTCGTAAATCAAGAATCAGGACAAGAGATAAAAGGCTGAAAAAACAAATTTGTTACGCAGATACAGGAAAGCACACAGAGCCGACGCCAAATTCTGAAAAACAAACAACAAAACTAGTCCTCGAGACTGAAAAACTAGAAAATGCAATCCAGATGAGGCAAAGAGACAGATTCCAAATACGTAAAACAAAAACAAAGATCACAAAACAGAGAATAGAGGATAACAATTAGAAGATTCACGAAACAAATCTAAAGAAATAACGTGAGAAATTAAAAAACTTTTGATGAATTTTTTGCGGTAAAAAAATCCATCTTAAATATTTTTTCAAATGTTTTTCTATTCGTATAATATTTTTTTATAATTGTAAAAATAATAATAAATATTAGTCGAGCATAAATTAAAATTTGTGCCGAACGCATCTGATTATAAAATATTGTTATATTTTAAAATTATTAATGTAAATCGATATTTTATGAATCTTAAAAAGAAATAGATTGTAAAAGTGACCCAAATTTAGAATTAAAGTGGTTTTCTTACTTAAGTAACCAGCATGTGTTAATAATTATCACAATATTCTTTTCCTTAACAATAAGTAATGTGATATGTTAATAATTATCGCAACTTTCAGTTTTATTTTAAAATTTAAAATTTTGTAATTTTAAATTAAGTAACCTGACGTTAAAATTTACCACAACTTACAGTTTCATTTTTAATGTATATGAAAGAAAACTGCCTAAATCAAGGTAAACGAAAACAATTATTTTGAAAAAGAAAAAAAATAGAAATATAAAAAATTATACTCTGTATAAATTTTTTATCCTATTTGCAAATCTGTTTCCTACGAATTGTAAGTTTTTATATTATTATTTTTATTAAGATTATATTTAGTGGGATTGTTATTTGTATTTATTCCGATAATAATATTATAGTGTAAACTAAATATATAGTACAATTTTATCTTTAATTATTATTTATGAGAGAAGTTAGAGAATAAATTACTTATATAAATTATTATAATAAAAGATTGATCGCATTTCTTGTGTTAAAATAAATCAGAGTCAGGATGATAAAATTGAATGGAGGTATCTAAAAATAATGACTTTCATACTAAAACTATTTAGATGACATTAGATTTAAAAACACAAAACTTTCAATTTTCAAGAAAATTTGGCATAACTTCATTCCTTCTAAGTTTTCTTTTCTTACATGGAAATTATTAAAGAATTTTTCCCTTATTGATCAAATTCTCTCCAAAAGACACCTTGTTTTAGTTTTTAAATGTCAGTTTTGCTCCAATTGTGAAGACAAAAACCATTTGCTTGTAAATTGTAGGTTTGCTTGGTCTCTGTGAAACTATTTTGGTCTTATTTTTAGAGTTCCTGTGAGACGGTACATGTCTTTGAGTCACATGCTTTACTGCTGGTTCTGGTCTTCTTGCAGCAATTTCCATATAACTCACATTGTCCCTCAGATTATCTGTTGGACAGTGTGGTTAAATAAAAATCACTGCAAGTTTAAAAATTCTGTTGATTCTTTTTCTAGTGCTGTTTTTCGTATTAATAAAGTCATTCTAGCTATTGACTCTAAGAATTCTCTTAAGTCTAAGCACTGGTCTGGTGTGGTAGATGCAGGTGCTTCTATTGGGCGCTTATCTATTAACAGAGTCAGAACAAAGTACCTTGCTTGGAGTGCTCCTGTTGGTGGAAGGCTCAAACTCAATGTTGATGGGGCCAGCAGCTTCGTTGGTGTGGCGTCTGGTGGTTTGATCGTCAGAAATGAGCTGGGTAGCATCGTTGTTGGTGCTGGTTTCCTTTTTGGGAAGCTAAACCCCCTTCGGGCAGAGACGAAAGCTCTCCTGGAAGCTCTGATTTTATGTAGAAGGAGGGGTTGGCATGATGTTGATATAGAGTCAGATTGTTTGACTCTTATCAACAACATGGCCACTGGTGCTTCTACTGGAAATCCGATTGTAGCTATTTGTAGACGTTTGATCCACCCAGCAATGTGTCTTCGTCATGTCTCTCGTACTCAGAATGTAGCTGCTGATTGGATCTCCAAATGGATTATGCTCGAGCATTCGAATCGGTCGAGCATTCGAATCGGTCTTTCACTAACATTGACGCTCCAAATCAACTGTTAGCGATTGTCACTCTGGAAAGCCTTGGGGTTGGCTATATAGATCCGTGTTAAGTACTTAGCCTTATCTATGGTGTTTTGGAAGGAGTCTGTAGAGTTGGTTTCGAGTCTATTCCGATTCTAGGGTTTTCGATTTGTGGAGTCTGTGTAATTTTGGGTGTTGATCTTGTCGAAGCTGATTCTGGTGTTTCTGTGCTCTGGTGCACCGCGGCAGGTTCCGACTTCTCTCCTCATCGGAGGAGAGAGTGTACTTCGGGAGAGCGTCAACCATGGAGGCACAGTTGGTTTTTTTGGGTGCTGTTTAGGGTGGAGTTGCAGATGGGTGCTTCTGTTGTTGAAGGTTGAAGATGCTAATTGTGTCGATCAGGGCTTTTTGGTCGATTTGGGGATTTTTGTTTTGGGCCAAATTGTTTTTTATCCCTAATTCTGTGTAGTTTCGCAATTACTCTCCTAAATCTGTAAAACTCTTATTTCGATAATATATTCCTTTTTGCTTAAAAAAAATTATTATAATAAAAGAATCATTATTCATGTAATTTCTGATAAAGAAAATATTTTGCAAATTATTGACATGCGAATAATTTTGTTCCCTACTAATATTTTATATCAAATATAATTATAATATTTATTACTTTATATGTTTCGTTTTTCTGTATGATAAATATACTTTGCAAATAGAATTCAATACAATAAAATTGCATACTGATATAATTTTGTAATATAATAACAGTTTTTTATGTAGGTGAAGATACAAAACCATTCTACCGTGATGATGGAAGACAAAGTGAACTAAATATTTGCTCTACAGAAACATGCAGTAAAGGAGAGGTAAGTTGGTGTTGCGATGTACATAAACACCCATGTTAGTTACTCTACTAACTCTGAATCATGAATGTCAGAAACATTGCGGCGGGGCCTGAAATATTTTTTAAATAGAATTCAAATTCTCTTATTAATTTTGTGATAAATAATTTAGTAGTACTATAAAAATAGACTCTACATATTAATAAAGTGACTGCGGTGGATACCAACCAAAATGAGGTCTCCATCTTTGGTCTATATATGAACCAACACAAAAACACCTAACTCAACAGTTTTGTGAAAAAATTTAATGGAAAAGAAAGCGAGTTGGGTCACCCTCACACCCAAAATCACACACACAGGTAAAGAGCTATGATTCAGTCAATTATATATTGGGTTAGGCTAATTCAAGACCCGTTTTTTCTATACCGAGATCCGGTTATAGTGAGAGCCGCTATAAGGAGACCCCATTGTTTACAAATTGCCACCGATATAAATACGAAAAACCCAAGAATTGTTCCTCTTTCTCCTCTTCCAAACCCTAAATCTCTCTATCCTCCTAAACACTCAAATTTTTAAGCGACGTTTTTTTCAAATCCAACGCCAATAAGTTGTTAAGGTAAGCATTCTCTACTTATAGGTGTAATTTTTTTTCAATTTCCATGGTTTGTTTTAGAGATATTCAGAGTTTAAGTTTCTGGTAGAAAAATCGAATTTTTATGTATTTGCACTTGTTTTGTTCAATTATAACTGCATGTATGGGTTTAATTAGGAGATTATGATCATTTAGGGGTGCTTTTTTTGGGATTTGGGATTGATTTGGGGAGAGTTTGGATCAGACCGAAGGTCTGCAGGCCTGTTCGTGCGTGGAAATACCAAATTCACAAAACGTGGATTTGCCAAATCCATGCAATTTTGTGCGTTTAACAGTATTTGATCCTTCTTCCCCTGTTTTTGTTTAATTCGAAGTCTACTGCGTGTTATAGTACAATTTTATATCCCTTTTCCATTGTTTTTAATTTACAAATCGTCTAAGTAATTTTTTTGTCTCGTGTAGGATGCCTCCACGCCCACGTTCTCCCGCTACGAATACAGAACTAGATTCAGATCATGAGATGGAGGAGATTGTACGTGGCGAGACGTCTCGGAGCGTCCGTCACCGCACTAGAGGGGCCTTACAGGTCGCCCATGTCCCTGTTCGTCGTCACTTATCTACAGACCAGCGGTTCCGTAGATATAACCGTCATGCGGTTGACCTTTACTCGACATTTCATTCGTACAAAGAGCATGAGGCTTACAATATTTTCAAAGGCGATGTAAGTTTTTTTGGTTAACTTTATTTGTTATATTTATTATTATTAGACGCATATTTATTGTCTATTGCATTCGATTGGTTTTAACACTGTCTATTGCATTGGATTTGTTATTGGTTTGTGTTATAACATTTATTTCTTATAAAATTTATTAGTTTAGGTTAAAATGAATTTATATGTTATTGGTTATCTTATATGTTTTACTTATTATTTGATTTATTCGTTATAGGCGTATCTTATATGTTATACTTGTGATTTAAATTATTGGTTATTGGTTTATCTTAGTTGTTATATTGCATATGTACTGAACATGCATATATATTGAACATGTTGGTTATTGGTTTATCTTAAATGTTAGATTGCATATATGTTTATATATATTGTATTTTTTATGCAGCTTCGGGTACAATTGCGCTGTTATGCTATGTACCATACTCATCGTGGTTGGGACTTGAAAGTCCGCCAGACACGCGTACATGAGCACGTGATGGCCACATGTTTCGGGCCCATTGTTGACGCCTTGGGTAAATGGTCTACAAATGTCCATCTTATTGAGGTATTTTTGGAGAGATGGCATACTGAGACGAACACGTTTCATTTCTCTTTCGGAGAGATAACCGTCACCCTCGATGATGTCCATATGATCATAGGGCTATCAGTTGTGGGTGTCAACTGTGAGATATACGAGTACCCTACTGTTGATGAGCGTAATGCGGCATACGCTCGCTTACTTGGGTGCAGTGCTAGGGAGCTTGAGGCAGAGATTAAGGAGAACAAAGGTGGTGGTAAGAGGCATGTTCGCCTTGCATGGCTGGAGAGAAGATTCTGTAGTCATCAGTATTACGACGATGATATTACTGATGCGGATGTTCGCCGAGCTACCATGGGTTACTTGTTGCACTTCTTTGGCTGTACCATATTGGCCAACAAGTCGGGCAACAACATTAGCCTCGACTACTTACAGTTCATTGACGATTACAGTAGCTCGGGCAGGTATAACTGGGGACAGATGATACTCGCGCAGCTCTACTACCAGCTAGGCAGAGGATGCCTACACGCTACTTCGGGTATTTCTAGATTTTTGGGCTTGTTAGAGACGTGGATTTACGACCATTTCCAGTCGTTTTCAGTTTATCAGTACCCGATGTATAGTATCGCACATCCTATTTTGTGCGGGCATGCGCCTCCACAGTTTCGACAAAGCCAGCAGGCTCGAAACGGTGTTCGAGATCACCTAGCTACCTTCACCGAGCACGATGTAAGTTATAATCAGTTTCATTTTCAATTATCGTGATATTTATATATAATATAAGTTGCTAATGATAAATGGTTTGTTAATATTTTTCAAGTATCATTCATGCCGTATACGACCATGCGGGATGCTCGAGGTCACTCTGATATAGCTTGGATAGATGCGACGTTGAAGGCGTCGGACATTGTCGAGGCGTACTATCCGCTACGGGTGGCTAGACAGTTGGGTCGCATCCAGCAGGTAATATTTTTGGATACTCGAAATATTAATATTGTTGGTTTTGCGCATGTGTGTTACATAATTTAGATTTTTTTAAATACAGGTTCCTGGTGCACCGCGTCCTATTCTTACCGGTTCTAGTAGGGTTCGTCGTGCGAACACTCTCTACCTCTGGGATGCATTCACTTGGGACAACTGGGAGTCACACTCTATTCACCCAAGTTTGAAAGGTGCAGAGTTTATTCCTGGCCAGGAGGATGGTACCACTTTGATCTACTCTTTATGGATTACGAAGAACTTGTGGTACATAACATCTGATCCAGAGGCTCACCGAGATGATGCAGAGTTAGGGGTGAACCCTTCACCACACACACATGCCACCAGACTGCACGAGCTGACTACGCACCTACTGGATTTACAGGCGTACGAGCAGAGCCACCCCAGCATTAGTTTGGAGGACCTTCGGGAGCCTTTAGACGAGTGCTACCGTCTTACTCACGAGTACAGAGATTGATTATTATTTATGTTTTCTGTGTTGACAGTTTAAGACTTTCTATGTGCTATTTACTTTTGACTAGTTTCAATTTTCTGATATGGTATTACGTCGTTGTTTAATTATGTGTTATGATATTTTGTTACATTTTAATGATATAACTTTCAAATATTTGTTCAAACTCTAACTTTAAAATAAGCATCAGAATGCAAAAAATGTAACATAAACTCAAACACAAACTCAAACATTTTTAGAAACACAGATAACAACACAAACTCAAACATAAACCGAATCAGAAAGTTAGACATAAACTCAAACATAAACCGAATGAGAAACTCAAACATAAACTAAAACACATGGACACATTTTTTGCAATTGATATATTTGCTATTATATTTACTGCCTCAAAAACGTCTTTTTGTACCACTTTTATGCTTAAGATAACGTAATCCACGTAAACCTATCAATAAACGACACTTGTAAGACGAGGATAACGTAATCCAAGTTGACGAATTATTGTGTGACACCTAATATTTACAAAAGTACTCAAATGTTGCAGTGAAATAATAGGGGTCTCATTATAGCGTAACTTTCATTATTAGGTGTCTCGCTATAACGAGACACCTACAAAAATTGCCGCAAAAAACACTCGCTTTTAAAACTTTACCGCCCAAACAACCACGAGCCTATAAATGGACGTTTAGCACTCCTCAAACATAAACAGTGCAATAATGGAGTTTACCCCTCATGAAGACTACCATTTGCTCGAGGCAGTGAAATTTTCCCTCCGAAAGTTTGGGGAAGATTGTAGCGATGCATTTTTGGAGCTAGTCTTGTGTAATATGTACTACAACTATGGCCGTTTAGGAACAGAAGGTTTTGTTGTGCGTAACCGTGAACAAATCAAGCAGAGGTATATTTTTTGCAAACCAATGATCGTTTGTTGTTTCTACCATTTAAAATTAAGCAAGAAGTAGCCGCCGTATGGAACATGACGGTGGTAGACTACATCACTAGGGATATGGTAGTGTATCTTCAAAATAGGATTACCGAAATGGAAGAGGGGACTGACTCTGACGATAACTTGGGATATGACTTTGACTAATGAGCATTATGTTATGTTTTTAATTGTTTGCATCTTGTAGTTTCTGTACTGTTTGTTTAAGTTAATGTTTGAACTTGTTGTTCCATTTACCATGTTGTATTTTTTCTTATTTGACTGCCATTCTTTTTGGGTGCACATTTACCATGTTGTCGTTAATCTCACCTTGCTGTGAGATCGTTTTATTTATATTATGTATCAAACGTAACATTTTGGGTTTCGGATTGTATGATACTGTTTTCTATATTTTGGTGCTCTCGTTGATGGTTGATGTACGATAATCCTATCCTTAGTCGTATCTAAGTTTGTATTCCACATCATCAACTTCCCCCCTTGCAATAATCCTATCCTCCAGAAATGCTACCATATCCCTCGTGATGTAGTCTATCAAGCTAAGGTTCCAGATGGAAGCTGCTTCTTGCTTAATTAACGATGGCAAGAAACACAAATGCTGAATTGGCTTTCAAAAAATATATCTGCTTTTGATCTGCTCACGAGTACGCAAAACGATACCTCTTGTACCTAAACGGCCGTAGTTTATATATATCGTACATAGGACACGCTCGAAAAACTGGTTGTTGGTATCTTCCCCCAATATCTGGCAGGCAATCTTCACAGCTTGAAGCATGTGGTAGTCTTCGTCCGCCGTAAACTCCATATGTAAACTTTAACGAGTTTTATATTTTTGTTGAATGCTATATGTTTGGCAAGTGTCTTATGATTTCTTGATTTTATGTCCTATTTTATAGGGGACGAGTCAATTTTGGTGGGCGTGCAATAGTAGGGGTCTCATTATAGCCGAACTTCCATTATTAGGTGTCTTGCTATAACGAGACCCCTAAAAAATTTCCCGCGAAAAACTCCAGCATTTATAAATTACCCGCCCAAACATCAACAGATGGAGTTAATTTCCATTTGAACGTGTTGTTTGTTTGCCGAACTTCCATTATTAGGGGTCTCA
Organism: Limnanthes douglasii subsp. nivea; assembly: GCA_036936605.1. Lineage (NCBI taxonomy): Eukaryota > Viridiplantae > Streptophyta > Magnoliopsida > Brassicales > Limnanthaceae > Limnanthes > Limnanthes douglasii. The sequence goes on from JAUPFV010000001.1 coordinate 154,531,428, forward strand.
TTATAGCCGAACTTCCATTATTCTGTGTTTTGTTTTTGGAATTTTGGTGAGAGAACTGGTATGGAAAAAGAGGAGGAGAATAAGAAAATGAATAGTTGGAAAAATGATGATTTTTATATGTGGGGGTATTTTAGTAATTTCAAGTTTATAAAAAAAATAAAAAATAAAGGTTTCACTATAAAAATAAGGGGTCTCGTTTTAGCCGTGCCCATATATATCTGATAAAATCAATAATTCGACACACCGATTATCATTAACTTTTTTGTGTGTTTTAAGAATTGAATAAGAAATGTGTTTGTAATTTTGATATAAATATATATACAAGTATAGAATACGAAATTTGTTTGTAATTTTGATGTAAATAAAGTTACAAGTTATTATTTAGAATAATAAATCGGTTTGAAATTTTGATGTAAATATAAGTACAAGGTAGCTAAATAAGAAATTGCAAATATAAAATACAAGTTAGTTGAATATAGAATAAGAATCAAAATCGATTTGTATAATTACCTAATTCTTATTTTTGTTAAAATAGGAGTGTATAATTACCTATAGAATAAGAAAAATAAAAAATAAAATTTAAGAAATCAAAATCAAAATAGATTTGTATAATTACCTAATTCTCAAATTCTCATGTTTGTTTGTATAATCACCTATTGAATAAGAAAAATAAAAAATAAAATATAAGAAATTTAAAAAAAAAAATCTAAGGATTATTCTTGGCTAGAAATATTGTGCTTAAAGTGAATTTGGTAAAAAAAAGTATAATAGTGAAAAACGATGGAGAATTAACCATTATTCTACAATAGTGCAATTACCACATCAGGAGAGATCTTTTGGATTTCAGATAGCGGACTTGTTTTGCCTCTCCCCTTTTGAAAAAAAATATAATGTTATCATAGACACAGCATAACTCTATCAAAATGAGTTATGAAATTTTGTACTCGATCTATTCTTTACCGTCCTATCGTCACTCTACCGAATCATGTACTAGATATAGAATAAGAAAAATAAAAAATAAAAAATAAGAAATATGTTTGTTAAAATAGTGGTTTCTAGGCCCCACAATGGTAAAGAATCGGTATTCTGTAACTTGTGTTCATACACCTGAGGCTGAGTCACATATCACATTACGTAAATGGGAGCCTCGCGAACACCGTCACCCGTCCACCGCCGCCACCCAGACCACCGCCGCCATCCAGACCACCCCACAACCCACTTACTTCTACGGAAATGATGATAATAGGAGCTTATTTGTTTCTGCTGGTACTCATAATTTTAACATTGACAATTATATGTTACAAGAAGAAAGTAGAAGAACTGAAGCAAAAGAGGGAGAGAGAAATTATTCATCTTTAATCCTTGGAGTGTAATTCGAATTGTAATAAAGGTTGATTTTGTTTTCAAAGTTTCAGGTTGAGTTTGATTTTATATTTACAAGGTGAATTAATAATCATACTTCTCCGTTTACCTATTGATAACTCATCTTGTGCATTCTATGACGTTTTTGTTTTAGTTTCTCTTCCTCTAAAGTACGTTTTTGTTTTAGTTTCTCTTCCTCTAAAGTATAGTGAGAAGCCAGTTTACTACCTTATTGAAGTTGTGAAATCTAATAAAATTTAAATCTGATATAAATTTATCTAGAGTTTCTAAGGAAAGATTCGTCTCATTGACAAGCTTGCTTAAGAATAAAAACTCCCGTGTGGATCAATATTGGGACAGATACATGTATTCTGACCATTGTGAAATATTATCAGCATAAGCCACAATCAAGAATTCTAAAGTATTCAAACCAATACTTATTAGAAGTCATATGTAATAATGAAACCAAATCCAGGATATATTTATTTTTGGTACCTACAAGTATAAGAAGTTATTAACCTTCAGCTTACTCACAATCATCATACAACATTTCTTTATCTCTGGTTTTAGTTTTCTGATAGTTGTTGTCATTTATTTCTCTATCTAGTTTTTTACTCATATGTTATTTTTTCTTGTATACCCAACACATTACTTTATAACCAATTGCAAGACCCTTGGACTTCGACTGAGAGTTTCCTCACCTCTTACTTGAAGCTCTCTTTCCTAGCCTTTCCTTTGCACTCAGTTCATTCCCTTCAGAGTCAACCCTTGAGAATAGTCTTTATTTGAAGATCTTTTTTAGTTCAAAGTGATCTTCGCTTCAGATATCATAAACGAGTGTTTGCCATCGAGCATTGTGTCTCCAAAATATTCATACATCTTTAACAGAGATTACTAGGATGATTTCTTGGTCATCTTCCTCTACCTTTATACCAACTGCATTCAAGTCGAGTATGATTATGTTGTAATCGTCTAGGTGGTTTCAGATCTCTCTGCTACTATCTATAGAAAATGTGAAAACCGTTTCTTGAGATATAATCATTTAACTCTCTAGAGGTAAAGTTGGTGAGTATTATTACTAATGAATGGGTATTTTTGGGCAAAAACTTTATTTAATAGGATATTAATTTCAAGACTATAGGGTAGAGAGATAAAAGAGGTGGGTAGTAACTATTAATTTCTCTAGAAAAGTCCAATCTCTTAAATGAAGTTGGTTGGGGTATTTATACTTGTTTTATGACCCAAGAGTTGTTCGGGTCGGAATTTGGATTCGGATCAGGCTTTAAAGCCCAAAACAAAAACTAGTCAACATACAGCTGAATCATAGTCCACTTAGTTTTACTATTCATAAAAAGTTTAATGTAGAAGATGCTAGAATTACCCCTTCAGATTAGGCACTTCTAAAATTATCCAACCCTATCGGTAGCCCCTTTAGGTCTTTCAAAAAGGTTTTTGGAAGATATAACTTTTCAAATAAAAGACTGCAATTGGATACAAGGTGTATTTGGGAGAGATTTTATTTAAGGATAAAATTTTAGATTGGATCCGAAGCACTTTCTCCTTTATGAGAAAGAACCCAACGGTCAGAATTTTGATTAATGTTGTTTTTATTTACACGTGTCAGTTCTTGGTTCGATCTTTTAGCCGTTTTTCGTTCTTGGTACTTGTACCTGTTTTGAAAAACTTAATTATGGTGTATTCAATGGCCCCCAATCATCACTAAATTTTTTTATCTCCCCTATGTAAATCACTCAAGTGTTTTTTACCTTTATATAACACTGTTTTACTGTTTCTTTTTTTAGAACAGGAAAACTTTCCAGAGAGAGAAAACTTTGAAGTTGCAATTTTGTTTTAAGTTTAAGAGTTTATATGTTCACAGCTAGAACTGTTATAATCAAAGGAGGTTGGATAAATTTTTCTGAGTTGGAAATATCAAGAAAGGAAGCAAGAACCGTTGCTAGAATTCCTCCTTCTTCTGGTGTAGTGATTAGCCAGACAATACCAGAGTCGGACAAGAGTTCATCCTCATCCAGAACCTCAGTAATTCGAAAGTGATTCGATATTAGGCATCCTCACCTTTCCTCTGGTAGTCCAAACTGATATGGTATCTCCAGTATTCTCGGACGTCTCAACTTGTTGAAAAATCTATCCTCTATGAAGATGTATCGTATTTTTTGATGTAATTGATGAGTTAAGATTTCACCTTAGTGAATTTCTATAAGAGTAGTATAGAGAGAGAAAGAGTTAGAGTTTTTAGAAAGAGAAAGTTCAAGTACAAATGAGTTCAACAGAAAAAGTGTTCAACCTTTTTATTAGAGTAGCCTTGTCCTTTATATAGAGGAGCTAAGACTTAGTCTTAAAGTGGAATCTGTTACAAAAAAGGACAAATTGTTATTTAGTCCTTAATAATTATACATAATCACAAATATTCTCTAAAACTTATATTACATGTAATTTAAGGACTAAACTTATATTATTTACAATTTAATCCTCAAAATCCTACTTTCATATCAGTAATAATAAGGAAAATAATAGGAATAATAAATCAAACACCCATGATAATATTTAATATGGTTCAGATTGTGAATAAATTCTACATCCATGAGTAACGAACACTATGTTATTTTTATCAACCTAAGTTTACAAGAAGACTTCCAAACATTAAACACTCAATAACTCTACTATGTTATAAAACTTTTTTGTTTGCTTACAAAGAAACATGAATCTCATAATGCATATTCAAGTGTCTTCTCATATGTCAACTATAACCAAAGCTATAAGCTTTTTATTTTATAAAATTAGATCCTATTTATTACTAATAAGAATATAGACTCACCTCTCAAGTCACTCGTCTCACCACACTTTGAAATACTATATTGCTGATTTTGTTGATAAAATTTACAAGTAAAGCCCTAGTTTCACTTGAGATCTGATGGTTCAAATAAAACCTTAATACGTCAGACACTCCACATTAAATATTAATGAATAATTATAATAAATCCATAATTCAATAGATGTTCCATATTAAATCCCTTTAATCAACACTTGTAATAAATCTCTAACATAATAGGCATTCCAGATTAAATCTCTTAATCAAGGGTTGAGATTTAGAATCATACTTTAAATTCTATAAGCCCAATCTGAAACCATTATCAGAACACAAATGTATTGTAACTTTGACCTATGTAGTTTTAACACATGTAGCTTCGATAAAATTCTTCGAATGAGAGAATCGACAATATCCTTTGGCTCAGTATCTACTCATTTGACTCAAGTATTTCACATAGTAGAAACAACCATAATATTTTTGGCCAAGCTTGCGCATAGGTTCCAGCAAATGTCTTTGCACCTAAATCATAGCCACAATTATATCTTAAGATAATCCAATCATTTGCGTTTATACATGTCTTAAGCTGATCCACCTTTGGCCCATGTAGTCCTTTGCTAGTACATTTGTTGACAAGTTAATTCTAGCATACAACTAACAAATTATATAATGCTAATGTAAATATATTTTTATTTAGTTTGAAATTATAACTCATAATGAAATATAAAAATTTCCAAATTGGTGTGAGAGCCAATGGTAAATGTAATAGGTCAATTTTAGCGATCATAACTGATGAAGGAGAATTATGATAACAGAACATTCAAGTGAAAGGTATTATATGATCTCAATAACCGTAAAGAGGTGGTCAAATAAAGTCTCGAATAACCAATAAATACCAAAGGGTCAAATAATACATTACAAGAGACACAATCTAAGGATAACGTGTCACTATACATGTTGTTCTAAGTCATTGACGAGTGAGGGTTAAAGAAGATTATCGGTGAAAATTCATTAAAATAAGCCTTGGATATTTTATAAAAAGTTCAAAATTTTGATTTTTTTTTCAAGAAAGTGCATCGCTAAACTATTCATAACAAGCTTTAGAGCATAAATATGAAAGATGTGGAAGTTTTATATGACGATATCATGTGTGTACAAATCGTGGTAAACAAAATAATTCGTAATGATGAAGCAATAACCGATGCATGAGTTGTGGAGAATATTTTGAGATATTTAATCGATAATTTTGAAAACATTATGTGCGCAATATGATAATAAAAAAAATATTGCGATGCTTATAGTTGACCATCTTGTTGGTTCTCTTCAGGCATACAAACAACGTAAGAAGAAGGAAAAAACTACATAAAAAAATTAAAAAAAATATGACAATTAAAGATGAAAATTTACTCAATTATCAAAGTCTACAAGGTAGAGAGAGTGACCATAAAAGTTGTAATCACAACTGTAGTTAAGATTAATACAAGAAGAAAGAGTAGATGAGTTAACCAGAATGACATCAAATAGGTGGCTAAACACATTCTAACATTGAGTGATACAAGTTTCATAAGTATGGTCATTGCGTAAATAATTACTACTCTGAAAATTGTTATAGATATGGTACAATAAGATATCTTACAAAATATTTGTGAGTTAATGTTAACAAAGAGAGGGAGGTCACAACTCGTTAAATGAGTAGAAAAAAGAACACTGAGATAGTTTCAATTGTGAATGATATATATATATATTATGATTTTAGTTAAATGTTGTTAAGGCAATTTTTTTTGTTTCTTTATCACTGTCATGATCAACTACATTGTTTTGAAGCATATTATAAGTTGTTAAGTCCTAATTTGTTTCCTACCCAAAAAAATAGACATTTTACAAACATGAACCTCCAGTTCAGTTTTCTAACACCTCCGAGCAAAAGCTATCATCAAAGGTGAATACTTTTAGGATTTTACCGAGTAAAGATGAAGCCGAGTAGATGTAGCCATCAAGCATATGCATAACGACGAAACTGATCAAACTCGTTTATCGTGTTCGAGTGACTAAGGAAAGAGTTTTAACTAAATCATTATTGGTTAACTAGTTAACGCATAACGGCTATAGTAATGATCAAAATTTTAGGGCCATTGTCGTTAATATGAGTCTATGTGCACAATTAGTGGAATTATACAATAAGTAGCAGTTTGAAACTGTTATAAAATAATATAAATAGGTAGACAATTCGTGAATAATGTATATTTTCTTCTTTGATAAAAAAATTCTATTTAGCATTATATTTGTTATATTTTCCCATAACATTTTGGCACCGTCTGTGGGAACGTCTAATAAAAACACTCAGTAGTGAGATTTTCTAACCATGGTAGTAACAAGATCAGGGATCAAAAGGGAAGTTCCGGAACGGAATGAGGCAACAGATCACTGACGAAATACGGTGAATCAATCGGATGGGAAGATTCAGCTGCCTCCTGTCACTACCACAAATCGAGATTTAGTGGAGGCAACTCGCATTGAAGCAGGCTCTCGGGCTGGTCAGCCAACATTCACTATCGGACCAGAGATTATACCACTCGCCCCTAAAAATATTGTGGGCCCAGCTTTGCAGGAAGTAGCGGGCGGTAACCCGGCAGTCACGCCAACATTCCAACAGTTAGAGCAACAGCTTCCACACCTACAACAGGAACAACATAGGGTAGCATCTGAGTGAGATGTTAGGGACCAGGCCACACACGCTACCATAGCGGAACTGAACGATGTACTGCACGCATTGACGGCCAAGGTGCGGGCGGTATCGATCTGGGCCAGATGCTTGTCGTGCTAACCGAGGGGATTTCTCGTCCAAATGCAAGGATAAAGGAGAAAGAGAATAGGAAAATGGTGACAAAAGACCTTTGAAGGGATAGGAACCGCGGCTAGATGGGAAAACCTATACTCTAAAAAGGGCTTGGGATAACAAGGACGTGCAATACGATCAAGTACGACCAAGAATATTCATCTATGTTCTTAAAGAGTCTCCGTTCATGGAGAAGATTCTCAAAGCCTAGTTCCTCAGAAAGTTTGACCCATTCAGAATAGAAGTGTATGATGGTCAGGGGATCCAAAGAGGCATCAGGAGCAGTTATGTAATATTATGATGGTGTAAACCCGGATGATGTTATGATATGCCGAGCCATGTCTATGACTCTTAAAGGTAACACGATCGACTGGTTTAGAAATCTTCCTAAGGGATCTATTTATGATTTTGCAGGTTTGTGGAAAACCTTCCGAGAAAGATTCGTGGAAAACAAAGAAACTTTGACGCAAATGAGACTTAATTGTGGACATCTACCAAAGATAAGGTGAGTCGTTAAAAAGATATGTTAAGCGTTTGTCTACAGTATGGATGGTTTGCCAGGTTTAGAAGAGAACATGGTGGTCGCCTCCTTCAAGAGAGGCCTCAATCTACGAGGTGAACTTTATGCTGATCTAATCAAATTCCCAGTGGAGAAGATGAGAGATTTGCTAGCCCGAGCAGATCAGTTCATCAGAGTAGACGATGCTAGAAAATGAGATTTGCCGGAAAGGCATGCTTCTGATCTGAAAGGAGGATTGTATAACAGAAAAATGATAGATAATGGGCCTCACCGAGAGAATGCTCGTCGACCAACACATTATGATAATTTGTCCAGACGGTTTACCCCGTTAACCAAGACCATCTCAGTTATTTATGATCGAACAAAGGGAAGAACAAGATAGCAGCCTCTCGAGTTATGAGTGCACCTGGTTATATGAGATCAAGCAGACACTTCTGCTCCTACCAAAATGACCATGGTCATCTGACTGATGAATATTGGCAGCTGAAAGAGAAAATTCAAATATTGATAGACAACTGTGAGCTCATCCAGTTCGTTAAATAGCAATATCGTCATCGCCAATCCAAGCAAAAGGACAAACCTCGACCAGTCAACGAAGAGAGACCTTATGAAGATAAGTAGATAAATGCCAGGAAATAACAACAGCTACTTACCATTACTGGAGGATATACTGAGGTAGTCAACAACTCAATATCTAACAAAAGAGCAAGAGCCAATCACGAAGTATAGGCGGTCGAAGCTTCATTTTGCCACAATTACCGAGATTATGTTGTTGACCTTACATTTAATGATGATGATGATTTAAGATAGGTCACCACGCCACATGAGGATGCATTAACGGTAAACGTGGAAATTTGAGGAATAATTTTTACTCAGCTCTTAGTCGATGGAGGCAGTTCAGCCAATATCATCTTCAAAGCCAGCTCTGATCGCATACAAGAAGTTCCTCCCTACAAACCCACCCATCGAACTCTGGTAGAATATGAAGGCAATGTGTCTCAATGTGTGGGGGATTTCGAGCTCATGGTCAAAGTCGGTTATGGGGCCACTAAGAAAGAGCTTAAGACGTTGTTCATGATCTCTGATGCCTGTATCTCTTACCACGCGATCATTGGATGGCCATGGTTACATTGGACGGATTCCATCCCATGCAGTTTCACACAATGTATCAAATACCCGGTTGGGAATGTTGTTGGAAACATTAGAGGCAGTTAATGAACTGCTAGGACTTGTTATGTAGTTATGGTTGATCCAACCAAGCCTCTCTGATAACAATTAATTGGTGAGGGGTGCGTAAAGAAGAAATCATAACATTACATTCACCTGATCCTATAGATGACCCTATAGAAACCGAGCAGCCTGACGCAGATCCTCCAGATTCATTTGAGAAGTTGGAGGCAGAGGGCCGCACATTGCGACTAGGTAACCATTTTAATCCCACTGATAAACATCTTTTACTTGACATGTTAGTAAGAAACTTGGATATTTTTGTTTGAGACGCTAGTGATGTGCTAGGGGTTGACCCGTCTATAATTTGCCACGAATTAGCAATTGATACATGTGTCAAGCCCGTGCGACATAAGAGATGTTCAATTTATGTTGAGAATAATGAGGCCATAAGTGTTGAGGTAGATAAGTTATCTCGGCTCGGGCATACTTGACGAGATCGGTATCCGGTATGGGTCGCAAAACCAGTGTTAGTAAAAAATAAAGACGGTCAATGGCGCATGTGCATTGATTTCACATATCTGAATCAAGCGTGCCTAAAAGAAACTTTTCATCTGCCTCGTATCGATCATTTGGTAGATTTAGCATCGGAGTGCGAGTTTATTTTATTCATGGATGTGTACTCTGGCTACAATCAGATTCTCCTCAACCCGTCCGATGAGGAGCACACGACGTTCTAAACCGAGCGTGACCTATAATGTTATATTGTGATGTTGTTTAGCTTAAAGAATGCAGACTCCATATACCAGCATCTTGTGAATTCAAAGATCACTTAGGATAACATATGAAGGTGTATATCGATGACATGATTGTCAAAACGCACACAACAGATAAGCAGTTTGAGATACTCCAAATCGTATTCAACCTGCTACGAGCAGATTTAATTTAAAGATCAACCCTGTGAAATGCTCTTTCGTCGTACACAACGGTAAATACTTGGGGTATATAGTTAGTAAGAAGGGCATTGAAGCTGACCCTACCCAGTTGCAAGCAGTCATACATATGGAACTACAAAAAAATATCAAAGAGGTCCAATGTCTGATGGGACACCTAACAGCATTGTCCTATCTTATATCAAGAGCCTCCGACAAAAGTTACCTTTTTTAATGTCCTTCGAGGTGCTAAAAATTTGCATGGACTAAGGAGTGCAATACAGCCTTCTAGGCATTGAAGAACTATCTCACATCACCAAAAGTACAATATGCCCCGGTGGCAGGTGAGCCTTTGTTCTTATACTTATATTTTTCACCTTTCTCATTTATTATAGTGTTAATAAGGAAACAAGAGGGTATTCAGCGACCCACATATGGGGCATCGATCTAGTAGGACCACTCCCTATGGAAACTGGAAAACGTCTATTTTTTGTGATAGTTGGTGATGATAAAAACTAAATATATGGTAGTTTAGGAAGTTATTTATTTTGTGTGGTATTAAAATTTTCGTAGAGAGTGGAGATGGAATAGAGATACTTGTATTTATTAGAAAGATAAAAAAAGTCAAATCCATTTAATGTTGTTTGTTGAACTATTTATAGTCTTTGTAGAGCCATATGTCATTTGGGTCGGGTCATATGTTTGGGTTATTCTCACGAGCCCCCAAGCTCATAAGTAAATGTACTAGTAATCTAGCTGAGTCATAAAGCATATCGTTTATTCATCCAATTTAACGGTGTGGTATGAACCGCCCTTCTAAGTGAAATCCAACCCTATTTACTATTTTTTACCTCCAATATAATTCGACCCTATTGGTAGCCATTTTAGCTCTTTCTAAAGTACTTCGGGAGAGCTAACACGTTAAAGAATTTTTTAACCACGTTTGAAGGATATATCTCAAGACTTTTTTTATTGAAAGGTCACAAATTTAGTGGACCTACTGAATGGTTTTACCTTTGGTAATTGAATCTAATACTAAAAGAAAAGAAAGCAACTATATTTAATAACGCTCTTTAATTATTACTGTCGGTTCCTTTTCCCTAGTAAAACACTCAACTATTTCTTCATCCCCTTTATAAGAGTAATAATTTTTCACTGTTTCTATTTATAGAGAGAGAAACAATTCTACAATTTTAGAAATCTTTCAATTCAAACTTCATCTTCTTCTATCTTTCTTATCGTTAATTGCTTCTTTTCAATATTTTTTAAAGTTTGTATGTTCACAGCAAGGACTACGTTAATTAAAGCAGGTTGGCCCAATCTATCCGGATTGGAAGGAGAGAAGAGACAAGCTAGAATTGCTGTCGAATTACCTGCTTCATCAGGTGGAGTGATTGTGACCGAAATCTCAATAAAAGATAGAATTTCCTCATCTACCAAACCCCAGATAATTTTTAAACCTAACCGTCTATCCCAATCGTCTATATCTCCTAATCCAACTATCCGATCAACTAAAATACCCTCAACAAAATAATTTAGCAGTCATAAACTTTCTTCAACCTTTATTGCCATGAGATCGGACGTTGGGGAAACTACTTCTCGTAGAGTTACCAGACTTTTCTAAGGCTAAGAAAACTTTATTCATTGGGTAAGGAAATGGAAAATCCAACTGAAATTGCTACTGGTACTAGCAATCCCCCCCAACAAATTCCAACCACAAGAGAAGCTATCACAAGTGAGCTTCCTCCAGAAGATATTTTAGGAACAAATCCCACAGTTTTGTTAAATGAGCCCCCTTGTATTGAGGAAGAAAAACCAGGTACTCAACCTAGGGAATCAATAGAGAAAAGACCACAAATGATAGAAGAGAATATCGATGATAGTGATGAAGACACCCTTTGAAAAACATCGGGTCAAAGTGGGGACACCCAGAAAGTAACACAAGAGAAGAAAGGTAAGGTTGTTCTGTTGGAATTCCGAACTACTTTCTGAGTGTCTCGTTAAGTGAGTTGGGCCCAATTTTTCTAAAGTTAGTGTAAAGTATCTATTGGATTTACAAAGGATATCATATATGTATCTTCATCCATCCGAACTGGATAAGATTCGAGAAAAAAAAATATGAGGATTTCCTTAATCGATCAAAGTATGGCTACCTCTGCCTGAAGATACTTCGATAGAGTGCAAGGCTGGAGAGTTGGTTCTTTATACTGAGGTACTCAACTGGGGTCTTCGGTTTACTTTGGACCCAGAAATAGTGAGGTACTTCCATTTTATAAAATTGTGTCCCAACAAACTAAGCCCTAACGCCTGGTTTACACTGTTAGCTAGCATCATAACTTTGAGGTTATCTAAAATTCTGATTCCTATGGAGCAGCTGACTGTTGTGGCCGGTTTGTGTCGGAATGGTAATATTCATTTTTATTATTGCAATACGGGAAATGATTATAAATTGATTGATGACTTGCTAGAAGTTGTTAAGCCTTGAAGGAATCAGCTATTTTTTATTAGTGGCTCTTGAAAACGGCAGAAAAATAAAATCTAAACGAATTCCAAATATGCTAACAAGATATTTGAAAAGCTTAGGTAAGTGTTTCAAGGATTATTTTTTTTTCATATTTTGGCGTTATTATCTCTCACTTAGGATTGAAGTGTTCTCAAAGCTTTTTTCACAACATTTGGAAGATAGAAAAGCAACTTTTACCAAGTTGAATCAATGGGCCACTGAAAAATGGTCAACTGGATTTTTCAATTGCTTTACTCCAGGAAACATGGTGAAAGCCCACTTATCGAGGATAAGTTCTCTCTGTGAGCTTTCTTGGGAACAGTTTACCACTCTTCCTCGGTCCTCTATAATTTTTAGAATGACTGAGGAGGCTGATGGAAAACTTTATCTACCAACTAGGAATAAGGTTCTTAGTCAACGTGACAAGAACAAGAAGAAGAAAAAGACGAAAGATGGTCCATCTCAAGCTATTCCGGAACTAGGGAGTGTGGGGCCTTCAGATGAAATCAACACAACTCTGTAAAAGTTGTTGCAATCACGGTAGGAGAGACTGAGAAACCATCAGACTTTCTAATTGCTGAAAAGAAAAGGCGTCAAAAAAGGAATAAAGAGGGTCGTGATACAACAGAAGTGAAGACAAAAACAACTGCAATCAGTTCAGAGATCATTCTCTTATCCGAAGTCCTTTCTTCCATCACCCATATAGAGGTTCCTTCTCAAGAAGAGATGTCTATTAATCCTCCTTCTACAGTACTTTCTACTGATGACATGCCATCATTTGAAGGTGATGACCAGCTGGACAACATAAGAAACTTTAATTTCAAATATTTTGAAAAGGCCTTACCTCAATCTACCACCGTTGCCAATGTTGTGACGCATGATGGGGACTCTTTTGAAGTGTCCAAAGAACATGATAAACTGGTCCATGCGGTATTAGACCACATAAGGCCCATTGTTGATTTGGAGAGTCAAGTAAGATCTCAAGTCAACAATATGGTCTCCATTCGAGACAAAAAATCAAAGTTTGAAGAACTATGTCGAGGCAGAGAAAAACAAAGTTGAAAATTTGGATAAATAAATGAAGATCCTCGACAAAGAGCTAGTTCAAGCCAAATCTGATCATGATCAAATGTAGACTAACTATACCGACTTGCAGTCATTCCATTCTAAGGAAATCGGTTATTTAAAAGAGAAGTAGACTAAAGACAAATACACTACTCACCATTTATCTGAAGAGAAGACGAAGCGGGAAAATCTTATTAAGAAGAAACAAGATGAAATTGTTTATCTCAAAAAGACAACATCGGATTTGTTTCACTTGGTCAATGGATCATTCGAATGTTTTAATATATTTTAACATTAATATCCAACCTTGTTTAAGTATGTTTTATTTAAAGGTGATCTAAACTAAATTTTAATCTAATCAAGTTATTCGAAGGGTCGGACACCTCATTAAAACCTCTCCGTGCCACCAGGGTAGGAAAGAGTATGCCCCTTAATATTTATAGTGAGCTAGAACAAAGTAAATATGTACAAGATACGTTTATTCTAATTATAACCTTAGATGCTCAACATTCCAAGGGTGCTTCAAGAGGTTGCATTCTTTGTTTAAGAGCTTGTATGTTCATTGCTTGATCTTTTCATATACAATGTATGGTCCTTCCTAATTTGGAGCCATCTTTTCGAACCTTGCTTTCCTTGGTATCCAAAAATACTTTTCTTAGAACTTTATCTCCCACTTGAAAGTTTCTTCTTCTAACTTTAGATGCGTACTTGCATCTCATAAGGCCTTGGTAGTGAATGGTCCTTAAGTGAGCCTATATTCTCTTTTCCTCAATCAGATCCAACTAAGCCCTTACTGCCACCTCATTATTCTCTTTCGAATAATTCTGAATTCTAAAAGATGGAAGAGTAGCTTCTATAGGTGTAATTTTATCCATTCTATAACCTAAAGCGAATGAAGACTCTTGAGTAGCTGTATGGGTAGTAGTTTGGTAGACCCATAGTACTTTTTCTAGATAATTTGGCCATTTCCCAAGTTCTTTTTCAAACCTATTAAAATCGTTCGGTTTTGGCTACCTCAACTTGTTCATTGGTTTGGGATGAAACAGAGAGGATAAAAAATGATGAACTCCTCTTGATGTACAAAACACTTCCTCTTAATACTCATGGGAATGCCAAATTTGCAGCATTTGTTAGAAATAATAAAATTTATCACTGGTTTAGATGTTGTCCCTGATAATGGTGCAGCTTCTACCAACTTTGAAAAGTATTCTATTGCTAAAATGATAGCGCGACAACCCCCCAGAAGCCAGAAGCCATTGGAAGTGGTCCGACTAGATCAAGTCCCTATCTGTCAAATGGTACCGCTTCAGATACAGATTTCATGGGTATTTCGAGTACATGGATTGCATTTTTGTACTCTTAACAAGGATCGCATATTCTCACCAAATCTCTAGCATATACCATAATTGAAAGGCAATAGTACCATGCTAACAATTCTCTTATAGTCAAAGCTTTGTAGACGCAATGTGTCGATCTTTCCCCATCATGCATTTCTGATAGGACACTTTGAGATTCGTTGGATCCGAGGCAACGCAATAAGGGCTTGCTGATGGATTTTTTTATAAAGAACCCGTCTTAGATCCACAAGCCCATGAGCTTTATATTTTACCTTTTTGGCTTAATCTTTGTCTTGAGGTAAGGCTCCATTAGTGATAAACTATTGGATTTCACTTATCCAATCTTGAGAAGTTATAGTAGATATATGCAAATTTTCTTCCATTATCTTTTATTTTTAGAATTTATGACTATGGAAGGACATTCTTATATAAGGATCCATCGATACGCTTTGGAGTAGGCTATAGTGGCTAGGGAATCAACCATTGAATTTTCTGATTTTGGGACATGATCATACTTAACATGTTTAAAATTGGTTAAGATCTTTTTTAATACCTTTAAATACTTTACCAAGTGATCTTTCCTGGTTTCAGACTGCCCTTGTGCTTAATGAATTTCTAACTGTAAATTGCTTAACAATCAGATTCTTTTGGTGCCACATATCTGAGCCAATCTCAATCCCGCTATTGTCGCTTCATAATTAGATTCATTGTTAGATGCTCTGAAACTAAAACGTATTATTTGGTACATTGAATCCCCAAATGGGGAGATTAGGCAAATACCAGCACCATATCCCATTGTACTAGGTCCACCATCAGTTTGGATTACCCATTCTTTCTCAGGCTTACTCGTTTGAGCTTCTTCATGAGGCCTTTTAAAGTGAAATTTAACTAAAAAATCAGCCACAACTTGAGCTTTGATTGCAATTCAAGGTGAGCAGTCAATATCATATTCTCTAATCTCAACTGACTACTTGGTCATTCGTCACGATATATATGTTTTATGTAACACATTCTTCAAGGGATAAGAAGTTTGAACTGTGATAGAACGTGCTTGAAAATATGGCCTTATTTTTCTGGCTGCTGACCAATGCCAAGGCTAATTTCTCCAACTTTAAGTATCTTTTCTCAGCCTCAAACAAGCTCAAGCTTATATAATAAACATAACGGGGATAGTTATCAATTTCTCGCACCAATATTGCACTCACAACATAGTCCCATGCTGCTGAATGCATATAAAGTCTTTCCCCATCTATAGGTTTAAATCACGTTTAGGTGAAGATAGATGTCGCTTGATTTCAAGGAACGCTTGGTCAAAATTTGGGGACCAGTTCGAATCTTTGGCATTTGTTAGTCTTTTTCTCACGCAAGTATACGTGGTCAGATAGTAGCAAGTAATAAGTAAATAAGATCGTTCCCGCAAAGACCAGGTGTATATGACAAGAATTTACTTATGCAGCAACGTATGATTATTAGACTAATGCTTGAACAAGTATAAAGTTTGGGTGAATGATTATAACTAAGCAAATTAACTAACGAGTTTAATTATGCGAGAGAAAACATAGAACCCTAACTTCATTGTTTATTTTACTCAGAGTATTATGATACTTAACCAATATGTATGATAACACCGATTACTAATCAGATAACACGAAATCAGTATACGCTACCTCTCAGTACACGTAAACCAAACCACTTAAACAGCCACAAAAGAGATAGCAGTTAAGCAGACACCGCTTGCATGAAAATCCTATATGTCTATACGAATTGAAGTACATTTGGTTTTAAGCACAAGTTATCTATTTCGATTAAATAGGGTAATATGATATGGTTAGTGACATATTACGAATCATGAACAATCACAATACGAATCATTCAAGAACCTATGCTAGTATGGCAAGTTCTAAACCCTTAAATCTACTTTCGCATTCATTAAACATTAAAAAACTAGATATTCGCAACGCATCTAACAATAAGCACAACTATATTAGGTAACCGATAAATGTATCTCACAAATCAATCAAGCAGTCAAGCCATAAGT
The DNA here is from genome assembly GCA_036936605.1 of Limnanthes douglasii subsp. nivea. NCBI lineage: Eukaryota > Viridiplantae > Streptophyta > Magnoliopsida > Brassicales > Limnanthaceae > Limnanthes > Limnanthes douglasii. Next base: position 154,548,015 of record JAUPFV010000001.1, read on the forward strand.
ATTATTCAAACAAATCCGTTAGAGTTCAATGACAACGATTAGTTCATAATCGAACGAATCATCATCATAGGCTCAAAAGTTAACATAGCTCTAAGACGAATGTAAATAGATGAATAAGCGTTTAGAGAATGTCAAACCGAACAATAACCACCAAGTATTGCATGATGGAAATAATCCGTAAACTACCGATCGAAAAACAACAAAAAAGAAGTAGTTGTCACCTGTCTCGAGCAATACATAAACTACCGATCAAAAACCCCGTAGCCGTTACCTCAACTGCCGATCGAAAACGGCAGTAACTGCCACCTGCTGCCCCTCTTTCGTGGTTTGTCTCCTGCCGAAACTGCTGATCGAAAACCCAAAGCAGCTGTCACCTGCCTCCTGCCGAAAGAAAACCTCTTCCTCTCTGTTTGCTTTCTTCGTTCTATGTAATACCAAGTAGTCAATTGCGTTTTGTCTTCTTTTTCTCTCGCTTTGTATTATGCAGCTTACAAACCTAAAACGGTACCCAATTCCGATTTTTCTTCTTTGTTTTGTATTCTGCCGTAAACCAAGTCAGTAGCCAATTCTGTTTTCTCTTCCTACTATCTCTATTCTGCAGAATACCCAAAAGTCCCGAACCTCGTTTCCCTCTTTCTCTTTTTATATTCTGTTCTAATCAAAAAACCCTAAAGAGCCCATTCCTTTTCTACTGGGCCGCGGTATTGCTGAGGGTATATCTCTGAGTTTACAGCCCAAGGTACAGGCCCCATTCCAGGAGAGAAGAAGGTAATGTATAAAGCTAATCATAAAACCGTAAACCATCTGTGAAGTCCACAATTTCTTCCAAATGCAAGATTTGAACTATCCCCATGTAGGCTGTGAAAACTGAGATGTAAAATACAGGTCTTTCGCACCTGCTGGTGGGGTGCTTAGTTCTTTCACTTTTTCCTTGTTTTGTTGAAACAAGGCTCAAGACTTGTACTGCTCGGCAAAGTTCATTCCAAGTTTCACTTCCGCCGATACTGAACTCACTTCAAGCATCCACGTTGCCAGATTGTATTTTTCCTTGATCTTTGTGACTCCGGGGATCGCCTCAAAGTATTCAATTATCTTGTGGGAGTGGAGACCCAACGGACCAGCATATATCACGTGGCCTCCTCTCTTCATCAACAAGAGCTCATCAAAAGCTTCAAATATATCAATACTGGGCTGGTGAATTATACAGACAACAGTTTGGCCCGTGTCCACAGTGTTCCTCACTACTCTCATTACAATTGCAACTGCTCTAGCATCAAGTTCAGTTGTCGGTTCGTCCATGAAAATGATGGAAGGATTCGCAACAAGCTCCACAGAAATAGTCAATCTCTTTCTTTGATTAGTTGATAACCCAGTTACACTTGGTAAACCCACTATGGCATCTCTTAAATTCTCCAATTCCACCAATTCCATTACTTGATCCACAAAACCATTTTTTTGTTGGTTGCTGACTTCTTTTGGAAGTCGGAGGAAAGCTGGGTAGATCAAAGATTCTCGTATAGTTACTTGAGGAGAGTGAATGTCATTTTGTTCACAATAGCTGGAAATTCTTGCAAAAGTTTCTTATTTCTTAGGAAACCCGGATATTCTGATATCTCCTTCTATATATCCACCTGTCTTTCTTCCAGTCCAACATGAAATGGTGCTTTGACCCTTAAATCCAACATAAAGTCACCGAGAAGTAGTGAAATGCCATCGACGAGCATCCTACAAGAATGAATGAAAACCACGTTAAAACACAACGAATACTTGAGAACCGACGACGATTTTAAGAATAATGGAAGCGTAATAAGTGACATGAAATGCACTTATCAACAATTCTTAAGACTTGAAAAAACTAAGCACATTTGTCTGACGATCTTGAAATGAACCTGTTTAATGTTGTTAACCTTCATGTCAATATTTGAACTTATTTATTAGTCCGAGATCGATCCATGGCCAACAAAGCATTCAATTAGTACGGGTCAGCTTGAATCCATGTCTCATTTATGATATAACCCAAAAATTTATCGGATCGGACACCAAACGTGTATTTTTCAGGGTTTAACTTCAAGTTGACGGCTTCCAAGTTAGAAAAGGTTTCTTGGAGATCGGAGATGTGATCCTCCTCTTTATGGTTTTTAACCGTTATATCATCGATATAAACTTCTACATTTCTTCTAATTTGGTTGGCAAATGCCTTATTAACCAACCGCTGATAAGTGGCTCCAATATTCTTCTACCCAAAAGGCATTACCTTGTAACAATGAAGCCCCTTGTCAGTGATGAAAGTAGTGTGATCTTGATTGTTCGGATCCATTTGTATATAATTAAACCCGAAAAAGCATCCATGAAAGATAACAACTTATTTTCGAATGTGGAGTCTACCAATTGATCGATCTGAGGCACATGAAATTGATCTTTAGGACAAGCTCTGTTAAGATCCGTAAAGTCGATACACATATGTCATTTTCTATTTTCTTCTTGACAAGAACTGGATTAGCAGTCCAAAGTGAGAACTGGGATTCTTTAATATGCCCTCCCTTAGTCAACCGATCCACTTCCTGAGATATAGCTTCTGATTTTTCTTTAGAATAATCCCTTCTTCTTTGGACTATCAGACCCGCATCAGATCTAACAGGCAGTTTATGGCTGATAACACTTACATCCTCTTTGCACCAAATAAACACATGTAAATTGTTAGATAAAAAGAATAATAATTTATACTTCAATCCTAAAGGTAATTTGGATCTCACCCTGATGTTTATTCCTTCTGCCAGTTGATGAATTTTAACTTCTTCAATTGGTATCATAACATTATGAGCCTTCATTGGATCATTTATTTCATTTAAATTCACAGAAGACTCTACTAATTGCTATTCTTTCCCAATTTTTACTACTTCCAATATTTTAGAGCGAGAGAAGTGACATAACATTCCCTTGCCAGTTTTTTACTACTTTGGACGATGCATACTTGACCTCCCACGACATATTTCAAACATTGGTGAACAGTAGATGCTACTATATGCATCACAGACAGCCAAGACCTACCGATATTGTATTGTATGACATCGGACAATCAACTACTATAAATAAAACCCTTACCACTTTCTTGAATGTTCAATTCCCTAACAAATCTTCATTCAAACACTCCAATTACATCCGCAGAGCTACCACTAAACCCTACTATAGTTATTTTTTAATGTTAAGTAACCAAAGGATATTTCATTTGTTTATAGGTTGATAAGAATAAAATATTTATCGAATGCTTGTGTCAATCAAGATTTTTCATATTTTATTGCCTTCAATCGATGCTCTTATCACCACAACATCTTCATAAGGGCCCGCAATTTCCCTTAGGGCATGCTCATCAAATAAAATAAAATAAGCAGGGTTTTGATAAAGATATGTGGACATTTTCCCTTCTAACTGGGTCGTTAGACTATTCACGTGTTTTTTTATGGAGAAACTTGATGGTGCAGTTACAACATCTCCCCCAAAATGGTTAAAGATTCAAAGTAGCTGCACAGATCAGATACCGTTTTTGTTTTTTCTATTATCACCCCAACTTGATCTCGATCTGGATCATGGTCTAAGTACCCTGAATCTACATCAAAGTTTTTCACAATTACCATAACATTCTCTTGTTTAGATGTTTCTATACTTTGCCTTTAAAACATTTGGTGATGTGACATGGATTGTACTTGCACTAGGTTGGGCACACGTATTAATTTGCATGTTGTCCCCTTGTTTTTTAACAAAAACAAAAAAACTTCACTCTTTGAATCAAGGCTTGCACTTTTTGTTTCAGAGCAATACAATCCTACGTATCATGGCCCACATCATTGTGGTATCTACAAAAATGAGTGTTCCTATTTTCTCTAGGGGATTGAATTGGTGTTAGCCTTCAAAAATGCACATCATTCTTGGTTTTATCATATACGGTGGCTACATTTTCATCTAACTTGACAAACCATTTAGGTTGGACCCACTGTATATTCCTTGGTCTAGACTTGTTGCCCCTGACTCGATTGACTTTGTCTAGGCCGATGCGATCCCTATCCGGATTCCTTAGGACGATAATTGATTGTAGCTTGAGACTAAGTTGTGTCTTATGGGATAAAAATTGTGGGAACATATCTATTCTAGCGTGGTACTCTAGATTTTTTAGTTTATTCCGCTATAATTTGCTTGTCGACCTGATTATATAATCCTCCATAGGTCATTGATTTCTTCAGGGTAACTGAATCAACCAAATCGCCCCACATTAAACCATGTCTTAAAGAGGAGATAACTACTTGCTCAAAAAAAAATCATACAATCCATTATTTGTGTTCACAAAACGACTGATGTAATTTTTTAAGGACTTGTTTGGTTCTTGTGCGCAATGAATGATGGTATCACTGTTACCTTTGAGCTCTTTAATTCCCACAAACCACCTTCAGAACGCCATCCATAATATATCGAAGTTTTTTATAGATCCTTGTGGCAAACTGTTATATCACTTAAATGCACTTCTCTTCAAAGTTTGCAAGAAGGTGTGACACAATAGTTTATCATCATCATCATCATCGAAATTTGTCATGAAAGTTTTACACTATTTGAGGTGATTATCAGGATCTTGGTAGCAATCATATTTCTCCATTTTAGAGCTATTAAACTTCCTAGGTAGATGCCCATAAAGAATTTTTGAAGACAAAAGTGACTGTCTTCAATTGTGTCATCGACTAAACATATGAAACTCATCACGAGTGACAAAGATACATGGTTCGGACTTGACGATAAATTGATCACTTAACAAATGCTCAAACTATAATATGCAGATTCTTTCACTTTGCCTTGATTTTTTTTCCTTCCTTTTCTATTTCTATCCCTTTTTTTAGTAACCTCTCTTTTTTCTTCTAACGGCCATGGTCACTACTTGATGAGGAAGAAGAAATATTTGAGTCAGATTTTTTGGTTGAGTTTCCAACAGAATCTGATGTGTTTAACAACTGCTTACCCCCAATGTTCCTTTTTTATACCTTTACGAGCTTTAAGGGACTGATTACTTTCATCTGGCTTGTGGGTGTTATCTGGCTCATCAGAACCATGAAATTCAACAGGATACTTCCCATTTAGCTCTTTGTCTGCTTGTCTTTGAGCCTTTAAAGCTTCAATCTCAGCCCTCAACTGATCACACTTATCTTGCATGATATGTCTTTATTCTGTGTTATGATTCACATGCGAAGTGTTAGCATGCTTATTATCATTTATTATCCTCTCATTCCAAAGAGGGGGATAGATTTGCATGTCAGGATCCATACCTCAAAAGAATTATGATGTACGATCTACAAGTGTGATTCTGAATAATGTTATCCAGACACCTCACTCTCCCATTATGGTCTCCAATTTGGTGATGATAAAAACTAAACATAGGTTACTTTAGAAAGTTATTTAGTTTGTGTAGTATTAAACTTTTGGTAGAAAGTGGAGAGAGAACAAAGATGTTTGTATTTATTAAAAAGAGAAAAAACTTCAACCCATTTAATGTCGTTTGCTAAACTATTTATAGTGTTTTTAGATCCATGGGTCATTCGAGTCAGGTTATAGGTTGGGTTTCTTCTCACGAGCCCCCGGTCTCATAAGCAAAACAACTAGGCATCTAGTTGAGTCATGAAGCATGCTACTTATTCATCTAATCTAATAGTGTGGTGTAAACTACCCTTCTAAGAGAAATCCCGACCTTATTTACTGTTTTTTACCTCTAATATAATCTGACCCTATTAGTAGCGGTAAACTATTTTAGTAAATGGGTAGAAGCCAAAGCTCTCTCTTGTACTCGAGCTTAGGAAATTTACAATTTTAGTCACCATCAAATTTTGGTTAGGTTTGAAATCTCTTAAATCATGATGACGGACAATGGCCCCCAATTCCAAAATACTATGGTCACAATATTTTGTAAGCGTTATGAGATCAACCAGCACTTCTCCACCCCCTACTACCCTCAGGCGAATGGGCAGGTAGAAGTCATCAATCGAACTGTTTTGGATAAGATAAAAAAAGAAACTTGAGGGCGCTAAGGGAAAATGGCCAGATAAACTAACTCAGGTCCTATACGCATATCGATCTACCCCACGAACCACGACATGTGAAACTCCCTTCGCCCTTATTTATGGCAGTGAAGCCGTTGTACCAACAAAAATTATTATCCCAAGTCATCGGATCACCAGCTATGATAAATTTAGCAATGCTACCAACCAAGCAAACAGTGTGGACCTCATAGAAGAGCGACATGATCAAGCATGTGTGCAAGAATAGTATTACTGAAGCCTGATGAGAGGCTGCCTCAATGCACACCTTTAACCCCTTAGTCTGCAAGTAGGGGACATGGTTATGAATAAGATTTTCCAAGGATCCGGTGATAAAGCAACTGGAAAGTTAGGACCAAATTAGGAAAAGGCTTACACCATCATTTCCACGGGATACAGTGGAGCATACCGCCATGCAATGTAGAGGGCCACACTTGGATACCCTTGGAATATCAGTCACTTAAAATTGTATAGCCAGAAGTTTTAATTTAGAGATGCACTTTTTCCCCCATGATGGCGCAATAGGTTTTTTAATAAGGCATCGTACTTCTAAATATTTACTTTAATGAAATTTTACTATTTTTGCCAACAAATGTGTTTGTTTTAAGCTTTCTTCGTCCTTACAATTGCGAATGGGTCAATGACCACGCCTACGAGCTATGCAAGGGGCCATATTGAGCCCAGACCATTGAGTCCATTAATGTGAATGGGCTAATTGGCCATGCTTACGGGCTACGTAAGGGCCATACTGAGCCTAATACTTTGTATCGAGTATTAATAAGCGACTGATCTAGTATCAATCTCTTGATGGGCCGCATAATTTTTAAAACGGTCGCGTCGTGAATAAGCTGAGGATCAAGTCTCACTCAAAGCTACACAATGAACCATACTGAGTTCGACCTTGTAGGGATCTATTATAGCGTGACATAATTATTAAACACATGTCTTGCCATCAAGCCAGGTCTCTAATAAACAAAACAAAAGGGAAACTAAGGAAAAAACTAATGCACTTTACCATCTAAAAAAACACATAACATACATCATTATTTTCACTCCTACAACACACAAATTAAAACGTTTTAGTATTTAACTTGTAAAATAAATTAAGCATCGGGTATTACAGACATGGTATCACTCCCCACAGCTACAACATCAACTAAGGGATTCTCCAGAAGCTTTTGCTCCAAACTCACTGCAGATATCAGGGTGGACCCCTTGCCCAACTCTTTTTGTGAATGAGCTAACACAGAAGTAGATGTGCTCCCCACTTATGGTCGCCTCTCAACATAAAAAAAATTCTAAAGACCCCAACTTCATTCTTGGGTTAAGTGTCAGAAGCTCAGGTAACATCTTTTGTTGATGCTTCGCCATCATCCCCATGGCAACATCCATGCCCTGTCTCTCGCGCTCCTCCCAATCAGCCTCTACCTTCTTGAATAATTCATTGTGTTGATGCTCCATATTTATCTTTAGGTCATTAATAGTGACCATCAACTTCCCATTATCCACTATTAGCCCTGCAATACATTCAGTTTGCTCCTCCGCACTCTCAGTTTGTGTTATATTCTGCAACAGCAGACCAACACTTTGGGACATCAATTCATCATTCTTCTTGATAAGCCCATTATTATGAGTTATCAACACCGTATTACTAGTGGTATGCTATCTACATTTTTCCTCGCATAAATCTCGAGCACCCTTGATGGAGGTCAATTCACAACAAAGTTCGTCCTTTTCTTGACACTTTATCATTTCACGCTTTGGTGAAACCATATGCATTTTTAAACCGAGAAAGCTCGGTGGTTATGCCTTTTACCGACTCGAAGAACATCGCATCAGACTTCCACTTCTCCATAATCTGGAAGTCAGCACTCGAGATGCGTTGGTAGTATAATACAACAAAATTGTGGTGCATCTGCATTCACAACAAGGTTAAGACGCTGCTTTTATTTACTTTTAAATAATTTATAATATACAATTTAGCATCATGTACCGGGATGGTGAGCTCCAACTACTATTGTAATATTTTTCTCATTGGTATATTGTCGTAAAATGACAAATCTGGGCATCGTTTGAGCTGCTCGAACATAAGCATCAACTAGTACAATATCACAATATTCGAAAGAGGGAGTTCATCAGTTACTTTATTACATCGGGTTCTCTCGCTCTCTTTCTCCTTTGTAGGCATGAGCTATGCCTTCACGATATTTACAAATGATGATCCCATGCACGCTCTTTGCACAAAATTATAAGAGGGTCACACACCTGAGGTCTTAACAAAATTCTCCATCATTTGAGCTATCTTCTTCAGAATTTTTTTTTTCTGCTCTTCTCCTCCACTAGTTTTACTAGTATGACTCGTCTGCCAATCCACCCGAGCATCATCTAATAGTTTTACCTCAAGGGCCTTCTCTTTGTTAGGCTCCACTTCAGAAATCGGTGCCCCTGTATCTTTCTTTTCTGCCACCTGACCTCTAATTCATCCATCAACTGTAGTTTTCGTTGCGACAACAGAACCGCGTTCACAATCACATGAGTTCCTTTTAGAGGTGGACACAAGTCATGCTTCTTCCTAAGAGCGTCGAATATATTACCTTACCACTTCATCTCCAGATTAGGCAACATTATCCTTCTGCTGGCTCCCATCGCCAGCATCATGAATACTTAACATCTCTCATTCTATATCATTATGCCCTCAAAGAGGCGATGCATCTTCTGTATCCCTCACCTTTTGACTTTGGGAACTGCCAGGAATACCCCAATACTATTACAGTTGCGGTATCTCTGCTTCATCAACGCCCATAGCCGCTCCGTTGTCGCCATTTTTCCACTACCAGCCATTGTTACTTTTCCGTATTTTGCAGTATCCAGTTCAGGAATGCATCATAACCTAGCTTTTAAATAATTTATTTGCGTGAACAACCGAGATGTCTCCTGAAACTACGTTGAGCTAGCCAAATCTGATAATTTGATTAAATGATTTATAGCTCCTTCTGATGTCTCGTCTTTGCACCACTCCTGGTGCTTCCCTTCACCTATAAAATTAACCATATTTAATTAACGATAATATTTGATCAGTCAGGCTAAAAATTATAAAATATTTCCTTCTTACACTTGGCTTTCCACCATAATTGTAATTGAAGATTTATGACAGCATTTTCATGCTCTCAATTCCCCGACACGAATACAAATGTGTTTTTCAATTCTTATCCGAAATTGGAAGTTCAAATATTTTTGTCACCCTAGTCAGTTGAGTATAAAAAATTGGACTTCGCTAACTTGGTTACATCTACAACGAAGAGTAAGTCTGCCAGACATACCGAAATGGCTAATAACCAAGAACTCTACATAACATTAAGCAAGACCCTCTATCCGTTAGCGGAGCACAATTTTACATCAAAATGACTTTTTATGTCAGAAACATCGTTTCACGCGCGCCGCCTTTTTGTTTCCATGTGTCATGTTACCAATGGCACTTACTCATTTCTATGTGATAAATATAATAATACAAGGTACACACAGTAAGTAATTCAAAAGAGACTTTGCTTATCTCCTCTGCATTGACGAATGTTATTCCATGGATTATATATTTCCAATATATAATACATGAACTACGGTGAGCCCTAATGAGGATGTCTTCGCCAACTAGTAAGATTAGGCAAAGTTTGAGTAGAGGGAAATAATATAAGGACATTAAAGAATATCAAATTGAACGGTAATACATCGACACAGTACTCGAAACTGAACAGATAAGGGCAAACCAATGGGTATTGATATCTTAAGAAGATCTCCAACAAATTCGCAGAACAGATCATGATGAGTAACCGAGCTAAAGCGCAGCCAAAAGACGTATACTTTATCTTATAAAGGATAACCGAGTTGAGATGTTACCGAGCATAGGTTGCGCATGATGACGTGACAAACCAAGCAAGTTATTGAACAGAACCGAGCAAAATCCATCATCAAATATGAATACAATCATGCTTTTACCGAGCAAAGATGAAGCCGAGGAGAGGTCATAACCGAGCAGATGTAGCCATGAAAAAGATGCATAACGAAAAAACCAATCGAGGTTGGTTATCAAGTCGAGCAACTAAGGAAAGACTTGTAACTAAAGTATTGTTGGTTGACTAGTCAACCCACGTAACACATAACAGCTACAGTAATGACCAAAATTTTAGGTCAGTTTTCATTAATATCCGTCTACGTGCACAATTAGTGGAATCATGCAATAAGTAGCAGTTTGAAGCTGCAATAAAATAATATAAATAGGCAGATGGTCTATAAATAATATATTTTTTCTCCCTTGATCAATAAAATTTCTACTTGGCATTACATTTGTTATATTATAACATAACAATAATATTTAGAGAAATAAGTAGTACACAAATCTAAATATAAAATAATTATTGTTCAATCTCTTTTAAGAAAATGGCATATAATATTTATAAAGAACTTAATGAACTCTCTTAATTTCATAACTGCGAGCTTGTGGGTCCAATTAAAACTAGATCAATAACCAACCTATCAACTTATATGGCATTCAATGCTATCGAAGTTGAATTTTTTATTTGTTACATCAAACTATATATATATATAGAGTACCATTAGTATTAATTATCATAACTTTTTTGAATAATTGTAAATTAGGCTAATAGATGAGTGATCTCATTAGTGAAAGAGATGGACTTATATAAACTGATTAAAAAAGAAAGTAACATAAAACTGCGATCATTGGGACCTTTATGAATTCAAACTATATGTTCGAGCCAATATTTAGCACGGCCAAAATCACTACGATGGTTAGAAAAAAATCACATCAGAGCATCTCATCCGGAAATAACAATTAGATATCAACATAGAGCATTGCTCGCCCGAATACCAATTGTAGCTAACCATCTAACAATAATATCAAAGTTATTAGGTTTCGACTACAACATATCTCGAGCTAAATCAATAACAATAACCCCAGTACTACACCTCATCCCTCCTAAATTTTAGCTCAAAATATTTCCTCTCATTTTATAGTGGTTGATTATCATAGCAGATAGGGACAACGTTTGGTTGAAAAAACTACAGTTTACCACTAGTACGCTCACGTCTTTGGGTCAGACTCGAGTTTTTTCAAATAGTCTGTCTATTGAACCAAATATTAGTGCGGAGTTTTGTAGACGAGCATTTTTCATGGTGGAGGCATTTTCGCATGGTAAATGTAGGTTTAGTCGCCTATTCCCGAGGATTGGAGAATTCATTTCTAGAATTGGATGCTTTCTTCGTCAAATTTACTCGATTTTCTTGTTATATCTATCAACTGGTATTTTCTCACCTAAAAGTAGTTCATTGGAGGAATTGGAGCAGCTAAAAGTAGTTCATTGGAGGAATTGGAGCAGCTGTCAATATACCACATAAATCCAACATGATATGTTATGCTTAAGTTATATATATATATATATATATATATATATATATATATATATATATGAGATTTAGATATACCAAAATATGATACGAAGAATAAACAAGTAAGGTGAATCCAAACTTGACAAGAAATTAACACTAGTAGTCGCCAATAGTGGAAGACAACTGATACACGACACCAACCCGACATGTTTTTCTATAGTTGGAATCTACATGTTCATGGTCTATTTGATTTCTTATTAATAGAACACGACCGTAAAAAAATAATGCATTGAATTTGGATAGTTTATTTTGCATTGACACAACAACAACAACATTTAAAAAAATATGATAAAGTCTTTAAAAAAGAGAGTTGATTTTAAAATTTAAAACCAATAGTATTTTGATTATCCTTATTCCTCTCCCACTACTTTAAATATAAAATAAAATTATACCATTCGTAATTTCAAAACTTATATTATCAAAACCTTTCATATATTTATCAGAATCATGCAAAAAAAATTCAAAATGCTATTCCACGTATTATTTAAATTTTATGACCATCTTATCCAATATTATGATATGTAATTAGACAGTTACATAAAATATAGATTAAACTTTTATAATTTATATTTATAGATTATATTTTTATTTCAACAATTTATAATCTTTATTATTATTTTTAAGATTAGAAGAAGGAAATAAAATGTATGTTATATAACTATTCATACAAATTCACCAATTTTTGGCTAATATATATAAATTGTTTAAATGGTATCTATTACTTTTTGAGTGAAGGTATTTCCTCCATCGAATTTTTTATTTTTTTTATATTAGAAAATTTAAAAAAGACTATCGCTTGAATATACTATCTTGCCTTCATTTTACCTCCTTATTTATAACTTGATTCCACTATACGCTATGAACCCTTTATACCAACAAACACATTATTAAGACAAATTAAAGTCAACATATATGATTTAGCTTCTATAATTAAACCCTAAAAATAAAAAAAATAAACCGCAAGTTTCTTAAAGATTACTCATGGAAGAGGAAGACACCTAAACCAAAGATTCAACACCGGAGAACATCACCCAATCAACCAACAAAGTAATTTAATTTTGTAAAATCTTTTTAAAAAAAATCATTTCAAAAATCTTAATTTTGCAGCTTAAATTCCGAAACACCTAATTTTGAGCCAACATCCATAATTATGTGTTTTTTTAAATATCTAATTCTGAGCCAACATCTCATAATTATGTGTTTTTTTATAATAAAAAAAAAAGCGCATCTAATTCCTAGCCACCATCTTGAAGTTAGGTGTTTTACAAAAATAAATGAATAAAAAAATGCATCTAATTCGGAGCAACCATATCAGAATTAGATGCGTTTTTTTAAAAGCATCTAATATTCTGAGATGTTGGATCGGAATTAGATGCATTTCTCATGTATCTTGATTTTTTTTTAAATCGAGTTCTTTGAACTCGATATCCAAACTCATAAATTTAAAAAAAATTAAAATTTTACCTTTGAAATTCGATAGACTACTTCAAGTGGGGGCTATGGTTTTTTTCTCGGTTAGAAGAGAAGAATTGAGTATAATTTTAACTTGAAGGTTGTGTACTTGTATCATATATATGGTGGCTAGGGTTTATGGGTGTATTGATGGTGGACATAAATTAATTGAGTGGATTGCTCGAAACAATTAGGAAAGAAGGTAAAAAAGATAAATATGATGTTTGGTGTAAAAAATTTATAAAAAAAATCTTTATGAAGGAAATGACAAAGTGGAGTATTTTTTTTTTTGAAATATGGAGGAAATAATAGATCTTATGTGAAATAGTTTCACCTTTACTTTTTTTTTGTCTCATAGTATATTGTTAAAAAATATTTTCATTTTTTATTAGATATTGTTTTAATATATCAATATAAAATTTAATATTATTTATTATTTTCATCAATTAAATTTATTTTTATTTAATTTTGTATAAACATAAAAAGTGATTATAATATTTTTAATACTTGTACCCAATTTTAAAACCAAATATATTATAAAAACGACCGTGTATATATTTTTGGTGACAAAATCTTTCAAGGGGGTAGCCGAGTTGGTTGAGTATGACATTCTTATGACCAAAAGGTCATGAGTTCGAGTCCCTCTACATACGTTTTCTCGGCTGAGCCTGTCACCTTGTGTGGTTTACCTTCTGGCGTTGGTTTGCAGGCTATCGCGTCAGACTGAGGGTTTACCCTGTGCGCACTCATTGCACTCTGAGTAGCGGTTGCGGGTTCCCTCCGAAAAAAAAAAGAGTGACAGACTAGCCATTTTAATTTTTTTTTATAAATATAAGGGAAATTGCATCTTAAGTACCTACTCAACTATTATACTGCTATCTAATACTAAAGTTTCCTTTTATTACTACTTAAACCCATCTCAACTATTTAACTCATATTTAATACCCAACATTTTTTTTAATACCTACAATACCATCTAGCCACTATATAAGGTCAATTTTATATTTTCTTCTCCCTTTCTAAATTTTTAACCCAATCAGATATATTAGTAGTAGCAAACTAAAATCCTAAACAAGACATTTTTTCTTTCTTTTTCTCTCTCCAATAAATCGTTCATATACCCAAACCTTCGAACTCCCAAACCCTCAACCTCCAGTCACCGTACTCTCTCACGTTCTTCACTAAAATTCTACTGTCGACTGTCGTACCCTCCCTGAAACAAGTAACGACGAAGCCTTCCATCACTCATCGTTGAGTTTATGTCGGCCGGTGAAAAAACGATACGGGTTACAAAGATTAAGTATAATTTTCTCTCGAAAAGTGCATGTTGGTGTGTTTTTGGGCTTGAAACAATAAATAGACTAGGAATTATTGTTGTTCAGGCATGCATGATAGAGGATGCGAGTTGTTTGGAAGAGGATGTGAATTGTTTGGAAGAGGATGCGTGATACAGGTTAAATTTTTTACATTTGTAATAATGTGAATTGTTTGTAACAGACACAACGAGAGTTGTTTGGTATTATGTTAATCTAAAATGTTAATCGTTGTTTAACTAGTTATATACTAATTTTTAGTATATTCAATGTTGATTTTGAACGTGACACAATATATAGACTAGGATTTTTAGGTGTCCATGCATTCATGACAGAGATGCGAGTTGTTTGGGGAATTCATACGAATTGTGTTAAATAAGTATGCGAGTTGTCTACATTATGTTGAGAAACTGGGAGTTGTAATAGAGTTGCAAACAACTCTCAAATAATAGAGTTGCAAACAACTCTCAGATTATAGAGTTGAAACAACTCTTAAATAATAGAGTTGAAAACAACTCCCAATATAGAGTTGCAAACAACTCTCAGATTATAGTTGCAAAAAAAACTCAAATAATAGAGTTGCAAACAACTTTCAGATTATAGAGTCACAAACAACTCTCAGATTATAGTTGCAAACTCTCAGATAATAGATTTGCAGACAACTCTCAGATTACAAATGCAAACAACTCTCAAATTATAAAGTCACAAACAACTCTCATATTATAGTTGTAAACAACTCTCAGATTATAGTTGCAAACAACTCTCAAGTTATAGAGTCATAAGCAACTCTCCAATTATAGTTCCAAACAACTCTCATATTATAGAGTCACAAACAAGTCTCAGGTTAGTACTGGTACTGACATTGCGAATTGATAATAGAGTTGCAAACAACTCTCAAATAATAGAGTTGAAAACAACTCCTAGTATAGAGTTACAAACAACTTTAAGATTATAGAGTCACAAACAACTCTCAGATAATAAACAAACAACTTTCATAAGGGAAAAACAACAAAACTACCTTATAGCTGCAAATAAATCTTAGATTATAGTTGCAAACAACTCTCAGATATGTTTTAAAACAACTCTCAGATATGTTTTTCAAGCAAGTCTCAGTTTATAGTTGCAAACAACTCTCAAATTATAGAGTCACAAACAACTCTCAGATTATACTTGCAAACAACTATCAGATTATAGAGTCACAAACAACTCTCAGATTATAGTTACAAACAACTCTCAGATTATAGAGTCACAAACAACTCTTATGTATGTTTTTTAAACAACTCTCAGGTTAGTACTGGTGCTGATATTGCGAATTGCTTTACCCAACGATGAAACGAGAGCTGTTTGCATGTGCTTCTCATGAGTCTCTACAACCGAGGGAATGCAAATTGTTTATATATTACTCCTCTGATAGTTGTTTGAAAACAGATTAAGAGAATTCTTTGTAACTGTGAACTGAGAATTGTTTGCAAAATATCAATGCTTCATAAACTTTTTACACTGATCAAAAGTTTATACCAGAAAAGAGATTACATAGCCATAATAGGCTTTATGCACTAAACACTTCCAAAAACATGGCATTTACATTGTCCGTCGTTATCTTCGCCAGCTTTGGCCCAAAACGGAAGGCGTCTTGCTCGACCGGGAACATCTCTATAATCAACTGAATGTTTGCATAAAACTTCACCTTTGCTAACTGCCCTTCCCGGAGGTCGAATGTCGCCTTTAAAAGCGTGTAAAATGGTGTGTTTCTCGTAGCTTCGATGTGAGGAGAAGTAATATTGTTCTTTCTCAACAGTGTCATAAGGCTCAACAATCCGGACCTGTAGAAGTTTGGTTTCGTGGTCATATTTTCTGCAAAAACATAAATCAGCAACTATATATAACAAACAACTCCCATAAGGGAACAACAACGCAATTACCTTATAATTGCAAACAACTTTCAAATTATAGAGTTGCAAACAACTCTCAAATTATAAATTTGCAAACAACTCTCAGATATGTTTCCAAACAACTCTCAGATAACAGTTGCAAACAGCTCTCAGATTATAGAGTCGCAAATAACTCTCAGATAATAAACAAACAACTTCCATAAAGGGACAACAACAAAACTACCTTATAGCTGCAAACAACTCTCAGATTATAGTTGCAAATAAATCTCAGATATGTTTTTTAAACAAGTCTCAGTTTATAGTTGCAAACAACTCTCAAATATGTTTCCAAACAACTCTCATATTATAGTTGCAAACAACTCTCAGATTATATTTTTCAACAACTCTCAGGTATGTTTTTGAAACAACTCTTAGGTATTTTTTGTCCAACAACTCTCAAGTTAGTACTCTTAGATAAACCTAGAAACTAAAGTACCCACTAACGATCATAACTGCGTGATTCAGTACAAATAAGCAAATTCGATCGTAAAAAAATAGCAACATGTACTTGGAAATCACCAAAAACGCAAAAAAAGAAGACATTTTCGAAAGTCGAGACGTACCTGGTTACTGTAACTCGTGTTTTCTTCACCGGCCGGTGTAAACTAAACGGCAAGTCGTCGAATGACTCGTGCTTACTTGTTTCAGGGAGGATACGACGATTGAGGATCGAGAATCAGTGAAGAACGAGAGAATTTTGAGTGGAGGAGTTCAGAGGTTTTTTGTGTGAAGAGGGAAGTCGAACGGTTTGTTTCTGGTTTCTAAAAAAAATAAAGTGTGTTTTGTGGGTTGATGGAATCTTGGAGAAATAGATTTGAAGAGAAAAACAAATATATATATATATATATATATATATATATATATATATATATATATATATATATATAGTCTGAAGGTATTTTTGTCTAAATTTAAGATGAAAATACAAATTAACACTATTCTAATTTTATATACTAGTTAGTTGAATAAGTATTTACGTATACTTTTCCGTTCAAATGTTACTTCTGAAAATACTTTAAAATCCTAAGTCTAACCGAATTTTAAACCGTTTGATGGAGATGCTCTAAGAAGTCCAGATCTAGGTAGAAATACATGTTGCTTCCTAATATAAGTACATGTTAATGATTTATAACCAGTAGTACAGACAAGAATTTCATGTCCAAAATCCAGATTCGAAAGTAAAAAATATCCCTATTAGAATCGTGGTCGAGTCCGAGTTTTGATTTTCGGATAAACCGGTCAGGTTCGGGGATTAAAAAGTGATCAATTTAGGTAGGAAAATCCAACTCGGGTACAGATAAAACAAAAATACATGGAAATTGAAGTTCATTACAACAAGTTAAAGACATAGGCTAAAACCAGGTCCTTCAGGTTTATATGAATAAAAACGGGTTAGGATTGGGATATGGACTACTACTTGTTAGAATTATTTAGAAGCTTTTATTTTCTGTTAACAGTGTGTGTCTTTTGGTTGTCCTCTGAAACAGGCTTTACTTTACTTGTATCTTTTATTTAACTTGTGTCAGTCACTTAACGTGTGTTAGTGACCTTTATATGTATTTAAACAAGCATTTTTATTGAATGAATTAAGCCTTCTCTTTTCACATCCAAGTAACTCCTCTGCCTCTCTCATTTTCGTTTACTCTCACCTTAAACCTTTGTCTTCTGCACTAACAAAGTGGTACCAGAGCCCTCTTCTTAAGGGACTTGTGAGATTAAAATGGAAAGAGAATTTTCAATCGCTGGACCACCAGTCTTCGATGGAGACAATTATCAAATGTGGGCAGTTCGTATGGAGACTTACTTGGAAGCTTTAGATCTTTGGGAAGCAGTAGAAGAGGATTACGAAATCCCTCAACTTCCAGCAAACCCTACTATGGCACAGATCAAAGCACATAAGGAAAAGAAGACGAGAAAATCAAAGGCAAAAGCTTGTCTATTTGCAGCAGTATCTCAAATGATTTTCACACGAATTATGTCCCTCAAAACAGCCAAAGAAATTTGGGATTACCTCAAGGCTGAGTACGAAGGAGATGAAAGGATTCGTGGAATGAAGGTCCTAAATTTAATTAGGGATTTTGAGTTGCAGAAGATGAAGGAGTCTGAGTGCGTGAAGCAGTACTCTGACAGACTTCTCAACATTGCCAACAAGGTGAGATTGCTTGGGTCTGAGTTAACAGACTCCAGGATTGTCGAAAAAATATTGGTGACTGTTCCAGAGAGGTTCGAAGCCACCATCACTACTTTGGAGAACACCAAAGATCTGTCAAATATCTCCCTTACAGAGCTCTTAAATGCCTTGCAAGCACAAGAGCAGAGAAGGTCTATGAGGCAAGAAGAAGTGATTGAAGGTGCCTTACCTGTAAAGCATGAAGACAACAACAGGTATAAAAAAACAAACTTCAAAAATCACTGGAAGAATGGAGATTCATCTAACAATTTTCAGAAAAGAAAAGAAGCAGATGTCAGAAAATCCTACCCGCCTTGCCGTCATTGTAAAATCAAAGGTCATCCACCACACAGATGTTGGAGGAGACCTGATGCTAAATGCTCCAAGTGTAATCAAGTTGGACATGAAGCTGCAATTTGTAAAGTAAAAGGTCAGAAGCAGATGCAGGAAGCAGATGCACGTGTAGCTGATCAAGAAGAAGAAGATCAACTGTTTGTGGTCACTTGTTTTTCAAGCAGAGAATCCAGTGAAAGCTGGTTGATTGACAGTGGGTGCACAAATCATATGACATATGATAAAGAACTCTTTGAAGAATTAAAAGATACCGAAGTCAAGAGAGTGAGGATCGGAAATGGTGAACACCTAGAAGTCAAGGGAAAAGGTACAGTAGCTATAACAAGCTACAGAGGTACGAAGTTTATTTCAGATGTTTTATTTGTTCCGAAAATTGATCAAAATCTGTTAAGCGTTGGTCAATTGCTTGATAAAGGCTATAAAGTGTTGTTTGAGAACAAACAGTGCTTGATCAAAGATGCTAGCAGCAAAGACTTGTTCAATGTTGAAATGAAAGCAAAAAGTTTTGCTCTAAATCCAATGGAAAAGGAGCAGATGGCTTTTAAATCCAGACTTTGTGCTACTGAGATTTGGCATAAAAGACTTGGGCATTTTCATCATCGAGGGCTGCTTCATATGCAGTCAAAGAAGCTGGTTGAAGGACTCACAGACATTGATGATGACATGCCTCATTGTCGGGCTTGTAATTTTGGGAAGCAGCACAGACGACCATTTCCAAAACAAGCATGGAGAGCCTCGAGAAAGCTACAGCTGGTTCATACCGATCTTTGCGGTCCTCAACGAACACCATCATTAAATGGTAATCTCTATTACATCATTTTTATTGATGATCTAATAAGAATGTGTTGGATTTATTTCTTAAAGAAAAAAACAGAAGTTGCTGGTGTGTTTTGGAAATTTAAATCAAGAGTTGAGAATGAAAGTGGATGCTTGATTCAGACTATAAGGTCTGATAATGGTGGAGAATACACTTCGGAAACTTTTAACAGGTTTTGTGAAGATGCTGGAATTGAACATCAATTGACAGCTCCATATTCTCCTCAACAAAATGGAGCCAGTGAAAGAAGAAATCGATTTATAATGGAGATGACGAGATGCATGCTTCATGAAAAAAATCTTCCAAAATGCTTTTGGGGAGAAGCAGCAAACACTGCTGTGTTCTTGCAAAATCGAATTCCGACGAAAGCTGTAAAAGACTTGACACCATTTGAAGCTTGGTATGGTTACAAACCTTCTTTAAAGTTTCTTAGAATATTTGGCTGCCTTTGTTTCACTTATAT
The DNA here is from genome assembly GCA_036936605.1 of Limnanthes douglasii subsp. nivea. NCBI lineage: Eukaryota > Viridiplantae > Streptophyta > Magnoliopsida > Brassicales > Limnanthaceae > Limnanthes > Limnanthes douglasii. The sequence continues at coordinate 154,568,043 of JAUPFV010000001.1, forward strand.
TCCACTGGTCAAGCGAGATAAGCTTGATAAAAGGGCAGAAGCCGGAGTTTTTATTGGGTATAACAGTATATCCAAAGCTTATAAAATTTTCCAGCCACTTACTGGTCGAGTTATAGTGAGTCGAGATGTTCATTTTATTGAAAATGAGCAATGGAATTGGGAAGAATCAACCAAGGTGAACCAGATTTTTCATTCACAGAACAGTTCAATCAATGGTAGCATGATAGAAGAAGAAGTTCCTAGAGATGAGGGGCAAGATGTTTCAGTTGATGATGCTCCGTTAAGAGGTACTAGGTCTCTGTCTAATATTTATCAAAGGTGTAATGTAGCTGTCTGTGAACCTACAGGGTTCTGTGATGCAAAAGACAGTCAGCATTGGATGGCTGCAATGCAGGAGGAGCTGTCGATGATCGTAAAAAATAAAACTTGGGAGTTGGTTGATCGACCTCTAAACAGAAAAATAATTGGTGTAAAATGGGTTTTCAGAACAAAACTAAATCCTGATGGTTCAATTAACAGATTCATAGCAAGACTTGTTGTAAAAGGATATGCACAAGTGTTTGGAGTGGACTATTCGGAAACATTTGCACCTGTTGCTAGGCTTGACACTGTAAGATTACTGCTTGCTCTTGCTGCTCAAAATAGTTGGAAAGTGTTCCAACTTGATGTTAAATCTGCGTTCTTAAATGGAGACTTGCAAGAAGAAATTTTTGTTGAACAGCCTGAAGGTTTTGTAAACAGAGGGAATGAAGATAAAGTCTATTTGTTAAAAAAGGCTTTATACGGCCTAAAACAGGCTCCGCGAGCATGGTACAGCAAGATTGATGATCATTTGGTGGGTCTTGGCTTTCGCAAAAGTCAATCTGAACTCACATTGTATGTCAAGAATGAAGGTACAAATACCTTAATCATTTATCTTTATGTAGATGATTTGTTAATTACAGGAAACAGCCTTGACCAAATTAATCAGTTTAAACTCGAAATGGAAGAGTTTTTCGAAATGACAGACCTTGGTTTGATGTCATACTTCCTCGGCATTGAGATCAAACAAAGCCAAGATGAAGTGTTCATATGTCAAGGAACATATGCAAAGCAGATACTTAAAAAATTTCAAATGGAAGATTGCAAAGCAATGAATACTCCTATGAATCAAAAGGAGAAGCTGGTCAAAGATGATGGTTCTGCTAAGGTTATTGAAGATGAGTTCAGGAGTTTGGTAGGTTGTTTGATGTATTTGACAGCAACCAGACCGGACATATTAAATGCTGTAAGTATTCTCTCCAGATTCATGTTTTGTCCCAACGAAACTCACATGACAGCAGCGAAAAGAGTTATCAGATACGTAAAGGGGACTTGGAATTATGGAGTTAAGTTTTTGAAGCAGAAAAATATGAAACTAATTGGTTTTTCTGACAGTGATTGGGGCGGCTCGATTGATGATATGAAAAGTACATCAGGTTACTGTTTTTCCCTCGGATCAGGTATATTCTCTTGGAGTTCAAGAAAGCAGGAAACAGTAGCTCAATCCACTGCTGAAGCAGAATTTATAGCTGCTGCAGCTACTGTTAATCAAGCTATTTGGTTAAGGAAACTTCTAGTTGATCTAAAGATGGAGCAAGAACAAAGAACTGAAATTCTAGTTGATAATCAGGCTGCCATTGCGATCTCAAACAATCCGGTCTTTCATGGAAAGACTAAGCACTTCAATATCAAGCTATTCTTTGTTCGAGAAGTTCAAAAGAGTGGTGATGTGAGTCTGCGTTACTGCAAATCTGACAAATTGCAGATATTTTCACTAAACCTCTGCCACTAAGCAAGTTTGAAGATTTGAGAAAAAGACTTGGAGGTTGCAGCTTCTAAACAAGGAGGAGTGTTAGAATTATTTAGAAGCTTTTATTTTCTGTTAACAGTGTGTGTCTTTTGGTTGTCCTCTGAAGCAGGCTTTACTTTACTTGTATCTTTTCAAGCTATTCTTTGTTCGAGAAGTTCAAAAGAGTGGTGATGTGAGTCTGCGTTACTGCAAATCTGACAAATTGCAGATATTTTCACTAAACCTCTGCCACTAAGCAAGTTTGAAGATTTGAGAAAAAGACTTGGAGTTTGCAGCTTCTAAACAAGGAGGAGTGTTAGAATTATTTAGAAGCTTTTATTTTCTGTTAACAGTGTGTGTCTTTTGGTTGTCCTCTGAAGCAGGCTTTACTTTACTTGTATCTTTTATTTAACTTGTGTCAGTCACTTAACGTGTGTTAGTGACCTTTATATGTATTTAAACAAGCATTTTTATTGAATGAATTAAGCCTTCTCTTTTCACATCCAAGTAACTCCTCTGCCTCTCTCATTTTCGTTTACTCTCACCTTAAACCTTTGTCTTCTGCACTAACACTACTCCCTGGACTGTTCCAGCCAATGCTGGTAAATCTTTATAAATTAGACTTGCTGTACCAATAAAGGCAATCGATTGTTATCTTTATTCTACATATCAGAGATTCTTATATACATGTCCCTAACATATGCCTCTATTTGGGTCTCCTGATACTAGTAAAGACTTAATGGCTCAATAGGTTCATCTTGATGTTTGCATAAATTTGATATCTGTTATGCATGTTCGGTGGACCTTTTCTATGATAGAACTAATGGATTATATCATGGTAAATTTGAGCTTTTGTCTCTTATCATGACATGTATTTCAGTTTGTTGCCTTTTATTGTCTTATGAAAGCATTTCGGAAATGCAGTGTATTGTGTAGTTATGCACAAGTCAAATTGCAACTGTTGAAACAAAAATGGTTGAAACAAAAAATGTTAGAAAAAGTAAGGTTTTGCAACTTGGACTTTATTTGGTGGCGTTAATTTAAATGTCCAACTGTTGCCATTTTGTACTGGGTATTCACATTATGTATATAGCATAAATGCGTGGAAGTTTGTAGGTGTAGTCTTAGACGTACCTTCTGATGGATTTATAGTGGTAGCATACATAATGTTTAATTTTTGGCAGGCATCTGTATATTTCAGCTGTCGCAGTGAATTCCAAGCTTCAATATTCTGTTGTTGAAGTCCAGAATGTTCAAGGGGATGAGTCCATGTTGCCACGAAACAAAAAGCAAAGGCTTGGAAATGTTATGAAAGAACTAAAGAAACTTTTTCTCATAGTAGCAACAGATCTTGTACCAACACTAGAAGGAAAATGGGGTGTGAAGCTTGTTGTCAGCAAGACTTTGCTCGGTTCAGATCTTGAGAACTGAAGGTTATGATTAACAAATGAAATAGTGTAGATATACTGGACTATAGGTCGAATACATTGAGATGTTATTTTTAGTATCTATGAGAAAGAGCGAGAATGATTATGCATGCCATGTATATATGGTAACATATTTTTAAATATCATTGTAGGTATGTACATCCAATTGATAACAGGCAGTGTCCAGTTGTCATTGGAGGTGATTACATTACAACAGAATCAGGAACAGGATTAGTGCATACTGCTCCAGGACATGGTCAGGAGGATTATGTAACAGGCCAAAAATATGGACTGCCTTTACTTTCCCCTGTCGATGATGATAGAAAGTTCACAGAGGAAGCTGGGCAGTTTAGCGGGCTTGACGTCCTTGGGGATGGTAATATGGCTGTTGTTAATTTTTTGGATGACAAATTGTCCCTTGTGATAGAAGAGTCATATGGTAAGTTTTCTGTTTGAGAAACAGTTAATCCATAATCTATTTACAGTGGATTCTTGAAATCATTCACAAATCTGAAGCAAAAACGGCCTTGCTGTAATATTGTTTTGTTCTTTTGGTGCAGAACACAAATACCCGTACGATTGGCGAACTAAGAAGCCGACAATATTTAGGGCGACTGAGCAGTGGTTTGCTTCTGTGGAAGGGTTTCGTCAGGCTACTATGGATGCAATCGCCCATGTAAAATGGGTGCCACCTCAGGTATAATTATTTGAGAGAATATGGAAGATACTAGCTTTTAGTGATATTTGTATAACTATTGAAGTTGAAGAATATCTGGTGTATTATACGATTCTTCTTTCCGATAATTAGACAGTTTCCTACCTGAATAATGCAACATTTCTGGTGCTCTATTTTTGTAAAGAATCTTACAGATCTGGCTTTTAACCTGTTTATTATTTAGGCAGCAAACAGAATTTCAGCAATGACTTCTAGCCGCTCGGATTGGTGCATATCTAGGCAAAGAACATGGGGTGTTCCGATTCCTGTCTTTTATCACGTGGACACAAGGGAACCTCTATTGAATGAAGAGACAGTTGATCACATTATTTGTAAGGGTTTACTTGGTGTCTACTTATTTGATTTATTTCTTCTTGTTGTTTTCTGTCTTTGAGATTATCTGAAGACCTATGTGCTGTGTCCAAGTGTGTATACTGCATCTTTAAGTATGATGTCTTTGTAATGCTTATAAGGCTATTTAAACTTGTAACTGGTATGTGGCGTTATTCCAATTGATCTGTTTGGCAGCTATAATTGCCCAAAAAGGTAGCGATGCATGGTGGTACATGTCAGTGGAGGACCTACTTCCTGAAAAATATCGCACTAAAGCATCGGAATATGAGAAGGGAACTGATACAATGGATGTCTGGTTTGACTCAGGTGTTTTACTGTGATGTATGTGCTCATCATACTTGTTTAGTCCAGAATACAGAGAATGTCCCATATACTAGAACTTGGGTTTCGGTGGTATAATATTCAAAGTAGTGTCTATAGGCTCATCTTGGGTAATAAACAATAGAAGATAATGTACGTATAGCGTGTGGCTGATTTGAGTAGAAACATCTGAAATATCCACAAAATACTAACTATAAACCTATATTTCCATCTCTTTAGTGTTATGTATTCATAAATAGCGTTCATTGTGATATAAAGTTCAGATAAGATGATTCCAGTAGTCACAGAATAGTGTCAGCCTTTTCGTAAAATAACTGTTTATTTAAGGCTTAACCAACTATGTTCGACTTCTCATGGATGCTTTAATTTTTCCCCAAAAATTAAGTAGAATAGCTGTCATGCAAGGGAATGGTAACTTTCTTGCTTCTGTTTCCTGGACGAACGGGAGAAAGAGTCGTTAGTAGTTGACAGCTGAATAAAGGAGGTAACAATTGCTTAATTTGTACCCAATTTAATATTCTTCCTTGGACGGAAGTTGTGGATTTTTCCGATGACAGATCTAAAATGCATATATATGTAAGAGAGGTTAAAGACTAGGAAACTTGAGTCTTTTTACACTTGTATTAAAATGCAGCTGTTTTATAAGAAAGTGTTTTTTTTGTGAATTTGTGCTTGCTGCATAAGGTTTCCTTTCAATACTATACGTCTCCATGGTATGCACTCGGCGTGCATATTAACAAGTACTTTCAGCCTGAGAATTCTGTTTCTTGGACACCTTTAGTTTCATGTCTTTCACCGCGATTTTGGTGTTTCTTAGATACTGGATTTCTCTTCAGGTTCTTCTTGGGCTGCTGTCTTGGGAAAAAGAAATGGTTTTAGTTTCCCTGCAGATGTGTACCTTGAAGGTACAGATCAACACCGTGGGTGGTTTCAAAGTTCCTTGTTAACATGCATTGCAACAAAAGGTAATGAGCATATCAAGATGGTTCTGACCATGTGAACTGTAGAAGACAACCTTGTTTTTTCCTTTAAATACTGACTTCCAATGAGAAGAAAATGCTAACTTTTTTATTTATCACCTTTCATACAGGGAAGGCTCCATATTCTACTATTATAACACATGGATTTGTATTGGATGAAAGAGGGTTTAAGATGAGCAAGTCTTTGGGTAATGTTGTAGATCCAAGAACAGTAATTGAAGGAGGGAAAAATTCAAAGGTGACATTAGTGATCATGATTAATCTTTTGTTCTTGCGCACCTTATTCTTTCAGTTTTTTATTATAATTGAGTGTCTTTTGTTGCTAGGATGCACCTGCCTATGGGGCTGATGTGCTTTGACTTTGGGTTTCTAGTGTAGATTATACTGGCGATGCAGTGGTCGGTCCTCAAATCCTTCGTCAAATGTCTGACATATACAGGAAGCTAAGGGGAACCTTGAGATATCTTTTGGGAAATCTGCATGATTGGAAAGTATGATTTTTGATTTATTTGATTTTAATTCATCAATTTTCGTAAATACTCAAACACCTTAAATATTTTGTTTATATATATATATATTCAGATGAACTCTCTTGCATTTTTTTTTCCTTAAAAGAAGATGAATCAGCTTTAGTGTCATGCATATTTTTCAGTCCTATGGCAATATTTTTGTTTGCAAGTTGATCTAATTCGTTGCGCACATGAACAATTTGTTATTGATAGGTTGACAATGCTGTTCAGTACCACGAGCTTCCCATGATTGATCGACATGCACTGTTCCAGCTTGAGAATGTTGTAAAGAACATAAGAGAGCATTATGAGAATTATCAGTTTTTAAAATATTCCAGGTAACTTTATAGACTATCTTAGACTGATATTTTCCTTACATACTTGGTGCCATAGTTTAAGAAATTATGAAGAGCATCAGATTCTTTTCTTAGTTTATGGTGGCCAAATAGTGATAACCTGAGCTCTTTCGCTTTTCCGTCTAATTATTTTATAAGAATATAAGCATAAAGCTTGATTAGTTCAATGTATTTGCAATAAAGCTCCTATTGGAATGTAGGAATGTAAGGCTGCTTTTACTTCGTAAACAAAATGTTGAAAGCTTTCAAAAAATCTGTCATTTTTAGGTAACTAAAAAAACCTAAAATTATTTGATAAGAATATAAGCATAAAGCTTGATTAGTTCAATGTATTTGCAAGAAAGCTACTATTGGAATGTAAGAATTTAAGACTGCGTTTACTTCGTAAACAAAATGTTATCTGTTGTCATTTTCAATGAAAGGTTTCAAAAACTGATTTTGTGTTCATTTTCAGGTAAATAGAAAACCTTTGGTTCATGAAAATGAAACTGTTTTTTATTTAATCAAAGTTGATAATATTAGACAATAGACATACATATACTGAACAATATTTGATTAATCAGTATACCAACCATTTTATTTACTTTCTGCCAGCTTAGCTAAAACTTATGAATTTCAGTTAATATCATTATATTCTTTTCTGAATGCAGATCATCCAGCGATTTGTAATTGTTGACCTATCAAATTTCTACTTCGATGTTGCCAAAGATCGACTTTATGTTGGGTATTATCGGCTTCCTTGATTCTGCTTGATATATCCAGAAATAAAAAACATAATTTGGTGTACACTTTTCTTAACTATATATATATAACCAATACAAGTCTAGTCTAAAATTGGTGTTTCTCAAATAATGAGTTCTTGCACAGAATCTAGGTGAACTTTTGCAAAAGTGGTATACTTTTGTGTATGTATCGGAAATCTGATTTAATTCGTTTTACTCTGAAATAAAGGTACCTTAAATTTATGTATATAGATCTAATTTCCACTTTCTCCGAAACATTGATGAATTTTCCAGGGGCACAACAAACTTTACCAGAACAAGTTGTCAGACTGTCCTAGCCGCGCATCTCCTATCCATTGTAAGGGTAATTGCTCCAATATTGCCTCATTTGGCTGAGGACGTGTCGCAAAATCTGCCATTCGAGTACAGAGCTGAAGATGGTTCGATTGCCAAATTTGTTTTCGAGTTGAAATGGCCTGCCTTGAATGAAACTTGGCTTTCGTTTCCTGTTGAAGACATTGATTTCTGCGGAAGACTTCTCGATGTAAGTAACATCTACAAATAAAAGACATAGAAGAGGATTTATTCTTAAAACTCAAAAGGTTATACTTGTATCTACTAGATATCTCAAAAATTTGTAAATTTTATATTGCAAATCATCATATTTATGTTTCAGTCCGAGAAAAGGTTCTGGAATTATCACAAACAGAAAAAGGATTATGGAATATAGTAGTAAGATCGATTCGCAAAATATTTTGTGAATATAAATATAAAATGAACAAGTTATCTAAATATAGAATAATAAATCGGTTTGAAATTTTGATGTAAATATACATACAAATTAGCCAAATAAGAAATTGTAAATATAAAATACAAGTTAGCTAACTATAGAATAAGAAATCAAAATCGATTTGTATAATTACCTAATTCTTATTTTTGTTAAAATAGGAGCGTTTTGTATAGTTACCTATAGTAGAAAAATAAAAAATAAAATATAAGAAATCAAAATCAAAATGGGTTTGTATAATTACCTAATTCTCTAATTCTCATGTTTGTTTGTATAATTACCTATAAAATAAGAAAAATAAAATATAAGAAATTTTCTTATGTTTGTTTGTATAATTACCCATAGAATAAGAAAAATAAAAAATATGTTTGTTAAAATAGTGGTTCCTAAGGCCCACGGAATGGTAAAGGATCTGTCTATCTATTATCACGTTGTATAACTTAAATAAAAAAATAAAATATAAGAGATCAAATATGTTAAAATAGTGGTTCTTAGGCCCCCCGGAATGGTAAACGATCTGTTTATATATTATCAGATTCTGTAACTTGTGTTCATACACCTCAGTCACATATCACATTACATAAATGGGAGCCTCGCCACCACTGCCACGCGTCCAGTCCACCTCCACCACCCACTTAAATTTAAGGAAATAATGATAATGGAAGCTTCTTTGTTTCTGCTAGTACTCGTAATTCTAACATTGGCAATTATTTGTTATAAGAAGAAAGTAGAGGAGCTGAAGCAACAGAAGGAGAGGGAGATTATTCACCTTTAATATAGATTGTAATAGCTTTGTCGTCGAATTCGAATTCGAATGGTAATAAAATTTCAGGTTGATTTTGTTTTCAAAGTTTCAAGTTTACTTTGATTTTATAATTACAAGGTGATTCCCTAGGGTTTTTTTTTTCTCATGAACTAAAAGCCTTGTCAAATTAATAATCATATTTCTCCGTTTACCTATTGAGAACTCATCTTCTGCATTTTATGACGTTCTTGTTTTAGTTTCTCTTCCTCTAAAGTATAGTGAGAAGCCAGTTTACTACCTTATTGAAGTTGTAATATCTAATAAAATTTAAATCTTATATAAATTTATCTTATTGATAAATTGAAAATAGACTTTCTAAGGAAAGATTCGTTTCAATTAAAATTTGGCATTCAATGGAACAATTAGTGTGCCCCTCATTTGTAAATCAAATTAGATTCGTTTATCGAAAATGAGAAGTATCCAGAGGAAGATAGCAGGTTTCGTGGAATAGGACTATCGCGACATCGGAAAAGTGATTTATGTAAATCTCAAAAATAAATATATTACTCCGGGAGAAATAAAAGTTTATAAGATTGAAAAAAAGAAATGATGAATATCTACCAAGAATTTTTTTTCTGTTTAGAAATTTTCGCAAAATACAGGTGTGAAAGATTGAGTTTAAAGAGAAGCTAGGCTTGACAAAAAAAAGGTTAAAGAAATTATCAAATGTATTGGTAAAAGCTGGTGAAGCAAATGAAAATTTAGCCTCGAAAAAGGCTCCACCTCTACAATGCTCTAATTTTATTTCATTGTAACTTAATAAAATGAGTTGGTTGGAAAAAAAGTTATTAACAATAATAATAATTATTATATTCAAGTAAAATTAAAATGAACAACCTCCAATAATCATAATCTTTTTATTATTGTAGTTTATAATAACAAGAATAATACTCTAAAAATATAAATAAAATTAATAGTAACAAAAGTATAATATTATCTAATTTAATAATATTTGTAATATTAACTGGAATAATAGTAATCTATTATTCAAGTTTATAATTTACGAATAAGAACAATAGTATTTCCCTGATCTAAAACAGAGGTGTAAGAACGATTCACTTATCTAAAATATCTAAAGTAAATGTGAGATTGTTCAAGTTGTTAGACTTGTTTTAAACTTATAATAATGATAAAACATTCGGTTCGAATGAGAATATAATTTTTCAACTACAGTTTTTTTAGTCCATTGGCAAAAAAATCATCGTTTAGGATAGGGCTGTCAACGGTTTTCCGAAACCGAGAACCGGACCGAAACCGAACCGATAAGGACCAAACCGAGAACCGGACCGAATCTTAACGGTCCGATTCGCGGTTCCATTCTAAAACTGAAAATCGATAAGGAACCGAAACAAAAAACCGATTAGGAACCAAACCGATAAACCGATAGGACCGATATGGAATCGAACCGATAAAACCGATAAACCGAATGAACCTATACGGAATCGAACCGATAAAACTGATAAACCGGTAAAACCAATAAGTAATCGGACTAATAAATCCGTTAGAATCGATTATTTATTATTATTATTATATATTTTTTTATAAATTACAGTAACAAAATTAATAGTTAATTACCAATTTTTTAAGAAAATTAAAGATAACTTATAAACTTTAGTTTTTATATTATTTATTTCAATAAAAAATTAAAAATCAAATTTTATATGTTTTTATTTTTTTTAAGTGGACTGAACCGGACCAAAACCGGACCGAAATGGAACCGGACCGAACTCGGACTGAACCGAACTCGGACCGAACCGGAACCGAATCGAATCGGACCGGACTGGACCGGACCAAACCGAACCGAAAGCTTAGTGGTTCAGTCCGGTTCCAAAAATTAGAATCGAAAACTTAGCGGTCCGGTCCGATCCGAGTCCGGTTTCTTCAAAACCGGACCGAACCAAACTATCAGCTATACAATTGTACAACTTTTTTTATTTTAGGAAAATAGTGCTTAAATTGAGCACCACCTATTAAGAATGACATTTTCCCTCAAATATAACGTCATTCTGTGATCAGGTAATAAGATTGTGAACGAGTCTCAAAAACAAAAAAAATAAGACCCGTTAATGACAACCTGTCACAAATCGACTTTAAAATAAACAGTTACTTAATAAATTAAAAATTATAATATTTTTTGTCATTTGCCCGTTAAAAGAGAATTAGACAATGCTTCGTATATTTTATTAAGTCACCTCAATACTCCAAACATAGTTGGCAAAACTTACCAAGTAGAATTTAATTACTCCAAACATCATCTTAATAAACTAAACCAATAACATTTTATCTATTTAAAAAATCATAGTATTTCTTCTATATCTATTTCGCAATATAATATTAGATATGGATTATAGATTTTTTTCAAATTTATTCGATTCATCCGAAATGATGATTTTAGATAATTAAAAAAAAAAATTAGTCACGATAGATTTGGAGTTTTAGAAAATATTATTATTGGTCCGTACAATTTGGATAATAAAAACTATTATTGCACAATACACAATTTACAGATTTAGTTTTAAATTTTGTCCGATAATTCGAACAAGAATCTGATATATATATATATATTATCCGAAATAAAAACTATTTACATACAAACATTTATGGTTTGAGAAAATATTGATAAATAGTTGGTTTTGAAATTCAATTATCGATAATCATTTAATTTTTTTAATACCTATAATATTTCAGATGATTTGTTTATCTTTTTCATCCGATCAATTTGTTCTTCGACTAGAAGTTTCTTATCCGAAATTGGAAGTTCAAATATTTTCGTTACCCTAGTCAGTTGAGTATAAAAAAATTGGACTTCGCTAACTTGGTTACATCTACAACGAAGAGTAAGTCTGCCAGACATACCGAAATGGCTAATAACCAGGAACTTGGTATAACATTAAGTAGACCCTCTATCCGTTAGCGGAGCACAATTTTATATCAAAACGACTTTTTATGTCAGAAACATCGTTTCAAGCGCGCCGCCTTTTTGTTTCCATGTGTCATGTTACCAATGGAACTTACTCATTTTTATGTGATAAATATAATAATACAAGGTACACACAGTAAGTAATTCAAAAGAGACTTTGCTTATCTCCTCTGCATTGACGAATGTTATTCCATGGATTATATATTTCCAATATACAATACATGAACTACGGTGAGCCCTAATGAGGAAGTCTTCACCAACTAGTAAGATTAGGAAAAATCTGAGTAGAGGGAAATAATACAAGGACATTAAAGAATATCAAATTTAAAAGTAATACATCGACACAGTACTCGAAACTAAGCAGATAAGGGCAAACCAATGGGTATCGATATCTTAAGAAGATCTCCAACAAATTAGCAGAACAGATCACGATGAGTAACCGAGCTAAAGCGCAGCCAAAAGATGTATACTTTATTTTATAAAGAATAACCGAGTTGAGGTGTTACTGAGCAGAGGTTGCGTATGACGACGTGACAAACGAAGCAAGTTATTGAACAGAACCGAGCAAAATCCATCATCAAATATGAATACAATCATGCTTTTACCGAGCAAAGATGAAGCCGAGGATAGGTCATAACCGAACAGATGTAGCCATGAAAAAGATGCATAACGAAAAAACCAATCGAGGTTGGTTATCAAGTCGAGCAACTAAAGAAATACTTGTAACTAAAGTATTGTTGGTTGACTAGTCAACCCACGTAATACATAACAGCTATAGTAATGACCAAAATTTTAGGTCAGTTTTCATTAATATCCGTCTACTAGCACAATTAGTGGTTATTTTCATTAGGTTAGCTATAGTAATGACCAAAATTTATAAGCTTGGTTATTTTCATTTCTTTTTCACCCATCTTTTCTTTTTCTTTTCTTTCATCTTATTCTTCATCTTCCTCGTTTTTTCTTTTTCTTATTTTTGTTTCCCTTGATTTTCTTCTTTTCTTTCATATTCTTCTTTCTTCTTCTTCTTTTTTATCTTATTATTCTTATTTTTTTCTTTTTCTTTTTCTCCGGCGGATTCTGTTTTTATGTCATTTTTTTCATTTCTTTACTTCTTCTACCTTTTTTCCATATTTCTTCTTCATTTTCTTCTTTCCTTGTTTCTTTTTATTTTCTTGGTTCCTTTTTCTTTCTCTTTCTTCCATATTCTGTATTATTTCTACGATGGATAGTGTTTTGCTGTCCGCCGACACAACGGAGTATTATCCTTTTGCAACATAGCTCTGATATTAACTTGTAGATAATAAAAAATATAAAAAGAGAGATATGATAATAAGAAAGTTTTATTTCAATGTTTTTGTTGTTGTTTTATTTTGATATTTTGTACTCTTGTAGATCTCCTATATATATATATAGTCTATTATTCTGTTTTAATGACAAAATAATATATTTTGACTAATATGATATTTTCTCTAATATGATATCCCTGCACAACAAGGTTTTTTTCAACTATTTAGCATACCCCTTCATATTTGTATTTTCCACATCGCTATATCATATAATCTATCATAAAATTATTATATTTTTTCGATTTGAAATCATACACACCAAGTCTCTATTTATAGCTCTCGAAAAAAAAGGATGGAATAATTTTTTTTATTATTGAAAAATTATTACTCAAAATAGGTTTTGTATAAAGAAAGAGAAAAGTACCCCATAAATACCTTCTCAAGTATCTCACTACCAAATAGTACCTAAAAAAAGGATGGTATCAAAAGGTACCTAAGCTTTATTAGTGGACAAAAATACATCTCTTAGTATAAATAAGCTTTATTAGGTTGAAAGTATTTTTTTTCCTTTTAAAGCCAGCCCTTTTGGCTATCAATTCCATCTAAAATTACTAGACTACTTTTGACTAGTGGAGAGAACGCGATACACAGACCCCGTAAGCCGATACACAAACATAATACCCAGACAAGCGTCACCGTGACCGGTGAAACAACCGATCAGCAGCTTCATCGTCACCGGCTAAGCCAACGACCCCGTTACAGTTGCCAAAATTTGTGTCTAGACCTGGAAATACAAGGACAAATATTTTTTTCTAATTTTTTTTATAAAAAAAACCATCGTAATCCAGTGATTAAGTGTTTTCGTTGATTATATAGTACAAAGTTTACAAATAGTCAAATGTTAATTAGAGTGTTAGGTTAGTTAGTAGATTTTTGAGTTAAAGTGTTCGTTGGTTTAACGAAGGATTAAGTTCGTTCTGGACTAGACTCACGGTGTTTGTGTGTGGTGTTTGGCTTCAATTTCGATTTTCTTATATCTAACAGGGATTATGTAAGTCACGGTTGTGGTTGGTTTCAACTCTGATTTGTCATGCTAGATTGGTTTTATTGTGTATTTAATTCACTTGTTATAACTTTTTTTGGTATGGTTGGCTGTGCAGAAGCTGGAATCTTGTTTTTAGAACTGTAGGTAGAGGATGCTAGATTAGTTTTAAGACATTGCTAGACAAGACCATAGATGATAATGCTAGATTGGTTTTGTCATGCTAGATTGTGAGTAAAATAGGTCATGCTAGACTGTATCTTGTATGTTGGTAGGATTTTTTTAAAGTGAAAATGCATTGGATGGATGTAGTAGTCCTTTATTTATCAGTTGCATTTGTGATAATCTTGCATGTATCATCTATTAATAATAACTTGTAATTGTTTCATCATTTTTCAGGTTAGGGAATTCTCTGAACGAGACCCCTTTGAAGACGATGAAATATAATGTGTTTATAAAATATCATTGGAGTTTTTTGGTTTCTAATTTTTCTTGAACATTTGAAGATCATTCGTACAATATCTTTTATAAATACAAGTGACTGTAGTTTAATTTGTTTAACAATCGATGCCAATTGTGTTATAATGTCAACAAAACAATTTTATTGCTACAAAAAAGGAACAACGATACATGTCTTACGTAGTGTCTGATAGTACTGAACTGCAACCAAGATTCACATAATCATACACTACTCAAAGCCCAAGTTTTTTCTTAAGTTCCAACATGAATCCATAGATCATATCTTGGTAAGGTAGAAAAACTTTACTCACAAATCGCAAGATCAATCTAACATGATATAGTTTACTCACAAATCTCAAGTGCAAGACCAATCTAGCATGGATGTTTTACTCAGAAATCGCATGATCTATTTTACACATAAATCTCATGACCTATTTTACATTTAAATCGCATGATCAATTATTTTATGCATAAATCTCGCAACCTATTTTACACATAAATCGCAATCTCATGACCTATATTACACATAATTCGCAATCTACTGAGTTATTTTACTCACAAATCACATTACCTATTCTACTCACAAATCGAAAGCCTAATCTAGCATCACTTATTTTACACACAAATATCAAATGCAAGACCAATCTAGCATGACATATTTTACTCACTAATCGCAAGACCAATCTAGCATCACCTATTTTACTCACAAATCTCAAATGCAAGACCAATCTAGTATGACCTATTTTACTCATAAATCTCAAATGCAAGATAAATCTAGCATCACCTATTTTACTCACAAATCTCAAATGCAAGACCAATCTAGCATGACCTATTTTACTCACAAAGAGCAAGTCTAATCTAGCATGGTATAGTTTACTCAATAAACTCAAATGCAAGACCAATCTAGTATGAATTATTTTAGTCACGACTCGCAAGACCAATGCAGCGTGACCTATTTTACTCACAAATCGCAAGACCAATCTAGCATGAGCTATAGTACTTAATGTAAATCTCATAAACTACTTATCAAGTAAAAGGAATGTTTAAAATGCATAACTTAAAGCGAAATGAAATTATAACTTATTGCAATCGCAATGATTTTAATATAAACAAATCACATAATGTTCAGCTAATGACTGTACATGTGTTAAAATAATGTGAATCACATGTTCCAAAAGAAACCGAATATCGCGAAGTATGACATAGGGTTCTCGTTTGTATCAGGGTTCTTTAGGTATAGATAAGACATGTACATTCAAAATATCCTCCATTATCGTCAATTTGTTTATTGTCATATGTATACAGTTGGATTTATAATTACAACTTAGTTATATTTTTAAATACAGATAAGACCCAACCATTCAAAATATATTCAAATCAATTATCATCAATTTGGATGTTGTTATACTTAAACTCGACTCTGTCTAATATTTGATTAAGCTTTTGGATTGATCTTCAAAAAACCATAATGTTTAGCGATAAAAATTGTTTTTTAATAATATTAAAACTTTAATAATAAGAGTTTTAACATTAATTAAATTTTATCAATACCAAATTGAGTTAATGAAAAAAATTAAAAATATATCATATACACTCTTTGTTTTATACATACTATTTATGAAATTTATAAGTAAGATTATTTTATAAATGATTGAAACGAATCCAAATAAAATAAAAATTAAATCGAACCACAATTATTATAAAACCAGACCATCATAAGGTATTTTCTTACCAATAATCGTACCCCTTTTCCATCACGTTTCTGTATGAACCAGTGCTACTACGGGCCCAAATTGCACATTATTACACAATGGAGAGCATAGATTTATTGTGCTTGGCTCTATTTTACGATTTTCACTTTCCTTTTTAATCTGTTTTCGCATAAAATTTATTATTTATTTGTCGAATCGATATAAAGTAGTGGTTTATATTATTGCTCTACGCATATTATCATTTTAATAGGTGTTCATACGTAACTTTCATTCAATAGGTCAAATTATTTAAAAAAAATTGGAGGGGATCTGCAGCCGCTACTCAGAGTGCAATGAATGCGCAAAGGGTAAAATCTCAGTGAGACGATAGCCTGCAAACCAACGCCAAAAGGTAAACCACACAAAGTGACAGGCTCAGCCGAGAAAGCGTATGTAAAGGGATTCGAACTCATGACTTTTGATCACTTTTTTACTTTTATTACGTGTTGATTTTATATAATTTCCATCCTCAATTTTATATAATTTGTTTAATTATGTCAAATTTGTACGTTATTTATATATAGCGTGCGTTATTCTTATAGATCATTTGTTCTTATTTTTTATTTTGGTGTTTTTTTCGTCTTCTTTTATACTTGTCTTTTTTGTCATCTTCGTTAACACGGTAATCACTCTTTTCTTTTCTTCATCATTCTTCTTCTCTTTTGTAGATTGATCCTAAATCAAAACTATTCTTATACAAATTTTTTATAAAAAACTATGATATTATTTTAAAAAAACAAAGGTATTGTTTTGATTCTTAAAGAAAAAAAAATTGATTGAGATTAGTTTAGTGGAATTTAGGCCTCCAAGAACCTAAATTCAATTCTTGAAAACAAGGCCATGGGCCTAGCGTTTTGGATAATCTGTGAAGCCTCTCTGCCTCACCTTGTTGCCTAACCCTAGTGAAGCTCGTCTCTTTTGCAGCCTCACAGCCTCTATCCTCTCTCCTTCGCTTTCTCAGATCTAAATCGTACATGCAAAAATTGATTTCAGTTCTTCATCTTGAAGAACGAAATCGAGTAGATCCACCATCAGAAAGCTTTCTAGCCTCATCTCAGAGATTACCATTGAAGATTCTGCCATCAAGCCACATCTCAGAGGCTCGTTTCTTCGAAAATCCAACTTTCGAAAGGAATGAGTCTCCAAATAAATATCCTTCCAAAGGCGAAAAGGAGTCTAGTATGTAGCTGGTACAAAAATCTCCAAGAACTTACGCAGAAGTTTTAAGGACGGGAAAGGAGGCGATACAATCATCTGCTGGCTCTGTTGAGGGTTTCATACACGACAAAGTTGAAATTGGCGCTGAAGACGGGTATACATATGTCAAATTTAGCGAAAAAGATAAGTTCTTTCTAAACTCTTTAGCTAAATTTACTTTGATTGCTAAATTTTCGTATGGCTGTCCATCTGCTATAGAATTTAGAAAATATTTAGCATCTTTAAAACTTATAGGTAATTACAGTTTATATAAATGGGATTTTAGGCATGTTTTTGTAGAATTTGATAATATGGTAGATGTTAAAAGCTTCTGGGAGTATAATGTAAGGTCAATAGGTCAGTTTATGTTTAGGATTTTAAAATGGAGTCCTGATTTTAACCCCAAACGTGAGTCTCCGTTGACTCCCGTTTGGGTTTCATTTCCTAAATTGCCTGAATATATGTATAATAAAGATACTATAGAAAATTTAGCTAAGGCGATAGGTGTACCTTTAAAATCTTGGCTACCTAATAAAAATAGGGCTAGATTTAATTGTTGTGAAGTTTGGACTGTTTTGGATGTCTCTAGTATCCTTCCTCAAAGAATATGGGTTAGTTTTGGGGATAGGGAAGGGTTTTGGCAAGATGTAAAATATAAAGATAAGCCTGCTTATTGTAAAAAATGTAGACATTTAGGTCATAAAGATATTGTTTGTAAATCAGATGACTTAGAATACAAGAAATCTCAGAATTTAAAAAAGATTGAAGTTAATACTAAGGATAGGAAGAATGGTAATATTTGGATGCCTAAAACTAAAATTAACAGAGATGTTAATAATGTGAAACCTAATATGGATGCGTTTACTGGAAAAATGAATGATAAAACAAGTGTCAATGGCAATGAAAATACACAGATAGTTGATAGAGATATTAATAATGTATCTGTTAAAGCATTTAATAACATCATGAATACAGAAACTTACCAACATGATGAGATTATTAGTGACCGTGGTAAACAAGTTGCTTGTAATGTAGAAATAGTGTCTAATAAGAAGTTGTATTCTATAACACCTGATAATCAAGTTGAGCAGATAGGAAAAGCATGTAGTAATAAGGATATTGTCTTGCATGATACTGTTAAGCAATTTGCATGTGAGAAGATAGGAAAAACATGTAATAATAAGGAAAGTATTTTGCATGATGATATTATTAGAAAAGATGACAGTGTATCTGTAGTTGAACATTCGGAATTTAATGCTAAAGAGCCTGTTATACATATTGATAACAACTGTGCTGTTAAAGATAATAACATTTCATTGCCATGTAAGCATGTTGTCTCTGAAGTTGATACTTTGACATTGAATGGTTGTAATGTACATGATGATATTATTAGAAAAGATGACAGTTTATCTGCAGTTAAACATTCTGAATTAAATGCTAAAGAGCCTGTTAGACATATTGATACCAACTGTGCTGTTAAAGATAATAACATTTCATTGTCATGTAAGCATGTTGTCTCTGAAGTTGATAATTTGTCATTGAATGATTGTAATGCATATGATGATATTGTTAGAAAAGATGATAGTTTATCTGCAGTTAGATATGCTGAATTAAATGCTAAAGAGCCAATTAGAAATATTGATAACAACTGTGTTGTTAAAGATAATAACATTTCATTGTCATGTAAGCATGTAGTTGATACTTTGCCATTGAATGTTTGTAATACACATGATGATGTAATTAGTGATAACAATCTAATAGCATCTAATAAGAATATAGCAAGTGTTTCTTTAGAGCATCAGAGTAAAACTATAAAATTTTCTAATCATTTGGAAGACTCTGTAGTGATAACTAATGAAGATATAATTAATGAAATTGAAAATATAAAGTTGAATAATCCTTTTAATCCTTTGTCTGATTAAGAGTTAGAAGATGTAGAAGATGTTGTAGAAGATCAGATAATTATAGATAGGCCTAGTCTAAGTGAGCCTAATTCACCTAAACAAAGAAAACTGTTAAAAGAATCCTCTAATGTTAGTTTGAGAAGATCTGCTAGAAATAGAATGACAGCTAGAACAAGGAACTTTAAAAGGTCTTTAGGATCCTCTTATAAAAGTTTTAGATGACAGTATTGATTAATTGGAATGTAAGGAGAATTGGAAATCATAAAACTTTAAGAAGATTAAAGAATCTGACTAAAAAATTTGCTGTTGATATCATAGCTCTTCAGGAGCCTATGATATCAGCAGATAAGATTGTTTCTATTTGTTTAAAACTTGGTTTTGATTCACATTTTGCAAACATAAATAATAAAATATGGCTATTTTGGAGAAATGGTTATGGAATGAATGTTTTAGTTAATTCTGATCAACTGTTAAACTCTATGGTGTGTCATTTTGCTTCTAAGTTTGTAGCTGTAATTACTGTTGTGTATGCTAAGTGTAATAGGGCTCATAGATTATTATTATGGGATCAATTAAGGAATATTTCAGTCACTAATCTTCCCTGGCTCGTTGTTGGGGATTTTAATACAATCTCCAACACAAGTGAACAATTGGCCTGCAGTACTATTTGTTCTAGAGGTATAGATGAATTCAATTTGATGATGCTAGATTGTAAGTTAGAAGATCCAGGGTATATTGGATCAAACTTTACTTGGACAAATAATCATAAGTGGAAAAGATTAGATAGGACTTTGCATAATGATAAATGGAGAGAGAACTTTAATGTAACTAAAGTAAATCATTTAGCTAGAACATATTCAGATCATTCACCATTATTAGTTACAGTATCAACTAACTCTTCTTATAAAAAGCCATCATTTAGGTTTCAGAATATGTGGATTAAACATGAGGATTTCTTTAAAATTGTTCAGGATAACTGGTCTAGGCAAATTAGTGATTCTTCTAATATGTTTATTTTTTTGTCAAAACTTAAGAGACTTAAGAAGCATTTAATAAACTGGAATAAGGAGAAGTTTGGAAACATCTTTGATTATTTAAGTAAAACAGAAGAGGAAATAAAAGTAGCTGAGTTAAGATTAGAAGAGGATGATAGTTCTGATAATAAAGCTAAGCTAGATAGTTTAAATATTACATATTCAATGTTGCTTGAGAGAGAGGAAATTTATTGGAAACAAAAAAGTTATTCTAATTGGATTATAGATGGTGATAACAACTCTAAAATGTTTCATAATTATGTTAAGAAAAGAAGGTCTAGAAATGTGATAAAGGGAATTCAGGAGAACAACATTTGGATTGAAAATGATAGTTTGATAAGATCTTCTGCTGTTAATTATTTCTGTAGCTTGTTGAATAAGACTCCAATTGAAAATGATATAGCTTCTGTTAGGAATATTATCCCTAGGATAATATCTGATATAGATAATGAGAACATATTAAGGTTGCCAACTTTAGATGAATTGCATGATGTAATTAAAAGTTTAAACTTTGACAGTGCCTCTGGAGTTGATGGATTCAACTCCAGGTTTTATCTTGATTGTTGGAACATAATTAAAGAAGATCTTTTGAAAGCAGTGATGGATTTATTTTTATATGTTATGTTACCAAAAGGATTGTTTGCAACTTTGATATGCTTAATTCCTAAAACTAAATCTCCTAAGACCTGGATGCAGTTTAGGCCTATAAGTTTATGTTGTGTTTTGAACATTATCATTTCTAAACTAATAAACTTTGGGATAGCTATGATACTGCCTATTATAATATCTAGGGAACAAGGTACTTATGTAGAACATAGGACTATTCAAGAGAATATTCTAATTACTCAGGAGCTAGTTAAGGAATTAAATAGAAAAACTAGAGGACATAATGTAATTATAAATCTGGATATGTTGAAAGCCTTTGATAATTTAGATTTTAAGTTTATCTATGATGTTATGTTGTCATTTGGTTTTAATGATCGAGTCATTTTACTGATTAAGAAATGCATTGAAAATGTGTGGTATTCTGTATTAGTTAATGGTTGTGCATGTGGTTTTTTTTAAATCTGTCAATGGTCTTAGGCAGGGAGACCCTCTGTCCCCCTGTCTTTTCATCCATCAACTCCATATGGTTTTTTTAAATCTGTCAATGGTCCTAGGATAATATCTGATATAGATAATGAGAACATATTAAGGTTGCCAACTTTAGATGAATTGCATGATGTAATTAAAAGTTTAAACTTTGACAGTGCCTCTGGAGTTGATGGATTCAACTCCAGGTTTTATCTTGATTGTTGGAACATAATTAAAGAAGATCTTTTGAAAGCAGTGGTGGATTTCTTTTTAGATGTTATGTTGCCAAAAGGATTGTTTGCAACTTTGATATGCTTAATTCCTAAAACTAAATCTCCTAAGACCTGGATGCAGTTTAGGCCTATAAGTTTATGTTGTGTTTTGAACATTATCATTTCTAAACTAATAAACTTTGGGATAGCTAAGATACTGCCTATTATAATATCTAGGGAACAAGGTACTTATGTAGAACATAGGACTATTCAAGAGAATATTCTAATTACTCAAGAGCTAGTTAAGGAATTAAATAGAAAAACTAGAGGACATAATGTAATTATAAATCTGGATATGTCGAAAGCCTTTAATAATTTAGATTTTAAGTTTATCTATGATGTTATGTTGTCATTTGGTTTTAATGATCGAGTCATTTTACTGATTAAGAAATGCATTGAAAATGTGTGGTATTCTGTATTAGTTAATGGTTGTGCATATGGTTTTTTTAAATCTGTCAATGGTCTTAGGCAGGGAGACCCTCTGTCCCCCTGTCTTTTCATCATAGCAGGAGAGTTTTTAATTAGGGGCATTAATAAATTAATAAATCAGCATAGCTATATGTCTTATAATATGAAAAGCTTAATTAAAGTTAATTGTCTTGCTTATGCTGATGATATAATTTTGTTTGTAAATGGTTCACAAAGAAGTATCAAGATGTTAATTAGGTTTTTAGATAGCTATCAGTCTCTTTCTGGTCAGTAAATTAACAGGCAAAAGACTTCTTTTATTGCATCTTTAAGAATGAATAGAGCAAGAATAGCAGCCTTAGAAAACATTTTAGGTTTTAGGAGTGCAGAACTACCTTTTACTTACTTAGGAATTCCAATTCATTCAAATAACCATTCCATTCATTTTGAAAAACTGATTGATAAGATTAGATGTAAAATTTCTGATTGGAACTCTAAACATATATCATTTGGGGGCAAAATAACATTGATAAACTCTGTTTTAATGACATATCCAATATACTATTTGCAAGCTGTCAAATTACCTTTAAGAACAATATCTAGGATTGAGAAGCTGTTAAATAAGTTCTTGTGGGGGTCTAGTGAAACTGATAAACATATGATTTGGTCTAACTGGGAGAAATTGTGTAAACCATATAATGAAAATGGATTAAATATTAAGAACATAAAAGACATACAAACTGCCTATTCATTTAAACTATGGTTTAGCTTTAGAGAGAATAAAACACTATGGTCAAGCATGATGCATTCAAAATATTGTTTTAATATTCATCCTTTGCAGTCTACTCTTAGAGTTTCAGATTCTAAAATCTGGAAAAGAATGTATGAAGTTAAGGATAGAGCTGAGAAGCATATAGGTTGGAATGTAGGAGAGGGTAATTTGGATTTCTGGTTAGACCATTGGTATAGTAATAGGCCTTTAATATCTCTAACAGCCTTAAATGCTAGACATTATACACATACAAAGATAAATGAATATTGGATTGATAATTCATGGAAAATTGATAAACTTTTAAGCATGTTGCCTACTAAATATGTGCATGAAATCAGCAGAATAAAGTTTAATGTACACACATCTGATTCTATAGTTTGGAAACTATCAGTTGATGGGAAATTTAACTTAAAAAAGCAGTTAATGAAATAAGAATAAAGAATGAAACATCTCAAGTTAAAGGTAAAATATGGAACAATGTTTCACCTAAAAAGTGTTCTTTTGTCCTTTGGAGAGTGTTGAATAACTTGTTAAGTGTTGATAGTAAATTACAGCAAATTGGTTTTAGTTTAGCTTCTAAGTGTTATAGTTGTCAGAATTCAGAATCATTGAATCATGTATTTGTATCATGTGAAACTGCTTGGTGTATTTGGTCTTATTTCTCTGCTATGTTTAGGATTAATGTTGGTAGGTACATGACAGTGAATAATATTATCAATCTTTGGTTTATGTCTACAACTAAAAGAACACAGATTAGAACAATTTTACCTTCATTAATTGTGTACTCTATATGGTATGGTAGGAATAACTGTAAACATAATGATAAAGTTCTTTCACCTAAAAGAATAATTAATCACATTCTATTCATGTTGTCAACACTAGATTTTGGTAGACATTTAACCAGGAAACATTGGTCTAAGGATCTGCATATAGCTAAAGAATTACGATGTTTTAATCATGCTGGAAATTCCAAACTAAGTCAGTATGTTGTTTGGTCTTTACCTGTTAATAATAGATTGAAATTAAATGTTGATGGTTCTTCTCTATTAAATGGTGAGTCTAGTTATGGTTTTATCATTAGGAATAGCTTAGGATCTACTATAATTGCTAAAGGTGACTTAATAGGCAAGTGTTCTGCTGAAATGGCTGAAGTTATTGCTCTAGTAAATGGTCTTATGTATTGTAATGATAATGATATAACTTGTGTTGACATTGAAACAGATTGTCTTAGTTTATTTAATATGATTGCATCTGGAAAACACCCTTGGTATTTAGACAGGATTCTTCAATGTTGTAGATCCTTTATTAAACCTCAAATGACCTTAAAGCACGTTTATAGAGAGCAGAATGTTGTTGCTGATTGGATAGTGAAGCATGCTTTAAAAATTCAATCCAGATTTATAGTAGAATCACCACACTCTTTGAATGAATTAAATGCAATCACTTTGCTGGAATCTTTAAACTTAGGTTATTTTAGATTGTTTGACTAACTTGTTGGCAAGTTGAAAGACTTGACCATTTATGATTTTGGTTTTGCAGAACAGGAGTTAGGATGATGGAGTAGGTATTATATAAGGAAGCAAAGGGTCCAAGAAGCTGCTCAAGAAGGAAATGCAAAGGGAGATAAGCTGGGAAGAGAGAGGCAGCAAGGGAAGAATGAAGGAAGGCTTGTTATGCAAAGAAATGGTAGGAGAGGCTTAACATAAGTATGAAGGAGTTACCTTCACAAATGTAATTAGCTTAATCTGTACAAAATGAGTAACTTACTCATAATTTGTATTAACAATTGTAAGCTTCTTTTCATGATCAATAAAATTTCTATTCTTGGGGAAAAAAAGATTCTTAAAGAAAAAAAAGATAAAAAAAATACATGTTTTTAAAAAAGAATAAGAATGGAGTTATGTTTGAGTTAAAAATCATGTACGAAACCTAACCACAATTAATGAATACATTCTTTTTAGATTATCATTTCTTTCTCGATGGTACCTATAAATTTTAGGTTTTAACTTTTTTTTTCTTTTCCACTCTTTTTAGATTGAATTTAATTTGATTTTGTGGTTTTACTTGACTTTGATTGGTGTTTTTTTTTCAAAGAATGAAAATGAAAAGAATGATGATCGAAGGTAGTGAAGATTGAAGAGCTAATATTGAACAAAATTAAATCTCATGTGTGATGAATTATCGTAGTTAATCTTTAAAAAAATTAATAATATATTTATAATTTTATTTCCCTAAGTGTTATGAGATATAAATTTAATAAAGTAGATTCGATCTAAGTTTATGATTAATATGATTATAAACGTATTTTGATATTTATGTACAAATTGATATTTATGTACAATTCAAATTAAAGATCCCACTCTATTTAAAAAGATAGATTTTCTTTTAAAATAATTGTTTCGAACTTTTAATAAATATATTTTTAATTCTTAATTAAATTATATTAAACAAAATATAACTCGGGTGATATTAAATAAATAATAGATTAAATGACAATAAAAAGTGAACTATGTTTGTTTATGATATCTAATCTTAAATAGGTTACTAAATCTTATGTAGATTGGATTTGTTTTTACACTAACAAAGATTTTATTACCATAAAAATATAAAAAGTTTTAGTTAATTAGAATATTTTCTTAAATTTAAATATGTTAGTCCCTTAATTAATAGAGAAGAGTTTCAATAAATACCTACTCAACTACCGAATTACCAACTAGTACCCAAAATAAGGATGGTGATAATTGGTACTTCCATTTGATAATTGAACAAAAATACGTCCATTATATATACCCGCTAGTGCCTTCACCTAAGAGTTGTTTGAAAAACTAACCCGAGAGTTTTTTGCAACTCTCTCGATTTCGTGAGAGTTGTTTGCAACTCTCTCGATTTCCTGAGAGTTGTTAGTGGTGATTTTTTTATTTTAAAAAAATAATAAAAAAAAAATCATCAATGGATCTAGTTTTGTCCATTTTTAAAAACAAAGGCGATGGTACTAAATGGTAATTAAATAGTTGAAATAGGTATTAAGAGGTAATAGAAAAAACTTGGATATTAGATGACAATATAATAGTTGAGTGGGTACTTTAGGTGCAATTTCCATAATTAATAATTATAGTTTTGTTAATTTATCATTTATAAAATCAATATTTGTTTGTTAATCTTAAAAATAGGAAAGTATTAAATATTTATGACTAATTAGATATTATAGTATTTACTTCTATGTTAGAATATATAAAATCATAATTTTCAAAATTTATTTTATAGTAGTTTATATATTTATGGTTCAATTAACAACAATAATATGAAAATAGTTTAGTTTATAATCATAGGTTATTTGTCATTAATGTTGTTGAGGTACATTACAACACCAAAAAAGGCGAAGTTAGATATGTTGTTATTATAATATGAAAATAGTTTATATTATAGGTTATTTTTCTTCAATGTTGTTACAACACCGAAGAAGGTGAAGTCGGTCTAGAGACTCGGCCAAAGTATGCGGTTATTTACGACTCTTTTTCAAAGTATGTGGTTCTTTGTGACTCTTTTCCAGCGATAGGAACATGTTAAAATTAATATATTTTTTTAGAATGTATTATTAAATATATAGATCTAAATATTTAACATTACAGGTTGTAATATTTAGTAAATCTAGAATATTAAGTACGATATAAAATAACAACAATTATTTTTAATAGAAGTGTTATTCAATCTTACCAATCAACACAAATCACCTACGGAAAACCTTACAGGTTTGTTGTTGGTGTTGAACTTGTTGTTGCTGCTGTTGTCGTCGTTGTCTGTCGATCTCCTGTTTGATACAAATTCCAAAATAAAAAGGTGGAAGGGTTAGGCATACTATAATCATAGTTGCGAACGATTCACACGCTGATCTGATATTTGTTTGGTCCATCTCAAACAATCGCAGCTCAGCATGCGAATTGTAAAATAACCAACCAACTAGAGTAAAACACAATTCGCAATATATGATGCGAATTGTTTGGACAGGACTACACAATAGTCCTGATATTTGTTTGATATCATCATATCATGTGATGCATTGTTTTGAATACGTATTCAACTGAAAAACCCCACTGACTGTTTTAAATAGATACACTGACTTTGTTTGAATATTTATACAACAGTAAATATTATTATAGAAACAATTTCATCACAACAAATAAATAAGATATTTTGAATCTTAGTGAACTTTTGATCCACTTACATCTTCTAGGCTGTCTGGTTCTGCCACTTCTTTCCCACGATCTTCTATCTCTTTTGCCCTGTGAAGTACGAGTTGTTGGTCATTCAGAGGAGACTTGTGTCTTTCTTTCTCCGTCTGTGTCTCCATAGTGTCCACAATTAATTATGTTTGTGGATTTTTTTTTATATTTTATATTTTACAAATAAATTTTTATAATTCATTTAAATTTTTATATTAAAACAGAAATAGACATTTGTAATTATTTTTTAATTTATATGTATTTTTTATTCGTATAACTTCCGTAATATTGTTTACTCAAACATATGGAATGTTTTATAGTTTTTTAACCACCGCGGCTAGGCGCGGCTATTTCTATAGTAATTAGCTAAAACAGAAGATTTTGGCTAACCTTTTGGTTTTATATATTAGCAAACATTCAATTCATCATTACTTACACTTATTTACACTTCCAATACTTTTGATTTACATCTCTTTCACCGTTGAAATATGATTTAATTAGATCAATAGTTATAGATTATATATATATATATATATATATATATATATATATATATATATATATATATATATATTTAATTAGATCAATAGTTATAGATTATATATATCTATCTCATTATTTGATTGAAAATATTTTTTCGCCTTGCAAGTATTCTATCTATCTATTTTATTTTTATTCATGATAAAATTATATCGTTTATATTGTTTTTATATTATAATTTTGTTATAATATATCAAGGTGAAAAGACAGAATCGATCGACCAGACCAATATAAAATAGTTTGCTTAGTTTCTAAAAAATAAAATTCGATTCCAATTTTTATTTTTTAAATCAAGTTAAATTCGATCGTATTTTGATTTGCCGCGACCGGATTCAAAACATATGTATTATATTGGTTTTGTACCACGTCCATTGCCAATAGCAGGTTTCCAAAACTGGTCACAGAGGCGATTTAAAGTTTACTCCTCTGTCTCATAATATTAGTCGTTTAAGGTTTCTTCACCAATATTAAGAAAAATAATAATAACTTTGAAAGAATAAAAGAAAATAAATTTGATTGGTGGAGTTAATAACTTAAGCAAAAAGTTAACTATTTTATTGGTTGAAAGTGGAATACATGTAATAATATTGCATTGGAAAACGAGAACGACATTTATTATGAGACAAAAAATCTCTTCTAGAAAGACACATATTATGAGACAGAGGGAGTAATATTTAGTCTCTATATATATTTTCAATTGATTTGTTATAAGATTAGAAAGTGATAAAAGATGAGTCTCACTTCTAGTTTTTGAATCTAAAGGAATAACTTTGAAATCGCGGTTTATTTTTAGCAGGGAATCTTCAAATTTTATGAAAACCAAATTGTGTTTTAATAAATAATTATAACCTAGACAATTTGTTTCTTAATTGATTTTTTATAAGATTAGAAAGTAATAAAAGAAGAGTTTCACTTTTACTATTTGAAAAGAATTTAAAGAGCTAACTTTTAAATCATGGTTTATTTTTAATAGGGATCTTTAAATTTTATAAGAACAAAATGGTGTTTCAATAAATAATTACCACATGTGACCGAATTCAAAACATATTTAGTACTGTTTGAAATTTCTAATTTACATAAAAAACAAAAACTACTAGTCTATTATAATTGGACCTAATAAGCAATAATCCTAGACACCCATTCTTTCTCTACAATGATGGTGGGTAGAGGAAGAAAGCAGTACTCTCCATAATAAACTTTATTGACTGATCATTATCATAAGTTGTCTTATATAATTATAGGTTTCTTTTCTTCAATGTATTTTTTGTTAGCTTTTTTCTATAATTTTTATTGTGATGATGTACCTAATTATTTATATCATTGGTTATTAGAAAAGAGTACTCTGACAGCCAAGATCTAATTTTCAAGTTCTGATATTCAAATTTCAGATCTGAAAGTCTAGTCGATATAAATTGCTTCATCTTCGTACTCTCCTAAGGGACTATAAAAGACAAACATAAAAGCATTGAAACACAAGAGCCACACATATATACTATATAAAAATTATTTATTTATAATATAATTCATAAATAAAAATATTTGTTATTCTTTTATAAATTTAATATCAATGAAAATTTTATTAGTTTTTTTTATAAATTTCGTTTCGATTATATAACATATAATTTATATCATACGTTATTTAATGATATAATATATAGATTACATAAAAAGTATTCATTTATTTATAATATAATTCATAAATAAAAATAAATGTTATTTTTTTATGAATTTAATATCAATATAAATTAATTTTCATAAATAAAGATATATGTTATTTTTTATCAATTTATTATTAATATAAATTGATGTTAGATACCGACAAAAAATGTTACAGTTATTTTTAAAATAAAAAAAAATGAAATTGCTGAACATATTTAGCGATTATTTAGAACAATATAAAAAAATGCACAAACTATTACTATTTTTTAGACCCAAACTATATCCAAATCAAAACATATACTTTTAAAAAACTTCTTTTAAAATTTATATTTTAAACATAATTTATGCAAAACGTTTTTTTATAAACAAAAAAGTTTGACCTTTTTTAAAATAAAAAAATTCGACCTTTTTTAAAATAAAAAATCTAAATCATATATGGATTTTTATTTTTTAGTTTTAAAATATATTAATATTATTAATATTTTCTGATAGCAACAAAGAAAATTTGGAAATTTAACCTATATTGAGGAACAAACGACCTCGACTGGTCCTAAAACACCAATTGCGCAGACTGTTTTTGCGGCCTAGTGATTTTGTATTCTGGTAGTCTATAAAATTTTAGAGATTTCAAAAATACAAAATCACCGAGCTTCGAAACAGGTACTTGCACAAAAATATGTCAATAACACTAGAAACACAACTAATTATACAATAAAAAGGACCACCATTATAAGGCAACAACTAATCCGTATAAAGGACTCCCCGAGATGATTTGTACATCAAGTTATCAGCCACCATAAGCACGGATTGTCGATGTAACCAATGATTATATAATTTTGAAGACTAGAAAAATACTAGATCAATGGTCTCTGTCACAATTTGTGCAATTATAAGATTTAGGAAACAAAGTCCAAGTGGGCCTTTCCGGCAATATAGATATATACTATTGGTAAACCCTTTAGTCACTTCTAAAATATGTAATGAGTAACCTATATTGAAGTAGTAGCCACCTTGACTTGTCCTAAAATAGAAATTGAACAAGCCTTTACATGTTAGTCGACATAATTGTTGCAAACTTTGTTGTTTATACACAAACGGATCCGACCATCGAAACAGATTAAGTTGGTTAAAATTACTTCAAATTTAGCTCGTGTTTTTTGTTGGAAAATTGAAAAACATTTCCTAATGAAATCACCATGTTTGCACTTTAATTATAAAATGTCTTATAAATAAATTATATCATGTTTTATAAAAAAAATTATACCCTGTTTCGCACACTGTATTCTCGAAAAACTCGGTTGGGATTAGAAAAACTCATTCGAACAAACGAGCGATATAAAGTTATAACATCTCAAAGTTTTCAATACATATTATACGTATTTGCAAAACACCAAGATTTTGTTAGGGATAAGTAAAGAATATATCTATATTAGTATGAATCTTTTTGGAAGTGGACCACAAGAAAACCCGTGTGGGCCTTCGGGCGCCAAAACAGACAATATCATACTAGTGTTGAGATTGGATTGTTCATACTTATATACGGAGACAGAATATACGATACCCATATTCGCAACAAATTTAACATGTCATGTTTCACAATTCAATATTGCACAACTAACCATATTTCACAACTTAACTACATTATACGTCACAAGTTAAATACACCATATTCGTAACTTAATTATATAATTTTTTATAAGTTAATTGTATCATTTTTTGTAACTTAATTATACAATATTTCATAAATTTATTACACAATGTTTTACAACTTAATCACACCAAGTTTTGCCAATTAATTATACCATGTTTCACAAAGAAACAAATTTCAAATGAATAAAGTTAGTGAAAAATTGTAAGATATGTATTTTTTGTTACATCACGAATAACAAAGCTTATAGGTTGTTAGGCTTGGAGTCTATTGTAGTGACTAAATATGAAAAACATAATTTTTTAGTCCGAGTGATGATGATAAAACTCATACCATTACGGAAAACCATGAAAAAACTCTATAATAAGAAATTTTGATTCTAGAGCGACTTTGTGAGCTTTGTAGGAGGCATAATTAAAAAAACATAAAGATCTATAATCCAACTAGATTCACATATGATTTTATTCTACTTAGTTAGGAAATTTATAAAAAAATTACTCATAATCTATAAAATATGTCCCAAATCTTATAAAGTTGTGTAGAGTTGTGGTCATTATATGATATGAAACAAACACTAAGAAATACCATACAACAATTAACCATATCATAGTATACGATGAGTTTAGGGATAATACAACATATAGGTGTTTGCATATCATAAATTACGGTGATATGATGGTTATAGTATGTCTATACGTAGATGGTCTACTTATATTACATAATGACATAAGAAATATAATTGAACGCTAAAACGAAAGATCCCGATAAAGTGTTCACTATTTTTAGAGTAAAGATTTAAAGAAAAGTGAGGGTTTTGTCCTAGATAAATCTCACTTCATTGAAAATATACTTGATAAATTTAAATGTTTAAAATTTAAAGAATCACATATGTTTTTGGATCCAATTTGGAACTAGGAAATAATGTAGGAGGAGCTAGACTCATTTGGAATATGTTAGTTCTATCGGAAGTCTCATGCAAGAGACTTTATGTATTAAGACAAACAATTATTTAATTAAATCAATTTACTAGTAATCTAAATACAGAATATTGGAAATTTTATAAGGGTTCTTGGTTACTTAAAAAAGACAAAAAAATATATACCTTTAATATTCTAGTTTGTGTAGTGTACTTGGAGGATATAAATATGTATGTTGGATTACTAGCCAAACCGATAACAAATAAACTACGAGATGAATGTTTACTTTTACAGAATGGATTGTTTATTGGGTTTCAAAGATATAAAATTTCCTTTAACTATATAGTATGAATTCATAAATTTGGTTATAACTAGATAGAGATCTGAATGGTTGAAAGACTTATTGTTGGACCTTTCATTTCAAAGCATAAAAGAACAATATAAATTTATGTTATTATCAACAATATTGGTAGAGTTTAAACTGCGATATGCAGTAAGAAGTATAGACATATACATCATAGGTATGAGTACGTTAAAACAAATTATATGTTTCGCCTTCTCTTTTTCCTGACATAGTTGTGATAGATGTTGTGTTGTGGTCTCCATCTTTAATCCATTCAGTGCAGGTTTTCTGCTACCAATAAGACTTCTTTTGAGCAAGGGCTTGCAAGAGCATATCGTTAGCTTTAGAAAGATTATTATTATTCTCATTATTTTGATTTTGAAGCAGTTTCAGTTCCATGTCTTTCACCATTTATTCAGCCCCAATCATTTTATCAAAGATGTTCCAAAACACTTTAATATTCCAGCTTTTAAGAACATCTTTTAGTCTTTTAAGTTTATTACAGAATATGTGGATATGATTGCCCTACATTTTTAGCTTCCAATTAACTTCAACAATAGGTAGGAATTAGTATTTCAAGTCCACATATTTAAGAATTTAAAACTAGATATAGATTGATATTTATCAATGAAAATAGAAACATATAGGGGAGTATGGTGGGAGCAACATTTGGCTAAGTGTTTGTCTCTAGTGTTGTTGAAAAATTCAACCAAGGAAATGTTAAACAAAGCACGATCCATGCGCTTCCACTTAGATTTATTGCTCTATGTGAACTTAGTACCAGCACAACATACATCTTCCAAAAGCTAGTGACTAATAGTCTAATTTAAATCATCAACACTATTATGACAATAGGTTGTACATCCAATTTACTCGTTAGTAGAAATAATTGTGTTAAAATCCCCAACGATGAACCATTATTTAACAGATGAGGAGATAGTCTTGAGAGTAGACCACAGATCCACCCTATTGTGCCTTCGATATTTAATGTAAATTGTAGTAAGATAGAACACTTTATTCAGGTTTACAAGTAATTTCAGAATGAAGCAATTAAGAATGGTCAATTGTGATGTTAATACTAAAGGAATCCTACTAAAAAAGTCAAATTTTGTTAGTATAACTAGATTTAAAATTACTGAAACCAAGCATATTTGTTATAGAAGGCAAATGGTCAGCTTTGAGAAAAAGGATCTTGAATGGCCATAATGCGGATTTTCTATTTCTTGATGATTTATTTGAGCCTTCTCATGGAAGCTTTATTGCCAATGCCACGAATATTGGAACTAAGGAATTTAATCATGTTTTTGAGTAGTTTTTAGGACTTGTTGGCCCCAAAAATGGACTTATAAACTTCTTCACCTTTATTCCTTCTATGTTTAACCTCTTTAAGTCTTTTGTTGCGTAACTTTTGGAAACTTTTGTCCATCTCTTCTTCTTAAGAATTCGAGATAATGATAAAATTCCAATATTTGTCTCGTTTGGAGTATGATTATTGGTGTCAAAACTTTATTTTTCTTGATTAGTAGCTAAGGTATATTCATTATTAAGATTTCTGATAGCTTCAATGATCTCTCCATTTTGAGGAGTACGGACATTGGTTTAGTTAAACTTATTGAGATTAACAGTCTGATTTGTTGCTTGTTTATGGTCTGTTATTGGCTTGCATTGATCTTGTTGTTCAGGTAAGATGGGTTTGACTATGATGGATTTAATTATGTGTGGATCATGGTTGATGTTATTTTGCAAGATGTCAATTCCAGATTCTTGAATAAGGTCTTTTTTTTTTACTTTTTTGAGCTTGAATTAAGACTTTCTTGCAAAGAGCTTTGTCATGACCAATATGGTACCAGAGATCACAATACTTTGGAACGTTTGTGTAACTGATATGGAGCCAACAAACATCATTGGCTCCAGAACCCACCCAAAGTTAATACTGCAACATTTT
Source organism: Limnanthes douglasii subsp. nivea (assembly GCA_036936605.1). Lineage (NCBI taxonomy): Eukaryota > Viridiplantae > Streptophyta > Magnoliopsida > Brassicales > Limnanthaceae > Limnanthes > Limnanthes douglasii. Next base: position 154,602,220 of record JAUPFV010000001.1, read on the forward strand.
GCTAATATCAACCTCAATCCAAGTGTATTATGCGTTAAACATGGCTCTGTTTTTAGAAATGATCCAACATTTTAGCGGATGACTAATATGTGCTGCTATAGAGTGAATGATACATTCATTATACATGTATTTCGACACGTTTTCTATTCTAATCTAGATTGGAACCACTGAACATTCATACTTTGGGTTAGACGTGGGAGACCATTTGAAGAGTCTCATAGAGTTCTCTCCAACAGACCAAACATTACGAGTCTACAATTTGCACATGTCAGTTTTGATTGAAAATTCAATCAAAATGTGCCTGGAATCTCAAGTACATATTATTGTGAATGAGTCGAATAGTGCCTTCACAGTGTACCGTGTTCGGAGGTACAGTTTTGTGTCTTTCATAGTGTCATTGTGCCTTGACTGTGTACCGTGTTCGACGGTACAGTTTTGTGTCATTGATAGTGAAGCTAAAATGGGTAATGTCATCTTTGGTCTCATGTATACAAGCCCATTAGGACTATTATATAGTAAGTCTATTTATTCCATATAAATATATTACTAGGGCTACACAAAAATACAATCTGAAATTTGTAGTATTTTCTATCATAGTGAAACTCTTTTCTCTGGTGGCGCCCGTGAATGTATACAATTTTCGAACCACGTTAAATCATGTGTTCATTTAAGTTTTTCCTTCACATATGTTCTGTGCTTGAGCCATTTTGTGATAATTTCATAGAAATTTAATAACAAAATTGGTATCAGAGCCACGTGGTGAAATTAGGGCTTTTACAATTAGGGTTTCACAATGGCGTCTATAGCAAAAAAATACATGATTGAAAAATCTGATGGGGGATCCAGCTTTGCGTTGTGGAAGATTAAATTGAAATCTTCATTGGTACTGCAAGGGTTGTGGAAGGCTGTGGAGAATAAGTTACCAGAAGAGATGAAAGAAGAGGAGAAACAAGATCTTCAAGAAAAGGCTTTGTGCTGGATTTTAATGAGTGTGAAAGATAATGTGCTTCGCAAGATTAGTGGTGAGAAGACTGCTGCCTCCGCATGGAAGAAACTAAGAGATCTTTACTCAGAGAAATCAGTAGTAAACCGATTATACTTGAAGAAGCGTTTGAATAATTTCAGATTGGAAGAAGGTATGTTCATAAAAGAGCAGTTAGATAATTTTAAATCAATTATAATGGACTTGAAGAACATATATATCAATATTGAGGATGAAGATCAAGCTTTGTTTGTATTTAGATCCTTACCAGCTCCCTATGAAAACTTCGTAGATACCATTATGTATGGTAAGGATAAGTTATCGCTAGCAGGTGTCAAAGAGGCACTGAAATCAAGGGAGATGAGGCAGTTGCAGCCAGACAATCAAGCTGAAGGGGAAGGTCTTATGACTAGGGAAAGATCTAGAAGCAAAGCGAGCTCTTTAAGAAGGAAGAACTGGGGGTCCAAGTCAAAGGTAAAGCACTCAAACGGTTATGAATGCGGTGAGCAGGGTCATTGTGAATGAGTTCCAACCAATGCATAGAACTGTCTATTTAGAGAACAATCATTCGTTGACTGTTGGTGGTATTGGTAACGACAGAATCATAATGTTTGACGGGGTTGTTAGAATCTTGACGTGCTGGCATGTTCCTGGGTTAAAGAGAAACCTGATTTCTCATGGGACTCTAGACTCTCAGAGTTACAAGTACCGTGCAGAAGACGGTGTAATCAAAGTAGGCAGGATCAAAATAAGTTGTAGTATTGGCGTCTTGGTCACATGAGTGACAGAGGATTAGCTGTTTTGGGAAAGAGAGATTTGTTGAAAGGATATAAAACAGAATCATTGGGATTTTGTGAGCACTGTGTGTTTGGTAAACAAACTAGAATCAAATTTAGAAAATCGTCTGTAAGAAAGACTCAAAGGACAGTGGACTACATTCACTCAGATCTTTGGGTTTCAAACAGAATTACATCCAAGAGCTGAGCCAGATACTACATGAGTTTGATTGATGATTATTCAAGGATGGTGTGGGTTTACTTTCTGAAAACAAAAGATGAGGCATATTCAATCTTTGTCAAATGGAAGATGATGATCGAGAAGCAAACAGGAAGAAAAATCAAACGTCTTAGGACAAATAATGGGTTAGAATATTGCAGTCATGAGTTCAACGAGCTTTGCGAAGCTGATGGAAAAGTGCGTCATCGCACTTGTTCTAGAACACCACAACAGAATGGAGTCGCAGAAAGAATGAACAGAACGCTTTGTGACAAGGCATGAAGTATGCTCTCACATCCCGGTGTGGGGAAGGATTTTTAGGCTGAAGCTATCAATACAGCGTGTTACTTGGTGAATCGGTCTCCATCAGCGACTATTGATTGTAAAACTCCTTTTGAGATTTGGTCTGGATCGTCGGCTGATTATAAACATTTGAGGGTGTTCGGTTATCCTGTATATGCTCATGTGAGAGATGTTAAGCTTGAGCCGAGGGCAAAGAGATGTATATTTCTAGGATATGCTACTGGATTGAAGGGATATATGTTATGGTATAGCTCTCCAAAGTCTCCAGGTTTTCTCATCAGTAGGGACGCTACTTTTAATGAGTTTGCTTTGATAGACGGCTAAAAGGAAGTAGGAGAAATGGTTGAATCAAGATCGGTTGTGAGTAAACAGGTGGAGTTTGAAGTATAATCAGTTCCTAGAAGGTTCAATAATTCAAGTACTTCTGAGGTGGATCCAGAATCAAGAGGTGAAGTGTCAGCATCGGATGATAGTGACGATGATGCGCCTGAACCAGAACAATAACCTTATAGCATAGCATTGGGCAGAGAAAGAAGAAATATTAGAATTCCAAAAAGGTATGCGAATCTAGTTGCATATGCTCTGTCAGTTGTAGAAGAAGTTGAGATGCAGGAACCTAATAGCTACAGAGAAGCTATAGCGAGTTCAGAGGCAGATCTATGGATTGGTGCTATAGGGGAAGAGGTTGAATCTCTTCATAAGAATCAAACATGGAAACTTGTTGAATTCCTTAAAGAGCACTGGCAGGCAGTGAAATTGATACTTTGGTATCTTAAGAATATGTGAACATTGACTTAACTTTTAACAAGACCGATATTGGTGAATCGCTGAATGATGTTGCATGATCATTGGTTGGTTTTGTTGATTCTGATTTTGCAGGTGATATGGATAAAAGAAGATCTCTGACAGGATATGTATTTACTCTACCTGGGAGTGCGATCAGTTGGAAAGCACAGTTGCAAACTACTGTATCTTTGTCTACAACAGAGGCATAGTACATGGCGGTAACAAAAACAATTAAAGAGGCAATATGGTTGCAAGGTTTGGTGGCAGATTTGGGCTTGGATAAGACTACTACAAAAGTGTTTTGTGACAGTCAAAGCACCATACAGCTTACAGGGAACCAAATGTACCATGAGCGTACAAAGCACATAGATGTCAGGTATCATTTTATTCGTGATATATATCAAAAGGAATTGTTGATGTGAAGAAAGTGTCTACACACGATAATCCAGCAGATATAATGACCAATGCAGTATCAATTCGAAATTTTAGGGAGTGCCTAAACTGGATCGGTGTTCGCAGGGCATTTGGTGAGTCAGGAGAAGAGAAGTTTCTTTATTGATATTGAAGAAATGATATCCGTCTAAAGGGGAAGATTTTTTGTGAATGAGTCGAATAGTGCCTTCACAGTGTACCGTGTTCGGCGGTACAGTTTTGGGTCTCTCATAGTGTCATTGTGCCTTGACTGTGTACCATGTTCGGCGATACAGTTTTTTGTCATTGACAGTGAAGCTAAAATGGGTAATGTCATCTTTGGTCTCATGTATACGAGCCCATTATGACTATTATCTAGTAAGTCTATTTATTCCATATAAATAGAATATTAGGGCTACACAAAAAGATAATCTGAAATCTGTAACCTTTTCCATCATAGTGAAAGTCTTTTCTCTGGCGGCACCCGTGGACGTAGACAATTGTTGAACCACGTTAAATCTTGTGCTCATTTAAGTTTTTCCTTCACATATGTTCTGTGCTTGAGCCATTTTGTGATAATTGCATAGAAATTTAATAACACATATATTATACTCACCCATAAACGTTTTTGATTAAAAAAATGACTTAGAATCTTGCAATCCTTAAGAAAATGTGTCGATTAGCATGAATTTGCTAGATTTTATGAGTCGATCTTTGTCTATTTTTTGGAATTGAAGGGAGATATAGTCATCGAATTCTTGTATCGTTGTATGTTTGATTTCCGCAGTTGGATTGAAGGTTTTCGCAATCTGCAAAAGTTCTTTGTGATAAAGAGGTACTATTCTGGATTTGGTTATTATTGATTACGGGCTCTCCATTCTTAGTTGCAGGGGTTGTTTTATTAATTTAAGAGAGAACAACTTGATAAGATTCGTAAATCAAGAATCAGGACAAGAGATAAAAGGCTGAAAAAACAAATTTGTTACGCAGATACAGGAAAGCACACAGAGCCGACGCCAAATTCTGAAAAACAAACAACAAAACTAGTCCTCGAGACTGAAAAACTAGAAAATGCAATCCAGATGAGGCAAAGAGACAGATTCCAAATACGTAAAACAAAAACAAAGATCACAAAACAGAGAATAGAGGATAACAATTAGAAGATTCACGAAACAAATCTAAAGAAATAACGTGAGAAATTAAAAAACTTTTGATGAATTTTTTGCGGTAAAAAAATCCATCTTAAATATTTTTTCAAATGTTTTTCTATTCGTATAATATTTTTTTATAATTGTAAAAATAATAATAAATATTAGTCGAGCATAAATTAAAATTTGTGCCGAACGCATCTGATTATAAAATATTGTTATATTTTAAAATTATTAATGTAAATCGATATTTTATGAATCTTAAAAAGAAATAGATTGTAAAAGTGACCCTAATTTAGAATTAAAGTGGTTTTCTTACTTAAGTAACCAGCATGTGTTAATAATTATCACAATATTCTTTTCCTTAACAATAAGTAATGTGATATGTTAATAATTATCGCAACTTTCAGTTTTATTTTAAAATTTAAAATTTTGTAATTTTAAATTAAGTAACCTGACGTTAAAATTTACCACAACTTACAGTTTCATTTTTAATGTATATGAAAGAAAACTGCCTAAATCAAGGTAAACGAAAACAATTATTTTGAAAAAGAAAAAAAATAGAAATATAAAAAATTATACTCTGTATAAATTTTTTATCCTATTTGCAAATCTGTTTCCTACGAATTGTAAGTTTTTATATTATTATTTTTATTAAGATTATATTTAGTGGGATTGTTATTTGTATTTATTCCGATAATAATATTATAGTGTAAACTAAATATATAGTACAATTTTATCTTTAATTATTATTCATGAGAGAAGTTAGAGAATAAATTACTTATATAAATTATTATAATAAAAGATTGATCGCATTTCTTGTGTTAAAATAAATCAGAGTCAGGATGATAAAATTGAATGGAGGTATCTAAAAATAATGACTTTCATACTAAAACTATTTAGATGACATTAGATTTAAAAACACAAAACTTTCAATTTTCAAGAAAATTTGGCATAACTTCATTCCTTCTAAGTTTTCTTTTCTTACATGGAAATTATTAAAGAATTTTTCCCTTATTGATCAAATTCTCTCCAAAAGACACCTTGTTTTAGTTTTTAAATGTCAGTTTTGCTCCAATTGTGAAGACAAAAACCATTTGCTTGTAAATTGTAGGTTTGCTTGGTCTCTGTGAAACTATTTTGGTCTTATTTTTAGAGTTCCTGTGAGACGGTACATGTCTTTGAGTCACATGCTTTACTGCTGGTTCTGGTCTTCTTGCAGCAATTTCCATATAACTCACATTGTCCCTCAGATTATCTGTTGGACAGTGTGGTTAAATAAAAATCACTGCAAGTTTAAAAATTCTGTTGATTCTTTTTCTAGTGCTGTTTTTCGTATTAATAAAGTCATTCTAGCTATTGACTCTAAGAATTCTCTTAAGTCTAAGCACTGGTCTGGTGTGGTAGATGCAGGTGCTTCTATTGGGCGCTTATCTATTAACAGAGTCAGAACAAAGTACCTTGCTTGGAGTGCTCCTGTTGGTGGAAGGCTCAAACTCAATGTTGATGGGGCCAGCAGCTTCGTTGGTGTGGCGTCTGGTGGTTTGATCGTCAGAAATGAGCTGGGTAGCATCGTTGTTGGTGCTGGTTTCCTTTTTGGGAAGCTAAACCCCCTTCGGGCAGAGACGAAAGCTCTCCTGGAAGCTCTGATTTTATGTAGAAGGAGGGGTTGGCATGATGTTGATATAGAGTCAGATTGTTTGACTCTTATCAACAACATGGCCACTGGTGCTTCTACTGGAAATCCGATTGTAGCTATTTGTAGACGTTTGATCCACCCAGCAATGTGTCTTCGTCATGTCTCTCGTACTCAGAATGTAGCTGCTGATTGGATCTCCAAATGGATTATGCTCGAGCATTCGAATCGGTCTTTCACTAACATTGACGCTCCAAATCAACTGTTAGCGATTGTCACTCTGGAAAGCCTTGGGGTTGGCTATATAGATCCGTGTTAAGTACTTAGCCTTATCTATGGTGTTTTGGAAGGAGTCTGTAGAGTTGGTTTCGAGTCTATTCCGATTCTAGGGTTTTCGATTTGTGGAGTCTGTGTAATTTTGGGTGTTGATCTTGTCGAAGCTGATTCTGGTGTTTCTGTGCTCTGGTGCACCGCGGCAGGTTCCGACTTCTCTCCTCATCGGAGGAGAGAGTGTACTTCGGGAGAGCGTCAACCATGGAGGCACAGTTGGTTTTTTTGGGTGCTGTTTAGGGTGGAGTTGCAGATGGGTGCTTCTGTTGTTGAAGGTTGAAGATGCTAATTGTGTCGATCAGGGCTTTTTGGTCGATTTGGGGATTTTTGTTTTGGGCCAAATTGTTTTTTATCCCTAATTCTGTGTAGTTTCGCAATTACTCTCCTAAATCTGTAAAACTCTTATTTCGATAATATATTCCTTTTTGCTTAAAAAAAATTATTATAATAAAAGAATCATTATTCATGTAATTTCTGATAAAGAAAATATTTTGCAAATTATTGACATGCGAATAATTTTGTTCCCTACTAATATTTTATATCAAATATAATTATAATATTTATTACTTTATATGTTTCGTTTTTCTGTATGATAAATATACTTTGCAAATAGAATTCAATACAATAAAATTGCATACTGATATAATTTTGTAATATAATAACAGTTTTTTATGTAGGTGAAGATACAAAACCATTCTACCGTGATGATGGAAGACAAAGTGAACTAAATATTTGCTCTACAGAAACATGCAGTAAAGGAGAGGTAAGTTGGTGTTGCGATGTACATAAACACCCATGTTAGTTACTCTACTAACTCTGAATCATGAATGTCAGAAACATTGCGGCGGGGCCTGAAATATTTTTTAAATAGAATTCAAATTCTCTTATTAATTTTGTGATAAATAATTTAGTAGTACTATAAAAATAGACTCTACATATTAATAAAGTGACTGCGGTGGATACCAACCAAAATGAGGTCTCCATCTTTGGTCTATATATGAACCAACACAAAAACACCTAACTCAACAGTTTTGTGAAAAAATTTAATGGAAAAGAAAGCGAGTTGGGTCACCCTCACACCCAAAATCACACACACAGGTAAAGAGCTATGATTCAGTCAATTATATATTGGGTTAGGCTAATTCAAGACCCGTTTTTTCTATAACGAGATCCGGTTATAGTGAGAGCTGCTATAAGGAGACCCCATTGTTTACAAATTGCCACCGATATAAATACGAAAAACCCAAGAATTGTTCCTCTTTCTCCTCTTCCAAACCCTAAATCTCTCTATCCTCCTAAACACTCAAATTTTTAAGCGACGTTTTTTTCAAATCCAACGCCAATAAGTTGTTAAGGTAAGCATTCTCTACTTATAGGTGTAATTTTTTTTCAATTTCCATGGTTTGTTTTAGAGATATTCAGAGTTTAAGTTTCTGGTAGAAAAATCGAATTTTTATGTATTTGCACTTGTTTTGTTCAATTATAACTGCATGTATGGGTTTAATTAGGAGATTATGATCATTTAGGGGTGCTTTTTTTGGGATTTGGGATTGATTTGGGGAGAGTTTGGATCAGACCGAAGGTCTGCAGGCCTGTTCGTGCGTGGAAATACCAAATTCACAAAACATGGATTTGCCAAATCCATGCAATTTTGTGCGTTTAACAGTATTTGATCCTTCTTCCCCTGTTTTTGTTTAATTCGAAGTCTACTGCGTGTTATAGTACAATTTTATATCCCTTTTCCATTGTTTTTAATTTACAAATCGTCTAAGTAATTTTTTTGTCTCGTGTAGGATGCCTCCACGCCCACGTTCTCCCGCTACGAATACAGAACTAGATTCAGATCATGAGATGGAGGAGATTGTACGTGGCGAGACGTCTCGGAGCGTCCGTCACCGCACTAGAGGGGCCTTACAGGTCGCCCATGTCCCTGTTCGTCGTCACTTATCTACAGACCAGCGGTTCCGTAGATATAACCGTCATGCGGTTGACCTTTACTCGACATTTCATTCGTACAAAGAGCATGAGGCTTACAATATTTTCAAAGGCGATGTAAGTTTTTTTGGTTAACTTTATTTGTTATATTTATTATTATTAGACGCATATTTATTGTCTATTGCATTCGATTGGTTTTAACACTGTCTATTGCATTGGATTTGTTATTGGTTTGTGTTATAACATTTATTTCTTATAAAATTTATTAGTTTAGGTTAAAATGAATTTATATGTTATTGGTTATCTTATATGTTTTACTTATTATTTGATTTATTCGTTATAGGCGTATCTTATATGTTATACTTGTGATTTAAATTATTGGTTATTGGTTTATCTTAGTTGTTATATTGCATATGTACTGAACATGCATATATATTGAACATGTTGGTTATTGGTTTATCTTAAATGTTAGATTGCATATATGTTTATATATATTGTATTTTTTATGCAGCTTCGGGTACAATTGCGCTGTTATGCTATGTACCATACTCATCGTGGTTGGGACTTGAAAGTCCGCCAGACACGCGTACATGAGCACGTGATGGCCACATGTTTCGGGCCCATTGTTGACGCCTTGGGTAAATGGTCTACAAATGTCCATCTTATTGAGGTATTTTTGGAGAGATGGCATACTGAGACGAACACGTTTCATTTCTCTTTCGGAGAGATAACCGTCACCCTCGATGATGTCCATATGATCATAGGGCTATCAGTTGTGGGTGTCAACTGTGAGATATACGAGTACCCTACTGTTGATGAGCGTAATGCGGCATACGCTCGCTTACTTGGGTGCAGTGCTAGGGAGCTTGAGGCAGAGATTAAGGAGAACAAAGGTGGTGGTAAGAGGCATGTTCGCCTTGCATGGCTGGAGAGAAGATTCTGTAGTCATCAGTATTACGACGATGATATTACTGATGCGGATGTTCGCCGAGCTACCATGGGTTACTTGTTGCACTTCTTTGGCTGTACCATATTGGCCAACAAGTCGGGCAACAACATTAGCCTCGACTACTTACAGTTCATTGACGATTACAGTAGCTCGGGCAGGTATAACTGGGGACAGATGATACTCGCGCAGCTCTACTACCAGCTAGGCAGAGGATGCCTACACGCTACTTCGGGTATTTCTAGATTTTTGGGCTTGTTAGAGACGTGGATTTACGACCATTTCCAGTCGTTTTCAGTTTATCAGTACCCGATGTATAGTATCGCACATCCTATTTTGTGCGGGCATGCGCCTCCACAGTTTCGACAAAGCCAGCAGGCTCGAAACGGTGTTCGAGATCACCTAGCTACCTTCACCGAGCACGATGTAAGTTATAATCAGTTTCATTTTCAATTATCGTGATATTTATATATAATATAAGTTGCTAATGATAAATGGTTTGTTAATATTTTTCAAGTATCATTCATGCCGTATACGACCATGCGGGATGCTCGAGGTCACTCTGATATAGCTTGGATAGATGCGACGTTGAAGGCGTCGGACATTGTCGAGGCGTACTATCCGCTACGGGTGGCTAGACAGTTGGGTCGCATCCAGCAGGTAATATTTTTGGATACTCGAAATATTAATATTGTTGGTTTTGCGCATGTGTGTTACATAATTTAGATTTTTTTAAATACAGGTTCCTGGTGCACCGCGTCCTATTCTTACCGGTTCTAGTAGGGTTCGTCGTGCGAACACTCTCTACCTCTGGGATGCATTCACTTGGGACAACTGGGAGTCACACTCTATTCACCCAAGTTTGAAAGGTGCAGAGTTTATTCCTGGCCAGGAGGATGGTACCACTTTGATCTACTCTTTATGGATTACGAAGAACTTGTGGTACATAACATCTGATCCAGAGGCTCACCGAGATGATGCAGAGTTAGGGGTGAACCCTTCACCACACACACATGCCACCAGACTGCACGAGCTGACTACGCACCTACTGGATTTACAGGCGTACGAGCAGAGCCACCCCAGCATTAGTTTGGAGGACCTTCGGGAGCCTTTAGACGAGTGCTACCGTCTTACTCACGAGTACAGAGATTGATTATTATTTATGTTTTCTGTGTTGACAGTTTAAGACTTTCTATGTGCTATTTACTTTTGACTAGTTTCAATTTTCTGATATGGTATTACGTCGTTGTTTAATTATGTGTTATGATATTTTGTTACATTTTAATGATATAACTTTCAAATATTTGTTCAAACTCTAACTTTAAAATAAGCATCAGAATGCAAAAAATGTAACATAAACTCAAACACAAACTCAAACATTTTTAGAAACACAGATAACAACACAAACTCAAACATAAACCGAATCAGAAAGTTAGACATAAACTCAAACATAAACCGAATGAGAAACTCAAACATAAACTAAAACACATGGACACATTTTTTGCAATTGATATATTTGCTATTATATTTACTGCCTCAAAAACGTCTTTTTGTACCACTTTTATGCTTAAGATAACGTAATCCACGTAAACCTATCAATAAACGACACTTGTAAGACGAGGATAACGTAATCCAAGTTGACGAATTATTGTGTGACACCTAATATTTACAAAAGTACTCAAATGTTGCAGTGAAATAATAGGGGTCTCATTATAGCGTAACTTTCATTATTAGGTGTCTCGCTATAACGAGACACCTACAAAAATTTCCGCAAAAAACACTCGCTTTTAAAACTTTACCGCCCAAACAACCACGAGCCTATAAATGGACGTTTAGCACTCCTCAAACATAAACAGTGCAATAATGGAGTTTACCCCTCATGAAGACTACCATTTGCTCGAGGCAGTGAAATTTTCCCTCCGAAAGTTTGGGGAAGATTGTAGCGATGCATTTTTGGAGCTAGTCTTGTGTAATATGTACTACAACTATGGCCGTTTAGGAACAGAAGGTTTTGTTGTGCGTAACCGTGAACAAATCAAGCAGAGGTATATTTTTTGCAAACCAATGATCGTTTGTTGTTTCTACCATTTAAAATTAAGCAAGAAGTAGCCGTCGTATGGAACATGACGGTGGTAGACTACATCACTAGGGATATGGTAGTGTATCTTCAAAATAGGATTACCGAAATGGAAGAGGGGACTGACTCTGACGATAACTTGGGATATGACTTTGACTAATGAGCATTATGTTATGTTTTTAATTGTTTGCATCTTGTAGTTTCTGTACTGTTTGTTTAAGTTAATGTTTGAACTTGTTGTTCCATTTACCATGTTGTATTTTTTCTTATTTGACTGCCATTCTTTTTGGGTGCACATTTACCATGTTGTCGTTAATCTCACCTTGCTGTGAGATCGTTTTATTTATATTATGTATCAAACGTAACATTTTGGGTTTCGGATTGTATGATACTGTTTTCTATATTTTGGTGCTCTCGTTGATGGTTGATGTACGATAATCCTATCCTTAGTCGTATCTAAGTTTGTATTCCACATCATCAACTTCCCCCCTTGCAATAATCCTATCCTCCAGAAATGCTACCATATCCCTCGTGATGTAGTCTATCAAGCTAAGGTTCCAGATGGAAGCTGCTTCTTGCTTAATTAACGATGGCAAGAAACACAAATGCTGAATTGGCTTTCAAAAAATATATCTGCTTTTGATCTGCTCACGAGTACGCAAAACGATACCTCTTGTACCTAAACGGCCGTAGTTTATATATATCGTACATAGGACACGCTCGAAAAACTGGTTGTTGGTATCTTCCCCCAATATCTGGCAGGCAATCTTCACAGCTTGAAGCATGTGGTAGTCTTCGTCCGCCGTAAACTCCATATGTAAACTTTAACGAGTTTTATATTTTTGTTGAATGCTATATGTTTGGCAAGTGTCTTATGATTTCTTGATTTTATGTCCTATTTTATAGGGGACGAGTCAATTTTGGTGGGCGTGCAATAGTAGGGGTCTCATTATAGCCGAACTTCCATTATTAGGTGTCTTGCTATAACGAGACCCCTAAAAAATTTCCCGCGAAAAACTCCAGCATTTATAAATTACCCGCCCAAACATCAACAGATGGAGTTAATTTCCATTTGAACGTGTTGTTTGTTTGCTTAAGTTAATGTTGAACTTGTTGTTTGTTTTTTTAAACTAATGCTCGTATTTGTTGTTTTAGTTTTTGATTGGTTAGCCCTTACGCCTTGATTTTGTGTAAAAGTAAAAAAACAATTGCCAAAAAAGGCCTTAATAGGTACCCATTTGCCATGAATTTTAGTTGAAGTCCAATTTTTTTTTATTTATTATTTAGATTTTCAACCTCAAATGTTGTTAAAAATATATTTTATAACCATTACCAACACTAAACACGCGAAAAAAAATTCATAAGTAACCTTAAACCCGTTTTTTTTCAAAACAGAATGTTTTTTGGCACTCGCACGCCTGTGCATGTACAAATGCACGCACTTGTGTGCGTGGATATGTACATGCACACGCGTGCGAGTGAAAAAACGGTTCTGTTTCGAAAAAAATAATGGGTTTTCGTTCATTTAGAAAACATAAATAATTATGCCAAGCTTCAAAACATAATTTAGATAAAACATAATACACAACAAAAATAAATAAAAGTCTTAATAGTAGTCGGAGGTAACGAAATGTGTTTGGAAAGGATTAAAAAAAACAAGCAACACAAAATAATAAAACTACAACATCGCATCATGCATCCCCGGATAAATCATAGAACTGATCATCCCCATCGTGTAATGTTGGAGGTTGTGCTTGTTTAATTTGGTGATACTTGTTGAGACGTTCGCCTATTTGTATGGCCCAATTTGTAACATCATCGGTAGTGCGGAACGCAAACCAGCTTGGGTATATATCCGAAAACGGTCCATCTAATACAATCTGCAAATTTCCATAATATGGAAACATTAAATACGTAGCGGAATTTTCGATAAAATCAAAACTAAGTATCAAGAATGTACTAGTTTACGTACTTTCACAAAATAATTACCGTGTACGAAACCAATTCCAACTTCGACAATAGGACATGATCTTGGAGGCACACCACGCAAAGGAAGATATGTGTATGATAGTTGCAGAGAGACATGGTATATTATACATTGATCCTAGGTGGCTATCACCAACCCGGAGTCGGGTAATGTCATCCAGTGCCTACTTCCGCTCTCGTATATTTTGAAACAATCCAATCTCCGCAATAGATTATCAACACGTTGTGCACCATCAAAAACCCTTTCCCAAAGATCACGTTGACTTGAAAGTTCATACATCAAATCCCTTCTCACTTCCTCCCATGAGTCCGCAATGTCTTTAATCATCAAAGCTACTGCCCTAAATCCACAATTACCGTCCGGAGCAACGTCTTCAAAGCTAGTTATGTATTTGTGCAAGTACTTGGGAAAACAACTCTCGTAGGCGCTCAATCCTTTTCCTTTATTCGATTTTCTAGATCGAGTCGTTTTCTTCTTTTTCGGTGGCGCTTTAGCTTTGGACTTGGATTTGGGTACTAAAAATGCCTTAACCGCCGACCCGGTCGTGCTACCTATCGTGCCAGGAGTACTAGCGCCTAAACTATCGTATTCCCACTCGCATGGGTCCCGTTTAGTTGACTTGTCGGGACCGGATTTTTTTCGACCTTTCGTGACAACCGGTTCCTTAGGTTCCAAAACATGGCTTCTAGCGGGATCTAGGATTTGCATCATCCTATTTATTATGTGATCTTGCACTTGTGGACCGTAACCGCGTATGGTACTATCAATTAAGGATAGTTTTCGTGTAAGCTCATCTTCGGTACTAACGTTTTCCCTAGGCTTGATCGCTAAAGTACTCCAATAAACATCACATTCACTCTTTTGAATCGACCTACCTTCTCTCGCGATCGTAGCACACTCACACGTACAAGGTAAATTGTGTGTTGTCCTAATTACACAACCACACTTTGCGGGAGTGAACCACAAATCCCCGGCCTTTTTAATATTTCCTCTAATATTTGAATGGCCGTACATGAAAGTTTACCTTTGATGTCGCTAAAGATAGCTCCCTTAGATGCTTGTCTAGGACGAAACAAACTTCGTTTGAACGTTTCGAAGATGGTAGAGTGTTGAATGCGAAGCAACATATGAACTTTAGGAATTTATGTCCGTAAGGGTCTATCCATTGTTTCATCACGTACTCGAGAACCTTAGGAAAATATGCGTAGGCTTGGTGCAACTCGGCGAGGTTTTTGTTATACTCTTCGATAGTCGCCGAATATTGAACCGCGACATAAAATTCTAAGAACTCCTCCCCCATGTCCGCTTTGGGCAAAACTTTCTTAGAGTATGAGATAATTTTCCTATTTATATGCCGAATGCATAACATATGAGTTGCATCCGGAAATACCTCATCGATAGCGTTCATTAAAGCCAACTCCATATCCGTGACGACGATATTTGGTAATGCGCACATGTTTTTCACCATCACTCTCCTTAGAACGATCATTTCCCACGTGGCATTCTCTTCTTTCTCCGAGCTCATAAAAACAAAAGCTATACAAAAGGTCTTTTTCGTCAAAGTTTGGCCAACTATTTCTAGTAAAGGCATTTTATAACTTGTAGTCTTGTACGTGCTATCCATTATAAGCACTTGAGGAAAAGTGCGCAACAAATCGATGCTTGTGGGATGTGCAAAAAACAATTCTAGGATCTCGTCAGTTTCCTTGTTTGTGCGCTCCCAAACACAATACTCGTGCTCCTTTAACTTACCGAACAAGTATTGTATTTGGGATTTGCACGCTTTATCGACCAATTGGTGCTTGTACCGCATGTTGTAGATGGTACGCATACTAGATACATTTTCCGGATCTGTTAACTTCAATCCACGGTATATATCCTTTGGCCGAGAACCGATTGTTGTCAGTTTACGAACATACTCCTCTTTCGCTTTTAACCTCGCGGCCCGTGAATGACCATCCAAATCCAAGAAGGGTTGGTGGTTGTGTTTTCCATTTATAACTACCAATTTCCAATAACCGGGTACTTCTAACACCGGATTGCCCCTAAGTATGAACGGACATCCGCATTTTTTGGATGAACAATCTCGTCGCTTCTTCACAATCCCCGGTTTCGGCCTCGACTTGTAAACACTGTGCCTCTCGCACTTGGAATATAACCGCGGGATTTTACCATTTTTACTACCATCGTCATTTTTATCAACCACAACAATAAATCCTATACTCTTTGATGCAGGAGACGGTTACAATACCTAATCTATTCTAGCTTGCAAGTTATTTTTAGATATTTCTTTTTTTTAGTGTTTTCCTTTTCTAGTTAAGATTCTAGTAATTTTCCTTATTTCGATTCTAGTAATTTTCTTTATTTCTAGGAACTTCCTATTGTATGCTTTAGGGTTTCTCTATATGCTTTAGGGTTGCTCTATATAAAGAACCTTAGGTGCTATGTTTTAAGGAACTTTTCATCATCATTATTAATCAAAGTCTTCGAGTTTTCGAGATTTGTTTTCTGGTGAATTCCAGAGTTTTTTCTTCAAGTTTGACACCCGCGAACTTGAATTTTCAATTCTAAGACCAACGTTTGTTGTCTTAGTGCATCCGACTGCGTCAAGTGGTATCAGAGCAGGCAATCTCCTACTCTTTTCAAAGTTTGAACAACTATGGGTGATCAACCAGTAACCAGGGCCGAAATGGAGGGTTTCACATCGAGTTTGAACGAATCAACCACGAACCTGGCAAATCTGGTTGCAGCGTTAACTAATCAGATTGCAGCATTAACCAATCAGATTTCTAACGCATGACAAGGAGAAGGAGACGGAATGGGACGAAATCAGAATTGACAAGGCAGACACATGCCAGTTGTTGAGGAGCCACCCCGAGTTCGACATGGTAGAAACAACCGACTGCCTGTTAGAAACAATCAACAACAAGGCAGGCATAACCGTATCGCTGTTGATGATTCTAGCTCGGAGGAGGAATTGGAAGAGGAAGAGGAAGAGGCAGAACAAGGGAATCAAAATAATCAGGATTACAGAGTGAAAGCTGATATTCTATTGTTCTATGGTACTATGAGTGTCGAGGACTTTCTCGATTGGCAAGTTGATGTTGATCGGTTCTTTGATGTTATGGAAGTCCCGGAGAGTAAACATGTTAAGATGGTGGCTATCTGGTTAAAGAAGACTGCAGCTGTTTGGTGGGACAAATTGGTAATTCAAAGGCAAAGACAGAGGAAGGGTCCAGTTAGAACATGACGTCCAATGACGCAGCTAATGACTGAGCGGTTCTTACCGGAGGACTACGAGCAGATTCTTTACAAGATGTACATTGATTCTGTACAAGGAAGCAGGACCGTGAATGATTATACAACAGAGTTCTTTCGTTTCTCTGAACGTAGTGACTTAAATGAAACAGAGAATCAGAAGGTGGCTAGATACATTAGTGGTTTAAAGGGCTCTCTTCAAGGGAAAATAGGGTTACAGACTGTGTGGACAGTTCAAGAAGCATCCAGTCTAGCCTTGAAAGCGGAATTGATGGAGAAATCATCTCGGGGTTTCACAAATTTCAGGAGACCCTCGATCCAGAACAACGTCGAACCAGCCGGAGAAACGGACAAAGGCGTGGTTAACAGAGATTCCAAATCTAACAACAAAAGAGCAAGTAGCTCCATTAGTGGCATTCAGAAGGACAAAACACCCACTCCGAAACAGAACAATCCTTATGCTAGACCAACCACCGACAAGTGTTTCCGTTGTCAAGGAACAGGTCACAGGTCGCATGTTTGTCCCAGTAGGAAGAAGGTTGCATTGCTAGAAGAAGAGGAAGACGACTTTATGGAGAATGAGGAGTATGAGGGAGTTGAATTTTCAGAAGAGGAATCTGAGGACAGAATCAACATTGTTTTACAGCGACTGTTGCTATCATCCAAAGAAGAGGGACAACGCAAGAATCTGTTTAGAACGCATTGTTCTATTCAGAACAAGGTGTGCAATGTGATAGTTGACAATGGGAGCTCCGAGAATTTAGTCTCTCAAAAGTTGGTGGAATATTTGAAGCTACCCACGACTCGCCATGAGAAACCGTATGGTCTCGGATGGGTGAAGAAAGGATCTACAGTAAGGGTTAGTGAAACTTGCAAAATTCATCTATCAATTGGTAAGCATTACAAAGAGGAGATAATTTGTGACATTTTGGATATGGATGTTTGTCATATTCTCCTTGGGCGACCATGGCAGTACGATAACGACATTACGTACCGAGGACGAGACAATGTGGTCATGTTTACATGAGGGGAATCATAAGATTGCAATGGCTCCTGTCAAGGATTTTGGTAGCATTGCAACAGAGA
Organism: Limnanthes douglasii subsp. nivea; assembly: GCA_036936605.1. Taxonomy (NCBI): domain Eukaryota; kingdom Viridiplantae; phylum Streptophyta; class Magnoliopsida; order Brassicales; family Limnanthaceae; genus Limnanthes; species Limnanthes douglasii. The sequence goes on from JAUPFV010000001.1 coordinate 154,620,101, forward strand.
AGAAGTCAAGCTTCCTCGTCATGTCGCATGATGATAAAGAACTTGACAAGGCTGTTAAGGAATCATAGTGTTTTTATCCGGTTGTGGTCAAGGGGTTGATCAGTGTCGTGACGGAGGAGACAACAACTCCACGCGAGGTGTTAGAAATTTTGGAAGATTACAAGGAGTTAGTGGCTGAGGAACTACCTGACAACCTGCCTTCTATGCGTGATATACAGCATCACATTGACTTGATCCCGGGTTTCATTCTACCTAATCTTCTCTACTATCGAATGAGCCTTAAAGAGAATGAAATTGTACGGGAATAGATTGAAGATTTGCTGAAGAAAGGATTAATCCACGAGAGCATGAGCCCTTGTGCTTTACCAGTTCTTCTCATTCCAAAGAAAGGTAATCAGTGGCGAATGTGTGTTGATTCTAGAGCCATCAACAAGATCACAATCAAATATCGGTTTCCTATCCCTCGGTTGGAAAACATGCTTGATGAGTTGAATGGATCAAAGGTGTTTTCCAAAATAGATCTTCGAAGTGGGTACCATCAGATTCAAATCAGGCCTAGAGATGAATGGAAGACTGCTTTTAAGAGTAAATACGGATTGTACGAGTGGTTAGTGATGCCTTTCGGCTTGTCAAACGCACCTAGTACTTTCATGAGATTGATGAATCAGGTTCTTCGTCCTTTCATTGGGTCCTTTGTAGTAGTTTACTTCGATGATATTTTGATCTATAGCAAAGCCAAGGACGACCATTTAGAGCATGTACGGCAGGTGTTACAAGTCCTCCAAGAAAATCAGCTGTACGTGAATTTAAAGAAATGCACATTCTGCACAAGCCAGCTGCTGTTTTTGGGGTTTGTTGTTGGTGAAGATGAGATTCAAGTAGATGAAGCCAAAGTGCGTGCAATAAAAGACTGGCTCGTTCCCAAAACCGTAACTGAGGTACGCAGTTTTCATGGTTTGGCTACTTTCTACCGGAGATTTGTAAGAGACTTCAGTACTCTTACTGCACCTATTACTGAATGCTTGAAGAAAGGGAAGTTTCATTGGGGACCAGAACAAGACGAGAGTTTTGCATTGATTAAGGAGAAGCTTTGTACTTCTCCTGTGTTAGCATTGCCGAATTTTGATAAGATATTTCAAGTGGAATGCGATGCTAGTGGTGTAGGAATTGGTGCTGTGTTATCTCAGGAGAAAAGACCAATAACTTTATTTAGTGAAAAGCTAAGCAAAGCACGACAGAAATGGAGTACTTATGATCAAGAGTTCTATGCGGTATTTCGAGCTCTTCGACAATGGGAGCATTATCTGATTCAGCGAGAGTTTATTCTGTTCACTGACCACCAAGCTCTGAAGTTTCTTCACAGCCAGAAAGTGATAAATAAGATGCATGCTCGTTGGGTAAGTTTTCTGCAAAAATTTCCTTTCATTATTCAGCATAAGTCCGGAGCTCTTAACAAGGTAGCTGATGCTTTGAGTAGAAGGGCTTCCTTGCTAACTACCTTAGCACATGAGATTGTGGGTTTCGAATTTTTGAAAGAGTTATATGAAATTGATGCTGAATTCAAGGAATTATGGGACAAGTGCAACGGTAAGCATCCTTCTGCAGACTTCCATATTCGCGATGGCTATCTTTTTAAATGAGACAGACTGTGCATTCCTTGCTCGTCGTTACGAGAGAAGCTGATCCGAGAATTGCACAGTGGTGGTCTTAGTGGTCATTTGGGACGAGATAAGACAATTGCAAGCTTGGAGGAAAGGTACTATTGGTCGCACCTTAGAAAAGACGTTGGAGCTATTGTTCGAAGGTGTTTTTTTTGTCAGGTTTCTAAGGGACAATCTCAGAACACAGGTCTTTACATGCCGTTATCTGTTCCTGAAGATATCTGGCAGGACCTATCTATGGATTTTGTATTGGGGTTGCCGAGGACGCAACGAGGTGTGGATTCTGTGTTTGTTATTGTCGACAGGTTTTCCAAAATGACACACTTCATTGCTTGCAGAAAGACCGCAGATGCAACCAACATAGCCAAATTGTTTTTTTGGGAAGTTGTGCATCTCCATGGGGTTCTGAAGTCAATAGTTTCCGACAGGGATACTAAGTTTCTCAGTCACTTCTGGATTACATTATGGAGAATGATTGGAACAAGTTTAAAACGAAGCTCTACAGCTCATCCCCAGAGTGATGGGCAAACCGAAGTCACAAATAGGACGCTGGGTAACATGATTAGAAGTATTTGTGGTGATAAACCGAAATAGTGGGATTTATATCTACCGCAGTGCCGTACATTCCGCAACAGGGAAATCACCATTTACGTTGGTATATACCTCTGTCCCGAAATATGGGGTTGATTTAGTTCCACTACCGAAAGCTCTTGGAGTTAGTGCATCAGCTGAAGCTATGGCTAAAGACATTTTGGACACTAAAGAAGCAGTCCGAGCTAGATTGGAAGCAACTGGGCAAAAAACAAAAGGGCAGCAGATAAAAAATGGAGGCTCAAAGTTTTCAACGAAGGTGATGAAGTAATGGTGTTTCTCAAGAAAGAAAGGTTTCCAGTCGGTACTTACCGTAAGCTTCAGCCTCGCAAGTATGGTCCATTCAAGATTTTACGAAATCTTAATGACAATGCTTATGTGGTAGATCTACCAGACGACATGAGCATCTCTCATACGTTCAATGTAGCGGACATGTATGAGTATCATGCCGATGGTGTTCTTTTATCCAGATAAGAACTCGGGGACGAGTTCTTTGGAGGTGGAGGAGACTGATGCAGGAGACGGTTACAATACCTAATCTATTCTAGCTTGTAAGTTATTTTTAGATATTTCTTTTTTAGTGTTTTCCTTTTCTAGTTAAGATTCTAGTAATTTTCCTTATTTCGGTTCTAGTAATTTTCCTTATTTCTAGGAACTTCCTATTTTATGCTTTAGGTTTTCTCTATATGCTTTAGGGTTTCTCTACATAAAGAACCTTAGGTGCTATGTTTTAAGGAACTTTTCATCATCATTATTAATCAAAGTCTTCGAGTTTTCGAGATTTGTTTTCTGGTGGATTCCAGAGTTTTTTCTTCAAGTTTGACACCCGCGAACTTGAACCTTCAATTCTAAGACCAATGTTTGTTGTCTTAGTGCATCCGACTGCATCACTCTTGCTCTCTTTATCAACCCATTCGATCAATTCCGCCTTGGCGTAGAAATTATTCGTCAAAAATATTTGGCTATAATCTGCCATGTTACATGGTGCTTCCGTCGGTTCCTACACAAACAAAAATCATTTCAATAACACAAAATCACAACAAAAAAAACTCCATCGGTTGTAAACATGTATTTACACTTCAAATAATGAAGACAAACGCAATATTTAACAAAAAACGGGCATATAAAACCAAGACATGTCAAATCTTCACATTAACATGCGTAGATTTTAGTAAATCTTTGCACAATCACAAGAAGATTTTGCACAATCTTCGCAAAATCATGCCAAGTTTGTGCAAAATCCACGCATGATTTTGCGTCCATTTACGTAAATCTACGCATGAACATTCGAAGATTTTGCACAATCTTCGCATGATTGTGCGAAGATTTACCAGAATCTGCGCATGTTCATGCGAAGATTGGTCATCTTCCACGCATGTTCTTGCGTGGAAGTGTACATTTCAAAACACGAATTTGTGCGAATATTTGTTCAGTACATAAAATCCTAAAAATTTACCTCAAGGATACTCTCCATATGGTCAGTGAGTGGCTCCTCCTCCTCCGAATGGAAATCATCAATGTTGCAGCTCTAATCGTCGTTATAGTCAGTTAAATCCATGCTTGGAGTAATTGGGTTTTAACTTTTAATAATTAAGGTTTATTAAATGTTTGGGTATGAGTTTGAAATTGTTAAATTCTGTGTTTTGTTTTTGGAATTTTGGTGAGAGAACTGGTATGGAAAAAGAGGAGGAGAATAAGAAAATGAATAGTTGGAAAAATGATGATTTTTATATGTGGGGGTATTTTAGTAATTTCAAGTTTATAAAAAAAATAAAAAATAAAGGTTTCACTATAAAAATAAGGGGTCTCGTTTTAGCCGTGCCCATATATATCTGATAAAATCAATAATTCGACACACCGATTATCATTAACTTTTTTGTGTGTTTTAAGAATTGAATAAGAAATGTGTTTGTAATTTTGATATAAATATATATACAAGTATAGAATACGAAATTTGTTTGTAATTTTGATGTAAATAAAGTTACAAGTTATTATTTAGAATAATAAATCGGTTTGAAATTTTGATGTAAATATAAGTACAAGGTAGCTAAATAAGAAATTGCAAATATAAAATACAAGTTAGTTGAATATAGAATAAGAATCAAAATCGATTTGTATAATTACCTAATTCTTATTTTTGTTAAAATAGGAGTGTATAATTACCTATAGAATAAGAAAAATAAAAAATAAAATTTAAGAAATCAAAATCAAAATAGATTTGTATAATTACCTAATTCTCAAATTCTCATGTTTGTTTGTATAATCACCTATTGAATAAGAAAAATAAAAAATAAAATATAAGAAATTTAAAAAAAAAAATCTAAGGATTATTCTTGGCTAGAAATATTGTGCTTAAAGTGAATTTGGTAAAAAAAAGTATAATAGTGAAAAACGATGGAGAATTAACCATTATTCTACAATAGTGCAATTACCACATCAGGAGAGATCTTTTGGATTTCAGATAGCGGACTTGTTTTGCCTCTCCCCTTTTGAAAAAAAATATAATGTTATCATAGACACAGCATAACTCTATCAAAATGAGTTATGAAATTTTGTACTCGATCTATTCTTTACCGTCCTATCGTCACTCTACCGAATCATGTACTAGATATAGAATAAGAAAAATAAAAAATAAAAAATAAGAAATATGTTTGTTAAAATAGTGGTTTCTAGGCCCCACAATGGTAAAGAATCGGTATTCTGTAACTTGTGTTCATACACCTGAGGCTGAGTCACATATCACATTACGTAAATGGGAGCCTCGCGAACACCGTCACCCGTCCACCGCCGCCACCCAGACCACCGCCGCCATCCAGACCACCCCACAACCCACTTACTTCTACGGAAATGATGATAATAGGAGCTTATTTGTTTCTGCTGGTACTCATAATTTTAACATTGACAATTATATGTTACAAGAAGAAAGTAGAAGAACTGAAGCAAAAGAGGGAGAGAGAAATTATTCATCTTTAATCCTTGGAGTGTAATTCGAATTGTAATAAAGGTTGATTTTGTTTTCAAAGTTTCAGGTTGAGTTTGATTTTATATTTACAAGGTGAATTAATAATCATACTTCTCCGTTTACCTATTGATAACTCATCTTGTGCATTCTATGACGTTTTTGTTTTAGTTTCTCTTCCTCTAAAGTACGTTTTTGTTTTAGTTTCTCTTCCTCTAAAGTATAGTGAGAAGCCAGTTTACTACCTTATTGAAGTTGTGAAATCTAATAAAATTTAAATCTGATATAAATTTATCTAGAGTTTCTAAGGAAAGATTCGTCTCATTGACAAGCTTGCTTAAGAATAAAAACTCCCGTGTGGATCAATATTGGGACAGATACATGTATTCTGACCATTGTGAAATACTATCAGCATAAGCACTCTGTCTACTGATGATACACTTCTGCCATGGTTGTGAATTATTTTACTTTCCTGCAACTCATTGACAAGCTTGCTTAAGAATATAAGTCCTAACTAATGTATAAGATACCATACATAATTATTAAATATATTAAAAGAAAGAATGCAAATGTAAAACCTAACTGCCTCAGGTGAGAAATATACCTTTGCTGTAAGAATGATTTCTCGAAACAGAGTGAACACATCTCTTTGCAAGAAATAACTAACTATCTTACAAGCCCATGGAACTTTATGGTCAACCAATGACACAACTGCTTCAAGCAAGACAGTTGCTGCTCAACCTCCATCAGTAAATCCACAGCTTATGGCTCGACATCCACTGGATTCGGATCTTTCAGCTTACATTTGAGGAACGAAATGTTTTCCGACAAGCATGTGCTGCGCAGACGCTGTCAGTGCCGACCTCGGGATCGGCTCCCCTGCCCCATCTACCAATTCTAATCCAATACAACAAACTGCAATACGAGGGTTAACTCTTGTTTGGTTCCCAATATTTACAAGAAAACAACAAGAAGTATGATAAAAAATTCACAACAAACCATACTTGCCAAAGGGTTCACCAATTTTTACGGAGAGATCAAAAGGTGCAGAGCCACTCCTCTCACCAACCTAAACCACAAAGCACATAGGCACATGGACAACAATACAATCTAAGATATAGCAGTTATCATTTAAATTTATGGTGAAACTTTAAATACGATGCTAGACAGGCGTTGCAATCCAATTTAACATGTTAATACTTCAGTCACGTTGCAATACACTTCAATGTGTTAGTACTTCAGTCAGCAATCAAATAATTAGAATATATATATCTTTACCAGGCATGATACGTAGATTTCTAGCCTCTACAGTCACGTAATCAAGATTTGCAACCACCATAGGGATCCTCTTGGCTGCACATTGCTCAAAAAATATTTTGAAAATCCTCAAGTTTCATTGGTCTTATGGTACCAGAAGGAAGTCCGAGAGCCTCTGTACCAGGGGCCAATATAAAGTCTGTATCTTCCATATCTTCCACAATGTTTAGCCCCAGACACTATATAAGAAGATGTGTTTATTCATATAACATTAAATGTTAGCATAATATTCAGCATTGAAACAGTCATGAATAATTCATGGGTCAGAATTCTGCATTCAAAATAAATAGAACACACAAGATCCAAAGGATACCGTTTTTTATTAGAACCAGATGTCATCGTGTACGTATTGTCCAATTATAATATAAAAGTCTCACTTTACACTAATGAAAAACTTGCACAAGAAACAAGTTTCCTGAAAAGTAAAGTATGTAATATAAAGTAAAGAGGAAAAGAACATATTACAGCACGAGAGGAAAAGAAAACAGTAAGAGTAAAGATTTGACTAGGTAGTTAATATATAACTCAAGCGATATTGCTCCTCCTTCATTCCAGGTCATGTGAAGCAGCGAAGGCAATACCTTCCTAGTGCTGCAAACCATGCGTCATCTATCCTATTACGGCAAAGACATCTGATTTCCTAGTCTAGGATCGTTGAGCTCAAAAAATCAAAAGAATAAACGTCTCCATTTTATAAGCTAGCATATTGCACCAAATTCATAAATTGAACTATCAAAGGAAATATGCACATACACCGCCTCAGAAATATGATCTAGGGGACACAGTTCACCTACAATATCTAATGAAGCAGTGCATGACATTTATATAGACAAAAGATGAGCAGAGAGCATTCATATGATTGTTGAAGTTCCAAAATGAATACTGGCATGAATTTAACACGAGGGAAACAGTGGTAGCAGATAGATTGGCATCCTTTGAAAGAATGGGTGAGTTAATTCGCCCCTAGGCACTACTTAATCGATTTACATTACAAAATTTCAACTTTAGCAATACAATACAAAAAATTGGAAAAAAAAACACATCAAATTGATCCATATTCAGAACCGAAATGGCTTATCACCATATCGAATTCACTAAACTCCAGTCAAAGACTCTATGGACTGTTACTGTTCTCGCATAGATGCAAAGAAGAAAAGAGGGACTCACCTTATTCGAAAACAATTTGGATGTCGAAGGGTTTAGGACTTCATGTCGTGAGATTTTAGGGATTCGTAGGCTAAGATTTAAATTTGAACATCCGATTCATTCCTCGAATCCAAAACCAATGCTCGGATTGGATTGCTAAGCATACTCTCATCTCCAAAGCAAATATGAAGTTCACCAACATCAATGCCCCAAACTCAATCAGAACCCTAACTCTTCTTGAAAGTTTGGGGTTGGGCTATGTTTCTTAGTTTGCCTTGGGGTCTGATTTGTATTCGAAATGGTATTCTCTATTGGTTGTTGAGGTTGATTTGGAAAATCGAGGTAGAAGATGAGAGATGTCGATTCTGATTTCAGTGAGGAACCCTAATTCGCAGCTTGGAGGGAAAGTTTTGGCGCCTTCGGAAATTTTCAAATTTTTTTGTTTTCTATTTTAGTCCCTCAAGTTTGTATATCTTTCAATAGAAACACTAATCTTGTAATTTTGTTCATATAAGTAATGAAATGTTTACTTGCCAAAAAAAAAAAAAAAAGAGAGATATAGGGTATAATTTTGAAGTTTTGACTATTGAATAAATTGAAATATAATTTGTTAGAAACGAGATTTATAAACAAATACCTTCTCTTTGTGTATTTATTAATAGAAAACTCTAAATATTAAAGGGTGAAGCTATTTCCTCCATTAAGTTTTTTATTTCCTCCATAAATAAATAAAAACTCCACTTTGTTATTTCCTCCGTAAAGGAAATAACATATTTACCCTTCTTTTTTTTATCCCAAAACTCTTTTATTCTTCAGCAAATCCATCGACTTCTACAACAATGTCAACTATCTCCCACCCTATCTCAACTATCTTCAATCTTACTAACTTCTGCACACCCAACCAACCTTATTAGCTTCTCACCATCAATCAATCATAAACCCTAAACATAACCTAGTCTAGCCACTATATAAACAGCCTCCTTTTCATATTTCTCTTTAAATCTCGAAAAATAACAAATCCTAGCCACCTATTCAATTTCTCTTCTAATCTTGAAAAATAACGGCAGTTTTTCTCAAATTCTTCTAAGATAGAAATCATTCGTTCGGATTCCTATCTGCTGCCTCAGAATCAGGTGTTTTTTTCAAGAAAAAAAAGAAACTGATTCCTATCTGTTGTCTCAGAATTAGTCGTTTTCTGCTAAAACCTGCACAAATCGGGATTTTTGAAAATATGTTTTTTTAACACGAATTTTTAAATTACATGGATGTAAAACTAAAAAAACAATATTAAATTACTTTGTTGGTTGATTGGGTGATGTTCTCTGGTGTTAAATCTTTGGCTTGGGGATGTTCCTCTTCCATGAGTAATCTTTAAGAAATTTGATTTTGTTTTTTGTTTTTAGAGTTTAATCTTAGAAGCTAAACCATATATGTTGGATTGAATTTGGCTTAATCATGTGTTTTTTGATATAAAGATTTCATAATGGTTAATGGCAACAAGTTATAAATTAGAATGTAAAATGAGGGTAAGATAGTAAAAGCAAGTGATAAGTCTTTTTTTTATTTTAAAACATGGAGGAAATAAAAAATACGATGGAGGAAATAACTTCACCCAATATTAAAAGCAACAGAGCGGCTAATGTATAACTTGATAAAGAATAGGATTTATACGAACTCTATAACCATGAGTAAATAAATATTCCAAATAAAATAGGTAAATTTAAACATTCTTTTACAGTAACCATGGAAAACATTTTTTTGGGGATTTTTGTTATCCAATAGAAAATAGAAAAAGCAATGGTTTAATATAAAATTTAAAACAATCTCATAATATATTTTTGATTTCAATTAGTCAAATTTTATAAAGAGTAGTTTTTAGCGAATATTTTTTGAATTTGTTGTTTTTCAGTTAGTTACCGGTTTGGTGGTTACTTCATTTCCACCGAGCCTCACTTTTGATCTGAGCCAATGAAAGTGTTTACTTTATCTTTGCACTATGCTTGCATTTCCTCTTTGGTGAAATGTCTCCAGGCTTCATGACTCACCTTCTACAACACATTATAGCACACTCTCAAAGCATGTTGTTTTTTCACACATGAGACCAAATCCAGACCACTAGGAAAGCTTTTCCTCTTTGGTGTCCATAAGCCCTGCAAAAAGAAAGTATCCATAAACAAACATGTTTTCTCTTTCCAAAACAGATTTCATAGAACAAGCTTGCTCATTTCTCCCGTCATTCTCTTAAAAGGTTATGTTTTGTCTCCCGTCATTCGCATAGATGGTCATATTTGTGCAAGACGGAGCCTAATCCCTAGAGACAGTCTTATCCTGCCATTCCTCAGCTACCCTCTCTTATACGTCGACCTAAAATTTTCCTTCAAATTATTATCCCATTACTGTCATAGTACCTAGCTTTGGAAACCCTCCTAAAGCCTTCCCCAAACCACCTCACTCCTTCTCTTCTATCACCATTCTCTAAAACCTCCACCCAACATTCTATAAACCTACCCAGAATTATCTCATTTTCCCTCAACTTAAGCTCAATATATTGCATCATACAACATTTATAACAATCTTCATATCAACAGTTCTAAAACTAAAAAGAGCTGACATTTTACTCCTCAAATTGCCTCATCTTATTCTTAGACCGCCTCCTGTGCCTCTTTGATTGTCATATCTCTGCGCCTAGGTCTCCCAACGGGTCTCCCTTGCTTCTTTTTGCCAGAGAGAGCTTATGTTTTCTCCTCAGCCCTGCTGCAGCCACTCTTGAACCCTCAATCATAATAGAACACACAACAAACTCAAACTCATCCTACCTTATCCACAAGTCAGCACACTATTTTGATCGCCGCTTCTCGAGGCCCACATCCATCTAAGCTCAGTTATCCCCTTCATGGTATTTCCTCAGACCATGAGGCAGCGGTGGTGAAGGCCCTTACCGAAGCTAGGAATCACATGGATTCAAGAAAAGGCACTCGATTCTCGAATGTTCTTGACGCCATGTTTTATGTCTAGAACAAAACTTCCTCCATTCAACCGACATCACTATTCCGGTCTGCAAACCCATCTTTATCATTTAATCAATTACCTCTCTCAATCTCTATCCAGAAACCAGCTCTACCCTCTCATATTGTCTACCATAAGCGTGAATCTTGCTATGAAGACGTCGTCGCCACCATATTTGGCCTCCAACCTCCGTCTCAGACCGTCACCCATGTTCTACTTCTTTGGTTTCTTCGTACCCGTGGCCGTGCATCTCTGAATGTCTATCTCAAAGAGAAATGGGCCTACATGGACCTAACCGTCTAAATATGCCCTTGGTTGGGCCCTCTTCTCAAGCCTAGTCCACCAACCCAATACTGCCTCACATACTTAGCACCTCTTCTAGTAGCGAGACTTTATACCAGTTTTTCAATGGGCCATATGGCCCAATACCTAACAACTCTCCCTTGACCCAATAATTTGGTGGGTTTGTGGTTCATTCTCCCAATGTTACCTCTCACCAACCCAATTTTATCCCATCTCAATCTTTATAAAATTTTATAAACATCCCTAAATTGGCCTATTTATCCAACTCATCCAATCCATATCTTCCGCCTCTAATCACGCTCTATCAACCTCACATCCTCTTAATCGTCTTTCGACCGATAAACTAGGTTTCTCCTGTCATCTCTTGATCTCTTTCCACCGTACTTCCTCTTTACCTCCCCGAAAGTTAGGTGGTACAGGCCCCCGCGATAGAAATTTTGAAGACAACTTCTTTTCTTAACAATTTATGAACCATAAGTTTTTTAACTCTCCGTCGTTAGCTCATATCTCTTCGTATTTAGAGGCCACCAACTCCATAATAACCATTCATCTCTTTAGATCCTCTAACTTCCATGTCTCCTCCCATAGAGATAACTTATTCATGAACCCGTAATCCTCATTTCCCTTATCTTCGGTTAATGTTGTTTCGGGCTCCTGTAAGCCTATGACCCCTTTAGTCCTCGAAGTCTTCCAAAATGGCTTTAATATAATTACTTTAATTATAGATGATGATTCCATTCTTGGAACTCCGGATTCTTGGCGTTCTTGTTTATCCGATTACTTTCTTAGGGAATCACCAAACCTTGTCATTTGGGGGAAATTTATCTTCATAAATTCAAATGTATTCCCGATGGGTATTTCTTATTCAAATTTTTCTAGGAAAAAAACGTTAAGAATATCTTAGATTAGGCTCATTGGTACTTTTGTGGTCTCTTCTTAGCCTTTAAAAATGGAAACCTTTATCTACCATATCTAAATATTCACTAAAAGAGATTCCTATTTGGGTTAAAATCTTTAAGCTTCCTTTGAAATTCTGGACATCTAAGGCCCTTAGCCGCATTGGCTCGGTTATTGGTACCCCTTTATGGTGACAAACAGATAGATTGCAGAGACAAACTCAAATTTGCGCTTATTTGTACATTGATTAAAACAGGTACCCCTTTACCTACCTCGACAAGATTTACGTACTTGAGAACAACCACCTCGGTTAGATTGGATTATCAGGGCCTTTTGCCCCAATGCTCTAGATGCATGATCTTTGGTCACAGCTCAGGAGTGCTTTCTTCCACCATCCATATTTCTCTTCCTCACGTTGGCATTCCATTCCTTTCTAGACTTTCACCTTCTCTGGTAACTTCATCTGAGTTTGACCCTTCTGAAGAGAAGATTCCTGAAACTTCTCTGGTGGATAGCGGTGACGATGTGGACTTTCCGACGTGCAGGTCCACCCTTTGTGGAGATGCTTATGCTGGCTTGTTTCATTTGCCCTCCAACAGGGAAACTACCTAACTTTTTGTAAGTATTTATGTTTATTGCTTCGTGGAATGTGTGTGGGTTGAATGACCTTGTCAAACAAATTGATATTGATTATTTTATAATAAGTAACAATATTTTAGTCATGATTCTTGTAGAAACTGAAGTCCTCCCCATAATGTTATTCTCGTTATTAACAGAATAGCCCCTTATTGGCAGTACTCTACTAACCATGAGAATCACCCTATGGGTAGAATCTGGATCATCTTGAACCCTAGTGTTCTCTCTATTTCAACTATATTATCCTCCTCCAACACATTCACTATTATGCGAGACACCTCAACTCGCCTATTTTCTATCGCTTCACTACTATCTATGCTTTCAACGAAAGCTCTGAAATAATTCCTCTTTTGAATATGCTTCAATCTATCTCATCTAAAATTCAACGAATTTGCTGGGTCACCCTTGGGGACTTCAACAATATCTGTAGTCCAGAGGAACGGTACGACTCCTCTAGCCATTAGTCTATAGCTATTCATGACAAAACCTCTAAGCACCTTAAGCACATTTGGTCCATCATTAACAAAAACTCTAACTCTGTCTGGAGTCAGTGGATTAAAATAAATAAAATTAAAAACAATAACTTTTGTGACATCCCTCTCGGCTCCACCCTTTCTTGGACTTGGAGGAAAATATTTTCCATTAGGCCTCTGACCAATAATCTTTTCAGGGTGGTTATCGATAATGGAAAGAATACGTCTTTCTGGTTTGACCATTGGCTTCTCTCTACCTCTCTTGCGTCTTACGATGAGCACTCCATCATCAACGATTTAAGGTTAGGTAAGAACATTACAGTCTCTGATTTTATCTTCGAGGGGCGTTGGATGTGGCCTCACAACAGAAGATCCGTCTATATTGGAATCAGAAACAACCTCATAAAAATCCGCAACATCATCCTATCCCTTCCTTCCTATTGTGTCCTCCTTGACGATATCTATTTTTGACGACTAAAGATGGAACTCCCTACTCCATGATCAAAGACACGTATAGTTCCATTAAAATTCTTATTACCTGTGTCGAATGGGCAAGGTTAGTGTGGAATAAATTTAATATCTCGCAATATTCTTTCATCATTTGGCTTGCCATTCATTGTAATCTTACCACGCGCGATAAGCTCTTGTCGTGAGGGATCGGTACTCTCCCTTCTTGCGTCATTTGCAACTCTACTGATGAAAATATTGATCATATCTTCAATGATTGCAGTTCCACACAGAGTTTATGAGATCAAGCTCGAAATAATATTGGGATCATCTTCCATAATAACTGCAATTGGAACTCTTGGCTTCTTGAAGCCTTCAATTTTCCCCTTCAAGCTTACATCATGTTTAGTGGGCTTGATTTTGTGCTATTGTTTACCATGTTTAGGGGGGAAAGAAACAACATAATATCTGGCTCCCCTCTGAGATTTACCTTTGCTATCTTGTGCCTTTACTTGTTGATCTCCGGTTTCGTTATATGGAACTAAGATTGGTTGACCTTTTCAAACCCATCACCCACCAACTTAATGATGTTTAATTTCTTTGATTTTTCATATAGTTGATCCTCCTTCTTGGATCATTTTTCGGGTGCTTCATTCTTATTACACATGTTAATGTTTTCTGACTCGATGTTTTTATTTGCTTGATTTTGGATCTTGTTTGGCCATTTAACGTATTTTTTTCTATACGTTACTAATGGAATTAGTTGAATATACCTTTGATATTTGTAAGAATACCTTTATTTTCTTTAGTGCATTTATTTAAAAAATTATAATAAATAAACTTTATATATAAAAGAGTTATTAATCAACATGATTGACATGGTATTATTTGTCTCGACCAGACTGCATTTTGTTTAATTTTTTATTTTATTTTATATGAATTATTTTTTTAGTTGGTCCATCTAACCATGAGTTATAAAAAGTACACATACATTTAATATATGTACTTTCTTTATAGGCTTAAATCGTTGATTTATCCTTCATAGATAGTCTCTCGACAAAAAAATCATAGATGAGGTTTTTATCCTGGTAATAACACGTGTGTTTTTGTTTCATCGATAGTCTTTCGAAGTGCTTCTTCTTCTCTTTATCTCTCTTAATGTTTCTTTCTAACCTATTCCTCTTCCTGTCTCTTTCTTGCTTCTTCTTCCTCTTTTTGTCTCATGTTTCTTGCTTCTTCTTCCTCTTCGTGTCTCTTACTTGCTTTTTCTTCCTTTTCTTGTCTCTTTCTTGCTTCTTTTTCCTCTCTCCTTTTAGATTGTGGGTACTTACAGCTGAGACCAACACACATATCTGTATTAGCATGCGGTGTTAGGAGATCTGGGGCCTGAAGATCCTTAGCGTACTAAGTGAAATAATAGTTAATTCCCACAAAATCCATCGATCCTTTTATTTTGGATTCTTCTTTTGTAAATTTTGGCAATCGGCTTCCGACCAGTTCTTTCATGCTCTCTGGGTAGTCGCCTGCTGTTAATGGGTCCATAAACCTCGAAAACATACATCAATCCCTATATTTTAATGCAATACCAAATAATAATTATTTTAATGAAAAATTATTTGTATATACCATCCCATTATGAAATCAAGGCCGTGTTAAACAACCTTTTTAATAAAAAAATAATGCACTGCCAATTTTTATATTAATTTATATTATAATATGTTGTGAATGAGTCGAATGGTGCCTTGACAGTGTACTGTATCCGGCAGTACAGTTTTGTGTTCTGATAGTGATATTGTCCAATCACTTGAGTTAGTCTTGTGGTATGAGCCCATTAAGCCCATAATCTAGTAAGTCTATTAATTCCCTATAAATAGATTACTAGGGCGACACAAAACACAATCTAAAATCTGTAACCTTTTCTATCATAGTGAAACTCTTTCTTTGGCGGCGCCCGTGGACGTAGACAATTGTCGAACCACGTTAAATCCCGTGTTTCATTTAAATCTTTCCTTCGTATATATTTTGTGCTTGAGCCATTTTGTGATAATTGCATAGTATTTTATAACAAAATTGGTATCAGAGCCACGTGGTAAAATTAGGGACTTTGCAATTAGGGTTTCACAATGGCGTTTACAGCAACAAAATACATGATTGAAAAATTTGATGGGGGATCCAGCTTTGCATTGTGGAAGATTAAACTGAAATCTTCATTGGTACTGCAAGGGCTGTGGAAGGCCGTGGAGAATAAGTTACCAGAAGAGATGAAATAAGAGAAGAAACAAGATCTTCAAGAAAGGGTTTTGTGCTGAATTTTAATGAGTGTGAAAGATAATGTGCTTCGCGAGATTAGTGGTAAGAAGACTACTGCATGCGCATGGAAAAAGCTAGGAGATCTTTACTCAGAGAAATCAGTAGTAAACCGATTATACTTGAAGAAACGTTTGTATGATTTCAGATTGAAAGAAGGTATGTCCATAACAGAGCACCTAGATAATTTTAAATCAATTATAATGGACTTGGAGAACATAGGTATCAATATTGAGGATGAGGATCAAGCTTTGTTTGTATTGAGATCGTTACCAGCTCCTTATAAAAACTTCGTAGATACCATTATGTATGGTAAGGATAAGTTATCACTAGCAGATGTCAAAGGGGCACTGAAATCAAAAGAGATGAGACAGTTGCAGCCAGACAATCAAGCTGAAGGGGAATGTCTTATGACTAGTGGAAGATCTAAAAGCAAAGCGAGTTCTTTAAGAAGGAAGAACTGGAGGTCCAAGTCAAGAGTGAAGCACTCAAACTGTTATGAATACGGTGAGCAGGGTCATTATAGGAGAGATTGTCCGAAACTGAATGGTAAGAAGGGAAATCAAAAGGAAAATGCAGCAAACATTGTTGAAGGTGTGAACGATTCTGACGATAGTGAAAATAGTGGTAAATGAGATGTATTGTCCGTGAGTTCAGAATTTGGGCAAAACTCTTGGGTACTTGATATTGGCGCTACATATCACATATGTCAGTTCAAGCAGTGGTTTGATACGTATAAGCCAATGCAGGGAACTGTCTATTTAGGGAACAATCATTCGTTGACTGTTGGTCGTATTGGTAACGTCAGGATCAGAATGTTTGATGGGGTTGTTAGAATCTTGACGTGCTGGCATGTTCCTGGGTTAAAAAGAAACTTGATTTCTCTTGGGACTCTAGACTCTCGGGGTTACAAGTACCATGCAGAAAATGGCGTAATCAAAGTGACAAAAGGCTCAATGGTATGCATGAAAGGCAGTTTGCAGAATGGTCTTTACATTCTCCAGGGGAGTGTTGTTATGGGCGATGCTGCAGTAGCATCATCAGGGAGTAATAGCCAAAGTAGGCAGGATCAAAATAAGTTGTGGCATTGGCGTCTTGGTCACATGAGTGACAGAGGATTAGCTATTTTGGGAAAGATAGATTTGTTGAAAGGATATAAAACAGAATCATTGGGATTTTGTGAGCACTGTGTGTTTAGTAAACAAACTAGAATCAAATTCAGAAAATCGTCTGTAAGAAAGACTCAAAGTAAAGTGGACTACATTCACTCAGATCTTTGGGTTTCAAACAGAATTCCATCCAAGAGCTAAGTCATATACTACATGAGTTTGATTGATGATTATTCAAGGATGGTGTGGGTTTACTTTCTGAAAACAAAAGATGAGGCATATTCAATCTTTGTCAAATGGAAGACGATGATTGAAAAGCAAACAGGAAGAAAAATCAAACGTCTTAGGACAAATAATGGGTTAGAATATTGCAGTCATGAGTTCAACGAGCTTTGCAAAGCTGATGGAAAAGTGCGCCATCGCACTTGTTCTAGAACACCACAACAGAATGGAGTCACATAAAGAATGAACATAACGCTTTGTGACAAGGCACGAACTATGCTCTCACATCCCAGTGTGGGAAAGGATTTTTAGGCTGAAGCTATCAATACAGCGTGTTACTTGGTGAATCGGTCTCCATCAAAGACTATTTATTGTAAAACTCCTTTTGAGATTTGGTCTGGATCATCGGCTGATTATAAAAATTTGAGGGTGTTCGGTTGTCCTGTGTATGCTCATGTGAGAGATGTTAAGCTTGAGCCGAGGGCAAAGAGATGTATATTTCTAGGATATGCTAGTGGAATGAAGGGATATATGGTATGGTGTACATCTCCAAAGTCTCCAGGTTTTCTCATCAGTAGGGACGCTACTTTTAATGAGTTTGCTTCGATAGACAGTTAGAAGGAAGTAGGAGAAATGGTCGAATCAAGATCGGTTGTGAGTAAACAGGTGGAGTTTGAAGTAGAATCAGTTCATAGCAGGTTCAATAATTCAAGTAGTTCTGAGGTGGATTCAGAATCAGGAGGTGAGGTGTCAGCATCAGATGAAAGTGACGATGATGCGGCTGAACCAGAACAATAACCTTATAGCATAACATTGGGCAGAGAAAGAAGAAATATTAGACTTCCAAAAAGGTATGCGAATCTAGTTGCATATGCTCTGTCAGTTGCAGAAGAAGTTGAGATGCAGGAACCTAGTAGCTACAGAGAAACTATAGCGAGTTCAGAGGCAGATCTATGGATTGGTTCTATAGGGGAAGAGGTTGAATCTCTTCATAAGAATCAAACATGGAAACTTGTTGAATTGCTTAAAGAGCACTGGCAGGCAGTGAAATTGATACTTCGGTATCTTAAGAATATGTGAACATTGACTTAACTTTTAACAATACCGATATTGGTGAATCGTTGAATGATGTTGCATGATCATTGGTTGGTTTTGCTGAATCGCTGAGAGATTTGTTGAAAGGGTATAAAGTAGAATCATTGGGATTTTGTGAGCACTGTGTGTTTGGTAAACAAACTAGAGTCAAATTCAGCAAATCGGCTTTAAGAAAGACTAAAGGCATAGTGGACTACATTCACTCAGATCTTTGGGGTCCAAACAAAATTCCATCCAAGAGCGGAGCCAGATACTACATGAGTTTGATCGATGATTATTCAAGGATGGTGTGGGTTTACTTTCTGAAAACGAAAGATGAGGCATATTCAACCTTTGTCAAATGGAATACGATGATTGAGAAGCAAACAGGAAGAAAAATCAAACGTCTTAGGACTAGATAATGGGTTAGAATATTGCAGTCGTGAGTTCAACGAGTTCTGCGAAGCTGAGGGAATAGTGCGCCATCGCACTTGTTCTAGAACACCACAACAGAATGAAGTCGCAGAAAGAATGAACAGCACGCTTTGTGACAAGGCACGAAGTATGCTCTCGCATTCCGGTGTGGGAAAGGATTTTTGGGCTGAAGCTATCAATACAGCGTGTTACTTGGTGAATCGGTCTCCATCAACGGCTATTATTTGTAAAACTCCTTTTGAGATTTGGTCTGGATCGTCAACTGATTATGAACATTTGAGGGTGTTCGGTTGTCCTGCGTATGCTCATGTGAGAGATGGTAAGCTTGAGCCGCGGGCAAAGAGATGCATATTTCTAGGATATGCTACTGGAGTGAAGGGATATAGGTTATGGTGTACCTCTCCAAAGTCTCCAGGTTTTCTCATCAGTAGGGACGTTACTTTTAATGAGTTTGCTTCGATAGATAGTCATAAGGAAGTAGGAGAAATGGTCGAATCAGGATCGGTTGTGAGTAAACAGGTGGAGCTTGAAGTAGAATCAGGTCCAATAATTCAAGTGGTTCTGAGGTAGATCCAGAATCAGGAGGTAAAGCGTCAGCATCGGATGATAGTGACGATGATGCGCCTGAACCAGAACAACAACCTTATAGCATAGCATTGGGCAGAGAAAGAAGAGATATTAGACTTCCAAAAAGGTATGCGAATCTAGTTGCATATGCTTTGTCAGTTGCAGAAGAAGTTGAGATGCATGAACCTAGTAGCTACAGAGAAGCTATAGCGAGTTCAGAGGCAGATCGATGGATTGGTGCTATGGGGGAAGAGATTGAATCTCTTCAAAAGAATACTATGAACGTTGGCTTAACTTTTAACAAGACCGATATTGGTGAATTGCTGAATGATATTGCAGGATCATTGGTTGGTTTTGTTGATTCTGATTTTGCAGGTGATATGGATAAAAGAAGATCTCTGACAGGATATGTATTTACTCTAGTTGGGAGTGCGATCAGTTGGAAAGCACAGTTGCAAGCTACTGTAGCTTTGTCTACAACAGAGGCAGAGTACATGGCGGTAACAGAAGCAGTTAAAAAGGCAATATGGTTGCAAGGTTTGGTGGCAGATTTGGGCTTGGATAGGAGTACTACAAAAGTGTTTTGTGACAGTCAAAGCGCCATACACCTTACAGGGAACCAGATGTACCCTGAGCGTACAAAGCACATAGATATCAGGTATCATTTTATTCGTGATATAATATAAAAGGGAATTGTTGATGTGAAAAAAGTGTCTACACACGATAATCCAGCAGATATAATGACCAATGCAGTATCAGTTCGAAAGTTTACGGAGTGCCTAAACTGGATCGGTGTTCGCACTATAGAGTGAATTCCTTAAGGGCATTTGGTGAGTCAGAAGAAGAGAAGATTCTTTGTTGATAGTGAAGAAAGGATATTCACCTCAAGGGGAAGATTTATTGTGAATGAGTCGAATAGTGCCTTGACAGTGTACTGTGTCCGGCAGTACAGTTTTGTGTTATGATAGTGATATTGTCCAATCACTTGAGTTAGTCTTGTGGTATGAGCCCATTAGGCCCATAGTCTAGTAAGTCTATTAATTCCCTATAAATAGATTACTAGGGCGACACAAAACACATTCTAAAATATGTAACCTTTTCTATCATAGTGAAACTCTTTCTCTGGCGGCGCCCGTGGATGTAGACAATTGTCGAACCACGTTAAATCCTGTGTTTCATTTAAATCTTTCCTTCGTATATATTTTGTTTCATTTAAATCTTTCCTTCGTATATATTTTGTGCTTGAGCCATTTTTTGATAATTGCGTAGTATTTTATAATATAATAAGATGGGTAAGAACATTTTCTAACAACTTAAGATGTCTCCACTACAAAATGTGATGACTTAAGAAACCGCCGTATTTGTCATCTAACGACGACGGAAGGTCCCTGTGGAAAAATGTGATGAAAGGTTCTATACCTACACTTGTTTACAAACAGGGTAGAATATCTATTAGTTCCAATAACTTAATTTATATTACATGAAGATGGAACTCATAAAACGTATATAAGACATACCGGCTTTAACCGGTTCATCCATGAGCTCGTTATAGTACCGAATTCCTTTCTCCTTTAATCCTCCACTTAGCTTTCCTCCTGAAAGTAATAGCGAGAAAAGGCTTAATACAAGATTATCTATAACTAGATAAAACTATAAGTGATTGCTTACTTGGTAGCACTCTGGACCATGCGATCGAGAATCGGTAGGCATTCAGCCCCATGTGTTTCATGGTCGCAACATCATCCTACAATATCCAAGAATGGTTTAAAGCTTAGTTGTTTTGTTTGCTTACTATGTGTGGTGTAACTATCAACCTTACCTTGAAAGCAAACAAGAATTACTACTGTTATCTGCGTTATTACGATCCGTTCTCTTTTCTATAACAACAAAAGTTTCAAGTTAGCTATTGAAAAATAAAAAAGTTAAAAAAAATATTAAATTCAAAGGGTAAAACTGGAATTAAAAGTCAAAGGGTTATCTATGAAACAAAATCTATTTAACTATGGTGACACGTAGCAGTACTAGGACAAAAAACACGCGCGGGGACTGAAATTATCGATACTCTATTTTCAGGATAATAAAAGAATAAAAAATAAAAAAAGTTAAAAAATATTAAATTCAAAGGGTAAAACTGGAATTAAAAGTCGAAGGGTTATCTATGAAACAAAATCCATTTAACTATGGTGACACGTAGCAGTACTAGGACAAAAACCACGCGCGTGGACTGAAATTATAGATTTTTGATAGTCAAAGGATCTCCATCTGTAATTTTTTATGAGGGACTAAATGGCAGAAAACGTGATAGTCAATGGACAAATCAACGATTTAATCCATCATTTCTATAACCTAAGTTTCATTGCTATTACGCCCGTTAAGCATTTACCAATATTTTCTCAATATTTATGCAAAAAAGATCTATATAAATTAAACTTTGTATTAAATTTATCGAATCAGAATGATAAACCATAATCATTACATATATATATATATATATATATATATATATATATATTAGGTGTGGAAAATATTAAATAAAATAAAATATGTTTCTACAGGTATCTAGAGCATTCCCCGAGGAGTCATAATCGACATAAAGAGGTCGATAGACAGGACACTACTAAAACAAACATAGTAAGAATGACAGAAACAGCAGAGATAAACTAGAGTAACTAAATTAATGTAACAAGGGCCAATCGGACCGACAGAGAATAATTCCAAAGAAGTCCACACCAATAGAAGGCAACGGACGAGACCGGGAAGGGGGGACCTGCAAATAAAGTAGAAGAATAAATAAATAAATTCAATTAAAAGCAGTTACATACGCCAACCAATCTTGGTGCCATGAATTCTAAACCGAAGATCAGAGAAGATTTGGTGAGAAACCAGAGAGGTATTGGTCGGAGGGGAACCAAAAATTCTTGAGTTCCTCTCCTTCCAGATGTGATAAATTACCGCGCCAAAGCAAGAGCGCTAAATGTGACAGTTTCGAGAGTGAGACCAATTTAACGCCTCACACACCCAAGACTGCCAACACGAAGCAGGAAAAAGGAAACCTAGTTTTGAACTAGGAAAGGTCCAAATACTTTGAGTGAAACTATAGTCAAAGAGGAGATGAACAATAGTTTCATAATCAAAGTTGCATACGACACAATCAGGTGGGGTATTGAAACCCCAACTGAGAAGCTTATTTCTGGTCAAAACATTTCCCAGGATAACGAGCCATAAGATAAATGAATGACAAGGAATATTGAATTTATTCCATACTAACCCGGCCCACCCCATAACAGGGGCAGGCGTGCAAATAGTGTTATATGATCCTTGATTGTGAAGCTGTTGCAGCCAACCTTCGTAATCTAAAAAAGAACATCATAGGAGCTGATGTTAGGAGGGGGCAGGGTGAGGATGAAGTTGTTGAGCTCCAAAATATTAGAACGAATTCTAGCTCTAGCCGATCTGATGTTTGGAGGCCAATTCCAATGGCCATCGAGAATGATATCCGATACCTTGAGGTTTTTCCTGAGCCGGGAATCCTTGATGATATTGGTACCATATTACAAAGCAAAATAGGTAGAGAGGATCCATGGGTCATACCAGAAGGAAGTACTCGAACCATTGCCAATAACAACCCCGCACAAATTACTAGCCAATGGGCGAAGACGAAGAATTTTCCTCCAAATCCAAGAAGGGAAGGAACCAATAGAAATATCCCATAAACTATTATTTTTTATTTTTTTATTCTTATCCAATCACACCAGATAGAGTGACTGTTATTACTAATAATAAACCAGAGATGCTTAAGGACAACCGCCTGATTCTAGATTTTTAAATCCAGGATCCCAAGGCCGCCCTCTTTTTTAGGAGAGGTAATATTAGACCATGCCACTTTGGCCCCATGAATTTTCATAGCGGAACCCGACCAAAGGAAATGACGAAGGTTCTGAATCAACTCTTTAATAATCCTAGATAGGAGGATGAAGATGGAGGACCAGTAAACTTGACCAGCAAAAAACAGAGATTTGATAAGCTGGAGTCTACCCGCATAGGACAAATACTTGGAGGTCTAAGAATCAATCTTGGCGTTATTTTTATGAAGAAAAGGACGACAATTCGAGCGGGTAAGAATGAGGATTCCCAAATTTTGGACTGGGAGAGAACCTTCTAAATAACCCATAATAGACAGGAGCTCAGAGCGAAGAGGATTATTGATACCCGACAAAAAGATATAACTTTTTGAGGGGTTTACTTTTAGACTGGTGAGAGATTAGAAATCATCTAGAGCCTCTTTGATGAAGAGAAAGGAGTTGACATCACCATGACGGAAAATCATAAGATCGTCTGCAAAACATAGATTTGTAATTTTGAGCTTGTGACACTTCCAGTGAAACCGAAATTTTTTGTCATTACTTTTCTCTTTGAGGGTACTAGAAAGAACTTGCATAACAAGGACAAAGAGAAAAGGGAAAACGGGTCCCTTTGCCCGAGACCATTTCTACCTTTGAAGTTACCGCAAGGATCTCCATTAATATTAATGGAGTAAGAATGGGAGGAGATGCAGTTGATAATCCAAGTGATCATCTTATCCGGGAAGTTCATCGCCACAAGAATGTCAAGGATGAGATCCAGCATACATTATCAAAAGCTTCTGTAAGATCAATTTTAAGGGCTACCCTTTTACCTCTACAATTAGTATGATAACCTCTAAGAAGTTCTTAGGAAATAAGGATATTATCCGAGATGTTCCTACCAGATACGAAAACCGATTGTGAATTATTAATCAGATATGGGAATGAATCCTTAATTCTATTAGCTAAGATTTTAGAGATAGTCTTGTAAACAACATTACAAAGAGCAATAGGTCTAAAATCTGCAGCCACATATGGGAAATCCTTTTGGGGAATGAGAGAAATGGAAGAGGAGTTCCAAGAGGTTTTGAGAATTCTGGTTTGGAAAAACTCTAAGACACCATTACAGATGTCTTCACCAACAATATTCTAGGTGGATTTGAAGAAATTGGAATTAAAACCATAAGGACCAGACGATTTATTACTATCAATACTGAAAAGGGCAGACTTAATCTCCTAGTTAGTGATCACATGAATCACCGAGGCTTTGTTAGTATTCCTGACTTTAGAGAAAATAAGAGATGAAACTTTCTCCAACCCCGGATAACCAGCAGGATTCCTAGTACTAAGGGACTCCTCAAAGTAACTCACAATGACCTTAGAAACACTAGCGGGAGTTGAAACAGTGATACCCTGATCATTATTGATAGAAATAATTTTGTTACGAAAAAGACGGGTTTTTTTAACTGTTATGGAAACATTTGGTATTTTTATCACCAAGCTTAATCCAGTTTTCTCTAGATTTTTGCTTGAGGAAGGATGCTTTAGCACGACTAAGAAAGATGAAAGTTGTAGAAGCCTCAACATCTTCGGTGACAACGATAGGGTTGAGGGGGTCAAGGGAGAGATTAGATTGAGTTTGAAAGAGAATGTTTTGAGCATTAGAATCCCTAGAACTAATGTCACTAAAATCCTTACGATTGAGACAAGTAAACTCATGTTGAAGTAGATTGAGTTTATCAGTGACATGACTCATACCAGAGGAAGAGATAGGAAGATTTCAGCTTTTGGAAACAATGTTTTTGAACTGAGGATGGGTTTGCCACATGTTAAATAATTTGAATGGTTTTTTTTACGTCTTTGACATAGGAACCCAAGATTGAGGGTGACGGTGGTGTGATCAGAAGAACGGAGAAAACCAAAGTGAGCGAATGACATTGGAAATAGATCGTCCCAGTCAGGGTTGACTAGAGCACGGTCGATTTTGGAAAGGATGGGATGAGTAGGTTGTTTATTAATCCAAAAGAAGAGGAATCCAGTGGATCAGAGATCACTGAGCTCACTAATGTAGCAACAATTATTGAAGTCATCAATTGCTGATGACTAGTTTTTGGAGGAGCCTAGTCGCTCCTCCGGATGACGAATTGCATTGAAGTCCCCTAGGGAGACCCAGGAGATGCCCTGATCTTGCTTGAAAATGGTTATTAAATCATTCCATATATGAATGTGATCCTAGGCATCATTAAATGCATAGATGGCAGTGAATCTGAATGTGGCATTGAAATTATGTCACTTGGCCATGTAGTGAATATACTGAGAGGATTGGGATAACCTAGAAATAGTGATAATACTAGGGTTCCAGATAATCCAAATTCTACCAAGAGGATGAGAGGAGTGATTGGTAATAACATGCCAAAAGGGAACCATATACCTAATAATAGACTCGACTTTAAAAAGTTGGACTTTTGTTTCAACTAAAGTTAACAAGGAGATACTATTACTAATAATGAAATCATTAACA
The DNA here is from genome assembly GCA_036936605.1 of Limnanthes douglasii subsp. nivea. Lineage (NCBI taxonomy): Eukaryota > Viridiplantae > Streptophyta > Magnoliopsida > Brassicales > Limnanthaceae > Limnanthes > Limnanthes douglasii. Next base: position 154,645,614 of record JAUPFV010000001.1, read on the forward strand.
TCTTTTTGCCTAACAGGCTTAGTAAGACCCTGCACACTCCAAGAAATAATATTCATAAATAAATAAAAATACTTATAGTGCATCAGATGATGGTCCTGTCGGAGGACAAAACCCATATTACCGAATGTGATGACGCTAGAAGAGAGAAACCTCTTAAAAGGTGAATCCACCTTTTTATTGTTTCCAACAACTTTGATCTCTTCCAATGAATATGAAGAAAAAAAACTTGCTGGAAATGAACCAACATTTTTATCAAATCCAAGTCTAAAATCTTAAGTTTGTCACATCCAAACAAATAGCTTACCCAAACCTTATAATAATTTATATATATCATTAAATTATTAATAAGAAAAATAAAAATAAAATCTAAATAAATAAAATAATTAAAATAAAAATAAGAAGAACCCACTATATAAATCACATACATACATTGATTTAATAATGGGACCACAAAAAAGCAAGAATTAAAGTAAAATGTTCTTGAGGTAAATTCAAAATCAATTCGATAGAAAGAGAAGATATAATAGTAGCTTGACAAGAGTAGCCTCCTTCACGTGCTTTGAGAACGACCTCACAATCAAGAAAATCTGTTTATGAATTGTGAGAATGAATACTAACGGGTAATAACTTCCTACCTATGTATGAAGCAAAAAACACTCAATGAAGGGTTTGAGTCTTGCCGGAGCCAAGCAAGAATCAACTCCGACTTCCAAGCTACACTCGACACTCGATTTAACCAGAACTGATTGCTACACCGAGCCAACTCATAACCGAACCAATCCAGACTCTGCACCGGACTAGACTGTAACCATATCATCGAATAACCAACAACACTCTTACGGTACAAGTCACTCTCAACCGGAGCCAACACCTGTAAAGGCTTGAGCAAGCCCACCGAAGAAGAAAGATGAAACGCTCAAAGGATAACTACAAACCTCATTTCTGGGAAATAGACAGATCCGAGAGAGAAGTCAATGAGTATCGCTTCTAACGCGAATAATAGAACCGATGAAGGGAATGAGTGTTTCTAGAAAGAGTGGGACACTCGGATCCGAAGATACTCGAAACCGGCAAAGCAGCTACAGCCGGTGAAAGAAAATACTGGAAATAAAAAACTCGAAACTGGCTAAGAAACCAAAAACCAAAACAATCGAATCCAGTTTGATCGGAGAAGAAAGAAGGACGAAAACTATTATGGTTTTTAGGCCAAAAGACCGGAAATCCCAAGGAAAACCAGAAAATTACCGTTATCGGTAATAAGTTACCGTTGAAGGAAGAGAGATGAGCGATTTCTCTCTCTCTCGGTTCTTTACTTATATATTTATTTTGTATTTATTATAATATATATGTTATATTTAGGGTAAAATATCTATAAATATTTAGTTAAGCTTTTTATACTGTATAATATTTATAATTAGTTGGACTTTAAAACCACAACTAACATTTTTTTATTTGTTTAAACTGATACTTTTTTGTATATAGTATTTTTTTTAAATAATTTATATTTTAAAATTTGTAATTCTAGAAAAAAAAATCCGAAAATATCGTTGTTTTTGTAAGATGAACAAAACTACATCCATAAATGATAAAGGATAATCCGAATTTTTTTGAATTTGTGCTAAAAAACCATCTTCGACGCTTCAGTTTCTTTCACCAAGATTCTCTTCAACCTGATCCAACGATCCCCCAAACGTCATAGTTTGTTTTTCCGCAACAAAGTCCTTCATAATTTTGGGGAGAAGTCCCATTCAAAAAGCTGCTAAAGCTATTTGGTCCTCACATGCTTCTGTATCACTCTTTGTTTTGATCAAATGGTTAGTTTAATCCTTCAAGATTTCCCCTACTTTTTTCCTACAGTAAATTATCGTATCATCGTTTGCTTATAACTTTTTGCTTCACAAAAAGTGTTGGCGGAGAACGCCCCAAACATTTTGAAATTATTGATACAACTCTAAGGCAACCTGTTATACCACTTAGAAGTTGTGCCCTTAAAGGCTTGGAAAAAATCCCTACACAACAATTTATCATCGTTATCATAGTTAATCGTAAAATTCTTGAATTTCTCAATATAACTATTTGGATCTTGTATCCCATCAAACTTCTCTAAGTTTGAGATGTCCAAGTGTTTTGGCATATGTCGGGACAAGATTTCTGCAAAGAGGGGAGATTGCCTCTTATGTCCAAACTTACACATACGTTCATAGCATTGTACAAACCTTCCTCGAATGGGTACGTGAATTGGTTACTCACACGATATTCAAGATTGTGACTTTCTAAGGGGATTTATGCATGAGGAGCTTGCTCTTTTCTAACATTGTTAATAACCCTATAACGCTTATCATACGCAAGCTCTATTTTCTCTTGATCATTTCTTTCCTTCCTCGAAGTTTTATTCCATCGAGACGTTCAATGGCTATTCCTACGCCACTTCGAACCATTTATTCTATTACTTTTTTCGCATCAGCTTCTCATTTCCGGAGAAATAGAAGAGTCGTCTGAGTCATAATGTAGTCACCACATGGACGGGTTTAGAAGGGATACAAAGATGTCCATGACAACCTCAAATTACCAAAATAAAATTAGTATGTTTAAGATTTTTATTTTCAGTAAATGTGTAAGATATTAATCAATTAAGAAAATTCATTATCAAGATGAACTTTTACTATTAATAAAATATATTAAGAGTCGTATTATATAGTTAGATTTGGTCAATAATATAAGAAATATTATTGATTTTAAAAAATCATTATGGATTGTTGTTTAATTATATTTTATAGTTAATAATATTTTTTTATTAGGGTGGGTTTCTAGTTGATATTTTATTTTTTTATTTAGGTTTTAATTATTAAATTAATTATTTTGACTATGATAGTGTTTTAATATATATATATTTGATTAATTTTAATTTTTTTATGTTTTAATTATTAAATGATTTTTTTAAATAGTATTTTTTTAGTTTTGTTTTCAACTATAATTGTTATTTATATATATAGATGAAAAATATTATTATATAATATTTTATTTTCATTTCCAAATTTTGGTAGATATATAAAAAATTGCTATCGATAATTTTTTTTACATTATCTTTTTTACTCATTTCTCCATTCCTCCATGTCTCTAGCCTCTCAAGAAAAACAATGACTTCTTTCAAAAAAAAATCATAAAAATCAGCAAGAAAAAAAATTCAATTCATGCACGGTAATCAACATTAAAGCAACTATTCAAGCGCATCTCTTATTTAAAAAAATAACACAATAATTTCGATTTATTTGTTTATCCAATCAAAATCATAAAAAAATCCAGGTTAATTTTTAAATAAATTTCTTAAATTATATGTTATTATTCTTGATTTATTATTTGTTGTTTTTTAGTATTAAGTATTGTTTGATTTTTTGTTCTTTCGTTTTTTAATGTTTTTTTAAACTTTCTATTTGATATACTTTTTTTTCAACAAAAAGAAGATCGAATTACTATTATAAAATGTTTACAAATAAAGGGGCCTCTCAAAGAAAACCAAAGAATTGAAGGACTCAATTGAGTAGCCTAAAGATAAAACCCTAGGATCTCAAATCAGGAACCCTAATTACAATTTTTCCCAATCAAACAGGGAAGCACAGACGCTTTGCTTTGATGAAGATGAAAGCTTCGCCAAGAAGAAATGCAGAGCCACAAGCAGCAACTCGCGATGCAGCTACCAAAGGGATTGGATACTTCAGGTTAACCCGGATCAATATATCATATACCAAGACTTTCGAGGGTAATAATCGCCATGAGAGGAGTTGGGGCGTCGACGTTAGAGAAGGACCTGTTAGTTCGCTCAAGCAGAATTCATTTTGTAATCCAATCAGCAACAGCGTTCTGAGTTCGAGAAATGTGGCGAAGACTCATAGATGGGTGAATTAGACTACGACATATAGTTGAAATTGGGATAGACGCTACATTTCCAGTGGCCATGTTGTTGATTACAGTTAGGCAATCTGACTCCATATCAACACCATGCCAACCTTTCTTCTTGCAAAAGATGAGAGCCTCCAGTAACGCTTTGCTCTCAGCCTGGAATGGACCCATTTTGCCAAAAACAAAGCCAGCACTAGCAATTATGTTGCCCAGCTCATTCCTGACTAGCAGTCCACCAATGGCTTCACCCACAAACCTACTGGCTCCGTCGACGTTGATTTTCAGTCTCCCTGCAGCTGGAGCTTGCCATTTCAGGTACTTCATTTTGACGTTGTTAATAGTTAAGCATCCTAAAGCAGCATCTGCGTCAATCACACCAGACCAGTTTTTAGCGTTAAGGGTGTTTTTTGAGTCAATTCCTAGAATGACTTTGTTGATTCTATTAATAGCACTGGAGAAGTTATCGAAGGTGTTATTAAACTTGCAGCAATTTCTATTATGCCAGACTGTCCAACAAATGATTTGTGGGACAATGTGGGTAATATGAAACTTGCTGGGAGAAGACCAGAACCAGCAGTGAAACATGTGACTAAGAGTCATAAAACATCTCACATGAATTTTAAAAAGAATACCAAAGTAGTTGCATAAAGACCAGGCAAAGCTGCAATTGATGAAGAGGTGATTTTTTTCTTCACAATTGCAGCAAAACTGGCATTTAGAGACCATAACAAAATGTGTTTTGGAGAGAATGTTGTCAATAGGAGCAAAATTTTTCATTAACTTCCAGATTAAAAAGGAGAATTTTGTTGGAATGAAATGATGCCAATTTTTTTAAAGAAAGAGAGCTTAGTGTGTTTGTTTCTGATGTTTTCCCAAGTAGACTTAGTGTTGAAATCATTGTCTTTAGAGAGCTTCCATTCAGTGTTGTCTTCTTGGTCATGAATGATTTTAACACAATAAATGTGTTTGATTCTTTTATGAGAAATGAATGAAAGAAGAGTGGGAGTATCCCATTTGTCCTCTTTCCAAAATGAATTAACTTTAACAGGAAGATACCAACTGTTAAAGTCATGATCACTGGTAATAGGGGGCAGGTTATGCCACGAATCTCTCCAAAAGTCAATGTCCCCTTTGCCAAGTTTCCAATAGACATTTTGATCAGCCTGAATTTTAACAGAATAAAGTCTTTTCCAAATGATAGAATCAGACACTTTACATTTAGCATTAGTAGGGTGGGTGCTCATGCAATAGGTTTTGTGAATAAGGTCAGCCCTAAGAGACTTTCCTTTCCTGAACAGAAACCATAATTTGTGAGAGAAGGTGACTTGAATATCAGACAATTGTTTGATATTCAATCCACCTTCATCAAACGACTTACAGAGATTACTCCAAGCTGACCAGTGAATAGCACAATCATTAAACTTAGACCTCCACAAGAATTTATTAAGACAAAGCTCAATTCTATTAACGATAGTGTTGGGGATCAGACTGTTCTGCATCCAGAAATAAATGATAGGATATAGAACATTCTTAATGAGAGACAACCTACCCCCAAAAGAAAGATTCTTTATATCTCATTCCTGAATTTTATTGTGAATTTTAGCAAGTAAAGATAAGTAATGCTTCCCTTTATTGTTTGCAGCTATAGTGATGCCCAAGTATGTGAAATGAGCTTGATCAATATTGAAGCCAGTAGCTGATTTGAGCCTGGTAGTAGCAGCATAAGAACACTTTGAAGAGGTAATAAGTTTAGTCTTTTCTTTGTTAATCAGTTGACCAGACTCATTTTGGTATTTTTCAAGCAGGTTACTCAGATTGTCAATGGAGGAGGGAGAGCTATTAGTGGAGATGATGATATCATCTGCAAACGCAAGACAAAGTAAGATAAAACCAGATTTTAAGTAATATTTCATGCTGTTATTAGTATTATATAGGTTGGAGAGCCCTCTTAACAGAGCTTCCTCAGCTAGAATGAAAAGGCAATGAGACAAAGGGTCTCCTTGTCTTAAACCATTCTTCTGAGGGAAATAACCAATGCTAACACCATTAATCAAGACAAAGATCATGACTTTAGATATCAGGTTGTAGATAAGGGCCACTAGATCATTAGAAAAACCAAAACATCTCATAATGTTAATGACAAAGGCATGAGACATTCTGTCAAATGCCTTTGACATGTCTAGTTGCACAATAATATTACCTTTAGAAGGCATTCTATTGATGTTATAGAGTATTTCTTTAATGATAAGGATGTTATCATGAATAATTCTATCTTTAACAAAAGCACCTTGACCTCTAGATATGATATTAGGGAGGATGTAGGAGATTCTTTTGTTAATTAGGCCAGAAATCAATCTGTTGAAAATAGTACACAGACTAATGGGCCTACAGTTATTCCAAGATATGGGATTAGGGCCTTTAGGGATGAGACAAATCCCAGTGGCAAAAACACCACTGGGAATGCAGTGACCCTTAAGGTAAGAGTTCATGGCATTGCACAGGTCAGTGCTAATAATATCCCAACATGATTTGAGGAAAAAACAGTTGAAACCATTAGTGCCTGGAGCACTATCATTCTTCATATCTTTGACAATGGACCATATTTCATCTTTTGTTGTCTGCTTGAGAATAGCTCTATTGTCCCTGTCCATAATAAGCTTAGGGATGTTGTTAAGGATAGAGTCCTGAGTGTTAACATTATTGCAAATATAAGAGTCATTAGATAGGATCTTTTTGAAATAGGACTCAACAGATCTAACAATATCATTATGATCAGTGAGCCAAATACCCTCATCCTTAATACCATTTATAGTGTTCTTTTTTCTTTTCTTGGAAACATAATTGTGATAAAGTTTAGTGTTACCGTCACTGTCATTGAGCCAGGTGTTGTAGCACTTCTGTCTCGAGTAACACTCTTCATTTTTGAGATCTTGGATGAGAATGCTATTAGCTTTAGATAGATTAGCCTTAGACTCATTGTTGTTTTCCTGCTGATGGATGGTTTCGTAGTTGTTAACCTCATCAGTGGCTTCCTTGACTTTACTAAAAATGTTTCCAAAAGTACTAGAATTCCATTCTTTGAGAAACTTCTTTAATCTCTTTAGCTTAAACCAGAAAATCACATTAGTATCACCCTTGCAATGCTTGATCCAATTCTCATTGACACAACTTAGAAATTCAGTGTTATTAGTCCAAGCATTTATAAACTTAAAGTTGCATTTGTTATAATAGGATACTCTGTTCTGATTGTTAAAGATAGTGATAAGAAGAGGAGCATGGTCAGAACAAGTTCTGACCATGTGAAAAACCTGAATGTGCCTAATTTCTTTTCTATACTATTTTCGGTATGCCCCAAATTTTGACCTTAGCTCCGCGGAAAGTTCGATCCAAACCAATTGTTAGATTTATTAGTAAAAATATAATTAATTTATGCATTTATGATCTCCATAAATATCTGGCGAGTGGCGATGACACTTGGATGGTTCATATTCAGTATTTTTATTTGAATATTGGATTTGTTTTGTTCTAATATTTTTAATCTCCATTTTGACTTTTGGTGCCCACTAGTGGTTCTCTTTTTTTTTGGAGGGAACCCGCAGCCGCTACTCAGAGTGCAATGAGTGCGCACAGGGTAAACCCTCAGTCTGACGCGATAGCCTGCAAACCAACACCAGAAGGTAAACCATACAAGGTGACAGGCTCAGCCGAGAAAGCGTATGTAGAGGGAGTCGAACTCATGACCTTTTGGTCATAAGAATGTCATACTCAACCAACTCGGCTACCTCTTGGGGGCGCCCACTAGTGGTTCTCGATCCGGACACTAATTGTTTTATATTTTTAAATTAATGTTTATTTTTATGTATTATATTAGTCTCGAACGAATAAGAGTGAATAGATATTTAAAAATATCTAGAGTCGGTCCAATTCGTTTACAGCTCATAATTTTACTATGATATCCAATCAATTTACGTTCGTGTCCAACGCAATCTAATCAAACCAACTTTACTTTCTCTACTTATTTAAATAATTCCGATATTGAAAAACCTAAACGTCCGAAGTTAATCCAAACCGGGTCTAATTCGGGTTTTATCCTATCTAAAACAAACATTTCGATTTTAAAGAAGAACGATTTAGATCTAATACATTATCTTCACAGTTAACTTTGGATCTTTACTTATAAATCAAGAAATGGTCCAAATTTTTGAGTGCTTGAAGCTTCTACGGATTAAGATGCTCTAAGAAACAGAGTTTTGGTAGTGACTTGAACTTCTTCGTGAAGATTGTTTGGTGGTGATCTTATTTTTGAAGATCGTCCTCTTTCATCATGATTGTTATTGGCTATCATCTCCTGGTGTTGGTGGCTGGAAGAATGGAAGATCTCAGCTCTTCAAGCTTGTAAAACATAGTTTATCAAAGTGGTCACCAAAGATCTTACTCGCAAGTTGTTCAACAACTAAATCATAAGTCATCCCTTGAAATCAAACCCTCTCTCACCCAACATAAAGCAGATCACATAGCTATTCAATTTGAGGATCAAATATATGATGATCTACTACAGCATACTTCCTTCACCTTAATACGTTAGTTCAAGAAAGGTTTGCCAAAGAAAACTATTCTTGACAAGTTCTTTGAAGAAAGAAAATTCAACGGTGATTTCACCTATACTAACTGGGATTCAAGGCATTTGTTTCTTGAATTCTCCTTAAAAGAGGATCTAAGTAAAATATGGTCTCTAGGAGTTTGGACAATACGTGAATATTCTATGAGAATTTTGAAGTGGCTTCCTTCTTTCAATGTAAAGAAAGAGTGTCATCTGGTCCCTAAATGGATTAGAATTGAAAATTACATGAGCATCTTTACAGTGAGGGCATAGTCAACTCGATTTCTTCATCCATTGGTACTCCCCTTAAGACGTGGATTCCTCTTAGGAATAAAGCAATGTACAATGCGTGCTACGCATGGGTGGAAATTTATGTGTCACAAAAGCTTCAAAAACATGCATGCATGGGCTTTGGTAGCAACAGAGGATCTTGATCACTTTAAGCTATAAAAATGTCCCAATATACTGTGAAAAATGCTTTCATGTGGGGCATGAATCTTCAAGATGCAAGAAAACTTCAATTACCAATGGTGATTTTAATAAAAATCCTGAAACTACTAAAGAAGTACCCGTTACTAATAGAGTAGCAACCAGTGATGAATTATGTTTTAAGAAGGTAAGACCTAATACTTCTACAATTGAGTGAACAATGAAGTTTGGAATTCAAAACAATTGAACAAAAATTCAACAGAAGAAATGAATGACTCTTTAACAACATTTATTCAACCAACTAAAGTAAACAATGAGGAGATAATCAGAGAAGCAATGTTTTTTTAGAATAAAAAGGAGATACCTGATTCCTTGCAAGAAGAAGAGATGATTGATGCTATCAAATCTCTTGATAACATTGTGGACTTCTCTCAACAATCTGGCACTCATACCCCTCATGTAACTAAACTAACACCTTTGAAGGATAACACAGGGAGTCTTCCACCCTCTCATGTTTTCAAACACAAGAAATTAGAGTCCAGTTTTCAAAAAATCTTACATCAAAAGCTTAAGCAAACAAGAAGAAGCAGGAGGAATAAATCTTTGGTAATTAAGTCTCTTCAATTTGAGGAGACTAAAAAATCTTCTCTTAAAAGCCCTAAATGATCAAACTATTAAGCTGGAACATTCGTGGGGTGGGAAATAAATCTGCTATTAGAAGACTCAAAGCAATTATAAAAAAGAAAGTATTAAAGTACTGATTTTACAAGAATCTATGTTAAGTAATGGTCAAATTATTGAGCTATCTTCTAAACTTAAATTTCCTAACTCTTTTGCTAATATTTTAAATAAAATTTGTTTGTTTTCGCATGAGGACTTGGACATAAACATTATGGTGGACAACATCCAGTGTTATCACATGGAGGCAAGACATTCTTTTCTAAATAGGAAGGTTAACATCACATGCGTCTATGCTAAATATCAAAGAAGCAGCCAACTGGAACTATAAAATGACTTAAGGTCTTTGGCTCCTAATGCAAAGGAATGGCTTGTGTTGGGAGATTTCAACTCTATTCTATCTCCCTCTGAACAATCTGGTTGTTCAAACTTTTTCTATCAAAGTGCTAATGATTTCTATGAAATAATTGGAGACTACCATTTGGAGGATGCTGTGTATATTGGTTCAAAGTTTATTTGGATCAATAATACAAGATGGAGAAGACTTGATAGGGTCTTATTCAACCAGGATTGGTCTGAGTGCTTTGCAGCTACTAAAGTCACTCATTTAGTACGTACTTGTTCTGATCACACTCCCTTGTGTGTCTCTATAACTATAGACAACAAAAGGCACAATGAATCATTCAAATTTCAGAATATATGGACTATGGATATAGAGTTCTTGGGGTTTGTGAAAAACAATTGGTCTATTCCTATGATGGGTTACCCTCTTCATGTCTATTGGAACAAAGGTTGAAAAACCTTAAATGAATGGAATAAGAGTCACTTTTGTGACTTATTTGACAAGTTAAAGCAGACTGAGGATAACTTACAAGTTTTTGAGGATAACTATAGAGTATCTGGCAGCAGTCAACATAAAATCATCATCTCCAAAGCTACTACTGAGCATCTTCTTGCCGTGACTATGGAGGAGGAATAATGAAGGCAAAAATCAAATGCAAGTTGGTTAATTGAAGGGGGTCAAAATACTAAAATATATCACAGTTATGTTATGAAGAAAAGAAGAAGAAAAAGGAATTAAAGGAATTAATGTCAATAATAGATGGAGTGAAGATGAAGAAACAACCAACAGATTCGTTGAGGCCTATTTTTCAGATATTCTCTCATCTTCTTCTTATCCTAATAATCATATTAGAACAAAAAATCTAAATAATATTCTGTTTAATATAATTCCTAAACTAGTGGACGAGTCTGATAACAATAAGTTACTTGTTGAGCCTACTGAATCTGAAATTTGGTCTATCATTCAAAGTCTGAATCCCACTGGAGCAGCTGGGATTGATGGCTTTAACAAATGATTTTACACTACTTGTTGGCACATTATAAAGTCTGACCTTTGTAATGCACTTAAATCTTTTATACTTGGCCATTCTATTCCTAAAGGGTTATTGGCTACATGTATCTGTCCTATACCTAAGATAGAGAATCATTCTAATTGGAGTCAATATAGACCCATAAGTTTGTGTACAATTACCAACAGAATAATGTCTAAATTGATTAATTGTAGACTTTCAGATCTCAAGTGCAGGGGCTTATGTACAAGGAAGATCTATTTAAGATAACATCATAATTGCTAAGGAGTTGATACATGATATAGGAAGGAAAACCAAAGCTGGAAATGTGGTCATAAAGTTGGACATGTCCAAGGAGTCATCAGACGCATCCACTAGCTTAGGAATTACATTAAACAGACTATTGTTTAGATTTTTTGTTTCAATATTCTTATTAGGATAAGAAATAGATAAGAGAATATCTGAAAAGTAGGCCTCAACAAAATGTTGATAACTTCTTCATCTTCATTCCATATGTTATTGATTTTGATTCCTTTAATTCCTTTTTTCCTTCTTTTATTCATAACATAATTATGGTATAGTTTAGTATTTCTGTCCCCATCTATTAACCAGCTTGCATTTGCTTTTTGTCCCCAGTATTCCTCCTCCAAAGTCAAAGCTAGAAGGTGCTCATCAGTAGCTTTAGAGAGGTTGATTTTATCTTGAATGCTACCAGATACTCTATAGTTATCCTCACAAACGTGTAAGTTGTCCTCATCCTGCTTAATCTTGTCAAACAAGTTAACAAAGTGACTTTTATTCCATTTATTTAAGGCAGTTTTCAATCTTTTTAATTTATTCCAATAGACATGAAAAAGGTAGCCCATCATATGAATGAACCAGTTGTTTTCAACAAACCCCAAGAACTATTTATCCATGGTCCATATATTCTGAAATTTGAAAGAGCCATTGTGCCTTTTATTGTCTTTATTTATAGAGATATAAAGAGGTGTGTAGTCTGAACAAGTACGGACTAAATGAGTAACTTTAGTGATAGCAAAGTACTCAGACCAGTCTTGGTTGAATAAGACCCTATCAAGTCTTCTCTATCTTGTATTATTAGTCCAAGTAAACCTTGAACCAATATACCCAGCATCCTTCAAATGACAGTCTTCAATCATTTCATAGAAATCATTAGCACTTTGATGATAAAAGTTGGTGCAATTTGATTGTTCAAAGGGAGATGGAATATAATTAAAATCTCTCAATACAAGCCACTCCTTTACAGTAGAAGCCAATGACCTTAAATCATTCCATAACTCCATTTTGCTACTTCTTTGACATTTAGCATATATGCATGTGATATTGACCTTCCTATTTAATAAAGAGTGTTTAGCTTCCATGTGACAACATTGGATGTTGTCCACCAATATCTTTATGTCCAGCTCCTCATGCCAAAACAACCAAATTTTATTAGAAATATTAGCAAATGAGTTAGGAAACTTAATCTTAGAAGAAAGTTTAATAATTTGATCACAACTTAACATAGGTTCTTGTAAAATCAGTAACTTTGTACGTTCTTTTTTATAATTGTTTTGAGTCTTCTGATAGAAGATTTATTTCCCACCCCACGTATGTTCCAGCTTAATAAATTGATCTTTTAGGGATTTTAAAAGAAGATCTTTTAGTCTCCTCAAATTAGAGAGATTTAATTACCAAAGACTTATTCCTTTTGCTTCTTCTTGTTTGCTTAAGTTTTTTATCTAGAATCTTTTGAAAACTGGAGTTTTTTTTTGTGTTTGAGAACAGGAGAAGGTGGAAGACTCTCAGTGTTATCCTTCTAAGGAGTCAGCTTAAAAACTGGAGGAGTATTTGTGCCAGAAGGTTGAGGGATGTCCATAATGTTATCTAGATATTTGATGGCATCAATCATATCTTCATCCCGCAGTGGATCTTCAAGTATTTTCTTCTTACTCACAGATAACCTTCCCTCTCTTGAATCTTTATTCATTTGTTTTGAATTTATGATTATCTCCTCATTATTCACTTCAGCTGTTTGATTAACTAATGCTACAAAATCAGGTATCTCATTATTTCCTTCTATTGAATATTTGTTCAATTGTTCAGAATTACAAACTTCATTGTTCACTTCAATTGTTACAGGATCAGGTATCACATTCTTATCACTTAATAATGTTTCTTCAATGGCAGCCTCCACTGTCTTAACAAAAAGTGTTTCCTTACTATTCTCAGGTTGCTTTTTACCAGATATCATCATTGCTAATTGAAGTTTTTCTGCACATTGAAGAGTCGTGTCCCACATGGAAACATCTTTCACAGTATATTGGGACATCTTTATAGCTTAAAGTGATCCAAGAACCTGTGTTGCAACCAAAACCCAACTAACCATGTTTTAAAGCTTCTTCGATACATCAATTTCCACCCATGCGTAACACGCATTGTACATTACTTTATTCCTAGGAGGAATCCATGTCTTAAGAGGAGTACCAATGAATGAAGCAATGGAGTTAACTATGCCCTCACTGTGAAGATGCTCAGGTAATTTTTTTTATTCTAGTCCATATAAGAACCAAATGACATTCTTTCTTTACATTGAAAGAAGGAAACCACTTCAAAATTCTCATGGAATATTCACATATAGTCCAAACTCCACGAGACCAGATTTTGCTTAAATCCTTTTTTAAAGAGAATTCAAGAAACAAATGCCTCAAATCCTAGTTGGTATATGTGAAATCACCATTGAATTTTCTGTCTTCAAATTTTTTGTCAAGAACAGTTTTCTTTGGCAAGCCTTTCTTGAATTTACCTATTAAGGTGTAGGATGTATTTTGTAGTAAGTCATCATAGATTTGATCTTCAAATTGAATAGCTATTTGATCAGCTTTGTGTTGGGCGAGAGAGGGTTCGATTTCATAGGTTTTCTTCTGATTTAGTTGTTGAACAACTTGGGAATATGATCTTTGTTGATAGAGAATTTCACCTCAGGAAACAAATGCCTCGAATCACAGTTGGTATAGATGAAATCACCATTGAATTTTTTGTCTTCAATTTTTTTGTCAAGAACAGTTTTCTTTGGAAAGCCTTTCTTAAATTTACCTATTAAGGTGTAGGATGTATTTTGCAGTAGATCATCATAGATTTGATCTTCAAATTGAATAGCTATGTGGTCAACTTTGTGTTGGGTGAGAGAGGGTTTGATTTCATAGGTTGTCTTCTGATTTAGTTGTTGAACAATTTGGGAATATGATCTTTGTTGATAGAGAATTTCACCTTGGTAAACTCTGTTTTGCAGGCCTGAAGAGCTAAGAACAAGGTATTCTTCCATTCTTCCAATGACAATAGGACTTCAATTCCAAACACCGCAACCTCTTGGAGATAGCAGACTGTAAGAGCCTACAACCACCTCGATGAATAAGAACAATCTTCAAGTAGAAGATCTGAACCAAGTAAACGCAGAGAAGCCAATATAGGGAAACCCTAATTTTCTTTATCAAAATTCAACTGTCTTACATCGTAAACAAAGTCTGTTTAAATAAGGGTTTGAATGGAAACTCTAATACGAAAATACCAAAAATGACCGAAAATAATAAAAATTCGAAATAAAATAGTAAACAACTCCGAATGCCCAAAAAACACCATATGTCACGAGCATAGCTGGTGAGTTCAACTCGTGGCGTCGTTCCCTTCTAAATTCTCTGCATTCTTCGGGTGATCGCCGGTCTTTATAAATTCTAGCGCTAATCTGTCTGCATCAAGATCATCATAAAACAATCTTCAAAAAGAAGATCGAGTCACACAAGATTCTGTTTCTTGGAACCATTCTAATTCTTTTTCTAATATTCGTATGCAAAAATTTGGTCCAATTTTTCTGAAAAAAACTAAATATTCTAAATTAAAGCATTTTAAAACCTTAATTAATTTGGTGATTTCTATTTGTTTGAGAGAAAATTCTTCAATAATGCGTGAGATAATCTTTTGTCCATATGGACTAACATTAGAACACCTGACCGATACGTGTACGTCTACCTTAATGTTGAAGAAAACGTTAGGTAAAATAGATGGAAAGACAATGGAATTCAAAGTTGGGGAGAATCGATGTGTATGTGGTCCTACTTAAAATTACTTGGATATGATATGAATGAAGTGACAAATTCTTAAATAAAGTCAAATGTCGAATTAAACACACAGATTGGTTTTCTTAAGGCTGTGGCTTATTATATCAATTAATTTTTTTGTTTTAATTTTTAGTGGTTGGATTTTTTTTAATAATTTTTTTTTTAACAAGAATCAAAAAATTTATTGATGAAAAGATTGTTACAATGATGTAACTTGTAGTTCATAAGGGGTAGCCGAATTGGTTGAGTAAGACATGCTTGTGACCAAATGTCATGAATTCGAGTCTCTCTATATACGCTTTCTCGGCTGAGCCTGTTACCTTGTGTGGTTTACCTTCTGGCGTTGGTTTGCAAGCTATCGCGTCAGACTGAGGGTTTACCCTGTGTGCGCTCATTGCACTCTGAGTAGCAGCTGCGGGTTACCTCCGTAAAAAAAAGTGATGTAACTTGTAGTATGTATTTATACATATGAAGACTTGAAAATTTTACACAATAATGTTGTAATATGTCTTGAAACTTGACTTTTTTGTGTAAAAAAATTAATTTTACATTTCTCTTGTCTTCTATCTTCAGTCTATTTCGTGTTCTTCATACTTTTCTATACTTAATCGTCCATGTAGCCTTCTATAGTAGCATTCATTCAGCTTGTTGATCCATGCTTCCTTTATTCTTGTACTAATCATATCTTACTGTCTTCAATTCCTTAGTATGTACTTTAATTCCTTCGGTAATTATCCTCATTCAGTTCATGTGTTTAGAAAGTTTCCTGCAAAAACATTTAAAGATATTGGTCAGGTATTGCATGCCTACAAGTTAGTAGCATGTTCAAGTATTAATATCTCTTATATAGCCTACATTAAGGCTCTCAAGTAAGACAATAACACTCAGCTGAGGATCGAATTGAGTTGGATTTAGAGAGCAGCCAGCTTGAGATTTAATTGTATGTTTTGCAATCCAAATAGCAGCTTCATTCTGCTCTCTATAAATATGTCTAATGATCATTGTTGATGCAATTAGATTTCTACAGCAATTTAGTAAAAGTTTGAAATACCAAAGGGATTGCCCTTTACCTAATATATTAAACAGTATCTTTGAATCAACTTTAATGTCAACATTTCTAATATTGTTTTGCTTACGGTATAACAATCCATCTAATAATGCTCGTCCTTCTACTGTTAAGGGAATATGTATGCCTAAAAGTGTTCATCTAGCATACAATGCTTCACCCTTATTATTTCTAAGGATAAAACCATAGCTAGCCTCACCATTTGTCAGACATGAGGCATCGCAGTTGAGTTTATATCTATTTGATATTGGGGGATTCTATTTAATATATAGGCAGTGCTATTTAATAGCTAAGTGATTAATGCAGTGTATATCATTAGCTATTCTAGTATCTCTTGTCCAATGCTTTGGTTTAAGAGCTTTTAAGGAATCTATTGAAGACATTATATGTAATACATGTTGGATAATATTTTTAGAGCTAGCTTTAATGGTTTAATGTTTTGAATTGTTTCTAGCTTTCCATAAGGCCCATACTATTACTGAAGGTATTATCTATCTAACATGCATTTTCTTTATTGAAGAGAGAAACCAGGTGTTTATAATATGATTAAAAGTCATTATTGGCTTATCCTGATTCCAAATAAGTATAAAAAGTGTAACCAAACATTCCAAGCTATAGGGCAGGAGACAACAATATGATTCACACTTTCAGCATTTAGACAACGTTGTATTTGGAAGCTAGCTTAAAACCTTTTTTGCATAATTGGATCAATTGGCATTAAGTTATTCATTACCCTCCATAATGTGAAAGAAAATTTAATTGGAGTTAAGTTGTTCCAGATTTTCTTAAGGACAGTTTTTTTTGACTCTTTTGTTCTAATATCATTCCATGTATGTTTTAAAGAGTAGTTACCTGTTGGTGATACATTCCAAAGAGCAATATCATCTTGATTAATGTTTAGTGAAATATTTGTAATCCTATTAATACCTTCTTCTAAGACATGATCATTTAATTTAGGTATGTTATGTTCATTATTTTGCCAAAATTATGATATATTTATTTGTCTATACCATGTATTATTCAGGTTTGGGGTCAAGGTGATTAATGGTTGGGAGTGGCTCCATTTATCGGGCCAGAAACCAATATGTCCTTTTCCAGTTTGCCAAAAGACATAATGTTCAGCAGACTCTTTAAGTTTGTATATCATTTTCTAGACTTTTGGAATTTAGTTTTTTTTATTTGTTTGTAAAGGATTAATATTTGGGTAATATATTGATTTCATTAGCTTTTCCCATAATGAATTATTTTCCCTCAGTGTAAACCAGAGTTTAAATGTTAAAGTTATTTGAATATCTTATATTTTTCTAATTCCTAGTCTATTTTCATCATAAGGTTTACATATTCTTTTCCATTCTAACTAGATAGGTTTTTAGCTCATTTTATCCCCATAAGAATTTATTTAGCATGGTCTAGATTCTTTTAATTATATTTTTGGGCAATTTAGTATTTTGCATATAGTATATTGGAAATGATAGGAGTTCTGATTTTATGAGAATCAGTCTCCCACCAAAGGAAAGAGTCTTAATATTCCATTCTTCTATTTTGTTTCTTATTTTATCAATAAAATGAGCAAATTAGATTAAGTATTTTGATTTATGAATAGATATCCATAGGTATTTAAAATGTAATATACTGTGTTTGAAACCTAAAGTGTTTTCTAGTTCAATTTGTCTAATTCTTTCATTTGAGGATGTGAGATAAATGTAGTTTTAGACTTGTTTATATATTTCAAGAAAATTACATAATTTTTGGATATTATTTTTGGATCCATTAGTGAAGATGATCACATCATCAACGAATGCTTGACTAGGTATTGGTATAGATGCTCTTGAGTTAAATCGCATTGAAGGGTAAAGGTTGTTTAATATCTTTATTCTTCTTAAAATGAATTCCTCAGCAATGATAAACAAGTTGGGTAATAAAGGATCACCCTGTCTGATATCATTGCTAGCTTTAAAAAATCCAAAAAGGCAGCCATTGATAATTATTGAATATTGTACATTTTCAATACAAGTTTTTATCAAGTTTATAAACTTTTGATTGAAACCACAAGCTAACAATATATTGTATAAGAATTAGAATTCTAATTTATCAAATGCTTTTGCCATGTCTAAGTTAATTATTATGTTATCACCCATTGTTTTTTTTGCTTAAGTCATGAGCTAATTCTTATGTAATTAGAATGTTTTCATGTATGTTTTTTTTTTCAACAAAAACTCATTGTTCTTTTGATATGATTAAGTGAAGTATTTTGGCAAGTCTAAGGTATATAATCTTTGAGAGTATTCCATTGAATATTGCACAAAGACTAATGGGTCTAAATTCTGTCCAATCTTTTGGTGAGCTGACTTTAGGTATTAGATATATTACCGTAGCAAATATGCCTTTAGGATAGGAGATATTGTTAAAATATGCTATAATAGCCTCAAATAAGTCATATTTTATCATAGTTCGTCATTCTTTAAAGATTGATACACTTTGTGTATTAAGATTGATAATTGAATTGTGAATTTCTTCCATTGATGGATCTTTTAAAAGCATTATGTTATCTTGCTAAGTAAATATCTTAGGGATAATATTATTAATAGGGTTATATTCTATATTAGGATATTTTTTACAGTTTAAAATGTTATCAAAATAATATTAGTTTTTTTTTATCTTCAACCCATTCATTATTAATTTTTATCCCATGTATTCTGTTTCTCTTTTTCCTCTTGTTAACAAAGTTTTGAAAAGCCTTGGTATTTCTATCACATTCTTTGATACAAAAAATATTTTATTAAATATTTAAATATTAAAGGAGATCTAAGTGTCCAAAACTAAATTAATTTTTTTATTATCCAAAAGTAAATTAATATTAATTATATTTGTTCAAAATTATTAATTACTATTTAATATTTTCTTTAACCAAGATTAGTTTATTTGATTCTTTATTTTCTCGCATTATAAAATCGATAATCAAATACCCTAAAATCAAAAAATCGTAATCGTGTTTGAACAAAAACTATCATAAATTTCAATCATCTTGCCAAAGCTGGAAACTACAAGTACGATTGCTTTTTCAAATCGATTAGCTAAAGTACTTTAATTTAAGTTTTGCATATTTTTTTTGATTTTTTAAATTGGAAGGTTCACGTTTTTATACACGATTTAATACTTTTATTAAAATATAAATTGATATGGTAGGTGTGGCGTTTAACTCACTGAAATCATTGAATTTCTTTTGTCTAAGTTTTTATGATTTTTGAACCATTATGTGTACCAATTGATTTGTTTGGTGTATGAACTGATTGGTAGGTTGTTTATTTGTACTTATGTTAGATATTGTTTAGGTTATCAAACATTATTTTTTTTTTGTTTTTTTTATATTTAGAATATTAAGTTTGTAAAAAACATACACTTGCTGGGCGAAGGAGACGACATAAGCGCGAATTGCAAACACATGTAAATTTAAATGCGAATCATGAATTAGGGTAAAAATCACGTGATTCATAAATTCTGATGTAAGCATGACTTGTGAATTATAGTATGACCGAAAATGTGAATCACCTATGTGTTTATGAAAACTATCACGAATCGTGAATGTATGTATAAAATACAAATCACGCATATATATATATATATATATATACACAATGTGAATCTGTAACATGTACATATAAAATGGGAATAAAAAATGCACCTACTAAAACTAACGTGAATCACGAATAAGTTAATGTCTATCTATGCTCGTTGATTGCAAATTGTGAATCATTTTGAATATCTGAAACGTGGATAATTATGATTATGTTAACGCTAACCATCAACTAATTACTAATTATAAATCTTAACTACATGTATTCAATGCCCAAACATGTCTTGTGTGTTCATACTAAATGAGAAAACTTCAATCCTTTTTACTAGTCATTTTGAAGAGTTAGAAGTTATGGTTAATCTTGTTTTCTCAAAGTGGAAGAAGATATTTAGACGAAATTTCCAGTTATTCTACTTATGAAGTGAATATAAGAATTATTTTTGAAGTAATGATAATGTTTTTGGTATGCTATCATTATCGATCTGAAAGGTTGTCCATCTGTTAATATAGACATGGTTATGGACCTGATTCATCGATGGACACCTAAATAAACTACTTTAAGTTTATTTGAAGTTTCAAAGAGCAGGTGGTTATTTGGGAAAAGTTGGCTAGTGGGGTAAGTAGTTTGGGGATTAGTTTTGGTGGCCATAAGAAACAATAACTTGCCATTATTTGTTGGGTTGATGAAATTACAGGTGTTCTGAAGGATTTTTAGGAATGAGATGCATCTTTAAAATTAGTTTTATCTCGTAGCGAAGTAGAGAATAGTTCGTTCTTTAAGTATTTCCATAATAAAAAAAATCAAAGATTACTGTTAATTGCTAGAATAATATCTTGAAGGGATATCCATGAAGACTACTAAATCACTTGATACCTCTATCGGTTTTATGGTCATGAAAAATATACTGGACAATATAATCGTGTGATTGTTTTTAGTAAAGAAAGTAAAAAACATTTATCATTGAATTTGATTTCTAAAGAGAGATAAAGGTGTTAGATTCAATAATTATGTGACACCCAAAAATTTACAATCGTTTGTAAAGAACAAATATAATTTAGATATCTCGTGTTAAATTTTATGGATTGCTTTACATAAAGCTAAGAAAGTTTTTTATTGAGATAGTTTTAATTTTTTTAGTCTAGTTAAAGTTTACTTCAAATCTCTAAAGAGCATTGATATAGGGAGTTATCATTCCCTTGGATATACTCCTGAAATTACCTGTTCAAACGTTACATCGTTTCATTTGGGTCTTGTACCCAAGGTTTTCACTATTGTCATTCACTTTTATTCATTGATGAATTTGTTTTGACAAATAAACATAAAATACTATCGATGTGTGCAGTGGCGTAGCCAGGATTTGATCCTTATGGGGTCCTGGTTATTGTTGAAAAATAAAATAACATAAAATAGAATTTTTAAAGCTTTTATCCACTACGTTTGTTTACTTTTTTGGTTTGTTTGGTTAACTAGTGTTTTTTTATTTATGAATCCCTTATGTATTGGTTATTTTCTTTAGTATTTTGTCAATCTATAATCATGAACACCAGGGTTATCGAGCTTGATAATGGTGCATCACATTTAGATCTTTTTATCTTAGTTTTTTACTTATATTCGTATAATGTGTGCACATTGACACGTCTTTGATTGTGTTGAGATCTGTAGGATTCAAGAAACTGGAAATCTATGATATAGTCAATGTTCTTGAAAGTGTTGGAGACAAATCTATGATATAGTTAATGTTCTTGAATTTAATTTACTTAGACTAGTGTTGGAGTTAGGTTTTTGTTAAACGTAAAAAATAATATATATGAAAAAGTTTAAACAATCTTTGAAAAATATATGTTTTATATTTATTTACTTCCTTAAGTTAGTGTTATCCAAGTTAGATTAGTGTTTTCGTTTTTATTTGTTTACTTAATAACTCTATTTCTATTCTAATTATATTAGATTAGTGTTTTCGTTTTTATTTATTTACTTAACTTCGTTGGATTAGTGTTTTCGTTTTTATTTATATTTATATTTATTTACTTAATAACTCTATTTATATTTTAATATAATTATTTAACTTAATTAGATTGGTTTTTTTATTTATGTTTTTATTTATTTACTTAATAACTCTATATATATTTCGATATAATTAGATTAGTGTTTTTGTTTTTATTTAATAACTCTACAAATTTAAAAAAAAATTTAAAAAATTTGAAAAATGAACGCTTTCAATTTGAAAGAATACACTAATTAGATTAGGTTTTTATTTATTTACTTCATTAGAATAGTGTTATCCTTAAATATAAGAATTGTATTTATGTTTTTATTTATTTACTTCTTAATTAATTAGGATAGTGTTATCCATAAAAAAGAAGAAAGAACTATTTTTACGTTTTTATTTATTTACTTAATTAGGATAGTGTTATCCATAGATTAGTGTTTTTGTTTTTATTTAATAACTCTATTTATATTTCAATATAATTAGATTAGTGTTTTTGTTTTTATTTATTTACTTAATTTAATTAGATTCGTTTTTTTACTTGAATTACTTAATTTAATTAGATTGGTTTTTTTATTTGAATTTGGATTGCATTAAAAACAATGGTTTTAAGACAAATTTACAAAAATTTGAAAAATGAACGCTTTTAATTAAGGTTTTTATTTATTTACTTCTTAATTAGGATAATGTTATCCATAAAAAAGAAGAATTATATTTATGTTTTTATTTATTTACTTAATTAGGATAGTGTTATCCATAAATTAGAAGAAAGAGTAAGAGCTCACCTATGGGTTCTAACCTCAACATTTTCCACTGGGATATGCTGTACTTCAGTGTTTTGTATGCTTATTAATACAATATATATATAAAAATCGTGGGTTCCTAGGCCTATGGATGTGTGCCATAGATACAAATGGAGCTAAAAATCATGGTTAGTCACTCGAGCTGGTCACTTGTTTCAAAAGTGCCACTTATTTAATTTTTGTATCAAAACAGTCACTTTGTTTCACTCGTGGTCACTAATGTTGGTCTTTTATTTTCATTTTTAGTCACCACTAGTGACCATAAATGTAAAAAAATATAACTTGAGTGGCAATTCTGAAACAAATATAACTTGAATGATAATTTTGAAACAAGTGACTGATAAGTTTTTTAGCCATACAAATGGTAATGCTAATAAGTTTTTGGCTAAGAATCTTGGTTAGTCACCGGACTTTCTCAAGTGTATCAAATATGTCATTGATGTTTTTTTGTATCAAAACGGCCACTTTTGTTGGTTTTTTGTTACATCTATGGTCACTCACGGGTGACCACGGATGCAAATCAAGACAAACAAAAGTGACCACATATGCAAAATAAAACAAAAAAAAAATGATTGTTTTGATACAAAAGAAATATCAGTGGTATTTTTGATACACATGACAAAGTCTGGTGACTAACCAAGGTTCTTAGCCTAAGTTTTTAAACGTGAATGTAATATTGAATACAAAATATAAATCATGCAATACTGGTTGTATTAATCGTGAACCACACATATTAAGTAACCATAATCGCGAACCAATATCCATAAACTACTAAGTGTTGAATTATGAACCCTTATATACGTATTATCATGAATTTCGAATATTAAGTAACCATAAATATGATTCACGATTTATACAATTTACGTAATATTGAATTTGCACCTTATATAATAATAAATACGAATCATTATGTTATGTAAAACACAAATCATGATGCATATAAATTATTTTTAAATAAACGCAAATCGTGAATAATATTTATTTTTTCAAATTTTTATTTACATCACATAATATTACACAAAAAATATGAATCATAATTTATGATATATGTTGGTTTTTGTATCATTTATAAAAATATCAATATACATACTCTTGTTAATGTTTCAATGTTTTCGTTGTAATATTCGATAATTATTCCATTTTAGATAAAATCCCTAACATACTCACATACTCGTACGCCAAAATTAGTTGTTCCTGATTGCTGTTGTGAAATATTTCTTTGGTAATTTAACTTATATTCAAGATTTTTGTGAATAATTCATTTTTTGTAAAGGTATTTCAACTGCAAATGGTTGAGTCAAAACTGTTAGATTACGTGAATCACGAATTAATATCAAACGTTGATCAATAAGTAGTACTAAATGTAAATTATGATGCGCAAGGACACTGTGTAGCGAATTGAAAATCATAATTTAATAAGTAAAGTGAATCACAAGGTAATATAAAACTTTAAACAAGAGGTAATAAGAAATGAGAATCATGTTGTATATGAATAATTAGTTATTAATCGTGAACCATTATGTAATATGATTGCGAATGATGAGGAGCGTAATAACCATTGTGCAAGTGCGAACTTATGTGTAATGCAATTGTTAAAATTAAATCATTTACAACTATTAATGTTTTTTTTGTTTGATATGGTGTATAATTCAATTTTAGCACCATAAGATTATAGTTTATTACATCTCATTCTTCAAGGTTTATTATCAACAACGAACAATATTTTATTCCATCTTATGGTGTTGGTGCATATTAGAAGGATGACATAACTATAATCTTCATAATATTTACATCAAATATCATTAGCCATACTTGTAATAGGTTTCTCTTGTTGTATCAATTTTTGTATTTAGATTATGTTTTATATAATTTTTTTTGTTTTGATCATCAAAAGATGTTGAAAATTATATAGATTTTTACCACTGTATCTCATGAATAGTTATTGAATTTCCAAATCGTGTTAGTATCAAAGTTAGGTGAAGATGCAATACAAGTAGTTTATGAAAAATTTCCAGTCGATATTGATGAGGCATAAACCTCAATCAAATACCAAAAAGCTTTTAGGAAAGAGAGAATAAGAGAGATAAAAGAGAAATGAATAATATAAAATATTAAGAGAGACAAAAAAGAAAAAATATATAAAATATTTATGTATATAAAAGTTCATCCTCTTCTACTAAAAGTTCTTTTTCTATTTATACATGAGAGAGTTTGACCAGGCCCCAAAACCCTTCTCTCCACGATTTAATATCTATTTATTACATGCCAAAACATGCTAACGTTCTAACTCCACCTTTATTGTTTATTTATCAGATATCAAAACGTGCTAACATGTCATTCTAACTTCACATTTATTACAATTACTATCCACATATTATATCATTATCAGATATAATCATCAATAACTTGTGAGACATGTTTTTAAAATTATAATCAATAAGTTATCAAGAAAGAATACATATTATATAATTTGAATCACGAATATGTGTATATAACAAACATGAATCACGAACATTTACATACAACCAACGTGAATTGTGAACCAAAATATAACACGTACTCAAATAGATATTCTAAATGCGAATCAAAATAATATTGTTTACTTTGTAGTAAAGTTGGTCTTCATTGGCTACATGTATCAAATCACTCATACAAATTTATATTAAAGAATTAAGAACTAACAATACTACTGTATCATCTTGTTTTGTGCCGTTCTGAATATTTGTTAATTTTTTGTATTCTTTGACGTAATTATTTTTGTTATTAACCTCTCTAGTATAATTCATCACACTCATGCACAAACCCAAATATGTTCTCATTAAATGTTTACGAATATATATTTTTTACAAAAATTATAACATGAAAAAGATCTTAGAATTGAGAATTACAAATGAATATGATAACTAAACGTGGAGCGTGAATGAAGATGAGAATGATGTAAGAATCTTAAATAAAGAAGAGAAGTTACCGTTTATCACCAATGGATGAGAAGGAATACAAAAATAATAATGAAGAAGATAAGTTAACACTAATCACCAATGGATGAGAATGAAATAATAATCGTGATGTGGAATAGTTTAATAAAGTGCGAATCATGGAAAAGGAAAAACAATGTGTAATTCTTGAATAAAGTTATAGAACAAGAGAGTGGAAGTAGAATTGTGAATAAAGACGAGAAGTAATTGTGAATGTTAATTGAGAATGAAACAAAGAATATATAAATTAAATAAAAGGTTATTACAATTTCCCAGGAGTAAATACTTATCTTTTTTTACAAAACATAAGCTTTTGTGAAACAAATATATTTTTTATAAAACTTATGTATCATTTACCTTCAGTTAACTTCGTGGTTTACAACTTTTGATGCATCATTTAATTGCTTATCATGGTCCTGGTTTTGAACCTTCACATTGAACTATACTTGGAGCGAGTCGTGAGCAAATGCATCTTTAATATATGTGAAGTAGTTCTTGTCTTACAACACCGTCTGTTTGCTGTGGAAACACCTTTATGTGATGAAATTTCAGAGCTCTATGCTTAATAGTTCTTTGTATCAACATAAAATTACTTGGATATGCAGCAGGGGTGATTTTCTTGAATCTATATGTAGTACAATGTGCATCAGTACTTCTTTGTTTTGAAGTGATGTTCCTTAGATGTGCATTAGATTTTTGTTTACGTGGAATAAATATAAATTTATCTTCTGTTTGTAAATTATATGTTGGATAATCTTTATCTTCCTCTAAATTAGTCATTTGACCTCTAATAGTGGCATTATTTTTGTATTCCACTTTTTTTTCATCTACTTCTACTTCTTCTTTTGAACTTCGTTCCTCTTCTAAGTAGGTCTATTTTTTACATGTCTTTGATGTAGATAAACATCATTTCACCCATGACATCACCAGACGTTGAGAAGATCAATGTTGAGAAAACTAACAATATAAGAACTATATCCACAAATGTTGCCCATTTCTCTCATTATCTTCTTATTGTTTTTGTTATTTTATTCTAAGACATAAGAAAACAAATAGAAATATCAGCTCACTACTTAAATTTTGAAAGGTGAACATAAAGTAGAATATAGACAAAATCGTGAATGAAGACTATAATATAGGGGAAAATCACTAAAAACTGAGAATACAGATGCAACTCATGAACTAAAATGATAATATAGACACAAATTACAAAAAGATGATAAAATACACGCTAAAACGAATATGCACCCATAAATGTAAATTGTGTACTATATATACATATATAGGTAATGTGAATATATCTAAATATAAAATGCAATTTCATAGATTTATCTTCAAATTTGGATTTTTTTTTGGTTATTCTTTGTTGAGTTTTTTTCTTTTTTGTGTCGAATAAATATTCTTTGACAATTCTTGATTATACTACCTCAATGTATCATGGTTGTAACGTTTTTTGAGCATTTAACGATATTTCCTTGTTACTATGATCCAAACCAAATATGGTATTTATATGATTATTTGATAGTAGTACAAATTTGGAACCCCATTTGAAATCTTTTATTTTTATCGTAGGTCTTTACTATTTCAACTATTTACTATTTCAACTATGATGTCCCAATCATTCATAGTATTTTTTTTTATCATTTTGATTATTATCATATCGTGTTTACCTTTTAAAAGGCATTAGAATGAGGTGTTTTTGTTGTTTCAATGTAAAGTTTTTATGTCTTGCATCTCTTTAATTGACGAAAATAGAAATGATCCAAAAAAATGATTTTCCCATACTCACTCTAACAAATAATAACGCAAATCATTAAAAAAATATGAAATGCCAAGCATGAACGACGCATAAAGTATAAAGCGTAAATCGTGAACAACAATCGAAACATATAATCTATAAAGCGCGAAACGAGAATGATACATAATATATAAATCACCAACCCTTGTTAAATTAGAATTTCAAATTGCAAATCAAATTTTTTTTATCAAATATATATTAAGAATTACTACGCGAATCGTGAATAAAGCTTAAAATTGTAACACGAATCGCAAACTATCCTTAAAACTGAAACACACCATCGAATAACCAAACTTTCAAAAGATATATCTTTAATCCCAAAATATTGTATTGAAAACAACATGTACTTGAATCGATAACAAACATCATTTATAATCCTTTAAAATCAAAAAAACTTACTCACCAAACTATAAGCCAACTAAAAGTTGACATCACCGATTTTGAAGTTAGGTTTCCTTACAAAAATTGGCAACACTGAAAAATTGCATGAATTATTACCACCGAATAATTAATACCTAAATATAAGATGATTGAAAGTTAAAATTGTATTAGTCGCAAGAATCTGTCTCGCTTAGAAGGAGAAAAAGAAATATAAAATCGATTTAAGAGTATTAACGCTTAAAATTTAAAATTATAATAAATAAATATTTTTGGTATAAATTATTACTCAAATATCTACTTGTAACTTGAAATTTATTGGTGCCAAATAATAAATGAGTTTGGTTTTAAATTAGAGATGACTATAGGCCATCATTCTCGTGTTCATTCTTTTTATTTAAACTCAAACCCAACCTCGGCCGCTGTAGGTTTAATATTTTCAAACCCGAGCCCAACCGTTTCGTGTTCGTAGGTAAGCCCGACCCGGTCCATAAATCTACTTTTACTATTTGAATTATCCGATCCAACCCAGTTCAAATCCAACTCAAACTTTACTTTATTTGTTAATGTAAACAAAAATTAAGATATATATTTTTTTCAAACCAAACATAACTAAATAAACAATTAAATTTTACTAAAACAGACAAACCTAAATTTTAACAAAACAAAAAATTTAAAACATGTCTTGAATATTATGAAACAAACATTAAAACAAACATAGAATATTTTTTAAAGTTTTTCGAGTAACTAATAGCACAATCAACCATCACCACCATTTATCACAATGGTTTCAGCTATATCTTCATTGTAAAAATCCTTAAAAAACTTATAAAATAGTTTTTGGTGATAAACATAACAAATAACATAATGTTAGGTTAAATAATAATATCAATGTTAAGTTTAATTAAAAAAATCAATAACAAGAAGAATATATAAAAGATCCAACCCTTAATGCATACAAATTTTAATTCCTCTTTATATATGAATTAAATCAAAATTACAACATTTATTTATTATTTAAAATTAGGATAAGTTAAATGAAAAATTAGGATAAGTATTATGATAAGTGAATTTTTATAATTCATCTATCATTCATTTTTAACAGAAATTAAAAAAATATATTTATGAGAAAAATTGTTACAATAATGTAACTACAGCGTCATGATCTTCAATTTTACAGATGATTAGTGAAGATCTTAGTATATTGCATTTACAATTGCTTAGAAATCTTGACATCAGGTCTTGTTGAAGATCTCCCCTTAATGTTAGTCCTTGTAGGTGTTTAGCTTGTGTATGAAGTGTCTTTTTTTTCTTCATGTCGCTCGTGCTGAGCTTACTTCCATGAAGTGTCTTGTTGACTTTTGTTTTTTGTTCCTGCAAAATTAGGGATATAATGTTGGTCATGAGTTTAGTCCTCCGATGAAGTTAGTTTCTATTAACATCATTAGTTTTGTAATCTTAGGGAACCCATGTTGATATTTTCTAGCAATAATATTGCACTTAAATGAGCAACTGTTTGGTTCGTTGTGAATTGACAATTCGATTTATTATTTATTGTAAATTTGGCAACCCAAGAACCTGCTAAATTTTACTTCCTAAATATTTGTGTGATAAGCATGTGGGATGATATCAGGTTTCTAGAAGATATTATAATAAGTGCTAAATACCAGGATGTTTTTCCAAATCCAAGGATATCAAATAAGATTAATGATTCACTTAAATATCAACATATATAAGATCACGCTCTTTACAATCTAATAATCCATCAAAAAGTGGCATAGTTTCTGCAATTAAGGGAGTATTATTTCCCAAGAGAGTTTCCCTATAAAATATTGGATCACCATGTTTATTCCTTAAAGTAAAACCACTACTAGACTCTCAATTTGTAAGTGTTGAACCATCAAAATTTAATTTGAGCATATTTGATGATAGTGGATGCCATTTTTTATAACTTTTTTTTATTAAAATTATGAAAATACAACTAGAACATGAGTTTTAAAGAGTTTCCGGTTATAACCTAGACGTAGAATTTAGACCAATTACATGGATTTACAACCTCACCTAATTTTTTAAAATTTAGTGCTATTGATTTCAATCTCCACATCCTAGAGAAGCTTACAGATTTTGACTATAGCCAGTCGTGACTACAGGTGAAATGATGGAGATATGTGGTTGATTTGAGCTTGGTAGATGCCATTTAATATAAAGACAATGCTTATGATTTGTTAAATAATTATAACAACGCATATCTATTGTAGATTTTAAATCACCTATCAAATGTTTATGTTTAATAATGTTTGATATGTCTAATGTAGATACTATATAAATGACATTATCTATAATATATTTGGATGAGAGCTCAAACTATTATATTTAGATTTGTTTCTGGCCATCCATATAGATCATACAATTATTAGAGGTAAGATGATTCTCATATGATTTTTTTGGAGTAGAGATGATCCATATGTTAACCATATGGTTAATTATCATGTGATTTCCTAAGAAAACTCTAAATACACTTGCAAAATGTTGCCATACACCCCAGGGAATATGACAAGATACAAATAGTGATTTGAGTTTTGACAATGTTAGACATTTTGAGGCTAAGTTAAAACCTTTTTGTTGAACTGAATATATTGATATTAACTTGTTCCAAATTTTCTTTAGTATAAAAAAATAAAAAGGTGAATATTTATAATTTTTTTTGAAACTTTTCAATTTTTAAATCACTTTTATAATTAAATAAAAACTTTATTTATCAATTTTATTTAAAATGTAGATATTTAATTAACAATTCAAAGAATAAAATACAGCAATAATATTATCTTCTTTTTTATTTTTACTGTAGATGAGAGTTTAAATTTATTTTTTATTTTTTATTACTCAATTATTTTAAAATACACTAGGGATAACAGTTTTACTTGTAGGGGAAAATGATGGCTTTCTTAACCTTAAAAAAAGCTCCAAAAAGATCTATTGATCTTCATCTCCTTCAAACCTTCCTTGTCTATTGATTTCTCATTCTCCTTCTCTTGATCCTTACTACTATTGTCTAGGTTGATTGTTCACCAACAATTAACTCATGTAGATCTTCAACAATGCTGTATTGAAGAAAAATATTTTCCAGATCTTCAATAAAAAAACAACGTGATGAAAACGAACATTGCAAATGGGAAAGAAACTCATAAGAACACAATGAAGACTTACACTGATACTGTGAAGAAGAAGTTCAACCAATATGCATTCAAACCTGCCAATGTTATGGAGAAAATTGATCACATTTTTTTTACAATAATCTCAAATTGTTAAAGTCTCCTAAGGTTTACCCAAAAGAAGATTGTTGAACCAGTTCTTAGAATTTCTAAAACTCAAGGAATAATATATTGTTTCAGTATGAGATTCCAAGCATGTTCTGTTAGAATTCGATTTAAAGGAAGATGTTTGTAAAACATGGTCTAGGAATGTATGGATCATTGGGGAGGAATCAATGACGTTGTTAAGATGCAAACCTGATTTCAATCCAAAATACAAAAGTGCAATTACTCATGTTTAGGTAAGAATAGAGAAAATTCCTGAATATCTATACCATTGTATCATAATGACAAATATAACATCATCTATTGGGGATCCTTTAAAGTTTAAAGTCCCAGACAAGAACATATCTTATAGTAATGCATGCTATACGTGAATTCAAATGAATGTTTAAAAAATACAACATAGTATTTGGGTTGGATTTGGTGATAATCAAGGCTGTTGGTTATCTATTAGCTATAAAGATCTTTCAAAATACTGCAGCAGCTGTTTTTATCTAGGTCATAATCAAGAAATATGCAAGAAATAACCTAACAAACTTCAGCCCACAACAGATTTGTCAAGAATGGAAATTCCAAGCAAGAAAAGAAGTGATCTTCAAAACAACACAAAATCCAGAGCCACAGAAACTCATAATGACAAAGATCATCAACCAAAAGTTAAATACATAATAATTAATCCAGATCAAAGAATGCATGAGGAAATAAATAATACTAAACTTCATGAAAATCCTACAACTACAAAAAATACTGCAATAAGAAGGAATCAAGAGATAAAATAAATCTCAACTAGTAACAATTTTCATGATGCTCGATATCAAGATATAAAAACTCCTGAAGAAGAAGAAATAATTGAAGCGATAAAAACTTTAGATCAACGCTACAACCAAATCACTTTTCAAGACTATGCAAATCGTTTTTTGAGAAATGTTACTCCCAACCAGAAAAATATTGGCAGTTTACCTATTTCCCCCACTTTTAAGACCAAAGAAACTGCTATCGTATTTCATGAAGTTCATAACAAGAAACTAAAGGATGCTAGAAGAAATAAGAAACCTACCAGTTTGATCATTAAATCTTTGAGATACTCAGGGACAAACAAGCCTCATTCATCTTACTGATGATGATAAAGATGATTAGTTGGAACATCCACGACATGTACAACAATTCAAAGAGAATATCGAGTTACTTGCTATTCAAGATCCCTTAGTCAGTGTTGAGAAGCTATAAATAATTGCTACCAGGCTTGGTTTCAAGAACTATAATGCTAATAATTCAATAAAATATGGGTTTTTGGAGTGATGAGTTTACTACTCACACTCTTATTAATCATATGAAATGTTTATGGTGTGGATAATAATCGCCTGAGGGTAGGCTAGTAATTTGGTTGGTGTTTTATAGTAGCGTGTGGGTGTTATGTGTTTAGAGTAGAGAGTAGAGAGATAATTAAGCAGCCTGGTAGCAGTTAATTCTCATTTTTTACACTTAATGCAGGTGGTTGGGTATTTATACCATGATGTTTGGGCCCTTATGGGCTTTCGGGTCATGTTTAATGGACCCGGGTCATGTTCAAAGACCCATGAGCTCTAAGTAGGAGAGCAAGTAGCTTAGTCAAGAAGTGTTTAGGTTTTTTAGTACTTTTGTCATAGTTCGAACAGTCCTATGGTCAGAGTGTTCGAAGTGATCTGTCCGGTTCGTGTGATCAGTCCGGTCCGGAGGCCTTAGACCGATCTGTCCTTGTCCGGGGAGCATACAGAATTCAGACTCATCAGGAGCCCCTTTTTTAGGTGTTTGTGCAAATATTCTTGTAAAAGACCTGAAAAACAGTCCGATATCTGGGGTAGTTTTAATCCGGACAGGTCTATCAATTCGGGCTATGGGTTTATCCGGACAGATAAAGCTTCACGAATTCAAAACGGTTTTTGCCAGAGTTCGTGGGAGACGTGTCACTCTCTGATTGGTTGCTTCACCGTTTTTTCACCTTGAATTTCGAACCCACCTTCTTCAAAAAGCAACCTCTTTAACTAAAGGTGGTGACATCAGCACCGTCTTTTAATCATTGCCAAACTTTTCGAATTCTCCTAGGAATCAACTTCCTTTTTCATATTTACTATAAATACAAACTCACTTTCTACTGTTTTAACATCTCCTTCAAATTTACTCTGTAAAATCTCTCAAAGCTTTCTCTCTCTAAAACAAAAACTTTGCCTGATAGTTTATGTTTACAGCGAGGAACGCTCTTGTCAAAGGCGGGTGGCTCAACCTTTCTGAGTTGGAGAAGGCTCAAAAAGTTGAAAGAGAAAGACAGATCGCAGCAGGGTTGCCCACCTTGCCTGTTGATAGACCAATCACTTCTGCTTCTGAGTCAGATCGAGGCTCTTCCTCTTCCAAAGGCACTAAGCACACAAAACTATTTCAAACCAACCTCTCCCCCATAATCTCTGGTTCCTCAGTTCAGGAATCGGAGCCTGCTGTCGAGCCAGGAGTTACAGCCACTAGCCTAAAAAAACCATCTCCCTTTATTGCAATGGGATCAGATATGGAGCACTCTCCTGAGAAGCTGGTCGACAGGAGGAAAAACCGTCTGGTTAAAGGTCAGGGGACAAAAAACACCCCCTCAAGGTCTGGGGCAAAGGACAGCAGCACCGGATTAGAGGTGCCTATTAGAGCCCCCAAGGACAGGCTGTCCGGACCGGAGGGCTCCAATCCTAGCCTTCAACAAGAAACTTCTGTTCCAGACACTCTACCGGAGAGCAGAAATCAAAGGGGCACTGAGGCCCATCAGTCCGGAGACAAGGCTGAGTCAAGTTTGAACCCTCCCCCCACTACAGCTGCTGAAATCCCTTCAACAATCATGGAGGAAGTGATGGAGGACTCTGTTGAAAAGGCCCCATTTGAGTCTGAGCCCTCCGGTCAGACCAGTAAAGAGATAGTTGCCAAGAAGGACAAGGGCAAGGAGAGGCTGTACTTGAGGCATCCGGATCTGCCGGAGATCCTAGAAGGAAAAGTAGGGCCTTGTTTTCACAAGGTCAGCGTTAACTACCTCCTCTCCTTACAAAAAATCAACTATGCATTCATCCACACTGCTGAGCTGGACAGGATGCGAACGAAGTGGGGCATTCCAGAAAATGTAAAGATCAGGATTCCTATACACACGGAGACCCCCATGGACTGCAAGTTGAGTGAAGTGGTCATGTTCACGGAGCTGTTCAACTGGGGGCTCAGGTTCCCACTAGATCCAGAGATTGTCAGATATTTCCATCTGATCAAACTCTCTCCGAGCCAGCTGATCCCCAACGCTTGGTATACCCTTATGTCATGTATCATGGCATCAAGGCTGTCTGGGATTCCTCTGCCAATGGAGGAATTTGCTGCAGTGGCCAGCCTTTGTAGAAACCACCACATCCCCTTTTACCATTTCAATATGGGGGATGATTTCAAGGCTGTAGACGATCTGTTGGAGGCGGAGAGGAACTGGAAGACTCAGTTCCTATTTGTCAGCGGTGCCTGGGAGAACGGCAGGAAGATAAAATCCGGAGAGAACCCAAGCCTCCTCAGAAGTAGATGGAGGAGTGACCGTAAGTATCTTGCCTTTATATTTTTGTCTTTCTTCTCTTTTCTTTTTAGACTTAATTTCTACTAATTTGTCTTGCTTTTGTCTTATCAGAACTGCCCAAGGAGTTTAATGACTACTTGAAAGCCGGGCAGGCTACTTGCTCCAAGATCAACGCTTGGGCCGCTGAGAATGGGGGAACCGATTCCACGATGCTTTCACCAGTGGCAACTTGGCAAGGTCTCACCTGTGGAACACCACAGGTCGGAGAGACTTGACTTGGGAGGAGCTCACTACTCAGCCTCCTCCGGATGTTGTACTTAAGAGAACCCACGAGCTAAATGGGACACTCTTCCTGCCAGGCCGGGCCAAAGCCCCGAGCAAGATGAAAGGCAAGAAGAAGAAGGGCAAGAAGGTGGTGAGTGATGCTAACCCTGTTGATGCTGAGAAGGATGCTCCAACAGACCCAGAGGGGCCAGCCCAGAGCCAAATTGATGCTGCTCTCTTGCAAGTGGTGGAGCAAGAGACTGAAAGGCAGGAAGCAAATCTCCCGAAACCTCCAAAGGCTTCCAAGAGAAATCGCAAACAGGGGAGCGAAGGCGCAGACCGGGAGGCCAAAGGGAGACGAGCTTTCTCTCCGGGCTTTGGAGCCTTCTTTCCAAGCTGATCCTTCTGACCCAACGCAAGCCGAAGAGATTCCGAGGGACTTTCACACCGATGAGGTTGAGGGGGGAGATATTAACATTGATGGAGTAGACATCACCGGCCTTGGTGAGCTTGGTGAATACTTCCTCAATCTCCCCAGAGATGACTTTGCAGGGCCTTACCTTCCTCCGAGCAGCTCCAACACAATCAATTTTAATGGTAAGACTTTTATTGTCTCTAGTGAAAGGGATGCTATAGCCCACTCCTTGTTAAGCAACGTACAGCCTGTACTTATGTTGGATAGACAAGTTTGGAGTCAGGCAGACATCATTAAAGACCTTAAGTCTGACAAGGAGAAGCTGTCCGAAGACCTTCGCACTGCCACCTCCAATACTGCCATGTTAAAAGAAGAAACCGAGGAGTTGAAGAGAAGCCAAAAGACAAGCTCCACAAAAGTCGCCACTTTAGAGGAAACCATTAAAGGCCTTCGGGAGACACTGTCCGGTCTGGAGAAAGACCTTGCTACCTCAAAGGAAGAAACCAATGCAAATGATAAAATCATCACCAACTTAACCACTGACAAGATTGCTCTTGAGAATGCAATGTCCAAGGCTGCCGAGGAGAAAACCACTTTGTTAAGGGAGCAAAAGGCTAAGATCCAAACCAAAATTGATGCTTATGCCAACCAGATGATCAAAAGCGAAGAGCAACTGCTTGCCAAGGTGAGGTCTGACATGGTTCTACTCTTCCATGAAAAGTTTCCGAAGAGGAACCTAGGGGACTTATGGCTTCATGTTGAGTCTGATGACCTCCCGTATCATACAATGGCTGATGGAGACTTGAAAGGTTACTCTAGTGCTTCCTCATCCGATGATGAAGAACATACCGGGGAGAGCCCAAATGAAGAGAAAAATGATCCTAAGGGAAATAAGGTGGATGAAGGTGAGCCATCTTCAAAGGCTCAACCTTAACTTATGATTTACTTTGTTTATTTTCTATCCAGACTAAAGTCCTTGGAAGGCCAAGGCATTCTTTTTTGTAATTGTGTCCGGTATCTGACAGGATAGGTTTTTTGTCCTACTCTGACCACTCAAAATTCCTTGGAAGGCCAAGGCACTTTAAGTTATTTCAATGAATGTTTCTGTTCTGTACAACTATCATCTTCTTTCATTGTTTGTTCTAATTTTGATAGCTAGAGTTTAAGTAGCCTTTAGTTGTTTCATAGTGAGAGTGTTTAAGTTCTCCGGCTAGATTTTAAATAGCCCTTAGTTATTTTAATCCGGATAGTATGACAAGGGACAAAACTTTAAAACACTTAGAATTTTTTTAAGAAGGCATCAAATTTTATTCGAAAGCCCGGACACCTCATTAAAACCTCCCCGTGCCACCAGGGAGGAAAGAGTATGCCCACAAATATTTGCATGGATGTTTAAACAAGTAAATATTTACACAAATGCTACTCCAAGTACATTCGGAGATGCTCAATATTCCAAGGATGAGTCAAAACTCTTCCATCTTTGTCTTCCAACCAATATGTTCCAGGTTTAATTCTTTCAACAACCATATACGGACCCTCCCAAGTCGGGGCCAACTTTCCGAACAGCTTTTCTTTAGTGTGTAAGAAGACTTTCCTCAATACTTTGTCCCCTGGTTGGAAATCTCTTCTTTTAACTTTGGAAGCAAACCTGCTTCTCATCAAGCCGTGATAGTGTGCAAATCTAAGGTGAGCTTTAACTCTTCTTTCTTCTATCAAATCAAGTTGACCTCTGATTGCCACCTCGTTAGCATGTTCGGAGAAGTTGTGAACACGAAAGGAGGGGAGAGTTGCTTCTATGGGAGCTACTGCATCCATCCCATAGACCAAGGCAAAGGGTGACTCTTGTGTTGCAGCCCCAGGTGTTTTCCGGTAGGCCCACAAGACCTCTTGTAGATAACTAGGCCACTTCCCAGCAGCCCCTTCCAAATTATTTTTTAAACCGGACAGTATAGTTCTATTAGCCACTTCAACTTGCCCATTTGCTTGTGGGTGGAAAGGTGAAGAGAAACAATGTTGTATACCCCTTGAGGCACAGAAGCTCTCCATTTCTCTATTGTCGAACTATGGCCCATTGTCTGTTGTTATCTTTTGTGGGACACCAAATCTGCAACAGATGCTGGATAAAATGAATTTTATAACAGCTTTTGATGTTGTCCCTGCTAGAAGGGCTGCTTCTATCCATTTCGAGAAGTAGTCTATGGCCACAATTATATTTTTTCGTCCTCCGGACGCCACAGGAAGAGGTCCTACTAAATCCAATCCCCATCGTGCAAAAGGAATAGACTCAGAAATTGACTCTAAAGGAATGGCTGGTACATGAATTTCATTGCTTTACCTCTGGCATGGGTCACACCTTCTTACCAATTCCTTAGCATCTTTCATGATTGATGGCCAATAGTAACCGGAGAGTAAAACTCTTCTTGTTAAAGCTCTAAACTCACAATGGGCTGATCCCTCACCATCATGCAATTCGGAGAGGACCACTTGCGACTCTTCATCCCCCAAACAGCGCAGGAGAGGTTTACTATAGGACTTTTTGTACAACACTTCTCTCAATATGATGAAACCACGAGCCTTGTGTTTCAATGTTCTGGCTAGTGACTTATCCGGAGGCACGACACCATCAGAGAGATATTGCAGGAGAGGAAACCTCTAGTCTTGAGGTTGTTTCACTTGTACTTCAAAAATTTCCTCTTCTTTACCCTTACTAAGTTGAATGAAGGGGATTTTGAGCACATGGATCCATGGATATGACTCCGTATATGCTATGGTTGCCAATGAGTCTGCTAGTTCATTTTCTGTCCGGGGAATGTACTCATAGACAATACCCTTAAACTTAAGTGCTTCATTTTTGAGGAGGAGTAAATACTTTACAAGTTGCTCCTTCTTAGCCTCAGATTGGCCTTGGGCATGGTGGATAAATAGTTGGGAGTCACTTAGCAGCTTGACCCTCTTAGCCCCACACATGTAGGCTAACTTTAACCCAGCTATAGCTGCCTCGTATTCGGACTCATTATTAGATGCCCTGAAAGCAAAACAAATAGCCTGGTACATTTTGTCTCCATATGAGGAAGTTAAACATACTCCTGCACCACATCCCATAGTGCTAGATCCACCATCTGTTCGGACGACCCATACCTTTTTATCTTTTATGTCAGTAGTTTGCTCTGAATCCCTGTCGGAGTGAAATTCAACCAGAAAATCAGCCACAGCTTGGGCCTTGACTGCTGTTCGGGGAGCAAAGTCTATGTCGAAGTCCCCTAACTCTACTGACCACTTAGTCATCCTGCTCGAAATGTATGCTTTTTGGAGGACATTCTTCAGGGAAAAAGAGGTCCGGACGATGATAGGATGAGCCTGGAAATAAGGCCTCATCTTCCTGGCCGCTATCACCAGGGCTAATGCCAATTTTTCAAGTTTTAAGTAACGCCTTTATGCATCTATCAAGCTTTTGCTGACGTAGTACACTGGATGGGGATGACCATCGATCTCTCTTACCAACACAGCACTGATGGCATAACTTGAAACTGCCAAATATACGAAGAGTGTCTCCCCATCAACTGGTTTAAACAAAGTTTTGGGGGAGGACATGTGCTTCTTGATCTCATTGAAAGCCTCATCACATTGTGGGGTCCAATCGAATCCCCTTGCATCCTTCAAGGTTTGAAAGAAAGGAGCACACCCGTCCGAAGACCTTGAGATAAATCTGTTTAAGGCAACTAATCTCCCCGTTAACCGCTGTACTTCTTTAATGTTTCGAGGAGGCTGCATTTGGAAAAGAGCATTGAGATGGTCCGGGTCGGGTTGTATTCCATGCTCACTTATAATATAGCCTAGAAACTTCCCGGACTGCACTCCAAACACACACTTCTCTGGATTTAATTTCAAATTTACTTTTACCAAGTTGGCAAAAGTTTCCTGGAGATCGGACAAGTGTAATTGCTCATCCATAATCTTCACCATCATATCATCAATGTACACTTCCATATTTCTTCCAATCTGATCAGCAAATGCCTTGTTTACTAATCTCTGATAAGTAGCCCTAGCATTTTTCAAACCAAATGGCATTACCTTATAGCAATGAAGACCTCTGTCAGTGACAGACATGGTATGCTCTTGATCCTTTGGATCTACTTGAATTTGATTGTATCTGGAGAAAGCATCCATAAAGGAAAGTAGCTTGTTCCCAGAGGTGGAGTCTACCAACTGGTCAATCCGGGGGACTGGATACAAATCTTTTGGGCAAGCTCTATTGAGATCTGTGAAGTCAATGCACATGCGCCACTTGCCATTCTTCTTTTTCACCAAGACCGGATTGGCAGTCCACAAAGGGTATTGAGACTCCTTGATGTGCCCCATCTTTGTGAGCCTGTCAACCTCTTGCACAATGACATCAGCCTTCTCTTTGGAAAAAGCTCTTCTTTTTTGAACCACTGGTGCTACGTCTCTTCGGACAGATAGGTGATATGGTATCACTTCTGATAGAACCCCAGTAACATCAGTATTGCACCAAGCAAAAATGTGCTGATGGTTCTTCAAAAACTTTAACATTTCATCTTTCAAAACAGGTGGCATCTTAGACCATATCTTGACACTTTTCCCATCTTCCAAACAATGCGTTTCTACCTTTTCAACCGGTATCAATACTCCAGGGGTCTCTCTGGGGTTATCAACCTCACCCTCACCCCAGAAAGGCCCTCAAACTGCTATTGTTCATTAATACGGACTGCCCCCAGTGTTCGAGGAGCCAAGGCAGTGGCATAACATTCTCTTGCAATCTTTTGACTGCTCCGGACGACTCCAACCTGTCCCTGAATAGCATATTTCAAGCATTGGTGGAATGTTGAAGCCACTACATGCATCCTAGAGAGCCAAGACCTCCCTAGAATAGCATTATAGCAAGTGGGACAATCCACCACAATAAAGAGTATTCTGACCATTTTCTTGAAAGGGCCCTAGCCCAATAAAACTTCTTCTTCGAACTCTCCGATCACATCTGCTGAGCTGCATGTAAAGCCCACGATTGATCTGTCCGAACTCTGAATTACAGCTGGATTTTTCATTCTCTTGTATGTGGTTAAGAAAAGGATATTGGCTAAGCTTCCAGTATCCACCAGGATTCGTCTTATAGGAAGTCATGCCTCCTTCTAGCTGGGAGGCTAAAGTATGAACATGCCTCTTCCTCGAAGAAGCAGTAGGAGCTGTCATAGTGTCCCCTCCGAAAATTGTAAGTGACTCGAAAAACTTAATGACCCCGGAGACCGACCTAGAACATTCCTCAATTGCACCCACTCTGTTTTGAGTTGGATCAGGATCCAAGTACTCAGATTCCACGTCAAACCTTTCAATTATAATCATGGCTCCCTCCGGAGCAGCATTACTTGGACCAACCCGATGAGTGTTGTCAGGCTTGTTTCCTCCTCTTCTTTTTGACGTAAGCCCCCAGCTTTCCCCTCTCAATCAAGTTTTGAACTTCTTGTTTCAATGCTATGCAGTCATCAGTGGTATGACCAATATCATTGTGATATTGGCAAAAAGAGTTATTGCGATGCTCTCTGGGAGACTGCAGTGTTGCCGGTCTCCGGTAATGCACCTCTTCCTTTGTTTTGTCAAAAATAGTGGCCACACTTTCTTTTAATTCTGCGAACCACTCCGGTTGGAACCATGGCCCTCTTTTATTTCTGGATTGCTGACTTTGAGCAGGAGCAGCTGGCTGAGACTGAGCTTTTGCCCTACCATGCCCCTGTCCGGTTTCTCTTGCTTTGTTCCCGGACTGATTCTGATTGGGATTTGGTGCCACTGGGGTAGACCTCACCTGCCTATGCACCCTGGTTTTCTTCGTTTCATCAACATTTATTTGTTTGCCAACCTGATTCAGCAACCCTCCCCATGTCATGGCCTTCTTTCTGGTCACTGAATCAGCTAGATTGCCTGGGTTCAAACCCTGTCTCAGGGATACTATTGCTACCTGTTCGAAGCAATCAGCCAACCCATTATTGGTGTTCACAAAACGACTTATATATTCTTTCAAGGACTCATTTGGTTCCTGGGCACAATGGATTATTGTGTCTCCATTTACCTTTAGCTCTTTACTCCCTACAAATTGCCTTCGAAAGGCTACCCAAAAAGTATCGAAATCTTTAATACAACCCTAAGGCAGGCTGTTGTACCATTTTAGAGCACTCCCCGTGAATGATTGAGAGAATTACCTACAGAGTAGTTTATCGTCGTCGTCAAAGTTCATCATGAAGTTCTTAAATTGCTCCAGATGGTTGTCCGGATCAGTACTGCCATCGTACTTCTCTATTTTGGTGCTATCAAACCTCTTGGGGAGGTTTCCGGACAGAATTTTAGAAGACAACGAAGATTGCCTCCAATTCCTTCCACGACTGAACACAGTATCCTCATTGGGAGTTGCAAAGATACCTGGTTCATCGTGGAAAGCGAAGGGATCCATCAGCATCCGGTCCACATGCCTCCGGCTGTGTGATGACCCTTTACCAATATTCTTCTTCATCCTTCCATGTCTATCCCTTTTTCTTGAATACTTTTTGATCTGCTTTTGTTTCTTTCTAGTTCGACCCTCATTGCTGCTTGAGGATAAAGATTTTTCAACTCCTTCATCGTCCGAAGAGCTATCAGAAGATTCTGAGCTTGAGTCAGAACTCTCCACTGGCTTGGACCGATGAGACTTTTTAGAACTGGCATGAGTCTTTTTGGTGCTCACATGAGTCTTTGAAGACTCATGCTCTCTGGGGTTATCGGTGTGATGAGCAACTGATGCTTTGGACTTTTCTTTCACGCCCATCTTAGCCTTTTCTGCCCTCAGAGCTTCTATTTCACCCTTTAGCCTATCACGCTCTTCGACAGTGTACTCATCGTTCTCTCCCACCACTTCAAGCAGAGCTGGTGGTACTTCTGGATTGTCCGGATTCATTCGGACAGACTTTCTTTGCTGGTTTTGAATGCTTGATTCAGGCTCCTTCTCCTCCCACTGTGGTCGCCAATTTGGTGTGGATAATAATCGCCTGAGGGTAGGCTAGTAATTTGGTTTTTTTATAGTAGTGTGTGGGTGTTATGTGTTTAGAGTAGAGAGTAGAGAGATAATTAAGCAGCCTGGTAGTAGTTAATTCTCATTTTTTACACTTAATGCAGGTGGTTGGGTATTTATACCCCGATGTTTGGGCCCTTATGGGCTTTCGGGTCATGTTTAATGGACCTGGGTCATGTTTAAAGACCCATGAGCTCTAAGTAGGAGAGCAAGTAGCTTAGTCAAGAAGTTTTTAGGTTTTTTAGTACTTTTGTCATAGTTCGAATAGTCATATGGTCAAAGTGTTCGAAGTGATCTGTCCGGTCCGGAGGCCTTGGACCGATCTGTCCTTGTCCGGGGAGCATGCAGAATTCGGACTCATCAGTTTACATATAAAATTCTCATATTATGGTCTAGATAAAATCTTTTTGTTGACTATTGTGTATGCTAAATGCC
Organism: Limnanthes douglasii subsp. nivea; assembly: GCA_036936605.1. Taxonomy (NCBI): domain Eukaryota; kingdom Viridiplantae; phylum Streptophyta; class Magnoliopsida; order Brassicales; family Limnanthaceae; genus Limnanthes; species Limnanthes douglasii. The sequence continues at coordinate 154,688,299 of JAUPFV010000001.1, forward strand.
AGAGACATAACAAGAGAGAGCCGTGAAATCAACTCAAGAACATAACTACTACTTCTAAATAACGGCTTATCATAGGAGATTTCAATGTCATTACCACATCTGAGGAACAATTATGATGTTCAACTTACTGTGACAACATCATTGATGAATTCAATGAGGTTATAAGAGACTGTTGTTTAGAGGATGCATGCTTTGCAAATCTAATTTTACTTGAACCAATAACTTAAAGTGGAATAGGTTAGACAAAGCCCTCTATAACTCTGTTTGGTCTAGCTTCTTCAATGACACGCAAGTTTTTCACATGGCCAGAACTTGCTCTGACCATGCTCATCTCTGTGTTACCATATATACTAACAACTTAAACAATAAAAAAGATTTAAGTTTTTAAAAATATGGACTCTATATGAAAATTTTCCTACATTTATGGAGAATAATTGGAATAAAAATTGATGGTTATCTTTACATCATCTAGCACAAGCTAAGAAGACTTAAAGAGGGTCAAAAGGATTAGAATAAAAATTACTTTGGTAATGTCTTTCATAAGGTGCAAGTAACTGAGGAAGAAGTAAAAAAATTGGAGATGAAGCTTACCATGACTAACAATGCTGATACTAAGGCTGAATTAGCTAAACCTAATGGTATTTTTCTTCAAGATTTAAGAATGGATGAAATATTTTGACAACAAAAATGCTAATCTAACTGGCTCAGAGATGAAGATATAAATACAAAAGCATATCATACCTATGTGTCCAAAAAAGGAAGGAAGAATACAATTAAAATTATTAAAGATGGAGAGAACTGGTTACGGGACTCAAAAGATATTGGGAATTCTACTGAAACATACTTTAGAAACATCCTAACTAATCAGCCTTACATCAGCACTTTAGATGAAGCTAACAAAATGCAAGATAATATATTTAACAACATACATAATCTGATAACAAATAAAGATAATGCCTTGCCGCTGTTGCCTCCTTCTAAAAACGAAGGTTTTGAAATCATCAACAACATGAATTACTCGAGTGCAACATGAGTTGATGAATTCGATAACTGTTTCTTCAAAATATGTTGAAAAATAATAAAAAAGGATTTTTGTCAAGCCATGTCTTCTTATTTGCTTGGTTATAATATTCCTAAATGAATTATAGCTAGAGGTTTTTGCCTAATTCCTAAGTCTATGAATCCTACTAGTTGGAAGAAATTTAGACTGATTAGCGTGTGCACTTTTCTAAAAAGAGTTATATCGAAAATTATCAACAATACTCTCTAATATTCTGCCTAAAATTATTTCCAATGCTCAAGGAGGTTACGTTAAATATAAATCTATCCATGAAAATATTATAATAGCTAAGGAATTGGTCTATGATCTTAATAGGAATCCTAAATATGGTAACATTATGATTCAATTAGATATGTCTAAGGCATTTGACAAAATATCTCATTCTTTTATTGCTAAAGTCCTGTTATCTTTTCGATTTTCTAAAGATTTTGTCAACCTCATTGGCAAGCTTATTAGATTTGTTAATATTTCTATGTTGATTAATTGGAATGCCATTGACTACTTCAATACCAAGAGAGGTCTGAGATATGGAGACCCCCTGTCTCCAAGCATTTTCATCATTGGAGAAGAAATGATAATCAGGGGATTATATAGTTTATTCAACTCTAACAACTCTATGCAATTTGCTTCTTGGACTGCTTTCCTTATCATTTTCTTAGCATTCGCTGATGATATTCTCATATTTACTAACAGTCTTCAATATAATATTTATAATTTAAGATTTTTTTTGCAAAAATATTAGGATATTTTAGGTCAATCCATTATCAAAGACAAGACCAAAATTATTGTGTCTAACAGATTTCATCAAAGTATACTTTTTACTCTTGTCGACCAAACTGGTTTCACTACTAATCATCTACGAACTGACTACATATGTATCACTTTAAACAGCAACAATAAGACTAGAAACTACAAATTAATCTTAGACAAAATTACCAACAAGATTCAAGACTGGGAAAACAAACATCTTTCCTACGGGGGCAAGCTTATACTCATTACATATATTCTGATAAGTATCCCTCTTTATTGGATGAAAAGTTTCTATAACCTAACAGAATTATTAATAGACTTGAGAAGAATTTTAACAAATTTCTTTGTGGGTCCACTACTATTGATCACAACATTCACTGGTCTAAGTGGTCTTCTTTGTGTAGGCCTTTTGCTGTAGGTGGTCTGAACATGAGAAAATAATCTGATATTCATAACATTTTCTCTCATAAGCTTTAGTTTACTTCCAGAGAAAACAAAAGTTACTGGGCTAAGATCATGCATAACATCTACAACAAGAATTCTCATCCTCTTAAAGCTTACTATAACAACATTTGTTCTTTAACATTGAAAAGATTAGCAAGTATCGAAGATAATGTTGAGCCAAATATAAGATGATTGATGGGTAAGGGAGAGGTATTTTGTAGCTCTATAATTGCCATGCCCATTCTCCATTAATTATACTTAATGACAAAGAAGACAACAACCGGTATCAAACAACAAAAGTCAATACTTTTTGGTAGAACAATTGTGGGACATAAACATATTAAAATGCTTTCTATCCTTAAATAACATTAATTTTATCAAGAACACAAGCATCAACAACAACAACAAAGATGATATTATGATATGGAAGATCTCTTCAGACCACAAGTTCAACATCAAAGAGATCTGGAACAACATTAGGCATCATCACAATCAGTCAAGATTGTCCAACAAAATGTGGAACGCTATAACCCCCACAAAGTGTCCTTTTATCTTAAAGGAAAACCATGAACAACTACATACATATAGACTCCATTTCGGAAATTTAATCTCTTCATCTATGATCATCAATCATATTTTCAGAGACCAAAATAAAGCAGTCAATTGGCTTGCCAAATGAACTCTGAAATGTGAGATGAAATTAGAATTTATCCATCTTCAGACTCCTAATCAGCTGAATGCCATTGCTCTATTGGAAAGCCTTAGGTTGCGCTATATAAATAGCAATACCAATTAATATTGTTATGTATCCTTGTTTATTACTAAAAAATGTTATGGTAGAATTTTCTAGTTAACAGGAGCTTCTCTTAACTAGCAGTTTCAGTTTGCAAATATTATTTTTAGAAGTTGTAAGGTATTGGAACTTTACCTGAGATATTCTTCCCGAAGCGTTGCTTTGTTCTTTCTAGAGATTGGAGATGCTCCTCCACTCAATTAGAATGTTGTTGTCACTCATTTGTAGGTCAAATGAAAGTCTTTTTATCAAACAATTTCTGTGCTTGTTTTAATGTTTGAGTTTTCAAAAAAGTTACAGAAATTAAAACTAGTTGGTCACTGAAATAATCTTTTAAGATCGCTGAGTTCATCCTTCGTCTTTTCCTTCAAAGCTTAGATGTTAGAAGAATGAGATTGAATTTTAATTCTGAATTAAATTTTCCACCAAAATTTATAAAGACCGAATAGTTAGAAGTTGGAAGGAAAGGATTTCTCTTTAATTCTGCAATTTTTCATTTCAATAGCGCTTTATTTTGACGCTGTTTATTTAACAAAGATCGCATTCCTTTTACATTTCACTAATGAAGCAATCCTTAAATTTTTTTCTTCTAAATACGGTGAATACTAATAGATATACATGTTTCCGTCGAATCATATAAACAAAATTTAATTCGACAAATAGTCAGTGAAAGATGGACAGAAAATGGAATTTAAAGTTGTGGTCTTTATAATTACTTCAATACGAATGGAGGAAGGTGATGTGATCAATTTTCAGATCAATACTTGTTTTTCTCAATTTTAGTATTTAGATTTATTATTTTTATTTAAATAATTATTATCAAATGTATAAATGTTAAATATAAGAAACAAAACAAAACAAAACAAACTGCACTCTCCGGGAAATGGCTTCTTGCCTTCTTATCTCAGAGCATTGAAGATTGATTGATCTAACACAATTTGTGAATATCAACTCCCTCTAGTGGTCACTATGGAGGAAGGTAAAACTCATTCACTTCTATTTTTTTTTTCAACTTTCTTCTTCAAGCTATATTACAAAATTTTATGCAAGTTCACTACTTCTGGTTTCATAAACGAAAGACCGAACTCTAAAGATAAACCAAAGAACCCCATGTTCATCATCAACGATGAAGATTTCTTTGATTTACCTAACATTAGAAAATAGAGAAGTAAGAAAAACAACGTTTTAAGTTCTAGCAAAGACAAAATCTCTAACCTTGGATCCAACCCAACATTTGAATACTCATCGAGACCAAAAGTAGAGTTAGAGAGTAAAAAACAATCTTAAAAAACATAATTCGATACTCTAACCTATGCAGACATTACAATGTGGAAAACCAAAAAAATTCTAAAATACAACATAAAATGGATCATGGTGCCATCAAGTTTACAGCCAAAGACAAAAAAATTGCTAAACACGCATTAATAGAAAAATCTCCATTGGAAACCCGATTAGACCATTATCAACAATTTTTTGGATGAATTTAGATTCTTGGTAGAATACAATATAGGACCATGGGACTCAAGACACGTATTTCTTGAATTTGAACTTCAAAAGGATTTGTGTAAGATTTGGCACATAAATGTTTAATTCATTGGACAAAAAACCACGAGGCTATTAAAATGCCTACTTTGTTTTAAACATAACAGGGAATTCCCTATAACACCTGCCTGGATTACTGTACCAAACCTCCCAGAATACATGTTACAAAGAAATTGGCAAGCCTCTTTTTTGTCTAGGTACCAGCAAGAATATGGGCAATTCAAATGTTGTAAGGTCCGGCTAGAACTAGACGTCTCTAATGTCGTTATCCATAAGTTTTGGATAGGTTTTGACTAGAATTATGAGTTCTGGCATGATATTTTATATGGAGCAATGGTTGACTATTGTTATGAATGTCTACATTTAGGATATAACCAACCAACATGCAAGAAACATATAACTTACCAAGATGGAGATAACAATAAGATCATCAAATCCCATCCTAGCCAAACTACCAACTCAACCACTCACAATGAATCTTGGACTCCAAAAATTAAATCTATTATCACAAAGGGAAATAATACTGAAAAGCTATTAGTTAATCAGAATGTCCTAAAACATAATTTAAATAAGCTTGGTAATGTAGTAGAGTTTAAGGAGAAATCTATCCTTGTCCATTCTATTAATATCATGGGAGACAATATACTAAGATACTGTAATCATAAAAGTACCCGATAATGAGAGACAATAGATTAGTGATTCTGAAATAATTGAAGCTCTTCAAACAATCAAAATAGGCAACATGTTTACTACAAATAAGAATTCTGACTCCTTAGATTTAGAAATTGAATCTCCTACTTTAAAAACCACTGCTAGTCTCCTAAATTCTCATGATCCCAGCAAAATTGAAGTTAGTAAAGATTTTAAGAAAGTAAGCCTACCTATGTTCATACTAAATGACCATAAGCATTTTAAAGTGGAATATTAGGGATTGGAGATTAAGGAAACTTTGATAGGCTTTTAAAATTATCAAAACAGAAGAGAAAAGCCAATTTATATAGCATTACAAGAGATAATGATACAAAAGGAAAATCTTAGCATAAAGATTATTTTCTTTGTAGGATGTATTACGAAAGACTTCAGGGTAACAAAAGCTTTGGACGAATTCGCAACTGGAAAAAACAAAGATTTTTGCATAAGGATAGAAAAGTTTAAGTTATAAAATAAGAAAGTAATAAATAAATCTCCAGAAATGGAAAGATTTCATACCTGTTCTACACAAATTCTTCTGCAAAACCATGGGAAGAACTAAATCAATTAAGAGACAAAGATAACGGCCCTCTTAAACCATGGAGCCATCAATTGTAATTGTCTTAGCTAATCGAGGTGCCAGAGCCATGTCATGCTGATAGTCCAATATTGATAAGCAAGCTATTCCTTCAACATTTGTATTTAGTGCCTGATAATAACGATTCTAGCTTCAAGGAAAGACAAACCTTCTCTTTGATACCATTTAAACGGTTAAACACGATAGCACAATGCCCACCGACATTGCAAAAAGTATGACCAACAACATAGACGCCAAGTCCACTAATAACGCTCAATTTAAGTAGGGCAGAAAAAGCACCATCAGCTGGAATCTTGAGAGCTTTGACATTTTTGAAACTTATATTCCTAATGCGTTAAGCATCAACAGATAATACAGAGTAGGTAACAAGACTGAGAACGGAACAAAAATGAAATCTTCCAAGCTTAAACAAAGAGCTTAACTAGCTCATTCTAATTACAATAACATCGAATTGACTGATATGAAACCAAAAATGCTAAGAAAGCACTGGGGTAGTCAAAGCACGATTCGATACACAAAAATGTTATAGCCTAATTGGAATCCAAGAAAATTACACAAAATAACAAATCCAATGACCTTAAAAAAACAATTGAGTAGTTAAGACGGTAGAAGAATACCTTACATCTTTTGAATTCTCAGAAAGCTGATCTAGAATGAGGGAAGGTTGAGGATTTAAAGTTTAAATAACTCTTGCGCGACCGCAAGGGCTCATAGGGTTTCAGTCAAAGAAAGAAAGAGAAATTGCGTGACATGTGTTAGGAAAATATTTCGAATTTTCTATAAGAAAATTTTATTTTAATATAATTTACAGTTTTTTATATAGAAAAAATGCAAGTCTCTTGTAAACTAGTTTGGGGGCATTGAACAGTAAATCGTCCCTCGACTATTGCGTTTGGTGGCAGATAGTCCCTTGATTTTCAAATGTCCGTTGACAGTCCCTGGACTATCACGTTTGGATAAAGTTAGTCCACCAGATCCTCTGATCCATGAGAGGCTGCCACCTGTCACCATAGTCCCCAGATTTTTGTATCACCACTAGTCCCTTGAGTTTAGGTCAAGCCCAAAATGTAGAATATTACGAATAACTAAACTCAAGGGACTAGCGGTGATATAAAAAATTGGGGACTATGGTGGCACGTGGCAGCCTCTCATGGATCAGAGGATCTGGTGGACTAACTTTATCCAAACGCGATAGTCCAGGGACTGTCAACGGACATTTGAAAGTCAAGGGACTATCTGTCACCAAACGCGATAGTCGAGGGACGATGTACTGTTAAAGTCCTAGTTTGGGGTAAGAAAAGAGTTGGAAAAATACAAATTTTTCCTGCAATTAGGCGAAAGGAAAAAATAAAATAAAACTAAAACACTACAAATAACAAACTATGTCTACGTTCGCTGCACATCGATTTTATTACAAAAAGACTGAGTGATTCTATTTTTTTATACACGAACAAAAAACCTAGCTCTTGGTTTTATAGACTTTAACACAAAGAAGAAGAAATTATTACAGTCCTTAATGGGTAATCCATGACTAAATAAATTACTTCATTGTCTTTTCAAATTTAAAATTTCTCCACCTATATTTAATGAGTATAATAATCTCTCACTTGAAGATGAGTATGGCTATATATACCCAAATGTGGTTTAAGTATACCAAAAAAACACCGTTGACTTTTGTTTGATTTTTTTAGGACGAAAAAATCCTTGAACTTTTATTTAATATCCAAATTGCCACTAAGTAAAAAAAACACTAAATATATCCTAGATATACCCAATTCACAAAACAATCTATTTGGCTATGTATACCCAAAAAAACACAACTCTCTACTAGATCAAACCTCATATTACTACAATTTTGTGAAGTTCTTCAAATTGTTCTTGAACATTCAAAGTTGACTCAAGAACATTCAAACTTTTTTCAATTTTTTTTTTAAATTCTTCTAATAAAAACACAAAATCAAACATGAATCGACCGAAATTTAAATAAAAACTTGTTTTTTTGGAAGTTTTTTTTTTAAAAAGGACGTACCATAGGTACAGAGGGGCGTACCGGCTGGTGCAGGGGTATCGTACCCTTTGGTACGCTACGCTTGTACCGGCTGGTACAGACTCCCTGTACCAGCCGGTACGCCCCCTGTACCTATGGTGCGTTCAACTTTCGGTGTCGGTCAATTTCCGGTCAAATTTCGGCTAAAAAATGGCCTCCAAACACCCTAAAATTATGATTTTTTTACCTAATTCAACCACAACCCTAATTTTGATACTAATACTAAGTTTGCATATTTTAGTTCACAGGATTTTAGAGAGAAGTTGGAGGTTTTAGAGAGAAGTTAGAGATTGTAAGAGAAAAAATGAGGTGGATGAAAGTTAGTAAAAAAAAATCTTATATACCCATAAAAGGGTATTTTTGTCAAAATTTGGGTAAACTTATACCACCTTTGGGTAAACTCAAAATTGGGTATACTTAAACCATATTTGAGTATATATAGCTTGACCCCTTGAAGATTGGTTTCAACCTATCTTCGCACCTGGATCTATGCTTTATGGTCTTTTAACTCTTGCATACAGCTCCAAGTTTTTTAAGGCTAATGTCTTTGTCAACACTCACCTGGATTCCTGCTTCATTGGATCTTTTCCAGTATTAGCACCCCATCTTCCAATAAATATATGATGAAACGATAATAAAGACTTATGTGCTTGGTTCTCAAATAAAATATTGAATTCTTCGCCAACTAAATTGCACTCTGGCTATCACTATGCATAACGTTCTTCTTCTATTTGAATCCCAACTCGGTTAACAAACCTTAAAGCCATATCATCTCTTTACTGTATTTGGTCAATGCTACATACTCAGCCTTTGTAGTGGATATAGTGACAATTTTCTTATAACTTTGACATCCAGCTAACAACTGTAGTTCCAACAGTAAATATATAACCAATGGTGCTTCTCCGATGATCAATTTCACCTCCAAAATTTGCATCTACATAGTCTTGTACCTTTAACTCACCCTTACCAAAGTACAAACACTTTCCAGTGATGCCTCGTAGGTACCTCAAAATCCACTTTACAACTTCCCAATAAATTTTCCTTGGGTTTGATATAAACCTACTCACCCTCCCACTACATGACTAATGTGTGGTCTCGTACAGACCTATGCATACATCAAACTCGCAATAGCTGAGGCGTATAAAATTTTAGCCATGAAGTCTTTCTCTTCTGTTGTCGAAGGGATTTGATCCTTGGATAAACAAAAGTGACTTGGAATGGTGTATTAACTGGCTTGGCATCACCCATAATGAATCTTTGAAAAATACGATTGATGTACTCTGACTGAGATAACTGCGAAACCTTTCTAATCTTATCTCGTGTGAACCATTCTTTTCCCGAAACAAGTCATTCATGTTAAATTCTTTTGGAATTTTTTGCTTTAATCTTCCAATATCATCTATATATGAACCTACTACTAACATATCATCAACATAAAGTAGCAAAATGATATAACTGGACTTACATCTTTTGAAATAACAACAGTTATCAACATTACACTTCTGGAAACTCTCTTTGTGTGCAAAACCATCAAGTTTCTTATACCAGTGTATTGGGGCTTGTTTTAGACCATACAAACTTTTATTGAGTCTGCATACCATATATTTCCCTTATTTTAAGAAACCTTCCGGTTGATACATGTATATCTCTTCATCCAAGTCCTCGTGAAGAAAGGCAATCTTCACATCTAACTATTCAAGATAAAAGTCTTTTCTGGCAAAATACTTAACACTGGTTTAAAAGTATTGATCTTCACAACTGGAGCAAAACTGGCGGTGTAATCAATTCCTTCTTCTCATTAGAATCCTTTAAAACTAGTTGGGCCTTGTATCTCTTAAATCAGTTATGCTCATCTTTTAACCGGTACACCCACTTGTTATGAAACACCTTCTTATCTATGGGTAACTCAGCTAGTTCCTATACCTCATTTGGGATTAAAGAGTCCATCTCATTTTTCATGGCAAGCTCCCACTTGCTAGTATCACTAGTTTGAAAATATGTATCATAGCATTCAGGCTCCCCTACATCGGTTAACAATAGATAGTTCAAGTATCTCATGCTGTACACATAGTATCGGGAAGATCTTCTCTAAATGGGAACTGCCTCAGTCGGCTATAGGGTGTCAGATTGATGCCGATCGGTCTGTCCAATAGACTCATCCCAAACATAATAACCAAACTAATTTTCGCCATAGCCCATCATGAAACATTTCTTCGATTTAGGATCAAGCTTGTTCATGCCTTGATCACTTATATGAACATATATCATACAATAAAAAACTCTTAGATGTGATAATGTTATCTTCTTACCACTCCATACCTCGTTAAGTATTTTATGCTTTAAGGGAATCAATGGGCCTCAATTAACCAGATAAGCCTATGTGTTGACTGTTTCTGCCTAGAACTGCTTCAGTAGACCTAACTGTATACGAATGATTCTAGCTCAATCTGTCAATGTTCTTTTCATACGTTCGGCAATACCATTGTGTTGAGGTGTACTCAGAATGGTTCTCTCCATCTTGATCTCGTGCTCGTAGCAAAACTTATTAAATCTGGTTTTGCTCGTATTCACCACCATTATCGGTTCCGAGCTTTTTAATCTTCAGACCTATCCTATTCTCAGCCATAGATTTCCATCTCCTAAAAACATCAAACACTTCAGATTTACACTTTAGAAAATAAACTAATACCTTTTGAGAATGATCATCGATAAAAGTCACGAAGTATTGTTTCCCCTCCTATAGATAGAACAGTTGTTGGCCCCCAAAATTCATAGTGAACAAGCTTTAGCCTTTCTTTATTTGGGGTTTTTCTACTTGTTCAAAAAATGACCCTTTTCTATTTTTAAAGTATGCAATCTTCGCACGTGTCTATATCGATTGAGTGAAGACCTGGTGGCTTCCCCTTCGAGTACATAATTTTCAGACCTTTTTTCACTCATGTGGCCAACCCTCTGGTACCCATATCTGTTTTTTCTTATTATCCAAGTCCTCTCTAGCATTTTTTTTAGAAAAGAGTCAAGCCCCTTTGTTCGATTTCCATTGGAAGTGCCACAAGCTGAAGATTATCAACGTTTGCTTCACAGATGACCTCATGTTCTACAGTCGTGCGAATTTTCCCTCCATTCTCCTCGTCAAGGGGGGTCTTGATGAATTCATCGCTCTCTCGGGCCTATCCATTAAACCCAACAAAAGTTACATCTACCTCTCTGGAGTATCTGATACTACGCACAGTAAAATCACTGAGACTCTGGGCTTTATGTTCGGCACCCTTCCTGTTATATATCTAGTAATTCTTCCCTTAAGGTTGACCTATAATGATTGCAGACCGCTCTTCCTAAAAGTCATTAATCGCATAAAATATTGGACCTCTAAACACCTTTCATACACAGGATGACGCCAGCTTCTAAAATCTGTCCATTTTGCCAGCCAGGTCTATTGGTTCTTTGTCTTTCTCCTCCCGGTCAGAGTCCTCAACGAACTATCATAACTATTCTGTAGATTTCTTTGGTCAGGATCAGATATGAATATCACATGTGCCAATGTGGCTTGGGATAAACTCACTTTACCATCAGATGATGGCGACCTTAGGATTTCCAATCTAAAGGTTTGGAATCAGACGACTGCCCTTAAAAGCTTTTGGTCCATATTGACTAAAAATCATAGTCATTATGGACGAAGTGGACCCTTTCTGAAAGAGTCAAGGACAAATACTTATGGACCCTTCCCTTCCCCTTCTCGAGTAGATGGAGGTGGGGGAAAATTATAAAACTTCGCAACAACGATGTCCATCTATACAAAGTTGCCATCGGCAACAGTGCGTCGATTTCTATCTTGTACGACCCTTGGCTCTTCCTCACCTCGCTAATTGACCATTACGTCGCCTCCATCATTGGAATCGCTCGTATACGTGGTAACACCTTGGTTTCATACATCATTTGTGATGAGTGCTGGTACTGGCCCTCCCTTGCATGTGCAAGCCGCCTCCTCCACCAGCCACACCTTCAAGGAATTCAAAACGCTATAAACAAACTTCTTCACCCCACGAACGTAGAAGATGCTTTCCTCTGGCTCCCCAACCAAGGCATTCATGCTTCTCCATTAGGAGTACCAACAACTTCTTGCGACCAGTGGGACCTAAATTCGCATGGCCCCCCTTATCTGGAACAAGTACGATATCCCCCGCCATTCATTGATAGCATGATTTGCTATCCAAAACAAGCTCTCTACTTGCGAAAAGCTCAGCTCTTGGGGGCTAAACACCCTCCCTCGATTGTGTCCTTTGCGTTCATATCCAGAGACCGTGAATCATATCCTCGCTAAGTGCAGTTACTTCAAACACATATGGGAAGCCCTTTCAAGAAAACTTAGCATGCCTCTCCTGCCCGTTTGCTGGCCCTCCTGGCTAGCCTTTACATCATCTTGGTTCTCATCTACTTCAACCCTCCCCCATCTCTGGCGCTCAGCCTTTTTCTCTACCATTAATACATCCGGAGTAAAAGGAATGCAGACATCTTCAAGGAGGTGCGTTCCCTCTATTCAGTTTTGTCCATGTCTTTTTTTACCTTCGATATTGCTTTCATAGATCCAAAATTACCTGGCCTGAATAGAAGTTAAACTGTTTTTATTATTATATATGTAATAGGTTACCAATAACCTTGTTATTTGGTTATCTGTTCCGCTGGACCTCAACCCAATAAATATTTGTAAATAATATTTTTTACATACATATTATATTTTTTTATAAAAAACAATTACAATTCTTAATGGATAATATATTTCAGTGTCTTTTCAAATTTTAAATTTCTTCAACTTTTTTTAAAATGAAACTAACAACATGTTCCTCAGATTCAACTAGATATCAATCCATACCAACGGTCCGAACGAGTTCAAAAGATAGTTTTTCCGTGGTCCAACACAAAAGACATGATTTGAATTAGTTACGTGACCCATTTCACAAAACACCTCTATATATAATAGAATAAATCCATCGAGCATAAAAAAAAATTAAATTCGTAAATGTGGAAGCACAAACGACACCCATGATTACAAAAGGAGGATGGAATTTTGACATAGCTGGATGAAATTTTGCACTACGATCCGTCCAATTATTTTTGGCAATAATCTCCAGGATTATGTTATTTATACATAATCTCGAGTGCAAAACCAAGCTGCCGATTGGCTAGCTAGGAGGCCTTTGAGATGTAAGCAGAAAGATCACCTCAACGTGGATGGTTTTAGTATTCCTCCGCCTTTACAAGCAATAATCCTGCTTGAAAGCATGGGTCTAGGTTAGTTTAATTAATCAAAGTGGAATTACCTCTCGGAGTTTCTTCTTTGTAGGATCGAAGATTCTGGCATCGTCTCCTGAGAAAACCGATTGCAAAGATGTTGTTCTTCAACCTGTAAATCAGTTCGTGAGAATTCATAGAAAGATTAATATGATTTTCAGCAACGATGAGTGATTACCTGATGTTGAAACTAGATTCTGTTGATCTTTAGAGGCTTTACATGGCTCTACTTTTTCACCTGATGATTTCAAGTTGTAAGAGTTCAACAAAAGGAAGATTTCATAAATCAGTGAAGAAGTGGTTTATTCAGTAATGAATTACCTGATTAAGAAGTTTGATGGTTTGTTTCTTGATGTTATTTAAATCTTCAGAGGCATGCAAATTCTTGAGAAATAGTCTCTCTCTGCCTCCTGAAAGATGAATTCATCCCAGAAACTTGCATGCCCCTGCTTCGATCTAAGCATCGAACTTCAGAATGATGTTGGATCATGAATCGAAGGAGATGCAAACTATAGTTTTTCCTCATATAATCTTCCTTAATCAATGAAGATATATGCTGATACCAACATGCATGCTCTTATCATTGAGATTTAAGGCTGTGATTTTTCGTTGTGAAGAAGAAAGGTTTTTGGGAGTTGAAGAGTAGAAGAAGATGAACATAATTGAGAGAGGAAGTCTTTCTGTTATCTTTTGTTTAGGAAATAATCCCATGTGTGGTAGCTCTCTTTAAGACTATGGTCTCTCTTTTGTATCCAATCAGCACTTGCCTTCTATTTTATTAATAAAATGAATTCTGATTATAAAAAAAATGTTATTTATACATAATTACGAAGACATCACACGTTACATTCTCATGTTAAGAGATATTTGGAATAATTGAAATAAAGTGACACTTAAACCGAAAGCCTTTAGAATGATTGTCCTATTGCGATGGAATAAAATGATAGAACTTATCTTTTAATCTATTTTTATATTTGTATGTTGTATTAGTTATAATATTATGAAATATTTATTGTAAAATAATAATATAATATTCAATTTTATTTATATCTAAAATCAACTTTTTTTTATTTATTTTTAAAAAGATTAATATTATTTATAATTGATTTAAATTTACTAATTAGTATTTAATATATATTTAAAAATCAATTTTATAATAATTATATAATGTTTATTTTAAAGTCATTTTTTTAAAAATTTTGAAATCAATAATTAAATATCATCAATCGAAGAACCGAAGTCGCATTTGAATAAAAGTTTGAATGAAAAGTTTCAATCGTCTCGCTAAAATTTAAAACTACAGTTGTTTTTTTCAAATCGATTAGGTACTTTTTTCGATTTAAGTTTTACCATTTTATTTTCGTTTTCTTTGAATTTATAGGTGTGCGGTTCTCAGTTTGAATATACGATAAAATATTTGTATTGAAATACGAATTAGTACGTGTTGCGTTAAACTCACTGGAATCGTTGATTTTTTTCTGAACCATTATATGTACGAATTTATCATTTTGGTATGCGAATTGATTATTTGTACTGATGTTAGATATTTTTAGTTTGTGAAACATTAATTTTTTTTTGTTTTTTATATTCACATTTTTAGGTTTTTAAAAAACAATCAGTTATTAGACGAAAAACACGACATAAACGTAAACCACAGAAGCATGTAAATTTAAACGCAAGCCACGAATCATGGGTAAAAACTCATCTGATCGCGAATTCTGGTGAGCCTATAATTACGAATTATATTATGACTGCAAATGCGAATCACGCATGTATCCATGAAAAGTAACGTGAATCGTGAATATATATATGAAATAAAAATTAAAAATATAGAGACCACATGCATAATATATATATATATATATATATATGAAATGTGAATCGCGAAACTAATAGTTTAATGCCTATCCATTCCTATTGATTGCGAATTGTGATTATGATTATGTTAACGTAAATAAAAAAAAAGCCTGTTGACTATAAATCCGAACTACAAGTATTCAATGTTTAAGGATTTCTTGTGTGTTTTCAGTTTCTCAATTAAGATTATGTTTTAGATATTTTTTATGTTTTGTACGTAAATAAATGTGGAAGCATTATATAGATTTTCATTAGTTCATGTAATGAAAATAATTATTAATTTTTAATGTTTTGTTAGTATCAAAAGATTTTGGGAGTGGTCCTATGATGTATGAAATCTACATAGAACAAAGATGCTTCATAAATAGAATTTATAGATTGTCGGTGAATAATAACATGCAAACAATATACGTATATAAAGGGTTTTATATCCACATTGAGCATCTCATTTTCACTAGTTTTTTTACTATGTGATAAGGGTTTTATATCCACACTGAGCCTCTCATTTTCACTAGTTCTTTTACTATGTGATAAGTGTTTTAGCGATCCAAACATAAGAAACATGTTCGATCTTGATGTTTTGAGCATATGTTTTATCTTTTGAAACTATCCCCTCCGTAAGGGATACCCTCATTAGGGTTTTCCAGTCTGGTTCATCAATAACCACTATCTCTTATACTTATTCATATATTTAATTGAGTTGGGTTGTAAACTGACTGGTATTTTCTGAAGGCCACTAAAGGGTTGATTATGTACATCCCGAAGAAACAATAATATTAACTACCACATTTTCTGTTTGTGGGACTTGCTCATACTCAACTTTTTCAAATTTTGATTTGGATTACATATGAGCATGATTAACCAATTGTGAGTCTGTGACTAATATAACATATCAGGCTGCATATATATGGATTAGTCTGAGTCTTACTATGGTTGCTTCATATTCGACCTTATTGTTGAAAACAAAGAAATAAAACTTGATTAATTAACACAATAGTTACCACAATGATAATGTTAGTTATACCCCAGCTTCAGAGATACAATTGTTGGAGCCCATCAGTTCAAGTTATCCGATATGGTTATAAAATTATATTTTGAAGGGTTCGACCTATTTGTTCAGAACTTAATAAGGAACTCAAGTCTTGTGCTTTGATTACAGTCCTCAGTTGAAACTGTATATCAAAATTTCGAGATCAAATGACCAATTTGTTAATCTTCATTAGATATCAAGGTTATAAAAGATGGTTCACAAGAAAAAAAGGGTTATGACGATAATGGTGCACGCTTAAAAATAAGATCACATATTTCTTTCAACCACTATAAGAGCCAAACATAATTTCTACAATTGTAAGTACCTCGTCTTAACATCAAGAATAGATTTGTTAACATAACAAATGGCTTAGTATGTAGCTCACTTTTATCTTATAAGGACCGCACTTACTACATGGTAAAATATTGATAAATATAAGTAAAGAACATCACCTCGATTCGACCATGTTAAAACTATGAAAAATATAAAGTGGTTTTTGATATTTTTAAAGTTTTCTCACACTCTAGGGTACTCTGAAACACCCAACCCCTTTTAATAGCTAGAAGGGCACATATGTCTAATGATAAATTAATTGATTTGAAGTGGCTAACCTTCCTACTATTCCATGAACACTATTAGGACTACATGATAATTCCATGGCTGCCAAGTTCGACAATTATTTTAGACATGCCTTAATGCATACTTCACTTACCAAATGTCCCAAATCTATTTATGGTGAGACTTTGAAGGTGAATTTTTATGGATTGAGTCTAAAATTTACTTCTTATAGATTTTCAATAGTTTTCTTAAGATAAACCATATGATTTTTCGTCGCGTTCTTTATGACTAACATATCATCGATTTATGCTTATACGCTTCTTGTAGTATGTGATAAAATATATTGTTCTTTAGCCTCTAATTGGTTTCTCTTGCATTTTAAATTCAGCAAACATTACCTTGTAACTATTTATCCCTCATTTGGGAATGAACTTTGTATGTTACTCATCATTTCAATGCATGAAGGTCTGATTATAACCCGAGTAAACATCCATTTCAGATAATGTTATGTTTCCCAAAGTTTCATATACCAAATGATAAATATGCGAGGACGGAGAATAGGTCCTTAAGGCATACTAGGTTAAGGCCAATGAAATATACACATATTCTCCACTCGTCAATTTGTTTCTTGACAAATACTAGATTACAGTCCAATAAGAGTAAAGAACCTCACAGATATGTCTGATTTTGCTTGACAAATATTATTTTATCTACGCATGCTTTAGATTACAATATCTACCATGCTAGTATGACCACTGTTCCACTTACATCTATCGTGATGTTTTGGCTTCAATTTTTTTTTTCAAAGTATAATAACTCAACACGATCTTACTTGTGGTGTTAGAAAAGACAATATTTACTATTTGGACTTGTCTAATAGTAAAGAGCAAATGATTCATCAGTTTAATCACGTTGGAGGAGTTGAAGAATAAAATACTAATGTATGGTTGTGGCATCGACGATTTGGTCATCTTTCTTTTGAATATCTTTACAAAATAATTTTTTTCGTTATTATCGAATTTTAGTGTTTCAAAATTTAAGTGTAATATTTTTGAACTCGCCAAAAATCAATATATTACACCTTTGCAATTTCAATAAAAATTTAGAACCCTTTAATATTATTAACCTTGATGTATGGGGTCGTATACCTTCGTTATCGGAGTCTATTACTTTGTGACTTTTATTTATGAGTATACCTCTGTGATATGGTATAATTACTTGTTCATAAAAGTGCAATAATTATCAAATGATTTTGACCCAATTTTTAAAAAAATACAAATGTATTAATCTAATATTGAAGAATAATTTATTTATAACCACATATAAGTTTTTTACCAATGAAGATATTCGACATCAAACCTATAATATTTATATCCTACAATCAAAATAATTTAGCCGGTAGAACAGTTAGAAAATTATAAAAGGTCATGTGTACATATTTTTAGATCGACCAAAGTAGCTATGGTTAGCTCCGAAAGGGTAGCCGAGTTGGTTGAGTATGACATTCTTATTACCAAAAAGACCACGAGTTCGAGTCCCTCTACATACGCATTCTCGGCTGAACCTGTCACCTTGTGTGGTTTACCTTCTGGCGTTGGTTTGCAGGCTATCGCGTCAGACTGAGGGTTTACCCTGTGCGTACTCATTGCACTCTGAGTTGCGGCTGCGGGTTCCCTCCGAAAAAAAGTTTCATCCGAAAAAAAGTAGCTGTGGTTTAATAAAATTGACTGTAAATTTATATAACTTTTCAATTCTCCGTTTCATATATTATATAATAAAATTGTTGATTGATCAAGAAGGGAAAGAAAATTAATTTATAAATAAAAGAAACTTAATTTACAATTATTAGTAGATGAGAAGTCACTAATATGTTATTATTGTAAAACCTAAATTGAGACACTCTGTGGTCTACCCTGGTCTGGAAAAAGTTTCTTCTCTTATCTGTTCCAAAGTTAATTCCGCTGATAAGGAATTTATGACCCGTGATATTTCATGCGCTGAAATCAAATCTGCTCTTCACAGTATTGATAGCGATAAATCTCCGGGCCTAGATGACTTTAATTCTAGTTTTTTTAAGTCATCTTGGAACATCGTCGGCCCTGACATCTGTAAAGGGGTCCAAGAATTCTTCCTCACAGACACGCTGTTTGAATCTTGGAATGCCACCTCTATCGCTCTTATCCCAAAAAAAGACTCGCCCTCTGAGCCAGCTGACTTTAGACCGATTTCTTTATGCAATGTTGTCTATAAAATCATCTCCAAAATTTTGGCCAACAGAATCAAAGTATCCTTCCCTTATCTTATCGACTCTTCCCAATCAGCTTTCGTTTCTGGAAGGAATATATCAGATAATATTCTCCTCTCCCAAGAACTTCTAAAAGGATATCATTCCAATGGAAGAGGAAAAAGAATTGCCCTTAAAATCGATATAATGAAAGCTTTCGATAACGTTCGCTGGCATCTCATTCTTGATGTTCTTGTTGCGATGCATTTTCCTGAGAAAATAATCTCATGGATTGTCAAATGCATCTCCTCCCCCTCTTACTCTATTATTATTAATGGAGACACTCATGGAAATTTCAAAGGCAAAAAAGGTCTGAGACAAGGTGATCCTCTATCCTCTCTTCTTTTTGTGCTCGTTATGCAAGTACTTTCCGGCATCCTTAAAGAGAAAAGTCATAATGAGAATTTCCATTTTCATTGGAAATGTCATAAGCAGAAAATCATTAACCTCTGCTTTGCAGATGACCTGTTGATTTTTTGTCATGGTGATACTCATTCTCTTAATCTCATTAAAGAGGCTCTGGACGACTTCTATCTTCTCTCTGGCCTTAAAGTCAATCCCTTTAAAAGTCATATCTTTTTATCCGGCATTGACGATCAACTTAGATTGGATCTGCTGCCTATTTTGAATTTCCCGGAAGGAACCCTCATGGTGAAATACCTAGGAGTCCCTCTTCTTACTGGTAGGCTAACTCACTCGGATTGCCGCCCTATCCTGCACAAGATTACCTCTAGAATTGAATCTTGGACCGCAAAACACCTCTCTTACGCGGGTAGGATTCAACTGATTAAATCGGTTTTATTTGCTGGTCAGGTATATTTTTATTCTTCCTTCTAGAATAATTAAAGAATTAACCCAGTATCTTCGTCGGTTCCTTTGGTCTGGATCTGCTATGAAGATCTATGGGGCCAAGGTAGCCTGGTCCACCATTACCACTCATTATAAAGAAAGCGGCCTTGGGATCCTAAATTTAAAAATCTAGAATCAGGCGGCCGTCCTTAAGCACCTTTGGTCCATAGTTAGTAATAAGACCCAATCTATCGGGTGTGATTGGATCAAAACGGAAAAAATTAAAAATAAAAGTTTTTGGGACGTTTCCTTCGGATCCTCCCCCTCTTGGATCTGGGCGAAAATTCTCCGTCTTCGACCTTTGGCTCGTAATTTATACAGGGTTGCAATTGGAAATGGTCTGAACACCTCCTTCTGGCATGACCCGTGGCTCCTCTCCTCGTCGATTGCAGTCCACTATGGCACTGACATTATTTCTGACTCTCGAATGGGAAATAACCTGAAGGTTGCTGACATCATAAGCAATGGTGAATGGAGCTGGACTGCCAACTTGAGATCGACACGAGCTCGTAGTCGGAGTCATCTAGACGAAATCAACAGACTAATTCTCTCACTACCCCAACCAAACTCGCTCTTGACGGATGTTCCATACTGGACTGCGAAAGATGGATGCATCACTTTCACAGTCAAGGACACGTACAATGTTATTCGTGTGCCTACCCAAAACGTGGGATGGGCGGGGTTAGTTTGGAATAAATACAACATTCCGCGTCATTCCTTCATATCATGGCTTGCTCTTAAGGGAAAGCTAGTTACCAGAGACAAGCTCATTAGTTGGGGTTACAATACCCCAACTGATTGCCCTCTCTGCTCCTCTGATTTGGAGTCTATATCTCACATTCTCTTTGAATTTAGTTTCACTCAGAGTATCTGGATTGCCGCAAGTAATAAACTTGAGCTCCCATTTCAATCCCTGAGCTGGCAATCTTGGACTCTTGAGGCTTCAAGTTGGTCAAATTTGCGTGACCATTGTATTTTGCGCATGTGTTTCAACGCGGTTGTCTACCACGTTTGGAAGGAGCGAAATTCAAGAATTTTTAGATCCACTCCCGTTTTAGCCTCCTCGATCTCATACCAAATCTTATCAGATCTCCAATACAGATTTCATGGTACCAAGATTGTCTGGCCAATAACGTAGTTTAACCTTTCTTAACTTATTCTATCATAATTTGTTTCAGGTGATCTTCTTTCTGGACTGGAGCTTGGATTCCGACTGAAAGCTCCCGGAGTAGCTTCATCTCTTTAGCTTGATTTTGTTATGCTATGTCATATCTATTGTGTCAAATCTCTATTTGGGCATTTAGACATTGTTCTGTCTTATAGTACCTATGTTGTCTTGTTATTGACTTTTATTGTAGTTGATGTATTACCACAGGGTATGACCCAAGTCTATGTATGAACCCTTTCATTTAATTTAAATTTCTTACACCAAAAAAAAATTGAGTGTCAAACTGTCAATTGTAATAATTTATTCTGAACCCTCAAACCGTAATTTAAGGGTGAGGGACGAATAATAGTCCGTTAAGCCCGTCACCCAAAACCTATTATAAATAAAAGTTTAAAATGTTTAGGTAAATTTCTTCTAAATTACCTTTATATAAATATAAATATAAAATTTGAAAATATGAAAATGATAACAAACCTATTGACTTTGATTATTTAAAATCTTTTTCTACATGCGATTTGTTTTCACCCATCAAATTATAAGAATCAAACATGTTAAAGATCCGGTTACTATCCGACTAAAGTTTTAATTATTTCAGATCAACATCTACGATTAAAAACAATAAGAAATTTTAGTTCTGATGTTTTTTCCCTTCAGAAATACAGTTCGATTTACTCTTTTTGATAAAATTAAGGTATTATAGTAAACCTATTTTGTTTTTTAGTTACTATAGTAATCATCTTCTTCATTTGTATCAGCTTTGAGTAATATTTGTTAATTATTCGTTTTGCAGAAGATAGTTACATCTATCTCTCATCTATCATTATATATATTGTTTAACGAGAGACGAGACACACATTAATTTTCAGTAGTTACCAAATAATTACTGCAAAACAGAGTCAATAATTAAATATGTACAGTTCGACATCTATTAAAACTGCGTATCTCACCTACTTTGTATCATGTAATTTAGGCTTCGCTTAATTCACATACTTCTATAGTTGGTCTGGTTTCTTATGATACAGAACTTAGACTGGTTTAACATGATATATATGTTTTCTGGTTTAACATAGTTGATATGGTTTCGTATTATATAGTCTCTCATCTATCATAGCTCACTGGTTTGAGAGGAAATATATGTTGATAGTTTCTTGTTATATGGTTTAACATCATTTATAGTTGGCCTCGTTTCATATTATGTGGTTCTGTCATCATTTATAATTGGCATGGTTTGGTATTATATGGCCTCACATTATTTTGTAGTTTGTCTGGTTTCGTATCGTTCGTAGTTTGTCTAGTTTCGCAAGATGTGGTCTTTTCAACATATAAAATTAGCATAGTTTAGCATCATTGTAGTTTTTCTGGTTTCACATAAAAATATTTGATGCTGGTTTGTCTTTTTATTGTTTCTCTTCATTAATAATTGGCATGGTTTTTTATGATATATTTGTTGCTGCTTTTACAAGACAACAAAAGTTTTTTTCTTCAGACCAGGGCTATTTCTCTCGATAAAAGAAATGAAAAATAGAAAAATAAAGCAAAAAACACCTTTAGAATAACTCGGATTTGATTATAAGAATAATAAAAACTTATGATAATGAAAATCAATCCTTCAAATTAGTCCAAAAGTTGGTACCCCTTACAACAAACGATGTCAAGGCTATCTTTAGTTTAAGACATGAGTATGAACATATACCACTACACACCAAAACTTTTTAACCAGAAGAAGAAGAGTCCAGGATTATCAAGACACAATTTTCCGATGACATATCAAGAAAAGTTAATAAAAACAAAGTAAAACAATCACAAATAAAATGATAAAGGTATGGAATTTCAAGTTTTGTTATATATTTCTCATATATGTAAGTGCCTCTCATTCATCTAGTTTCGCATAATATTGTTGTACATCTTATAAAGTTTGCATGGTTTCGCATGATATCATTTCTCATCTATCATAGTTACAATGATTTTGCATGATAATTTTTCTCATCATATATAGTTTACCTGGTTTCACATGATGTAGTCTCTTATCTATCATAGTTGCTCTGGTTTCGCATGATATTGTTTCTCATAGCTTACATGGTTTCGCATGATATCGTTTCTCATAGCTTACATGGTTTCGCATGATATCGTTTCTCATCTAATACAATTGCGATGGTTACATATGATATTGTTTTTCATCTATCATAATTGCCTTGGTTTTGGATGATATCGTTACTCATATATCATAATTTTCCTGGTTTCACATGATACTATTTCCCATCATATATATAATTTGTATGGTTTCACATGATATCATTTCTCATCTATCATAGTTGCCCTGATTTCACATAATATTTTTTGTCATCATTTATAGTTTTCCTGGTTTTGCATGATGCGGTCCTTCGTCTATCATAATTACCCTGGTTTTGCACGATATCGTTTCTTATCATATATAGTTTTTCATGGTTTTGCATGATATCGTTTCTCATTTATATATTAACTAATAGTTTCACTTTCTAATAGGATGCTATAAATAAAGTAGTATAAACACTTGGAGAGTCTGCGGTAAAAGATGTGTAATAATGTTCATAATGTTAGCTTGCTCAACATTGTTTCTTTATATATCCAATGATGTTCTAGCCTCTATAGTATTCTATTACTTAGAAAATTTGGACAAATAAAAAACTATGACTAGGCTGAAGTAATCCAGGAGAATATGATGAATTCACTAAACTTTTGTCATGAAAATAAACCTAATATAGTAGTTGGTTGTGTTGCTCTATTACTGTTTTATATTTTTGTTATATATAAAATATCATTAAAATAGTAAAACATTATATATAAAGTATTTTTAAAATGTAGTCATTCATCATGGAACACAAAACTATATGTCAAAAAGATGCAATTTAAGACAAGATACCAAGATTCTACAAATAGCTAGGTATTGAGGGAAAAATAAAATTGAATTTGATTAACGCCCTAAAGGAGATCGAAGATGAACAAGTATATTTACACAATGTTTTTTGTCCAGTTTCACATGTTGCATGGATATATGTCTTTAATTTAACATTCTCAAAAAATTGTGGGTTTTGGAAGGAGAATTGAACCTAACGAAATAAGAAGCATATCAATTCGGAAGAGAGTTCCAAATAACTGAAGAGGTTAACGAGGAGGAAGATTAAGATTACCAAGATGTTAATGCGCAGAAAAATGAACATAATATTCATTTAGAGAAAGAAAATAATAATGATTTTCTTGTGGAGGAAAAACATGATGATATTCCATAGGATGTTCATTATGAATACGATAATTTCAATGACGAAGACAGATGTGCAAATTACGATAGTAGAAAACAGAAGAGATTAGTGTACCAATAAAAGGTAAAAATATTCCTTTTATCATCTTCATCATTTACATTGGTTTCACATATATTATTGTTTACATGATTTCTCATCATTAATAAAGTTTTGTGTCTATCATCATTTCAAAGGTTTCTCATCATTAAAATGGTTTCTCATATTCTAATGATCTATTATCTATAATAGTTTATCATGGTTTTACATCTATAATGGTTTATAATGTTTTGCATCTATCATTTTTGTGAACGTTTTGCATCATTACATGATTTCTCATATCTAATGGTCTCCCATTTATCATGGTTTTGCATATTTCATGGTTTAAAGTGTTTCACATCTATCATTTTTATAAAAGTTTCACATCATTTACATTGTTTCTCATATCCAATGATCTTTTGTTTAATATGGTTTCACATCTATTGTAGTTTAAAATGTTTCATATCGTTAATAAGGTTACGTGTCTATCATCATTTTAATGCTTTCTCATTATTATCGTTGTTTCATATTTATTTTATAGAGGATTAATAGAAAATCTCCAGCACCAACATAAATTGTCTCTAACAAGAGCATTGACTTATCAACAGTGGATAGAATAGAAAAATGTAGTTGAACATAAATTATTTGAACTTCAAATTGTAGAACTACAAAAAACTGACTGAAAAGACAATGTTATTTCAGAAATGCAAAAAACAATAAATGAAGCTGAAAGGACAAATACAACATATACAGAGATGGACATAAAGACAGAGCTACAACAGACACTTTAATGGCTTATGTTGAATATATACTTTTAGGATAAACTTAAAAGAACACTTGAAAAAATCTAAAAAACTTATGAAAGGAAAAAGTGATTACATGATAAACTACAAAAATACCAAAAAAAACATGTATTATAAACACTATTACAGATGGTAAGACAAGTAAAAATATGCTTACAAGCCAGAATAATCAACAAATTGTTGTACATTAATGTGCTTCTAATATAATTGAGGCTCTCGCCCACAAGGACCCTTATACAGTACACTTAATGATGTTGTCAAAGAATAACATGATCCCATGCTTACTATTGATGTTGAAGAGCATGATGTTAATCCTAACGTTGCTGTGCACAAATAGGATCTACCTCCACCACAAAAGAACCCTACTGTTGGTGTCGAAAATCGAGACACTGTAGTTAATGTTGTTGAGGAAGGATAAAATCTTAAGGTTACTATTGATGTTGAAGAACAAAATGTTTATCCTCATGTTGATTTTTTTTTTAAAATGGTCATCCTCATGTTGATGTTAGTGTAAAAAACCAAGACATTCCACCTAATACTAATGTTACTGTTATTGTCAAAGAACATGATCATAATGTTGTTGTAAGAAAGTAGGACACACCACCTAATATCATTGTGGAAAGCGAAAACGTTTCTTATATTGTAGACATTATGATGTTCGTACTTTAGATGCTAATGTTATTAGGGAAATCAAGGAGGTTTCTAATGTGATAGAAGTTACCTAGTTAGTTACTGATGTATCTATTGTTGTGGACAAACATGTGATCTATATTACTCAAAAAGTTTTCAAAAAACCAATGTATTTAGACATGTATTTTTATTGTATTATCTTTATTTTGCATAAATATTATAATATTATAATATATTTTTTAATGTATGACATCTCATGTTATAGTCTCTCCTTAAATGGTATTTACTGATATAGTATATAATAAATTTGTACTGTCTAGTTTTGCATTATGGGGTCCCGTATCCTAATTTTGCAAAATCATCATTATTTAGTCTTGAATTAATAATATAAATTTTTCTAAAGGATCATTGCACTGGACACCAAAAAATCGAAACGTCTAAAGTAAGTGACTTTGATCCAACTATTGAGAAAGAGATTATACGGATTGAAAAATATATACACAAGAAACAAGTAAGTGAATTATCTTTTCTCTATTCTCTAATCTTTTCTCTCATTTCTAATCTTTTATTTCATCTCTAATATTTTCTATAATCTCTAATCTTTTCTCTTATCTTTCATGGTTTTGTCCAGGATGATATGGTCTCTCATTATTCATATTTTTTGACACATGTAACTGTCTCTCATTCATCTGGTTTTGCATAATATTGTTTTACATCATATATAGTTTGCCTGGTTTTGTATGATATAATTTCTTATCTATCATAGTTGCCCTGGTTTCACATGAGATTGTTTTGTATGATATATAATTTGTTTGGTTTCACGTGATATCGTTTTTAATATATTATAGTTTCCCTGTTTTTGGATGATATTGTTTCACTTCATATATAGTTTGTTGGTTTCACATGATATCATTTCCCATCTATCAAAGTTGCCATAGTTTCGCATGATATCGTTTCTCATCTATCATAGTAACCATGGGTTCACATGTTATTATTTCTCATCATATATAGTTTACCTGGTTTCGCATGTTTTGATTTCTAGGCACTTATTATTAGACTAGTTTCACATCAACTAATATGCTGGTTTTGTATTTTTGCATAAAAAATTGGAAGAAGACCCATAATTTGAATTCTATTTGTATCCTACTCAATTTCAACTCCGTGAATAAAATTGAATGGGAAATTACCAAAAAATATTTTCCATTTTAAAATGATGTAACATAAATACTTGAAATACAACAATTCTACAAATTAAAATGGATTGAAAAAGGAAAAAAACGTCAAAGATCCGACAATATGGTCAGTTCAAGAAATACTAGGATCTAATGTGCTTGCTAGTAATATGATAGAGATATTTGGTGAAGACGAGATCGACTATAAGGTAAAAGTGAAACTTACATTTATTTTGTTTGCCTTGCTTCCTATGACATAAATAAACTAACCTTTAGCTTCCAGTTTTGACAATACAAAGGTAATCAACAGTTGTATATATTGGTGCCTTAAACAAAATCATTTTAAAAATAACAAATACTACATCTGATGTTGTGTGTGCATTTATTCTAGTAAGATTTGTATATGGGAGCGTAATAGTAAGAATCATATAGTTTTACAACACATGTAGGAATTAATAAACAAAAAATGTTTCCAAATATGATTACTTTAATATAACACTTGCTAAACCAAAATATCAATGTAACATCTTATGTTGACAATAAAATACGTGGCCACAAATTGGATATTATTGATAATAGATATAAAAATAGAGCAGTAGTAGATCTAAACCTATTGGCTAGATGTTCAGATCCAACAAAAAAAAACTACACAAAAAATTGAAAGTGTCTTTAATCTAATGTATTTATGTCATATATATATATATATCCAAAGAAATTTTTTCTTACCAACATAATAAAAAATACCTCCAAAGCAAAAATATTTTACCAACATAATAAAAAATAAGGATAACATGTCCACTAAAATTCCTAAAAAAACGGAACACTTTATTATGGTATAATGGTCTGCGAGTAGCTAAAGATTATATTCAACTGTGAAGACTTGAAATTAATAACCGCGTGACTTTCATCTTCAAATAAAGAAAAAATGTTTTAATTATTTCTTAATGACGACAATAGTAACAGATTTTGAGACGATTTGTTATAATGTTGTTGTAATGTTTATTATCCACCAATATATTTTGTTAAAATATTGAATTATTTTATACGGGTCTCGCATCTAAAATGATGTATCCCGTGTACACTCCCGCATCTATCAACTATATATATATATATATATATATATATATATATATATATATATATATATATATATATATTCGCATCATATGGTTTCTCACTATTTTAGTTTTATGGTTTCGCATGACATGGTCTTTTATTATTTTTGTTGGTATGGTTTCGCATCATCTGGTCTATTATTGTTGTTGTTGACATGGTTTTGCATGATGGGGTCTCTCATTTATCATGAATATTATATTTAGAAAAGTTTTTGTTTTTGTAATTAATATGGTTTACCATCCTTCTAACTATTTTTTCAAATCAAAATCTATACTAGTTATTAACATTTTATTGGTTAGTTAATTATTTGATTTGACAAAAGTATATATATTCATGATAATGCGCAACAACTACAAAAAATCATCAAAAAAGAAGAAAACTTATTGTGTATGCTTCCAAACATTTTTACTATAAATTCAGTTCATATTTTAGGCTGTCATATTCAAAAAAACATTGTTATTTGAGAAATGACACCTTTACTTGATTATTATTCATATAATAACTCATTCTATAATGATTTATCCCCATAAAGAAGGAAAACTGGAAGCTAACAACAACAAAAGAAGTTCCAACAACTTCTTCTTATTACAAAATTATTTCTTTTGCTCATGAAAACTATTCTCCATAATGCTTTGAGGATGATCCAAATGTGGATCTTGTTTCTATCCATGGGAAAAAAAAGGAAACATAGTCTATTTGAAAAAGAGGAGGATGAAGAAGATTCTGACAAAAAAATATCCTGAAGATGAGGAAGAAGAGTCTAACCAAGAAAACTCTCAAGATGATGAAACGGAGTCTTACTAAGAAGACTCTATTTTTATGTTTTGTTGTCTATATGTTTATGTATGTTTATGTATTTTTTTTTATTGTTTTTACTTTTTGTTTCTTGAATTTTAATGTATTTCTCTTTTTTATTATGATGTTTATGAACTTTAATGGTTTTATTTTTCTTTTTACTACTTTTCACTCATCTATCAAGCCCATGACTTGGTTTACCAATAATTTGGTTATGATAAGTTTCACATTTATCACCATCAAAATCTATTTGGTATGACCTTGTTTCACATCTATCAAACTCATGTATTTGGTTGTGGTAGGTTTCACATATAACACAACCAAAATGCATTTGGTTATGACTTAATTTCGCAACTATTAAACCCATCTATTGGTTATGATAGGCTTCACAATATCATCACCAATGTATTTGGTTATGACCTGGTTTCGCATATCACCACCACATGTATTATTACCAATCCCGTATTTATCATGCATCACAAAGGTTTCACATCTATCACGCATCATACAGGTTTCACATCTATCATGCATCATAAAAGTTTTCATGTCTATCATTATCCATATATTTTTATTATCACAAAAAAGTATAAGTCTTACCATTATTGGTGTATATTGATTATGACAAAAAAGGCAGAAAAAACTAAAAGTATAAAAAATTACATTGATTGTACAAAACATCTACACATGTTCGTCTATTATGACCACATTTAAAATAATGAGAACACATTTTCTCTCGGGTACTTAATTATCCTTTGAATGTAATTCATTTCTTCTTAAGACTTCCATCTCTATTTTTTAAAACTGGAGGTAATATATATGGATAAGTGGTTAAAGTACATACTTGACCAAAAGTAATAAATGCAGCTATGCCATATGCATATCCTTATATATGCTTATAAATATCATGACTCAACATTGATGAGTCCGAATTCTGCCTCCTCTCCGGACAAGGACAAGTCAAACCAAACTCACCGGGCCGGACAGGACACTTCGAACACTCAGCCCATTTTGCTGTTTGAACTATGACAAAAGTACTAAAAAACCTAAAAACTTCTTGACTAAGCTTCCTGCTCTCCTACTAAGAGCTCATTGGTCTTTGAACTTGACCCGGGTCCATTAAACATGACCCGAAAGCCCATAAGGCCCAGATGTAAGGGTATAAATACCCAACCACCTGCATTAAATGTGGGTAATGAAAATTAAATACAACCAGGCTGCTTAATTCTCCCTCTACTCTCTACTCTAAATATTAAAAACCCATATACTTTCACAAAACTCCAAACAAATTACAGGTTTACCCCCAGACGATAATTAACCTTACCAAATTGTCGACCATAGTGGGAGAAGAAGGTGCCTGAATCAAGCATTCAAAACCAGCAAGAAAAGTCAGTCCGAATGAATCTGGACGCCCCAGAAGTACCACCAGCTCTGCTCGAAGTTGTGGATGAAAACGATGAATACACTATCAAAGAGCGCGATAGGCTGAAGGGTGAAATAGAAGCTCTGAGGGCAGAAAAGGCAAAGATGGGCATGAAAGAAAAGTCCAAAGCATCAGTTGCTCATCACACCGATAACCCCAGAGAGCATGAGCCTTCAAAGACTCATGTGAGTACCAAAAAGACTCATGCCAGCTCCAAAACGTCTCACCGGTCTAAGCCAGTGGAGAGTTCTGACTCAAGCTCAGAATCTTCTGATACCTCTTCGGACGATGAGGGAGTTGAAGAATCCTTATCCTCTAGCAGCGATGAGGGTCGAACTAAAAATAAGCAAAAGCAGATTAAAAAATATTTAAGAAAAAGAGATAGACATGGAAAGATGAAGAAGAATATTGGTAAAGGGTCATCTCATAGCCGGAGGCATGTGGACCGAATGCTGATGGATCCTTTCGCTTTTCACGATGAACCAGGTATCTTTGCAACTCCCAATGAGGATACTGTGTTCAGTCGTGGCAGAAATTGGAGGCAATCTCCATTATATTCCAAAATTCTGTCCGTAAACCTCCCTAAGAGGTTTGACAGCACCAAAATGGAAAAGTACGATGGCAGTACTGATCCGGACAACCATTTGGAACAATTTAAAAACTTCATGATGAACTTTGATGACGATGATAAGCTACTTTGCAGAGCATTCTCCCAATCATTTACGGGGAGTGCTCTAAAATGGTATAACAGCCTACCACAAGGTTGTATCAAGAATTTCGATACTTTTGGGTGGCCTTTCGAAGGCAGTTCGTTGGGAGTAAAGAACTAAAGGGCAATGGGGACACAATAATCCATTGTGCCCAGGTACCAAATGAGTCCTTAAAAGAATATATAAGTCGTTTTGTGAACACCAAGAATGGGTTGGCTGATTGCTTCGAGCAAGTGGCAATAGCATCCCTAAGACAGGGCTTGAACCCTGGCAATTTGGCTGATTCAGTGGCCAGAAAGAAGGCCATGACATGGGGAGGGTTGCTGAATCAGGTTGGAAAACAAATTAACGTTGATGAAACGAAGAAAACCAGGGTGCACAGGCAGGTGAGGTCTACCCCGGTGGCACCAAATCCCAATCAGAATCAGTCCGGGAACAAGGCAAAGGAGACCGGACAGGGGCATGGTAGGGCCAAAGCTCAGTCTCAGCCGGCTGCTCCTGCTCAGAGTCAGCTATCCAGAAACAAGAGAGGGCCATGGGTCCAACCGGAGTGGTTCACAAAATTAAAAGAAAGTGTGGCCATCATTTATGATAAAACAAAGGAAGACGTGCACTATAGAAGACCAGCCACACTGCAATCTCCTAGAGAGCATCGCAATAACTCTTTTTGCCAATATCACAATGATATTGGCCATACCACCGATGATTGTATAGCGTTGAAACAAGAGGTTCAGAACTTAATCGAAAGGGGAAAGCTGGGGGCTTATGTTAAAAGAAGAGGAGGTAACATGCCTGACAATACTCACCGGGTTGGTCCAAGTAATACTGCTCCGGAGGGAGCCATGGTTATAATCGAGAGGTTTGATGTGGAATCTGAATACTTGGATCCTGATCCAACTCGAAATAGAGTAGGAGCAATTGAGGAGTGTTCTAGGATAGTCTCCGGCCTCATTAAGTTTTTTGAGTCCTTTACAATTTTCGGAGGGGATACTATGACAGCTCCTACTGCTTCTTCAAGGAAGAGGCACGTTCATACTTTGGCCACCCAGCTAGAAGGAGGCATGACTTCCTATCAGTCACAAAATCCATTCCCCTTCATTGTTTTTGATGAAGATGATTTGAGAGATATAGCTGGCCCTCATGAAGATGCTGTTGTTAAAGGAGCATCCATTGGGGGCAATGACATAAGACGAATTTTGGTGGATATTGGAAGCTCAGCCAATATCCTTTTCTTAACCACATACAAGAGAATGAAAAATCCAGCTGTAATTTAGAGTTTTGACAGATCAATTGTGGGATTTACTGGCAGCTCAGCAGATGTGATCGGGGAGTTCGAAGAAGAAGTCTTGTTGGGCAAGGGCCCTTTCAAGAAAATGGTCAGGATACTTTTTATCGTGGTTGATTGTCCCACTTGCTATAATGCTATTCTAGGGAGGTCTTGGCTCTCTAGGATGCATATAGTGGCTTCAACAGTCCATCAGTGCTTGAAATATGCTGTTCAGGGACATGTGGGAGTTGTCCGGAGCAGTCAAAAGGTTGCAAGAGAATGCTATGCTACAGCCCTGGCTCCTCGGACATAGGGCGTAGTTCGTATCAACGAGCAATAGCAATTTGAGGGGTTTTTTGGGGGTGAGGGTAAAATTGATGACCCCAGAGAGACCCATGGAGTATTAATACCGGCAAAGAGGTAGAGACACATTGTTTAGAAGAAGGAAAAAGTGTCAAGATAGGGTCTAAGATTCCACCCATTTTGAAGAGTGAAATGTTAAAGTTTTTGAAGAATCATCAGCACGTTTTCGCTTGGTGCAACGCTGATGTTACTGGGGTTCCAGCAGATGTGATATCACATCACCTATCCATCCGGAAAGACGTAGCACCAGTGGTTCAAAAGAGAAGGGCTTTTTCCAAGGAAAAGGCTGATGTCATTGTGCAAGAAGTTGACAGGCTCACAAAGATGGGGCATATCAAGGAGTCTCAATATCCTTTGTGGACTGCCAATCCGGTTCTGGTGAAAAATAAAAATGGGAAGTGGCACATGTGCATTGACTTCACAGATCTCAATAGAGCTTGCCCAAAAGATTTGTATCCAGTCCCCTGGATTGATCAGCTAGTAGACTCCACCTCTGGGAACAAGCTGCTATCCTTTATGGATGCCTTCTCCGGATACAATCAGATCCAAGTAAATCCAAAGGATCAAGAGCATACTACATTTGTCACTGACAGGGGTCTTCATTGCTACAAGGTAATGCCATTTGGGTTGAAAAATTCTGGGGCTACTTATCAGAGATTGGTCAACAAAGCTTTTGCTGATCAGATTGGAAGGAATATGGAAGTATACATCGATAACATGATGGTAAAGAGTGTGGATGAGCAATTGCACTTGGCTAACCTCCAAGAAACTTTTGCCAACTTGGTAAAAGTGAATTTGAAGTTAAACCCAGAAAAATGTGTGTTCGGAGTGCAGTCTAGGAAGTTTCTAGGCTATATTATAAGTGAGCATGGGATACAACCCGATCCGGACCAGCTTAATGCTCTATTCCAAATGGAGCCTCCTCGAAATATTAAAGAAGTACAGCGACTAACGGGGAGATTAGCTGCTTTAAACAGGTTTATCTCAAGGTCTTCGGACAGGTGTGCCCCGTTCTTTCAAACCTTGAAGGGTGCAAAGGGATTCGATTGGACCTCATAGTGTGATGAGGCTTTTAATGAGATCAAGAAGCACCTGTCCTCCCTCAAAACTTTGTTTAAACCAGTTGATGGGGAGACACTCTTCGTATATTTAGCAGTTTCAAGTTGTGCCATCAGCGCTGTGTTGGTAAGAGAGGTGGATAGTTATCCCCATCTAGTGTACTACATCAGAAAAAGTTTGATAGATACAGAAAGGCGTTACTTGAAACTCCAAAAGTTAGCATTAGCTCTGGTAATAGCTGCAAGAAAAATGAGGCCTTATTTCCAGGCTCATCCTATCATCGTCCGGACTTCTTTCCCCTTGAAGAACGTCCTCCAAAAGGCAGACATTTCAAGCAAGATAACTAAATGGTCAGTAGAACTGGGGGATTTCGACATAGATTTTGCTCCTCGAACAACAGTTAAGGCCCAAGTTGTGGCTGATTTTTTGGTTGAATTTCACTCCGACAGAGATTCAGAGCAGGCTACTGACATAAAAGATAAAAAGGTATGGGTCGTCCGAACAGATGGTGGATCTAGCACTATGGGATGTGGTGCATGGGTGTGTTTGACTTCTCCATATGGTGACAAAATGTACCAAGCTATATGTTTTGCTTTCAGGGCTTCCAATAATGTGTCCGAGTACGAAGCGGCTATAGCTGGATTAAAGTTAGCCTACATTTGTGAGGCTAAGAGGGTCAAGCTACTGAGTGACTCCCAGCTTCTTATCCACCATGCCCAAGGTCAATCTGAGGCAAAAAAGGAGCAGCTTGTAAAATATTTACTCCTTCTTAAAAATGAAGCACTCAAGTTTAAAAGTATTATTTATGAGCATATACCCTGGACAGAAAATGAGTTAGCAGACTCATTGGCAACCATAGCGTACACGGAGTCATATCCATGGATCCATGTGCTGGAAAGCCCCTCTAATCAACTTAATATGGGTAAAGAAGAGGAAATTTTTGAAGTACAGGTGAAACAACCTCAGGACTGGAGGTTTCCTCTCCTGCAATACTTCTCCGATGGTATCGTGCCTCCGGATAAATCACTGACAAGAACATTGAAACACAAGGCTCGTGGTTTTATCGTATTGAGAGACGTTTTGTATAAAAAGTCTTACAGTAAACCTCTTCCGCGCTGTTTGGGGGATGATGAGTCTCAAGTAGTCCTCTCCGAATTGCACGATGGTGAGGGGTCAGCTCATTGTGGATTCAGGGCTTTAACAAGGAGAGTTTTACTGGCCGGTTACTATTGGTCATCTATCATGAAAGATGCTAAGGAATTGGTAAGAAGGTGTGACCCATGCCAGAGGTACAACAATGAAATTCATGTCCCAGCCATTCCTTTAGAGTCAATTTCTGAGCCTATACCTTTTGCTCGATGGAGGTTGGATTTAATAGGGCCTCTCCCTATGGCATCCGGAGGGCGCAGAACTATAATTGTTGCTATAGACTACTTTTCGGAGTGGATTGAAGCAACCCTTCTAGCAGGAACAACATCAAAAGCTGTCATAAAATTCATTCTATCCAGCATCTGTTGCAGATTTGGTGTCCCACAAAAGATAACGACAGACAATGGGCCACAGTTCGACAATAGGGAAATGGAGAGTTTCTGTGCCTCAAGGGGTATACAACATTGTTTCTCTTCACCTTTCCACCCACAAGAAAATGGACAACTCGAAGTGGCTAATAGAACTATACTGTCCGGTTTAAAGAAGAATTTGGAAGGGGCTGCTGGAAAGTGGCCTAGTTATTTACAAGAGGTCTTGTGGGCCTACCGGACAACGCCTAGGGCTGCAACATATGAGTCACCTTTTGCTTTGGTCTATGGGATGGATGCAGTAGATCCCATAGAAGCAACTCTCCCATCGTTTCGTGTTCACAACTTCTCCAAATATACTAACGAAGGGGCAATCAGAGGTCAGCTCGATTTGGTGGAAGAAAGACGAGTTAAAGCTCACCTTAGAGTTGCACACTATCAGGGTTTGATGAGAAGCAGATTTGCTTCCAGAGTTAAAAGAAGAGATTTCCAACCGGGGGACAAGGTATTGAGGAAATTATTCTTACACACTAAAGAAAAACTGTTCGGTAAATTGGCTCCGACTTGGGAAGGACCTTATATGGTTGTTGAAAGACTTAAACCTGGAACATATTGGCTAGAAGACAAGGATGGAAGAGTTCTGACCCACCCTTGGAATATTGAACATCTCCGGATGTACTTGGAGTAGCATTTGTGTAAATATTTACTTGTTTAAACATCCATGTAAATATTTGGGGGCATACTCTTTCCTCCCTGGTGGCAAGGGGAGGTTTTAGCGAGGTATCCGGCTTTTTAAATAAAATTTGATGCCTTTTAAAAAATTTCTGAAATATTTTAGTTTTGTCTTTGTCACACCATCCAGATTGAAATAAAAGAGTGATGACCACTTCAACATTCGTCATCGGAGAATTTAAACACTCTCACTATGAAATAACTAAGGGCTATTTAAACTCTAGCCATCAAAACTGGAACAGACTATGAAAGAATGTGAGAATGGTGCAAAACAAAGATATTCATTAAAATAACTTAAGTTCCTTGGCCTTCCAAGGACTCTTAAATTGTCAAAACAGAACAAAAGACCTATCCGGTCAGATACCGGACACAATTACAAAAAAAAGTGCCTTAGCCTTCCAAGGACTTTAGTTTGGGTAAACATGTAAAAAGTAAATCATAAGTTAAGGTTGAGCCTTTGAAGATGGCTCACCTTCGTCTGTCTTTTTCTTCCCTTTGGGATCACTCTTCTCTTCGTTTGGGCTCTCCCCGGTGTGTTCTTCGTCATCCGATGAGGAAGCACTGGAGCAACCGTACCTGTCGCCTTCGGCCATTGTATGATATGGGAGGTCGTCAGACTCAACGTGAAGCCATTAATCCCCTAGGTTCCTCTTCGGAAACTTCTCATGGAAGAGTAAAACCATGTCAGACCTCACCTTGGCATACATTTCTTCCTGGGTGTCGATCACGTTGTTGGCATAAGCGTCGATCTTGGCTTGGATTTTGGCCTCCTGCTCCCTTAGCAAAGTAGCTTTCTCCTCGACAGCCTTGGACACTAAATTCTCAAGAGCAATATTGTCACTGGTTAAGTTGGTGATGATTTGGTTCTTGGCCTTGGTCTCCCCTCTTGAAGTGGCAAGATCTTTCTCCAATCCGGACAGCTTCTCCCGGAGCTCTATGATAGTGTTCTCCAGTGTGGTGACTTTTGTGGCACTCACCTCCTGGTTTCTCTTCAGCTCTTCGTTTTCTTCCTTTAGAGTGGCAGCATTCGAAGTGGCAGTAAGAAGATCGTCGGACAACCTCTCTTTGCTAGACTTGAGGTCTTTGATAATGTCTGCCTGATTTCAAACTTGCTTCTCCAACGCAAGCCCCGGTTGAACATTGCTTAAGAAAGAGTAAGCTATAGCATCCTTATCACTTGAAACAGTAAAGGTCTTACCATTAAAAGTGACTGAGTTTGAAGTGCTCAGAGGGAGATAAGGTCCGGCGAAGTCATCTCTGGGAAGATTCATGAAGTACTCACCAAGCCCACCAAGACCAGTGATGTCCACACCGTCAATGCTAAGATCTCCCCCTTCAACCTCATCGGTTTGGAAGTCGCCGGGTATCTCTTCTGCTTGGGTTGGGTCAGAGGGGTCAAATTGGGGAGGAGGCTCCGAAGTTCGGAGATAAAGCTCGTCACCTTTAGAGGTCTTTTTCTTCTTGGCCTCCCCGTCTTTGCTTTCACCTCCCCGTTTACGATCTCTTTTGGAAGCCCTTGGAGGGTTTGGGGAGTGCACTTCTTGCCTTTCAGTCTCCTGCTCCACTACTTCCAAGAGAGCAGCATCAATTTGACTGGGGACTGGCCCCTCCGGATGTATTGGAGCATCCTCCTCCACCTCTCCAGGGTTAGCTTCATTAACCACTTTCTTGCCCTTCTTTTTTCCTTTCATCTTGCTCGGGGCTTTGGCCCGGCCTGACAAGTAGAGTGTCCCATCTAGTTCATGCGACCTTTTAAGCACAACATCCGGAGGAGGTTGAGTGGTGAGCTCCTCCCAAGTTAAGTCTCTCCAACCTGTGGTGTTCCACAAGTGAGACCTTACCAAGTTGCCTCCAGTAAAAGCATGGAACCGGTTCCCCCACCTCTCAGCAGTCCAAGCATTGATCTTGGTGCAAGTAGCCTGCCCGGTTTTCAGGTGGTCGCTGAAGTCCTTGGGCAGTTCTGCCAAGGAAAAAATAAAACAAATTAATGTAAACTAACTTTAAAAAAAAAAGATAAGAGTGTAAAGCAGGAGACTTACGGTCACTCCTCCACCTGCTTGTGAGAAGACTCGGGTTGACACCAGACTTAATTTTCTGCCCATTCTCCCATGTACCACTTACGAACAGGAACTGGGTCTTCCAATTCCTCTCCGACTCTAGCAAGTCATCCACAACTTTGAAGTTATCCCCCATGTTGAAATGGTAGAAGGGGATGTGATGGTTTCTGCAAAGACTGGCCACAGCAACGAACTCCTCCATTGGTAGAGGGATCCCGGAGAGCCTTGAAGCTATAATGCTAGCCATGAGGGTGTACCAGGCATTGGGGCTCAGCTGGCTCTGACAGAGCTTTATCAGATGGAAGTATCTGACAATTTCTGGGTCCATAGGGAATCTAAGTCCCCAATTGAATAGCTCCGTGAAGATGACAATTTTGCTTAATTTGCAGTCCACGGGAGTCTCTGGTTGTATGGGGATCCTGATTTTCACGTTCTCCGGTATACCCCACTTTGTGCGCATCCGGCCCAGTTCAGCTGTGTGGACGCAGTTAATTTTTTACAGGGCGAGGAGGTACTTGACACTGACCTTGTGAAAACAAGGTCCCACCCTTCCTTCGAGACTCTCCGGAAGATCCGGATGCCTCAAGCACAACTTATCTTTGCCTTTGTCTTTTTTGGCAACAACAACACTACTGGTCTGATAGGAGGGCTCAGACTCAAATGGAGCCTCTTTGACAGAGTCCTCCATTACTTCCTCCAGAATTGATGAAGGATTTTCAGTAGCAGTAGTAGGAGGAGGGTTCAAATCTGGCTTAGCCTGTTCTCCGGACTGTTGGGCTTCAGTGTTCCTTTGGTTTCTGGCCTCCGATTGGGGCTCTGATGCAGATGCTTCTCTTCGAAGACTTGGACTAGTGCCCTCTTGACCGGACGGTCTGTCCTTGGGAACTATGATGGGCACTTCTGACCCAGTGCTGCTATCTTTAGCACCCGATTTTGAGGGGGTGCCCTTGGAAGCTTGGCCTTTAACTAACCGGCCTTTTCTCCGGTCAACTAGTTTTTGAGGGGAATGTTCAGTGTCTGACCCCATAGCTATGAAGGGGGAGGGTTTTTTGAAACTGGTTACAATAACGCCTGGCTCAACCACAGGTTCCGATTCTTGAACCGAGGAACCTGAGATAATGGGGGAGAGATTGGTTTGAAATAACCTTTTCGGCTTGGTGCCTTTAGAGGAAGAAGAGCCTTGATCTGACTCTGTGGCTGAAGTTACTGGTCTGTCGATGGGCGAAACGGGTAGTCCTGCTATGATGCGTCTTTCCCTTTCGACCTTTTGCGCCTTTTCTAATTCAGAGAGGTTGAGCCACGCACCTTTGATCAGAGCGTTCCTCGCTGTAAACATAAACTATCTGCGTAAATTTTTGCTTTAGAGAGAGAAAGCTTTAAGAAGTTGCAGAGTAAATATGAGGGAGATGGTAAAACAGTAGAAAGTGTTTTAATTTATAGTAAATCTGAAAAAGGAGTTTGATTCCTAGGAGAATTCGAAAAGATTGGTAATGATTAAAGACGGCGCTGATGTCACCACCTTTAATTAAGAGGTTGCTTTTCGAAGAAGGTGGGTTCGAAATTCAAGGTGAAAAAACGGCTGAAGCAACCAACCAGAAAGCGACACGTGTCCCATGAACTCTGGCACAAAACCGTTTGGATTCATGAAGCTTTATCAGTTAAGATAAAACCATAAGACAAACAGACCTGTCCGGATTAAAACTCCCCCTGACATCGGACTGTTTTTCAGGTTTTTGACAAAGGTATTTGAACAAACACCTAAAAAAGGGGCTCCTGATGAGTCCGAATTCTGCCTCCTCTCCGGACAATGACAAGTCAGACCAAACTCACCGGACCGGACAGGACACTTCGAACACTCAGCCCATTTCGCTGTTCGAACTATGACAAAAGTACTAAAAAACCTAAACACTTCTTGACTAAGCTGCCTGCTCTCCTACTAATAGCTCATGGGTCTTTGAACTTGACCCGAGTTCATTAAACATGACCCGAAAGCCCATAAGGCCCAGATGTAAGGGTATAAATACCCAACCACCTGCATTAAATGTGGGTAATGAAAATTAAATACAACCAGGCTGCTTAATTCTCCCTCTACTCTCTACTCTAAATATTAAACACCCATATACTTTCACAAAAATCCAAACAAATTACAGGTTTACCCCCAGACGATAATTAACCTCACCAAACATATTTCATAAGATTCGTATCCACATAAAATATGATAGCAAAAACATGAGAGCATGAGAAATAATCATGTTGCCACGAACCACAAAAACAAGTAGATACACTAAGGTCAAGAACCATGGATCACAAAACACCTTATGTAAAAGAGGAGTAGACGAATCAAATATCTATGGACGACCTTTTTCGATATTAGCTTTAAACTTATTATCAAATTCAGGTCCTAGTCCAATGTTTAACATCAGCATAATATATTCAAACTTGACTCATAAGCAATACTCTAATCCTGTCAACTAACTCCATTATAAAAAAAATTACAATACTATTGAATTTGATTATTAAAAGACTCAGCTGGAGTAGAAGCTATATAACCATACTTTTTCTTTTGAAAAAAGCACAAGCATATTTCTCCGAAGGTAAATTCTCACAAAAACTAACAACCTTGTGACCTTATTTTTGTAGAAATTCATCCATATATTGAATGTAGAAATTCTGAGTAGCAACATACGCACCTTTTTAAACATATAAACCATCTCATCCTTAAATGATTTCAATGTACAACTCAAAAGTTACATTAAATTATCTATAATATGATAAATACAGTACGCATGATAGCAACCTGGAAATAAAGTAGATACAACACTAACAAAACCTAAATGACGATCACTAATAATTGTGATTTGCAATCCAATAAACGAGGTTTCAACATCTCTAAAAACCGTAACTAATTTTCAGTATCTTCAACCCGAAAAATACCGAATACAACATGGAAGATTCATGCAAAAAATATTTGGAAAATATATTATTGCTCACTCTTATATATGTTGATTATACCTAGTTCCGCATCTATCATATTCAGTTGGCACCTAGTTTTGCATCTATTGCATTAATAACTACCACTAGGGTTTTCATTAATCATATTGATTATGTGTGGTTTCACATCTTTCATTCTAGTTACCTAGAGTTTTTCATTTATTATAACTAGTTTAGATCTATCATATTTGGTCTATGCCTGGTTTCACAGTTTTAGATCTAACATAAGAAAAATAACATGTTTTCCAATATAAAACAATACATACCATAAACTCACCATTGTTACCATATTTAGCTATGACATATAACAATAACCATTTATAATAAAAGTTTCATCAAGAAATAAAACTAGACGAAAAGAATCGAAGCCATGGAGACAAGAATTAAATGCTACGAAACAATGTTTGAAGACACTTGTTTCAAAAGTATACTCCAATATGTAATCACTACTGCTATCAAGAATCTTCAATGTTTGAAAATAACTCTTAAGTAGTTTATAGGAAGTAAAATTATCTCCATATACAACAAATATAGCTTCCTCTAAAGCAAGCCATGAAACACGGTAACAGATATCTAAATCATAGTCATTTGATAAAAATGATCTCACACTTGTAGCTGCAATATCAACATTTATCCCAACACAATGACGTATCTCATTCACAATCAAATTCGATAACAAATGGTTTATTATTTCTTTGCAAAAACCAATCCCACAAGTATAAGGCTAGACATACTTCTTAATAATAATAAAAATAGTAAACCTGTCTTAATAGCATAAAGTCTCCAAGAACAGTCCTTTGAATCTCTTTGCGTACAATGAATAGTTATTCTTTATTTATTATTATGTAGATATTTGAAATTAAAACCTTATCGTAAAGCTAACTTACTAATAGTTAACCTTAAACCTAATACACCTTCTTCATTAACCCAACCAACAGTAGCAAGTTATTTGTTATTATGAAAAATAAAATTGATACCACAACTTTGACCAGTTTCTCCATAATTAAAATATTCATTCGAAGCTTCAAATAAACTTTGAGAACTTTATCTCACATTATACCAAAATATAACATTACTTTTACCATGAATAATAATATTTGAAACCCCAAAGTATTAACATCACCATCACAACGTTAAATAATGTTTTCAAGGTCACCACAACAATATCTTAATTTTTTTAATCATATCTTCAAACTCATCAAACATACCAAGATCCCATATTGCAAGTTCACCATTTAGTTTAAAAATATATAATCTACTTGTAGACATCGCCTACATGTATTTGACAATTCAAAAAACTAAAAATTTTAAACGACCCACAACTATTATTACATAAAATAACAGGTTACACAACTATCATTACAAAAAATTCCATCTACCATTACAAAAAATAACACATTGCAAAACTAGCATTACAACAATAATAGAATTTGCAACTATCATTATATAAATGAAAAAGGTTTCGCATCTATCATTACACAAAATATAAGTTTCGCAACAATCATTAAACTTACCAAAAAACTTCATCTTCTACATAAACTTTATCGTCTTTGTTTTTACTGTGAACTTACCCAAGACTTTCTTAATAACATTTTACAGAAAACCGAGAAAAAACCTAAAAATAAGTAAAACGTAATTTAATACAACATTTAAACTAAAAATCAAAGAAAAAACACATCAAATACCAAAATCACAAGCAAAACAAATTTACAAACACAACAACATATAATCTGTAAAAAAATCAACTTATATGAAAACAACAACCAAACTATTCAAAATTAAACATCGAAATCAAATAAAAACAAGAATCAAATAAAAAAAATACGAAGAAAATAATGTGAAAAGAACAAAAAGAAATTAAGAATCATAGAGAAGTCGAATTGTCACCTGTAACTACTGTAGAGAGAGAAAGAAATAAACCTAGTATTATTAGGGTTATAAAAGAAGAGAAAAAAACCAATAAAAAATCTAAAAGCTTTTATATAAGTAAGTAAGAGTATTGTGGGTATTATGAAAAAAGTTAGATCTTATATGACAAATAAAAAAGTTAAATGGATCTTTCTTAAATATATATAAAAACTCAATCTTAGGTGCACAATAGTTTGATTTTTGGATCTTAATCGGTATTAAACCCTTTAATTTGTAATATAGATTAATTTATAATAATAATAATATTATGAGATCATGATTTATTATGATAGTTTTAAGGGTAATGTTATTAAA
This sequence comes from Limnanthes douglasii subsp. nivea, assembly GCA_036936605.1. Taxonomy (NCBI): domain Eukaryota; kingdom Viridiplantae; phylum Streptophyta; class Magnoliopsida; order Brassicales; family Limnanthaceae; genus Limnanthes; species Limnanthes douglasii. The sequence continues at coordinate 154,731,424 of JAUPFV010000001.1, forward strand.
GGTATGGAAGATTAAATTTTACTCCATATAATACTCAAAGTATTATTATTATCTATTCAATAATCTAATTAATATCCTAAATATCTTCGACCATCTATATTTTTTTAACTTGATTCCTCCATGTTTTTACAATTCAAAATTAGAGAGAGAAATAGGTCACATTTGTTTTAAGTATCTTAATTTCGAGAACCATAAATAACTAACCTGCATAATTATCGCAATCAGACTTGTAGAATTTTGAAATATTACTTAGAGGTTATAATGTTACTTATTCAAACATATTTTACCTAGACCATGATTTTACAGTATTAGCTAAGCAAACCAGATTCATCAGACTATTGTCGATGTATGTCGAATCAAATTTTTACAGCCTTAACTGGTTAGTTTTATGGGTGTAACGCTGTTTAATTATAACGTATTCGCAAAATGAAATAGGGGATTGTTTTTGGTTATGATACATATTCGATAATCATTTCTGACGAACATATATTAGAGGGTGATTTCATAATAGTAAGATTTCACATCTTTTCCTTTTGTAATAAGTTATAAATTGAATGTAATATGCATTTCTTTGAGTTAGTAGATTTTGTAGGTTATGAAATATTTAGGGAATCAATTTTATTGTTTGCAGGTATTTTTTTAGAAGATGCGATACGATAGGGAAAAACGATGCAAGAAATGTGAGGTTATAACGTGTGAGATGTTTAGAAAATATCACACGTATCTCATAAGAGACGTACTACTAAAATATACGAGACATGTGAGGATATACCATGCGAGACGTTTAGAAATATCACACGTCCAACATATGTGAGACTATAACTTTTTTAATATGAAATATGTGAGACTTTAACATGTTCTATATGCGAGATTAGGTATGTATATTATGCAAGACACATTGATTCCTCCTAACTGTATCTGAATTGTTCAATGCAGGTAAGCAATGTCTAAAGTTTGTATGTTCATGTTCAAACATGATAATCAAATTGCAATCGTTTGTCTTAGAAAGTTTGAAGACTTTGAAAGTATTCAAACGTATGTTAAAATTAGATGGGATGTGTTGGTTAATAATGGGGAATTAATATCTGATTGACTAAGTAAAGTAGAGATAAGTAACAATATAGAGATAGAAATGGATTTTAGAGAGATAAATTAAAGTCGTAAGAGTGATCAATCTCAAAAAGTCAAACCCTTTATTAGATCAACCTTGGCCTTTATATAGAGGCGCAAAGACTTAGTTCTAACTGAAACAGTTACAAAGAGAAGTTAATTGCACGCTAGTCCTAAACTAAAATATACAGCCTCACGGAGATACTAGATGAAGGTGACATTACACGTCAATATGTAGTTCGATAAGAATATATGGTGCTACTCGTTCCGTTTTAACAAAAATAGCCGCTCAAGGGAAATTTTTTGCTCAAGAAGGTGATGCTTTGATGCCATAAAAATGTTAATGTTGTATGAATTTATGTTTATTTTAACTGCCGCCCGAGGCGAAAAGGTGGCGTCAAAATTTCCCAATTCAATTGACCACTTTGTCATCCTACTAGAAATTTTGGGGCGTTGTAATATATTCTTCAATGGAAATGAAGTTCGAACCTCAATAGTATGAGCTTAAAAATAGGAACTCATTTTTTTAGCAGTCACCACCAATGCCAACGTCAATTTTTCGAGCTTCAAATACCTCTTTTATGTTGCCACCAAACTCTTACTGACATATTATATCGGCTTCAAAATTCTTGAATCTTCACTTATCAATACTGCAGATACTGCAAAATCAGATACCACAATGTAAAAAAGAATTGCTCCCCACTTCAAGGTTTAGATAATATTTCTGGTGATGGCAACAAATCTTTGATACTTGCAAATACTGCTTCACAATCCGACATCCATTCAAATTCATTTGGTCTTCGTAATGCTTGAAAGAAAGAGAAACATTTATATTTTCACTTCTTTGATAGTTCAAGGAAATTTTATGGATACCATAACTTTTAACTGCTGTGGGTCAGCTTCTATCCCCTTTTCACTAATAACATAACTCAAGTTTTCTTTTAACCAAAGGTACACTTTTCTAGGTTCAACTTTGGTTATTTCCCTTAAATTCAAAAACGTCTCATCTAAACCTTCCAAGTGTGCATTGTCTGTTAAGGTTTTGACCACCATGTCATTGATATACACCTTCATGTTCTTTTCGATCTGAGAAACAAATGCCTTATTCATTAATCTCTAATATGTAGCCATAACATTCTTTAATCCAAAAGGCATAACCCTGTAACAGTGCAAGCGTCAGTCTGTGATGAAGGTGGTACTCGCTTGATCCTTTGGATCCATATGAATTTGATTATATCATAAAACATCTTCCATAAAGGTCCATATTTTGTTTCCCAAAGTGGAATCGATCAACTAGTCTATTCGAGGAACGAGAAACGAGTCTTTAGGATAGGCGCGATTCAAGTCTGTAAAATCGATGCACATTCTCTATTTCCCATACTTTTCTTGACCACTACCGGGTTTGCAGTCCATAAAGGATATTATGACTCCCTTATATGTCCGAACTTTGATAAACGATCAACTTTGGATACAATTTCTTCTGCTTTTTCAAAAGAAAATGCCCGCCTTTTTTGTATAACAGGTTTCACCTTCAGATTGATTGCTAGCGTATGGTAAATCACTGCAAGTAAAACTCCTGTTACATCCTCTGTTTTCCAAGAAACAATATCCAAATTATGGGATAAAATTTTTAGTAGCTGTTGACGTAAAATTAGGGTCAGTACGGTTTGTATTCGAAGCACTCTTCCATCGGGAAGAGCATATTCCTATATATCTTCACTTACTATCAATGAACCCAGGGTTTCCTTCGGATCGTCAACCCCATCCTCGAGGTCCGAGGTCAACCCCCCATGAATGTTATTAATTCATTTTATCACCACTGCTAGATTCTCGGATCCGAAGAGCACTGACATAACATTCTATGACAACCTTTTGATTACTTCAGACGACCCCCACTCGGTCTCCAATGACATACTTAAAATATTTATAGACTATTAACACAACTCTATATATCATTAATAGGTAAGATCTTCCAAAGATTGCATTCTAGTTTGTCGAACAGTCCACCACCATAAAGAAAACCTTAACCTTCTTCTTGAAAGGTCCCTTTTCTGGACTTACTTCTCTTTCGAATTCCACAATCACCTGCGCAGTAACTCCAGTAAAACCGATGATAGTACACTATAATTGGGAAATACGAGGAGGATTGCGCATTCTATAATAAGTTTTTTAAAAAAGAACATTCGCAGAGCTTCTGTGTCTATCCGCACGCGTCAAATTTCAACGCCACCAATCTCTGCTCCACTGACCACCACATCTTCATATGACCCGTCAATACCCCATAAATCATCTTCATAGAAAAGGATAAATGAAATCCCTCTCTTACCATAAAGATGGGTAGACATATTTACCTCTATCTGAGTCGCTAGACTCACTATGTACCTTTTTCTAGAACTATTAGTATTACCAGTCATAGTATCGCCCCTGAATATTGTCAAGGACTCAAAATATTTGCAAAGGCTTCGGACGTGTCCTTGCTTTACTGCTTCCTCTACTGCCATTAAAATTAACCGATCTGGATCTGCATCTAAGTATTCCAATGCTGCATCAAAATTATCAACCTTTGATTCCAAAATCATCAAATTTTCAGCTTGTGCATTTGGATTCGTTGGATGTGAAGTCAATGCGATAAGGTTCTTTGATGCACTGCTCTGGACTTTCATATAAATCAACAATTTCCCATTTTTAATTAAAGTCTAAACTTCATTTTTCAATGTAATACAATCCGTGGTATAATGTCCGATGTCGTTGTGATACCTGCAAAACCTGTTGTTTCTCTCCTTCCTAGGCCTATTGATTGGAGCAGGCTTCCTGTAATTCACATACCATTTAGCTTTGTCAAAGATTGTAGATACACTCTCAGTTAGATCAGTATAATACTCAGGCCTTATCCTTTGATTGGGCCACGACCTATGTAATTGGTACCCCGATACTTGGTTCGAGTATCTTCAAGTTCGGGTGGTAGGTTGTTGTTCCTCAGGCGTGCCTCCTAGTAAGAATTCGAAGATTTCCCATAATTATTGGTCACATGCCTATAATTCTTTTGACTAGTTCCAACTACTCATCGAACCTTGGTTGAATCTTCCACCTTGATTTGGTCCTCCACTTGAGCCACCAATACTTCAAAAGTTAAAGCTCTTCGCTTTGTTGTTTCATTAGTCATATCCCCTAGTAACAATCCTTTTCGAAAGGCAGACATTACTACCAGCTCATCACAATTATCTAAACTCGCTTTAGTTAAGACAAAACATTTACTGTAATCTTTCAACTTTTCTCCCACTGCCTGCTTGTATTGAATTATTGTATCCCTATTTTCTTTCATTTTCTTGCTCCCCACAAATTGTCTTCGAAAAGAAGTGTAAATGTTTTTTTTTCTGAAATTTGAAATTGACCCCCTCAAAATTCTGTTATGCCACTTCAAAGCTGTTTCTTTGAAAGTTTGAGGGAAATCCTGACACACAAGCCTGTCATCATCCCCAAAATTCATCATATAATTCTTGAACTATTCAATGTGATCGTCCGGGTCTTGCATCCTATCGAATTTCTCAACCTTTGAAATATCAAAGCGCTTAAGAAGAGTGATATATTTTATCTCAGTTGTCAATAGAGAATTCCTCAAACCAACACCTCGAACATATTGATCCTCTGTTCCCATCACAACATACAAGTCTCGATCATCCATAATATTTTACCGGTTTGATGTATTTCCTTGACACCAGTTTGTTTCCCTCAAGAATCGAGGTACACTTTCCCTTCTAGCTTTGTGTTTTTTTCTAGATTGGCGAGGTTGATCCTTCTCTTCTTTTGAAGATACTCGATATCTTTTGAATCAAATCCAGAGCTTTCTATCTCTTCATCAGTGAATGTGGCATGCCTTTGTTTATATTTTTTGTCCTTTTGAGAGGTATGACGCTCTTTAGGCGGTTGGAACCGCGCTTTTTTCTGCTTACTTCTAATCTAGCGATTAGTGCAAGTTCAATCAGATTGATTACCAACGTCAATTTGTTTGTTCACTTGTCTCACCTAGGATTTCAGCCTAGCTGACTCAATCTCATGCTCGCGTTGGTCGTATTTTTCATTCAGAGTTGTTATTTTGTTCAAAAGTTGGTTCATTTGTAGCTCTATATTCGATTGAGTCTGACGAACCAAAATCGATTCTTCTCGTCCATCATCAACCATTTGTAATTTTTTTTATTTCAACAACCGATCGAACTAGCGGATCATTCTCTTGGTTCATCATCAAGTTTAAAGTTGTTTTTCTAGATTTGAAAAGGAAAAAAAAGAAAATTCGAAGGAGTAATCTAGGCACCAATCAATGATCAGGTTCCCAGTGGAGTCACCAACTTGGTGAGTTAATATCTGATTGAGTAAGTAAAGTAGAGAGAAGTAACAATGTAGAGAGCGAAATAGGTTTAGAGAGAGAAAGTCAAGTCGTAAGAGTGATCAATCTCAAAAAGTCAGACCCTTTATTAGATCTGCGTTGGCCTTTATATAGAGGCGCAAAGACTTAGTTCTAACTAAAAAAGTTACAAAAAACAGCTAATTACACGCTAGTCCCTAACTGAAATATAAATTTCTAATTCTCTCCTCTAATTATACAATTTTTCATAACAAGTTTTATTCTTACATTTCAGTCCTCGAAGTTTTATTTCCTTATTAAAAGGTAATTATAGTGTGACTTACTCTTGCGGTGATAATATGAATTGTTTATTTACGTATGAGACAGATTTTGTGAGTTTGCTAGTACTACTTGATGTTGAGCATTTTAAAAAGGTTAGCTTTCTTCTAGAATAGAATTCAGCTGATAAGGTTATGGAAGAAATATGTAAATAGTCTAGATTAAGTTTATTTGAAGCCTCAATAATCAGTTAATTAGTAGGGAGAATAGTAATAGTTTAAGTTTTTTTAACGTAAAAAAATAACAACTTGTTACTACTAGTTAGGTTGATGTTATAACATGTGTTGGTCTAGTTTTTGATTAAGTGTTGCAGCTCTAAGGTTAGATTTATGTTGTTATCCCCAAGAGTATGATTTTTATTTTAAATACATGGATATTACAAGATCTAAGATAATTGGTTATTTTGAAAATAAAGTCTCATCTAGATGTAAATGAAGACTTTATGTATCAGTTGACTCCACCATCAACTTCATGATCATTAAATGGTTTGTTGAACCGCATACTCATCTATTAGGTCATGCAATTCTATAAGAGAAAAGATGGTAAGTTTTTCAAACATTAGAAGAAGAGTCTGAAGAATAAGTTTCATCCGCATCATCTTCGTACTTATTTTCCTCTTCATCAGACTCTTCCTCTTTTTCTTCTTCCTCTGTCTTTTTTTCCGAGTTCTCTTCAGAGTTCTCTTCCGAGTCCTCTAGTTCGCTAAAATTCCTCTTTCTGGGTGGAATAACATAAGAAGGTAAGTTGTACAGGTCCTTTTCATCTTCTAGATATAAAAAACAGAGCCTGGAGAATAAGTTTCATCCGAAAATGAGAAGATATCCTTGTTAGAATAATTTGAGGAGTATTCCTCTGTGGTCGTCATTTTGTATGATGAGACGTGTCCCTCAGAAGACGAACCATGATAAGAGGAGCTTGAGTGACAATAATCATCAACGAAGGAGAAGTTAATGAAATAAGACATTATCTTAAATTTTGTGAGTTTGTTTCAGATTAGTTTGTGAGTTATTTTTGTATGAAACCCTACTGAAGTTGTAAACATGATTTATAGGCAAAATAATTAATGAAAATAACCATTTTTATTGGTGTTTGTAACCATTCTTAATGGCCATTTTGTAGTTATTTCTTTAGTTATCATTAGTTGTCTATTTTTGTTGAAACATATAATAAGTTACCTAATGGAAAATGATTAACAAACTTAAATATTGATATGCTAAAATTTGATTGGAATATGGTGATATATATTAATTACACGCTAGACCACTGTATTTTTTACTTTAAAAATAGGTAAAAATGGGTGAGACCCAATGAATAATATGTGATACTGCATGGAATTAAACATGCAAGTCATGGAGATATTAATTAAGTAATGAATGCAATAAAGCATGCAAGACTGCACTAATTAAAATATGCGATATATCAGAGCAAAATAAGGTGCGAGACTAGTACAACTAAATATGCGTATCAACCGCAACTAAACATGCGAGTCTACCGCAAAACAAATATGTCAGACTTACAATAGTTTACAAAAAAGAAATTATGTTTTGTTTACTAAAAAAATATATTACTTATAAACTATATTACTTACGAAATAGGCAACATCACAAAATACTCTATGAAGAAGAGAGCTTCCAATGAATGTTTGTGATGTCATCATTAATTTTTTTTTTGTGCTTTTGTCAACGAACACATCTTTTCATTCTTTACAGATAAATCCATTATGGATAAAGTCTTTGGTGTACTCGCAAGCCAAAAGTCCCAGTCAAGAATTCCTAGTTTTGTTGTGCGATATATCTTCATGTTTGTACTTTATATGGCTTCTTATTCATAAGTATGATTTTTTCCTGAATGTGTAACAATTGTTAATAGAAGAAAAAAGTAGTTAGAAGTTTATATGCAAGACTAGTAGAAAATAAAAAGCATGCATGACTTTAAGTACTTATCAATAGCGTAACAGTTTTCTTATTTTATTTTGTGTGTATTTACTGGGAAGAAATGGTGGGTTATAGCTTGTTACTACTCCTGATTTAACGTCAATAATTAACAATGTCCAATGGTGCACAATGGAACTAACACATAATATGCGTTTGAAGGCTTTGAGAAATACCTCATCAACCATTTTTGTTAGATCTTTCTTCATGGCTAGTGAAATCTGCATTAAAATAAAAGATTACAAGTAAAGTTTATTTAATAATAGATACCTATATGTATACTTATCATTGTAGGAGCACAAAGTGTTATCACATAACATCTATCTGAGTATTTTCCAATGAAACCTATGGTTTCTACTTCTCGCATATTTTTTAAGCATCTTACAAATCCAAGCGTCAATAATCCATCAAATGAAAAGTGTGGGACATGTTATACAAAAGGTAAGACTGGACAGTGTTATAAATAACTCATGCAATATTGGGTTACTGTTATATTGCGAGACTTGTCTATTACCTTAAAATCTAGGGCGCGCATTAGGTAGTGCTATTAGATCACTTAGACACACATTTGTTCGATAAGGTCCTTGCAATGATGGTAAATACCATACTTATGGATCTTCTAAATTTTATGACTTTTGTATATTACACACTTAATGGTATTCACAAATGTTAATATTTATTTGTTTTTGTATTTATTTCCCAATCAAGGAAAGTCACCTTGTCCTTTTGTATCTCACATTTTAGTTCTTTTAGAAATGGCCATTTAGGTCATCGTCGCCCTCCTGTACTTGTGTTTTGCTTGTCTGAAGATGGGAGATATGATATCTAACAATATTCGTGACATGTATGAAATAATATGTGAGACAAACTCTAGATGAAGTAAATATACGAGACCAACTAACTTAAAGTAAACGTGCGAGACTAAAGTAAACATGAGAGATATTAACATGTCACATTAAGAAATAGTATTACATATACATATATGATTGATGCAAGACATTGATACATCTCATTGATTGAAAACACACATGCAATCCAAAGAAAAAAAACACGTGAAACCAAGTGAAATAAACAAGTGAGACCAAATGTAAAATGAAACAACAATATATAAAACAAAAATTAAAGCTGAATCTTAATATACTTAAAATATAGTGTTTTAGAAACCTATAGTATATGACAAAATATATTCAAAGCCTAATCTTAATCTACTTTATATCCACTTACTTCTTCACGAACTTGTATCTCTGATGTTGTCTATGTGTCATTTATAGCCTTGTTAGTAGTAGTATCCAAGAAAATATCAGCCTCTAGATCCTTAATGATAGCATCCTAAGTTTGTTTTACGGGAAGATCAGCTTAAATTTTATCAATCTTATTATAATAGGACCGTGTAGGCCCTGTAAAAAAACATTTTTTTATTCCTATATGCATGCTCTTTTTGATAGTGTATTAGCTAAGTCTAACTATGATGTTTATTTTTTGCGTTTTAGTGGTGTTAGTTGTCTGGATTGTATGTGTTGGGCTTATTTTTTCTGTGGACTGGTTGCTTCTGCTTCTGGTTGACGGATTTGGGCTTTTTCTGCTTGTGGGTTGACTGCTTCTTGTTCTTGTTTTCTGCCTTAAGGTTATATAACTATTGGTTAACTGGTTCTCGTTCGGGTTGTTGTTGTAAACAATGTTGAAATAAACAAAAAATAAATATATACCAGATGAGACAATTGGTAATGCAATACTTGTATAAGCACATATGGAAGATGCAACATGTGATTCTAATGCAATATTATAATACGAGGCTCGTGTTAAAAATGTGAGTAGACTAGTTATAAAACAAAGATGCAAGACTTGTACATAATACTTACTAATGGTGCAAGGGGTTCCCTTGTTTTTCTGTGGTATTTTTTCTTTTTCTATTTGGTGTTGATTTTCTAGTTGTTCTTGAGACTAGATGGTTTAGTCGGTCAGGTTGGTTGACTTGTTGGATTGTGGGTTTACTTTCTGTTTTTGTGGTACAAGTGTGATTTTTTTGTTGAGTGGTGGTGGTGGTGGTACTCATTCAGTTGGTTTTGGATAAAAAATAGGTAGAGATAATGTTCTATCAATGTCTTGAAGTTTAACCTCCGACATAACAACAATCCAAGATATATTTGTATCACATGTACCAGACTGTAATAAATAGAATAGATATAACAAGCGAGACTACAAAATAAATATATGTATCGCTTCTTTTTCAAGTGAACACTCCATATGGTAGAACTCAACATACCGCATCACGTATGGCTTCGTCTTTTATTGTCCAGTTTCAGATGTAAAAGAGAAGTCTACTTATAGGTGGTTGTACTCTTTATTTTGAAGGTGGTTCAAATTTTCTTCAATGTGGTTCCACTGTTCATGGAGTTTGTTGTTGTGTCTTTGAGGTGGTTGTGGTTCTTTTTGAGGGGGTTGAAATCTTCTTGGAGGGTGTTGGAGTCTTTTTTTTTACAATGAATTCACTTAGGGTGCAACCAACATCAAAGTCATCTCTAAACCCCCCGTTTGAGGTTGAGGTATCTGAATTGGTGTTCTATGGTTGTGGGCTGGTGTGTTCGGGTTGGGATGGTTAGGTTTGTAGTGGTTGAGGTTGTAGTAGTTGTTATGGTTAGTGACTGTATAAGGTTTGAAGGATTTCTTCTTCATTTTGTTCATACATATTGAGTCATCTGCTTAGGCCTTTGATCTGGTATAGGATATGGGTTCCCAACTGGATCATCTCCCAGATCATGCTCACTAGCTTCATCCCCACCAAATGCTCTTATTTTAGCCGTTGCTAGTGTTAATTTACCCTCAAAATGAATGAATTGATAACAAGTGAGTAAAATATGCACGACTAGTTCAACTCAACATGAAAAATTAATAGAACTAAACATTTAAATTAACTGCAAATTGAACCATGCGAGACTACTGCTACTAAAACATGTGATTGTACTTTAACCAAAAGTAAGATTCTACTGCAAGAAAAGCCATGCAAGACTTGTGCTAATAAACATGCGATTCTACTTTATCTAAACATGCGATTCTATTAGAACTATAACATGCAAGACTAAAACATCTAATACGTCATCATCTCTAAACCAGTTTATCTTTTAAATTTATATCCAAGTTTGATGATTTTGACTTTAATCCCCACTATTTGCAGCATATTGGAATCATGTTGTCCCTAGCTTCTGCTTGCGCAAATGCTATATGCTCAACGATATATCGCTTTCTAAAAAATTCAACATCATTATACCTATTTTTACTTATTTAATTATGTAGTAATATGCTTACCATTACAAATGCAACACATCCGATAACTCTATCGTGTTTTTTGGAGACACATGCTCAAATTGACCAGAAAACATGATCAACAAAGTAAGCACATCCTTGACAGCTTGATTCCCTCCCGCATAAATGACTTTGTCTATTGCTTCATGTAAAACACAATACAATTTATAATGAGATCCTGTTAAAAAATATACATTCCATTCTGGACTAAATAAACCATGGGAGATAACTGTAATTAAACATACGATCCCGATGGAAAAACCACATGTGAGTCTTGATCAAATAAACCATGCAAGACTAGTGCATTTAAACATGCGATTATGTTGAAAAAAATACAGGCTAGCCCTGATCAAACAACCATGCAAAACTAGTCCAATTAAACATGTGATCCTCATGGGGAAAAACATGCCAAACTAGTGAAAATAAACCATATGAGACTGGTGTATGTAAACATGTGATCCTAGTGAAAAATACATGTCGGTCTTGATAAAAACAAATGAGCGAGACTAGTGTAATTAATTATCAACAATTCAAACATGCGCTATAAATGATAAAGTCATACCTTTATCAAAATATTTGTTTATTTCTGGTTTTGATTTGTTTATGTCTATTTTTTCTTGATTTTCTTCTATTAAGTATGTTTTTCATGTTCCTGGGCTCTGTTTCTTGACCGTAAGTGTAGTGAAGTTTGAATCATTCTTTTGAGTTTGAAAGAATTTCATTATTGTTATGTTTTAAACCAAAAATAGTCTTTACATTACTGGCGGTTAGTTGTACAAGTTTGGACCTAATGAAGAAAATGTGTTTTTCTATCGAGACTCTTATCACAGAGATTATAAAATTCCTTACACATTGTATAGAAAGACTTTTACTTTCCAGCTTCTATGTATTCATTTGTAAGAATGTGACTTTTTTCTTTGATAAAATTTAGTATACTAACCATGCGAGATATTTTATCCTGCAACAAAACCATACGAGACGAGTTGGTGAAACATGCAAGACAGGTTGATGAAATAAGTGAGACGATAAACGTAGTTAGCAAAACCATGTACGATGAGACATACTGAATATTAATAAACATGTGTGACTTATTCAAAATAAACATGGCATACACATGCACACATGCAAAATATACGATTCACGTGTAAAAACGAATCACACTATGAAAACCTATGCAAGACGTGTGTATGAAAAATAAAGAAGATGCGATACACATTTCTTTTTTACCTCCACATTAAATGATACAAAAAATATAATATCAAAACATCTAACAATAGGACATTAGATAATAAATTAAAACGTAATTACTAAAATATAGCACGAATCTAGTCTCCAGAAACTTTCTAGATAAATTGATGGGATTTCTTATAAATATTAAATGTCTAAATATGGAACAACTAAACGTTTGATATTATATTAGGCTTTATGTGTATTTCTAGAAAATATTATGGTATTTCTCGTAATAGCCAAATGTCTAAATATGTAACAACTAAACGTTTGTCATTTTATTAACATTGTGTGTATATTTGAAATGTAATTAAACATTAAATGAGAACATTTTAGAAGTTAAATCCATACATTGTTGTGAAGATTTACGGGCCCAGTTTCTTATAAAGAATATATTATAATAAAATGAAATTTCTATAGAAAGTTATGGTATTTCTCGTAATAAGAAAATGTCATAAATGTTTGAGATTATATTAACATTTAGGTGTCTGCACGAAATATAATTCTGCTCTAGTATAGACTTTTAAAAAAAAAATAACCGTTTGTGAAATATCATAATAAAATAATAATATTTTTAAAAAGTTATGACATTTCTCATAACAAACAAATTTATAGACACTCAACAACTAAATGATTGTATTATACATATTAACCTTTAGTTGTTTGTTTGAAAGGTAATTATGCACTTATTTAAATTTTAAAAATATTAATTTTATATGTGTTTGTAACTTTCTACTAGTATTGTTTATATTATAAAAAATATCACATTAAAATGATATTTTAACACAAAATTAATGTATTTCTCATAACAATCATCGAAACTGTTTGCATATTGTTTTATAGTATATCATTTCCTTATCATTTCGAATCTGTAATACAAATAAAGAAACAAAATAAAAAGTTACTTATACACTTGTATTTGTTGTATATGCATTAAATATTTACTTGTAACAAACACAAATCTAAACATACACTTCGACCATGCAACAAAACTTAAACTATATATGCATTGCACTTTTACATGTAACAATTCCACATATAACCACACACTTCAAACAGACAACAAAATGTGAACTATATATACATCGAACATTTACCTATAACTAGTGCAAATCTAACCACACGCTTTCACCTTATAACAAAACCTAAATTATCTATGCATTCAAAATTTACTTGTAACTAATGCACGTTTAACCATATACTTTAAACATACAACAAAACCTAAACTATATATGCATATAACATTTACTTGTAAGCATTACACATCTAACTACCAACTTTAAACAAACATCAAAACTTAAACTATATATACACTGAAATTTACATATAACCAATGCATATTTAACCACACGCTTTACAAATACAATAAAACCTAAACTATATATGAATTAAACATTTACCTGTAACTAGTGCACATCTAACCATACACTTTGACAATACATAAAAACATAAACTATATATGTATTAAACACTTACATGTAACTAGTGCACATCTAACCAGTACACATCTAACCACAAACTTTGAATATACAACAAAACCTAAAATATATATATATATATATATATATTGAACACATACATGTAATTAATGCACATCAAACCATACACTTTATGATGTAGGCACAAAAGCGAATTTATTCGTAGTTATTTAGAGAACATTCAAAAACAAAATAAAAATAAAAAGTGATAAAAATTAGATGATAGATCGAGTTTTGCCACAAAAGGATGGTGAAGCCTTTGATAAACAAAACTAAACTCGTTTTTCAGAAGAATAGTTTAGATTTAATTTTGTCCCAAGAAAAATGGTTTGAGTATAAAGTCTTTATATATATGTTACTTAATTCAATTTGAACTATATAAAGACTGCATGGATTTGTTTATATCCATACAAGTTAAACTATTAATAAAAATGAAATAATTCTCTTTAACTCGCTTAAAAGATAATTAAATAAGTTTAAAGATTTACAAAATAACTCGTAGATAATAAATATAAAATAACCACTAACTCTCTTAAAATATAACTAAATGAGTTTAAAGCCTTAAAAAGTAACTCTTGGATAAAAAATATAAAATAAATCACTGATTTTTAAATTTTATCACTTGGTTTTTCTAGAAGATCTCCTCATATGGGTCTTGACGAAACAAGTTAAGATTGCTAAAATGACTTAGAGTAAATTGTTGGTCTTTAACACTTAGTACTATCATCTTGAACTGTTGTTGTTGCAAAATGAAACAAACTTCTCACATCGTTTGATTTGATTAAAGACATTTATTGGGAAGTAGTTAAATTGTAAGTTACCTCATGCTCCATTTGTCTTATAAGGATCTCCGCATCCTTTTTGAACTCTCTCACAAAGTTTCTTTGATCTTAAGTGTGGTATGGGACCAATTCCAACAATTGATACTTTAAAAATATTATGTTGGTCTCCATTTGAATCTGTTTGGATGTCCTCATCATTTTTTCCATCTTGGGACGGTTTTTTCCTAAAAACTGGTTAACCTATTTCAAATGAAGATAACTCAAAAAAATTAAAACTTGTAGACGTAATGATATCTCACAGAAGTTGTAATTTGTAGGCATTATCATTTATTTTCCCCATAAATTTGAATATACCATCTCCACTAGTTTGTTTCTAGATGGATGTTTTATCGAGACTTGTTTTCTCGGTTCAAAGTTTAGCGTTTTGTGTCTGTTATCTTATTGATACTTTTATTTTCCTGTTTTCATTTCTATGTTCTCCTTGGCTTTTTTGTGTATCTTGTCTAGAATTATCTGATGACGGTAGTGGGAATAAGTTCAATGATGCCAAAGGCTTAAATCCATACACAACTTTAAAATGAAAAAAGTCTAATAGTTGAGTGGGTAGCATGGTTATAAGCAAACTCAATGAATGGTAAATATCTCAAATAATTGCTTAAATATTTACTTATAGTAGCTTTGAGTAAAATAGATAGTGTACAGGTTACCACTTCAGTTTGGTCATCTATTTGGGAATGAGAAGTTGTTAAAATAATAAGTTTAGTCCTCATCTTCTTCCAAATAATTTTCCAAAATTGGCTGAGGAATTTGGTGTTTACATATATACTTACTACTTATGTGAAGAATAAGTTTGTCGTTTAAGAAGCATCATTCATATTAGCACATGGTATTAAATATGAAATCTTTAATAATCTATCTAACACAACAAAGATGAAGTCTTTGTATCTTATTGTTGGAAGTCCTAACAAGAAATCCATAGATATATCCACCCATAGTACAATAGGAATAAGAAATGATAGATAAAGGCCACGAGGATGTGATATGGATTTTTCTTTTAAACAAATAATATAACGGTGGCAGAACTTCTCCATATTTTTCTTCAAGTGAGGCAAAAAGTGCTCTCCAACAAAAACTAAGGCTTTATTTCTTCTGAACTGACCTATAAGACCTCTTCCATGTGCTTCTCTTAAGATGAGATCATACATAAAACCTCGTGGTATACACAAATGTTTGTCTCTAAACAATAACTCATCATGTTTGTAGACCAAGCTAAATACCCCTTTATAATACTCTTTGTAAGTATGTACAAAGTCTAGATCATTTTCATACATCCCTTTGATGTGTTGAAATCCTAGAACATTTTCCTCTATTGTACAGATTAGTGCACATCTCCTTGATAATATGTCTGCTATAATGTTCTCTCTTCCATTTTATATCTGATGATGTAAGAGAATATCTCAATGAACTTCAACCACTTAATATGTATTCTTTTAAGTTTGTTACGACCTCTTAGATGCTTAAGAATCTCATGATATGTATGAATAACACACTTTTTAAACAATATGTTGGATAGTTGAGTGTTGCTATACTGAATTTCTTACTAAAATAGGCTATGAAATATCCTCTTTGTATCAATACACCTCCAACACCCATCCCTTGAAGCATCATACTTCACAAGTACTTGGAGCATTAGTAAGCCTGCATGGCATAATTAAATATTCATATAATTCTTGCCTGGTTTTGAAGGTTGTCTTCCATTCATCTCATTTTCGTATTCTGACTTAGTGATTACCACTCCTAATAGAATCTGGTGGCACCACCAAATACATCCAACATGCATCAAGTCTTGGGATTAGATAGTTGTATTTGATTGTGATATTATGAATGGAACGATAATGTACATATATTCTCTATCTGCCATCTTTCTTAGGTAACAGCAGAACTAGTTAAATCACATGGGCTAAGGCATACTCTGATGTATCATTTAGCCATCAACTCCAGCACTTGTTTCTTCAACTCTTTAGTTTCTTCGGAGTTCATATGGTAGACTGGTTTGTTTAGTTATGTAAAAATAGGAAAATAAGATCAGTATGATGTTTAATGCCTCAAAAAAGAGGCAAACCCGGAGGATATCTCTTCTGGAAAAATATCTTGATACTTTTTCAAAACATTTTTTCACTTCATTTGATAGTTCCAACATGGTAATCTCTGAACTTAGGCATGCATTGAACAAGAATCATAGTACAGGGCTTCCAAAACTCATGGACTTGCAAAAAAAATTAAAAGATTAATATAGGCTTAATTTAGTTATCTTGGCTTCTTTCGCCATTCATGTTTTCATTTCGTGAACTTGAGATGGACTATAAGGTGCTAAGTTGATCTTATTCTTATTATGCAGAAATGAGTAGATGTTTGTGCGTCTATTATACCATACTTCATAATGAAACTACCATAGTCTAGCAAGTAGTAGTTTTCCATCTTTCATATGTAGTACATCACACAGAACTTTATCTTGATATGTGCATATACTGAATGGAATAATGATCTGATTCGTGATGCTTAATCCATCTTGATGATTCAGCCATTGTAGAATGTAAGGACTTGGATGTTTAGTCTTTGCAAGACCTAATATGTCACCATAAACTTTCTAAACCCTTTAGTACGAGAACATCCATCTATGATCTAATTACATACCTTTTTATTGATAGTTCATCTAGTATAAAATATGTTCTTCCTTTGGATGGTTTTTTCTAGTTGGATCATTGCACTTATGAATATTTTTTCCACCAACAAATCACCAAGATATCATTTTCCTCTTCATGGTTTGATTTCTTATCTTCACATTTATCTTGTGACTCATACTCTCCATTTTTAGTGATAAACATGACACACACATTCCGAAAATTTCTAGCATAATGTCTACATCCCTGATATTTAACATCACAAGCTCTAGTTGGAGTAGCTTCTATCTTTGTCATTTTCGGGACTAAAATTATTTTTACGTGGCTTTTTGTATTAGTTTCCATATATTTCCCTTTATCTTATGGTTTGTTATTGTTTAGCATCCACATTTGTGTTATTCTGGTGCATTTTGAGGTGGTATTTTTTGGGGATTGAGTTGATGTATAATATCGATATCAATGTGGAATCTTCATATAATTCAATATATTATTTCATGTCCATTTTTCTTGCAATAAGTTCTTGCAACCCATCGATAAATTAGGTCATTAGCACCTCCTCAGTGTCTTTTACTTCCAACCGATTATTGATTTTCTCAAACCCATAGAAATTACTCCTTAACAATTATGGTTCATTTTCACAATTTTTTAAAAATGTTTGGTAGATCATGATGGTAACGAGCATGTACATACATTTTCCTTAAAAGAAACTTCATATCTTCCCAACTGTCTATGGATCTATAACGTTTCCTTATTCTTTATGCTACTTTTTTACCCACTAAATAAGAACTCCTTCTGAAAATTGTGCAACAACTATGGTGAGCCTGTTTTGCTCAGTATATCCATAACACTTCAAGATATACTCCATATGCCTTTCTCAATCCTTGTAGGAATTGGGATCTAATTTTCCAATGAAAACAAGAGATGTTATCTTTACATCCCCATATATAGGCTTTGTTGTTCATCCATCTCTTGTTTTCCTCTCCCAAGAGCATCATGTCTTTGATTTTAATTTAACAGAAGGTCTGGGGGGGTTATATTATAAATTATGCATGTCATCTTTTTATCTTCTATTTTAGCATGTTGTTGTTGCTGTTGTGGATGTGGGAAGTTTCTAATGGTTCTAAATGTCATTGGGAATCGTTCAATTATCCCACTATGATCTCTAAAGTTTTTATTCATATTATGAATGTCTTCACTTTGTGTTTGTATTTCACTTTGTATTGGCATATGTTATTGCATATCAGTCTTCAATTGAACAATAGTCTTTATATTGTATTCTGCCACTCTAACGAGTTGTGTGTAAGGATGATACAACCTTATAAGATTTTTTTTGTCTTATATACCATATAACGTAGGAATGCAGGATATTTGATTTGTTGTTGTTCTAAGTATAAATATTTTTATTATTATTACTTAGTTCAGACTGAACAATACAAACACTATAGGGATTTATTTATAGGTCTACAAAAAAAAAAGTAATAAAAATAAAATTATACTCTTTGAATCTTTTAAAAATATAATTAAGCGAGTTTAAAGATTTAAAAAAAAATAAAGTTTGGAAAATAAATATGAAATAACTCTCATTGACTCCCTTGAAATAAATTAGGCATGTGATCACTTTTAGCTTCTATTTTAGTATGTTGTTGTCGTTGTTATGGATGTGGGAGGTTTATGATGGCTCTAAACCTCGTTGGGAGCCACTTAATTTTCCCAATATGTTCTTCATATTACGAATTTTTTCACCTTATGTTTTCATCGTTTCATTTTGTATTCACATTTGCTCTTGCATAACAATTTATGTGCAAGGATTATATAACCTTGATAAGGTACTTTTCGGATTTAATAGTAGATGATGTAGGCACAAAACTGATTTGATTCGTTGTTGTTCGAAGAACACTCATAAATGAAATCATAATGAAAAGTGATAAAAAATGAAGGATAGTCAAGCTGCACCACAAAAGGGATGGTAAAACCTTTCATAAGCAGAACCAAACCAACTTCTCACAAGAATAGTTTATAGATAAATGTCACGATTAAATGTTTGAGTATGAATTTATTTTTTTACTATTATTACTTAATATAATATGAAAAATACAAAGACTATAGAGCTTTATTTATAGTCATACTAAGAAAAACTAGTATAAATATAAAATAATTATATTTGACATTTTTTAAAAGTGAATTAAATGAGTTTAAAGATTCAAAAATTATCATTTGGATAATATATATAAAATAACTATCACTCACTCTCCTAAAATAGAATTAGATGAGTTTAAACACTTCAAAGCTAAACCTTGGATAGAAGATACGAAATACCTCTCCTTGAATTTTGAATTTAATCACTTTGATGTATTCCAAAATATCTCCTCATGTAGGCCTTGGTGAAATAGATTAATATTGCTAAAATTAGTTAATAGTTAAGTTTTAACTTTAACAATTAGTAATATCATCTTCAACTTATAATCCAAGTTGGCTTATACTCCATTTGCCTTATAAGGTTTTCCACATCATTGTTGAACTCTCCACAAAGGTCCCTTACTCTTGGATGTCCTCACCATTTTAAAAATATAAAAATCTAGACTATATATGTATTGAACATTTACCTATAATCGATATACATCGAACCACACTTTAAATATACAACAAACTTAAACTATATATGGATCGAATATTTAGCTGTAACTAGTGCCATCCAACCATATACTTTGAACATACAAAATAACCTAAACTATAATAAAACTTACAAATTATAAACAACAAGTTCTTATACCGTTTGCATATAACTAATACACATACAACTACCAAATTCTTAATTGCACATGCCTATATCATTTACTTGTAACGAATACACATATAACCAAACAATACAAACATACTTCCAAACTATTACGTAATATATGCTCGTATATCTTACCTATAACTAATGAACATACACCCAAACTATATGAAGATATTACCCAATTTTAAACAACATCTTTCTGTTTCTTTTTATTTGTAACTAATAATCAAACAATATAAATATAGTGCGAAACTCTGAACACCAGGCTCTTGTACCATTTTTTTAACTAATACACATGCAACAAAACACGTTGAAAATCCTGTAATACTCTGAACCACATGCTTATATTTTTTAACTGTAATTAATATGTATACGACCCAATAATATGTATATCCTGTAATTAATACCCATACATTCAACTAAAATTTATTTCAATATAATTTTTTAGTTCAATTATTTGGATAAGGGAAATATTTTATGAAACCACGAACTTGATTTGGACCGAGAAAAAAAACGTCAAATGTTTATATTTAGAAAAGCTATTATTGTTATTTTATTTAGCAATAATTTAATTTGTCAAAACCATTTCAATATATCCTAATTAATCATATTATAAAAATTAACTCAAAATAATGGCCGTTTTTATACTATATGTATAAATATTCAAACATATAATAATAATATTAAGAAAAAATTACCCATAAATAAACATGCAAATATCTCATTATCCCATAATACACAAAAATTGCATACTCTCAATAAATATCTCTACCACGGTGAAAAACTAAAATTAACCCTATTTTTGAACCAAAATTATTATTTTTTACTTATTTAATTTTTTTAAAAAGTTTGTATCTTTCAAACCGTAACTCAAAAAAAATCTGAAAGTACCATCGACATTATTTTTAAGACAAACAAAAGTAGATCCATGAATGATATATTTTTAAAAAGTAGCATGGTTGATTTTTCAACGAACTCGCATATTTCATTTTCCAAAGAAGTAGCATGGTTGATTTTTCAAAGAACTCACATGTTTATTTTTTCAAAGAGCTCACACGGCTGATTTTTAAAAGAAATATCATGTTTAATATTTTAAAGAACTCGCATGGTTGATTTTCCAAAGAACTCGCATGTTTATTTTTTAAAAAAACTCGCATGGCTGGGCTTCCAAAGAAGTAGGATGGTTGATTTTTCAAAGAAATTGCATGTTTAATTTTTCAAAGAGCTCACATGGTTGATTTTCTAAAGAAATAGCATGGTTGATTTTCTAAAGAAATAGCATGGTTGATTTTTCAAACAAATAGCATTGTTACTTTTACAAAGAACTCATGCTATGATTTTTCAAACAAATAGCATTGTTACTTTTACAAAGAACTCGCACGGTTACTTTTCAGTAAACTCGCATGGTTAAAAATAGAGATAACTCTCATGGTTGAATTCACATGTTACTAGAGAATTTTTGAAAAAACAAATAAAAAAAATCATCAATGGATCTAGTTTTATTCTTCTTTAAAAGACAAAGTCGATCGTACTTTTGTATTTTTTTCCGACCTCCGATTTGAAAGATACAGACCCTTTAAAAAAATAAAAGAAAAAAAAAATAAGAAAGAGAAACTTTGGTTCAAGAATTAGATGTGGTCACGTGGGGTTGGTGATGAAGTATGGGTATTTAAGAAAGAATTAGATACTGAATGAGAGTTATTTAATTGAGATGGGTCTTAAATAAGAATAAATGTTAGTTTATCTATTAGATGGAAGTATAATTTGTGAGTAGATACCTTTCGTTTCATTTTCGTAATAGTAAATAATTTAAAAGTAACATAGACTCATATTTATAACGTTACAATATATTTTTTATTCTAAATTATCAATATAATCTAATATTATTGATAAAACTATATCTTATAGATAATATATACTCCTTATAATGACGAGGTAAGTATACATCAAAGGCTAACAAATATATAAGGTGCATGTGATAATAGGAAAACTAGAAGACATTTATGAAGAAGCACGAAACGAGGATCACAAACAAAATGCTAAACAAGAATTATAAAGAAGATAATAGATATGGGTCATAAAAAAGTACGAGACGAGAGTCACAAATAATATATCAAACATAAGTTATACATAAGATATTAGATGAGCCTCGTATTAAAGACACAAGACGAGGGTTATAAAGAAGATACAATATGAGCATAAAGAGAGATTATTCAAGTGGGTATGATAGACTAACACGTATCATCATGCTATAGATTGTTAATGAACATAGTCAGAGAGTTATTAAGGAATGTGGTTAGATGGTTACAACAAGATATCACGTCTAAATTTGTCACTCGTAAACAATATTAAAAACTTGTATAAATAATGATCAAAATCTCAGTTTAGAGATTGATTACATTTGAATATGAAATAAATCATATATTGAAAGAAATATTTGTTCTCCATTATTTTTCATTATCTTGGCTTTGTATTTGAAAAGGATTTCCCTTATGAAATGTGGTATCGTCTGTGGGATATTATTTTATTCGCAATTTTTTTGAATTTTAACAATACCAATGATGATGACAAGATCAGGAATTGAAAGGAAAACACCAAGAGACCGACTAATTCTAGAAAATCTAGTGATTATTATGGGAATCACGACAATATTGCTGGATTAAAACATAAACTCATAATGAGATCAACTCTTATGAATGACAAATGTTACATGTAATGTAAATAAACAAGTACAATAGACTCAATAAGTGATAGTAGCACATAGAAATTAACCAATTGAGGTGATATTTGCCGCACATAAAAGGGTTAATCAAGTTGTAAGTGGTCTAGTTGGTGCAACTGCACACTTATTCTACATAAGTTGAGGGAGAAAATGTATTTAACCAAAGTATATCGGCTACTCCAACTAATGTTTAGCTTTTGGAAAAACAAATTTAAGGATTAAAGGAAAAGCAATTTAGATATACTCAATTGGAATTTAAAAGAGACCAAAAAGCTAAAGTCAGGATATTAAATGATGAAGTGCAGCTCTTTGAGAGAGAAATTTATGTCATAAAATAAGAGAAAGAATATGTTGAACAAAGGAAATGGTAAATAATATTAAAAAGAAATGAATGAAAAATAAAAAGATGTTGAACAGATAGAGGAGAGTAGCAGTAAAAAGAGATAAAAAGAAGGCTGAAAATGTTGATTATAAGGACCACTCAATTAATATGGCTTCAAATAAAAATAA
This sequence comes from Limnanthes douglasii subsp. nivea, assembly GCA_036936605.1. Lineage (NCBI taxonomy): Eukaryota > Viridiplantae > Streptophyta > Magnoliopsida > Brassicales > Limnanthaceae > Limnanthes > Limnanthes douglasii. The sequence goes on from JAUPFV010000001.1 coordinate 154,754,622, forward strand.
GGAAAATAAAGAGGAGGAGTATAATGAGGAAAGACCGGAAATAATAGCTAATATGCTTCAAGAATCTCCATTTGATACGAAAATTATTGAGAGAAAACTTCCCCGAAAATTTGACGATTATCGAATGAATACCTATGGCTGTTTAGTGGATTATGAACACTGATAAGAAAATGGAACTTAAAGGACTAAAATGTAAGCAGATTGTAAAGTTAGAGGAGGAATTTAGAACTCTGTAGTTTAGTCAGGGTCTAGTGTGTAATTGACCCTTTATTGTAACTATTTTCAGTTAAGAGTTAAGTCCTTGCGCCTCTTTATAAAGGCCAAGACTGATCTAATAAAGGGGTTGAGTTTTTGAGATAAATCATTTTGCAATCTAATTTTCTCTCTCTAAAAACTATAACTCTCTCTATAATTTGACTTCACTCAAATCACTAAGGTGACCCAAGTAACCAAACTCACCAACTTGGCGACTTCACTAGGGACCAATCAATAATTGGTGCCTAGTTTACTAATTCGACTATTCCAAACCTTTAAAAATAATCTTAAAGCTTCACAATGACTCAAGAAAACAACCCGCTAGTTCGATCAACTGTTGAAACACTAAAAAAGAGATTAAAAGGACATATGATAGACAAGAAGGATCTAGTCTGGTTCATCAGACTTAATCTGATATAGAGGTGCGAATGAATCAGCTTCTAAACACGATAAATGCTCTGAATGAGAAATACAATCAAAGAGAGCAGGAGATTCATTCAGCTAGGCTGAAATCTAATGTGAGATAAATGAATGACCCAAATGATGTTGGTGGTCAATCACACTTCCGAAGCGATTTCATATATCGAAAGTAGATAAGTTCGATGAGATGTAAGACCCAGACGACCACATCGAACATTTTAAGAGATGCATAATGAATATTGAGGATGATGACATGCTAGTGTGTCGAGCGTTTTCTCAAAATTTTAAAGAAATAACTTTGAAATGGTACAACTGAATTTCAAGGGGATCCATTTCAAATTTCATAGACTTTTATACTGCCTTTCGAAGATAGTTCGTGGGGAGTAAAGAGATGAGGGAAAAGGGAGATACAAGCATCCAATGCAAGCAGACAGTTGGAGAAAAGTTGAAATATTACACGAAGTGGTTTGTCTTAAAGAAAGCGACTCTGGATAATTGTGAAGAACTGGTGGCGATGACAGTGTTTCGCTACGGATCGCTACCAGGTGATTTGGCCAATGAAACAATAAAGAGAAGAGCCTTAACTTTGGGGCTTTGATGGCCCAGATTGAGGACCAAATCAAGGTTGAAGAGTCAACCAGGGTTCCAGGAGTGGTGACTACAACTCAAAATAATTCTAGGCAGGTGCCACATAACCAGGGGCATTCTTCAAATTCTGCCCAACATGCATATCCGAGGAACAACAACCTACCCCCTTGAACTGGAGGATATTCGAACCAAGCTCCATCATACCAATTCAATAGGTCGAGGCCCAATCAGTGGATAAGGCCTGATATGAGGATTTAACTGAGAGTATGGCTACAATTTCCGATAAAACTAAAGGGTTTGTAAATTTCAAAAAGCCTGCCCCAATCAACAGGCTTATAGAGGAGCGAAACAACACGTATTGCAGGTATGAAAATGATATCGGTCATGATACCGCGGATTTTATCGCCTTGAAAAAGGAACTCCAGATTTTAATTGAAAATGGAAAATTACTGACTTATGTGAAGGCACAGAGTAATGCTTCAGAAAATTCCCTAGCATCAACTTCACAACAAACTAATGCACCAGCTGAAAATTTGATGATTCTGGATTCAAAGGTTGATGATTTTAATGCTATATCAGAATATTTGGACTTGGATCCAGATCGGTTAATTTTAATGGCAGTGAAAGAGTCAATAAAGAAAGGTCATGTTCGAAGTCTGTGCGACTATTTTGAGTCTCTGGCCATTTTTGGGGGTGATTGTTTGACTGGTATCACTGATAGTTCAAGGAAAAGGTACATAGTAAGTCTGGCTACCCAGATAGAGGGAAACATTTCTACCCATCTGTACGGTAAGAAAGACATTCTCTTTATCCTTTTTGATGAAGACGATTTACAAGGTACTGCAGAGCCGCATGAAGATGCAGTGGTCATTGGAGCAAAAATTGCTGGCATTGAGATTACAACGCCCTTTTTAAAGCTACTTATGATAGAATGCACAATCCTCCTCGTATTTCTCAATCTGAGCGCACCATCATTGGTTTTACTGGAGTAACTACACGAGTCATATGGGAATTCGAGGGGGAGGTAAGTCTGGAAACGGGACCTTTTAAGAAGAAGGTCCAAGTAGTTTTTATGGTGGTAGACTATTCAACAAGATATAATGCTATTTTTGGAAGATCTTGGTTGTCAAGAATGTGTGGCGTTGTATCAACAGTCTATCAATGTTTCAAATATACCGTCGGAGACCGTGTAGGAGTCGTCCGAAGCGACCAAAATGTTGCAAGGGAATGTTACCCCACTGTGCTTCTGATTCGAGGATCAACAGTGGTGATATAATGAATGAATAACATTCATGTGTGTTGACCTCAGATTATGAGGAAAGGGTTGACGATCCGAGGGAAACCTTAGGGTCATTGATAGTAATTGAAGAAATAGAGGAATATACTATTCCTGAGGGAAGGGTACTTCAGATATGAACCTTACTGACCCATATTCTACGTCAACAGTTATTAAAAATATTATCTCACAATTTAGATGTTTTCTCTTGGAAAATATATGATGTAACAAGGGTTCCAATTGAAGTAATTTGCAATAGCATAGCTGTTAATCCGAAGGTGAAACTGTTATTAAAAAAAGACGAGCATTTTTATCAGAACATGCATAAGCTATAATTTCCGAAGTGGAGTGGTTATCCAAGGTTGGACATATAAGGAAGTCATAGTATCCTTTATTGACAGCGAATTTAGTGGTGGTCAAGAAAAAGAACGGAAAATGGAGAATGTGTGTTGATTTTACAAAGTTAAACAAGCATTTCCTAAAGATCCATTTCTTGTTCCTCAAATAGACCACTTGATTGATTCCACTTCTGGAAATAAAATATTGACTTTCATAGATTCTTTTACTGGTTATAATCAAATTCAAATGGATCCAAATGATCAAGAATGTACCACCTTCATAACAGACAGAGGTTTGCATGGTTATAGAGTTATGCCTTTTGGATTAAAACATGTTAGGGCACATACCAAATATTAATGAACAATGAATTTTCTACTCAAATCGGAAAAAACATGGAGGTGTACATTGACGATACGGTGGTAAAAAGTTTAGTAGACGATGCACATTTGAAGGATTTATAGGAAATATTTCTGAATTTAAGGGCAATAAGGCTAAAATTGAATCCGGAAAAATGTACTTTTAGAGTTCGATCAGGGAAGTTTCTGGGATATGATATTAGTGAAAAAGGAACAGAAGCTGACCCAGAGCAGTTAAAATTTGTAGTTGATAAGGGAGAATAAAAGACACAGGGGAAATAGGGAAAGAAGAGTTTGTATGAGGGAAGAATAGGAAAAATATATTATAAAAGTACACATTATAAATAAATAATAATATATAGAGACTAGATGAGTAATTGTTGGGAATTGAGGTGTGTGTGGCCCATCATTGTACTATAAAAATACCTCACACGAGTTGATAAGGTTGGTTGATTATTGTAGTATTATTTTCTCTCTCTAGAATGTGGATTACTTTCTCTCTCTAAAAGACCTTTAAGAAATAATTCAATTACAGTTTGGCCCTTCAAGTATTAGTTTTATATAGAATTATCCTCAAGCGAATTCCTAATTCATCAGTGGCGCCGTCTGTGGGAATCGAAGATTGTCTTGACGGCAATCGCTTTCTGGAAATTGTTTCTAATCCAAGTGGAATCATGGAAGAGCAAGGGGATGATTTTGTTAACGACTGCGAGGATAATCTTGTCGGGAACACTTATTGGAATGACATGGAATTTGGAGCGCATGGTGGTCAGTACGTCGGAGAAACCTTTGATGACTCGGCTCTGTTGGCTCAAAATAATGAGTTACTGCTGGAGATTGAAAAGTTGAGGGCGGAAATATAAATTGTTCAGGCAAATCTTCGTTCCGAGGCGAGAAGAGAGACTGACAGTGGAAAAGAAGACCGTGAAATACACCTTCGTCCTAAAAACAGAGATGATAGATATAGAGGTCATGAACGACTTTCTTCCAAAAGGAAAAGAAAGTGTCACTTAGAATCCTCCGATTAAAGTAATTATTCTCGTTATAGTTCACCAGAATAGTCTCCGAGGAGGAGTCATCGAAAGAAAAGATATGGCAAAAGGCATGCGGAACACCGGAGGGGAACGAGTTCGGAGAGAAAATCTCCGAGGGAAAATAATTATCACACCCACGCTAATGAGCAGGGTTATGACCAAATGAAGTTTCCTTATGGGAACCAAAATGTCGATCAGCGAAATTCAGAGTGGCAGCATCAGTATACTCTGCCTTCCGAGGAGGGGCTCTATTTTCCAAACCATAAAAATGTAAGAGCTAATGTATACATGACGGGTCATAATTTGAGAGCTTCTCCTTTGTCCTCAGAAAATCTAGCTGGAAACCTCCAAAACACTTTGATATTTCAAAGCTAGAAAATTTCGATGGGACGCAGGATCCTGACAATCACATCGAGCAATTCAAAATTTTTATGATCAATTTCGACGACGATGATAAATTGCCGTGTAGAGCGTTTTCGCAGACTTTCAAGGGGGTGGCTTCCAAGTAGTATAACAGGCTTCCGCAAGGCTCGATAAAGAATTTCGACATGTTTTGGAATATCTTTAGATATTATTTTGTGGGAAGCAAGAAATTTCAAGCTAATAGAGACACGATAATATATTGTAGGAAAAAGGTCGAGGAAAGCCTGAAGAATTACACCAACCGATTCGTTAAAACTAAAAATGACATGGAGTATTGCAAAGATTCTGTAGCACTTGCAGGGTTCAGGATGGGGCTTCTCCCTGGACTGTTAAAGGATAAGGTTGCAGAGAGTCAGTCAATGACTTTTGGGTCATTACTGGATCAAGTTGAGAAAAGAATTTTAGTGGAGGAAACTCAGGCGTCTGAGAAAGGATCAAGCGATCAGCTTGACCAGAACCAATTTCAAAGGTCTGAGTCCAGTAATCAGCGGCCTCGTGCTAGTGTTCAAGCCAAAGGTGCGGGTCAGTATCCGCCAAGGCCCAGAACAAACCAGAAGAGCTATGGTAACCAGCAAAGCTATAAGCAAGGAACAAGGCTAATTTCGAACAAATGGATTCGTCCAGACTATTTTGCTAAGTTAACGGAGAATGTGGCTACGATATTCGATAGGGCAAGATCAACAGTGCAGTTGAGAAAACCTTTTCCAATCCAAACTCCGAGGGAAATAAAAAGTGCTAACACATTCTGTAAGTACCATGAGGACATTAGGCATGACACTAAAGAATGCATCGCTTTGAAAAAAAAAGTGCAAGCTTTAATTTAAAATGGAATGCTATTAGAATTCTTGAAAGAGCACACCCAGAAAAATGCTGCAGTAAAAGCTGTCCCAAAGAATGCTGACACAACAATGGTGATTTTTGAAGAGGTTGACGATTTCGATGTTGCAGTACAGTATCTGGATCCCAAGGACGGAATAAATAAGGTGAACATGGACGAGGAGATCATTCCAAGGGGGAAATTAATGACCTCTGTGCTTTTTTTGAGTCACTAGCTATCTTCGGAGGAGATACCATTGCGGGGAACTCTAATAGTTCGCGGAAAAGACATATGGTAAATCTAACCACACAAAGTAAAGCAGGAGTTTCGGCACAGATGCATCGCTTGCCCTCCCCTATCATATGTTTTGATGATGATGATATGAGAAATATAGCGGGTCCGCATAAAGATGCGGTGGTTATTGCAGCGGGTAGAGCCGGAGACCAAGTTCAAAAGATACTTATTGACAAGGGAAGTTCTGCGAATATTTTGTTTATGAGCACCTATAGGAGAATTTCTGATCCACCTGTTATACGACGATCCGACATAACTATAGTGGGCTTTACAGAAGCAACGACAATAGTCGTAGGAGAATTTCAGTGCGTGGTGGAGCTTCGTCGCGGGCCATTCAAGAAAGAAGTTGAAGTTTTGTTTATCGGCGTAGATGCACCAACTTCGTACAATGCAATTTTTGGTCGCTCTTGGCTGTCCAGGATGCATGGTGTTATATTGACAGTTCACCAATTCCTGAAATATGTAGTAGGGAACAATATAAGGACGATCAGGAGCAGCCAAAAGATGGCTCGAGAATGTTATCATATAGCTTTATCCTCGAAAGGTGTTCGGGGAGAAGCATCAGAAAAAACGTAGCAATTAAAGGGGACTTCTTCGGTAGTCACTCCTTGTGATGATCCAAGGGAGGCCCCCGGATTTCTGGTTTCGGATGAGGATCATGAGGAACATAATTTTGAAGAAGGAAATTTTTTGAAGGTTGGAGTAAAGCTTTCTGTTGAGTTCAGAGAAAAGTTGATTACATTTTTGTCGACAAAATTAAATATGTTTGCTTGGTGTGCGGAGGATGTTAGGGGTGTACCTCCAGACATAATATGACATAAACTCGCGGTACGGCACGCTGTTCGACCTATTGTATTGAAAAGGAGGCATGTTTCTCATGAGAAGTCTACAAGTATTCTCTCTGAGGTTGAACGATTATTAAACATAGGTCATATTCGAGAGTCGATGTACCCTGTATGGGCCTTAAATCCAGTCTTGGTGAGGAAAAAGAATGGTAAGTGGAGGATGTGCGTAGACTTCACAGACCTGAAGAGAGCTTTTCCGAAGGATCCTTTCCCGGTACCCCGAATCGATCAGTTAGTAGACTCCACTTCGGGTAATCGGTTATTATCTTTTATGGATGCTTATTCAGGATATAATCAGATCAGATTAGATGCAAAAGATGAAGAAAGCACATCGTTTATCACTGGAAGAGGACTATATTGTTATAAGGTCATGTCATTTGGTCTGAAAAATGTGGGGGCGACTTATCAGTGTTTGGTCAACAAAACCTTTAAGGAGAAAATTGGCCGGAATGTAGAAGCTTACATCGATGATATACTGGTAAAGAGTCTGCAAGATGAAGATCATTTCTCTGACTTGGAGGAGACTTTTAATCATTTGAGTAAAGTAAATTTGAAATTAAATCCAGAGAAGTGCATTTTTGGAGTACGATCGGGGAAATTTCGTGGCTACATGATAAGTGAAAGGGGCATCGAAGCTGATCGAGAGCATGTAAAGGCTTTGACAACTATGCCCCCACCTCAAAATATTAAGGAAGTCCAGATTCTTACAGGAAGATTGGCAGCATTAAATAGGTTTATTTCTCGCTCATCGGATAAATGTGTGCCTTTCTTTAAAGCTTTAAGTAATGCCAGACAGTTTCTTTGGACCGAGGAATGTTCAGCCGCGTTTCGATAGATTAAATAATATTTGATGTCCCCTGATATACTTTCTAAGCCTTTGGTGGGATAGAAGTTGATCGTTTATGTATCAATATCAGATTGTGTAGTCAGCGTCGTTTTACTCCGAGAAGAGGTCGGTGTGTTAAAACTGATTTATTACGTCAACAAGAGTTTGCTAGATGCTGAGAAACGGTATCTCAAGTTGGAAAAGTTAGCTTTAGCCCTGGTAACAGCTGCTCGAAAAATGAGACCATACTTCCAAGCCCATCCTATTGTAGTTCGAATATCGTTTCTTTTAAAAGGTTTGTTACAGAGGCCGGATATATCTGGGAGGATTAAGAAATGGTCAGTTCAACTAGGAGATTTCGACATAACATTCGCGCTTCAGACGATAATAAAAGCTCAGGTTTTAGCTGATTTCTTGGTCAAATTTCACTCAGAAAGGGACGACATGGAGATTGTTGACCACTGTGATAAGACAGAATTGTCAGTTCGAATGGATGGGGGGTCAAATATTTCTAGAAGTGGTGCAGGAGTCCAATTAATTTCCCCAGAGGGGATAGCCATGTTTCAGGCTATTCGTTTCAGTTTTAAGGCAACTAATAACGAGGCAGAGTATGAGACGGTATTGGCGGGGTTAATGTTGGCTCAAGTATATGGAGCTAGAAAGGTTAAATTGACCAGTGATTCACAGTTGGTGATAAATCAAGCTTTAGGAGAGTCAAAGGCGAGAAAAGATAAATTAGTCTAGTATTTGAAAGTCTTGAAGGACTTAGCTTTAGAATTTGATGAAGTTCAGTATGCGCATGTTTGAAGGGAAGCAAATCTCATTCCCGATTCCTTAGCAGCTACTTCGCGATCAGAAGGTCATCTATGGGTCGTAATTCAGGAGCATCATTCGATTATAAACAGTACATAGCGTTCAATGAATATGAAGGAAGTAAGCAGTATGATCACAAATGATTGGAGCTCAGAAATCGTGGACTTCTTGGAAAAGGATAGCTTACCAACAGAAAAGTCTGAGGCTAGGAGAGTTAGGTTTAAGTCTCATAGATACATTGTTTTGGGAGGAGTCTTATATAAGAAGTCCTTGAGAAGACCGTTACTCAGATATTTGGCTAAAGACGAGTCGCAATTTGTCCTATTAGAATTGCGTGGCGGGGAAGGATCGGCCCATTGCGGATATAAAGCATTAATGCAAAAGAATTGGTAAAGCGGTGTGATACATGTCAAAGATATGCCAATATAATACACAAGCCAGGGGTGCCGCTAGAAAGTATTGTAGAAGCGGTACCGTTCGATAGGTGGGGCATTGATTTAGTTGGACCCTACCAATGACATATGGTGGGAGGTAAACAATAATAGTAGCAGTTGACTATTTTTCAAGTGGGTGGAAGCAGAGCCTTTAGCAAGGACAAGAGCAAAAGATGTGATAAAGTTTGTCGTCTCAAATATTTTTTGTCGCTTTGGGGTGCCAATAAAGATCACAACGGATAATGGGCCTCAATTCGATAACAAGGAGTTTGAGAGCTTTTGTATTTCCAGGGGCATACAACAATGTTTTTCTGTCCCGTTCCATCCTCGGGCTAATGGTGAAGTGGAAGTAACCAATCGAACGATTTTGGATGGATTAAAAAAGAATTTGGAAGGCAAGGCTGGGAAATGTCCCGACTATTTACAAGAAGTATTATGGGCATATAGAACGACGCCTCGAACTTCGACTGCGACATCTCCATTTGCCTTGGTATACGGTATGGATTCAGTTGTACCCTCGGAAATCGTTTTCCCATTATACCGTGTGGTATCCTATATAGAAGATTTGAACGATTAAAGCAGGGCCATAGAGTTAGATTTGGTAGAAGAAAAGAGACGACGACCGCGTTGAGATCCTTGCATTATCAAACATTGATGAGGAGTAGGTATGCTTCGCGAGTAAAGCAAAGAGATTTCAAGGTGGGGGATAAAGTATTACGAAAAGGTTTTCTGCACACCAAGGATAAAAGTCTTGGAAAGTTGGGGCCTAATTGAGAGGGCCCGTATGAAGTAACAGAGCAAGTAAAGCGGGGAACACATAGATTAAGAGACAATGAAGGGCGATATCTTAAGCATCCATGGAATATAGAACATTTGAAATTGTATCTGGAATGAGGAATAATTTCGCATGTAACAGTTTTTTTATGTGTATTTATAGGTTTACAAAAACAGTGAAGGCATACTCTTTGCTACCCTGTTAGGCACATGAAGGTTTTAACGAGGTGTCATTATGAGCTGCTTTATACAAATTGAACTTTTGCCTCAAATTATTCTTTCTGGGATACAAGTTGTGGTTGAGCTGTTAGGATTAATAATTATGACATTTTATAAGTGTGCTTTAGAGCAGCTTACACTAATTATTATGACCAATTAAAATTGGCATAAGGAAACTATTTTATTCAACGCGAGTTGACATACAATCATCTTCATATTAAGTATGAAATTCAAAATTCTAATATTAAAATTCCATACAATGGCATGCAAGGAAGGTCAAGTTGAATGTTCCTCGGAACATGTTGATACCATTACAAAAACTGCCTTGAAATTTACAAAGGACTTATCCAAAAACTTATATGATTTTTTTATTAAAAAAGTGTTACTCAGAATTTTTTGAGGAGTCGCTCTTCTCGGAGTCTGATGTCTCACTGTCAGTAACAGTAATGTTAGGCGGGCGAAGTTCGGGAGAGACGAGCTTCCAAAAACTGCCCAAGTCGTACTCAAGGTATTCTGCATGAATTTGGGTGATCAGCCCTGCCCGAGTTGTGGCAGCTTTAGCACTAAGTTTGTCCACACATTTGACTGCATAGGCATTCACTGCTGTTTCTTTTTCAGCCTCAATTTGTTTAGGAAAATCTGCGATTGTCTTTAGTAAGATTTTCTTTTCCTCTATAATAACCTCGTAATCAGCAAGACTATCTTTAAACCCCTTTGTTGCAATATGGTGAGCTTTCTGGAGTTCTGTGAGGACCTTCTCTTGAGCTCCTGTCTTCTTTTAATAGAGGTCCCTTTCCTCTTGGCAACATATTTCGAGTGTAAGGACGTAGTTCTCCGAGGCATTCGTTTTCTTAAAAATGGCATCAGCCCGACCCTCCAGAATGGAGTGTTGTTTTTTCAACTCTTCAAGTTGTGCAGAAGCAAGTGAAGCCTTGAACTTATAATGGTTTTTCCGATGTTCAAGATGTTGCATTTTTCTTCCCATATTGAACGAAGTATGCAGTAAGTTGCGAACACTTAAGGAGAACTCATCACCCTGAGGAATTTCGAAGGAACTGGTAGGAGAGCCTATTGCTCTAGGGTTGAAATCCGAGGACTCACCAGTTAGAATGATGGGATCAATGTTTTGGGGAGGATCGCTTCGGGGAATTGGGAGTGGAGCTATTCTGGGGGAGTTTTCAGTAAGAGATGGACTTGACACTTGGAGAATGAGAGAATGGGGTTCTTAGCCTGAATCTCCGTTGGTTTCATTTTCGTATTCAATTGCAACTATTTGGTCCCCATTTCCTTCAGAGATTTCTTGGACATCATCTTGTGCTTTGGTGTCCTCAGATATCTCTTGTATGGGTTCCAAGACAGCTTTCTTCTTAGTTTCTTTCTTCTTGCCTTTTTTTTTTGATGGGGTGACAGGTTTTCTCGGAGGAGAAACTGTGATAGGGGAAACATCATTTGAGGAAGAAATGGGCTCTTGATTAGCAGCTAATCCTTCAGAATCAGATTGAAGATCTTTGATCGTTGTTTCCTCTTCGGAGTCGCCTAAGTGGTTTTTAGCTCGGGAGCGCTTCAGAAGATAGATGGCGATGTCTTTCTTTTCAACTCGGTTAAGGACCTCTTGTTGGGAATGAGGCGTCATTAATTCCTTCATGGTTAGCCTTTCAAGGGGATTTAGCCTCCAGAGTCGAATTTTGGCTAAGTTATTATTCATGAAGCAAATGCGGAATTTGTTTTCCCAATTCTCCTTAGCCCATTCATTCAGCTTAGTAAATATTATGGTGGCACTTTCTACATGATCAGCATAGGGCTTCGAAATCCCAGTCATTGTTGCACAAAAATTCGAACAGAGAATTGATAAAAGATTATTCGAGGAAAGTAAAGGAAAATATATAGGCAATTATTCGAGGAGGATAAAAGTGAGGTGCAAATAGTTACATCTATTGGTCCACACAAAAGAAAGCTTGTGTGGATTCGAAGGGGTTGATTCGGAGCCCGTCTCCCAGTGTCTGGAAAAAAAAAGAAATTGTTGCCTCCATTTTTTGTCAGCCTCCAGCAAGTCCTTCACAACGTTTTGACCTCTACTGAAGGTCAGAGAGTAAAAAGGGAATAACGGATTCTTTGCTAGGCCAGATAATCTAATGAGCTCTTCCAAGGAGAATTCATTGCCTGAAATTCTCGATGCCATAATACATGCCATCAGGGTGAACCACATGTTTAGGCCAGCTTGGGAAGGACATAGATCAATCTTGGCAAAATACTCGATGAAGAATGGGTCTAGAGGATATCTCAATCCCCAGTTCATAATCTTTGTATAGACAATTAGCTCATTATCCTTAATAGATAAAGGAGTCTCACCTTCTGAAAGGAATCAAATGTTGATGTATGAAGGGATACTTGAACGAGTCCTTAGCATGGTTTCCTCCGAAGGCGAGAAATACTTGTAGGAGATGTGATAAAGTGCAACTAAGTGCTTGTTCTCGATCCCTCGGATGTTATTTTCCACAATAGCATCAAGTTCTAGAGGAAGAGGAATGTCACCCTTAGATTTATGGGCAATCCTTTGAGCGTGCTCTTCGGATATTTCAAGAGGAGTTGAAGTTAACTGGCTAGAAGAAGTTGTTGAAGGACCATCAGATTTACCTTTCCCAACAGTTGGAATTTACGGTATTTATGTCTCAAGATTTTCTGAGGCTACAACCTTCCCTTTATCTTTCAAATACCTCTTTTGAAACGATTATATATCCTCGTCGGTGATTGTAGTTCTTGAATGAGAGAATCGAGGACTCCTTTGGTCTGTTATCAAAGGAGTGGCTGGAAGACATGATCCCGAGGCATCAGTTTTCGGAGGATTGCTTGGGACTAGAGTTACATTAGGCTCTGGGGTATCCGAAGGGGTTTCCCTAGCTCGTTTGCGCTCTTGAGAACTTCTTCTGTCTTTATGGTGTCTCTTTCTCTTTCCCGTGAAATGTTTCCGATGTTTATCTTTACCCATAGTTTCGAGGGGTGCAAGATTGGGATTTTGGTTAAAGCAAGAAATTTCTAAAGGAATGATGGCAGAAGAATTTTCCGAAGGGGGCCAAGCACCGTAGAAGGTAGTAACCGGGGGCTGGGGTTGAGGCTCAATGTAGATACCAGCAACAACTTACTCTTCGATTTTTTTGGTAATGCACAACCACTCAGGAATTCGACGAGGCTTCGGGAACATAAGCCAACTTTCTCTCTCTATAAAGTTTAGAACCAAAGGTTTGAAATAAGAATGAAATGTGTGAGTATTTATAGAAGTAAATGGGCTTTCGGATGTGGGAAAGGCATGTGGACATTTTCCTTTGCTTTCCTAGGGTGTTATGGATAACATAGGGGTAATTGTGTGGAATCGAGAACTGCAGGAGAAGTTGAAGAGGCAATCTAATGATGAAAAGTGTTGGGAAGTGTAATACGATATCTAAAAAGATTTGGTGAAAAAGAATTACGACTAATGACGACATTAAAAAGGCGGGAAACGATTGAGTGGAAGTTGAAGAATTGATATTGAGAAGTTCGATGGCCTTAATCCTTGCAATTAATTAGCCAAGTTTAGGGGGCTATATTGATATGATTATTTTCGAAGAAAGTTTCTAAGGAAGAGATTACTTATGATGAGTTATGATTTAATCTTGGCTAAGCAATTGCAAGGATTGGGGGGCTACTAATGGTCGATAGGCTTAAAGAAGAATTAAGAGACAGAAACAAACTCGAAGAGGTACTTTTTGGAAGAAGTATATTTTGAAGAGAGTCGAAGAATTTCGAAGAAGTATATTTTGAAGTAATTCGAAGAAGCATATCTCGAATTTTTACATAGAAGAAGCATATTTCGAAGAGATTCGAAGACGAATGTTTCGAAGGGGCATTATTCGAGGAAAGGAATTGGGATTCGAAGAGGCGTTCTTCGAGGAGAGCTAAAGGATAAAGCAAAATTCGAAGAGGTCATCACAGTCCTAGTAAAAATACTTTTTACAACGACTGGGGGGCTACTGATAAGGGAGAATAAAAGACACAAGAGAAATAGGGAAAGAAGAGTTTGTATGGGGGAAGAATTGGAAAAATGTATTATAAGAGTACCCATTCTAAATAAATAATAAAATATAAGGACTAGATGAGTAATTGTTGGGAATTAAGGTGTGTGGGGCCCATCATTGTACTATAACAAGACCTCACACGAGTTGATAAGGTTGGTTGATTTATATAGTATTATTTTCTCTCTCTAGAATGTGTATTCCTTTTTCTCTCTAAAAGATCTTTAAGAAGTAATTCAGTTGCAGTTTGGCCCTTCAAGTATTATTTTTACATAGAATTATCCTCAAGCGAATTCCTAATTCATCAGTAGTATCCATGAAATCGCCTCGAGCAATCAAAGTTTTGACAGGAAGGTTAGCAGCACTTAACATATTTATTTCTAGATTTATTAATAAATATTTTCCTTTCTATCAAGTGTTACAAATACCAAAGAAGTTTGAATGGGCTTCTGATTGTTAAACAATTTTTGAAAACATCAAATATTTATTATCATCACCAGAAATATTATATAAGCCTCGAGGTGGAGAACAACGCTTTTTATACATGGCGGTATCAGACTTTGTTGTAAGTGAGGTATTTATAAGTGAAGATTCTCTATTCCGAAGCCGTTGTATTACGTCAGCAAAAGTTTGATGGTAGCTGAAAAGAGGTATTTGAAGCTTGAAAACTGGCATTGGCACTGGTGGTGGTTGCTAGAAAAAGGCGTCCTTATTTTCAAGTCCATACCATCGAATTTTGAACCTAATTTCCATTAAATAATGTGTTGCAACGTCCTAATATTTTAGGAAGAATGACGAACTGGTCAGTGGAATTGGGGGATATTTACATCACTTTTTCATCTCGAACGACAATTAAAGCACAAGATTTGGCAAATTTTCTTGTGGAATTTCATTCAAGCAGGGCGAATGAAGAGGTTTGCAAAGATGTCTTGCCAGTTAATTTGACGTGGATTGTTCGAATCAATGGAGTTCAATCATTTTGGGATGCAGCGGTGGAGTTCAATTGGTTGCTCCATCTGGAGAAATGATGCTTCAATCTATTAAATTTGGTTTCCATGCTTTGAATAATGAAGATGAGTACGAAGCTGCATTAGATGGATTGGGACTTGTGAAGATATCTGGTGCAACTTTAGTACAGTTAGAGACAGATTTCTAATTAGCGGCAAATCAAGTATCTGGAGCATCCGAAGCAAAAAATGATAACTTAATTTTGTATCTTCGAGAGCTTTGAAATATGATGGTTTTATTTGATCATGTATTTGTGGACCATATAAATCGAGGGAGTAACATGGTGGTTGATTCCTTAGTAACTGTTGCATACAAGGAAGATTATCCTTGGATTTTATTACAAGAAAGTCCATCGATTTTACCCCATTCAGATCAGTGTGAACATATTGAGGAACTGTCTATCGTCCCAGATACAGTCTGAGGGTACTGGAGAACTGACATTTTGAATTTTTTGATTAGAGGAGAGCGTTCTGAAGATGTGAAATTAGCTAAACAATTGCGAGGAAAAGCTTTCGGATATATAGTTTTAAATGAAGTTTTATACAAGAAAGCATTGAGTAGGTCTTTATTGCGATGTTTGAGCAGACAAGAATCACAAGAGTTTTTATCAAAACTACATGACGGAGAAGGATCAACGCATTGCGGTTTCAAGGCGTTGACTCATCGAGTTTTTCTTGCAAGGTTTTATTGGCCTTCGATTATGACTGATGTGAAGAACTTGGTTCGAAGATGTGATAATTGTCAAAGGTTTGCTAACTCTATTCATAAATCAGCAGCTCCCATTATGTCTATTATCGAAGCAATTCTGTTTGATAGATGGGAAATAGATTTAGTGAGACCTTTACCAATGCCCTATGGAGGACAACAAATGATAATTGTAGCAGTGGATTATTTTATGAAGTGGCCAGAAGCAGAACCACTGTCTGGAATAAAAGCTAAGGATATGATTAACTTCATTGTAAAAAGTATTTGATGTCGTTTTGGAGTATCTCGCAGAATTACTACAGACAATGGTCCTCAATTTAATAATAAAGAAATGGGTTCGTTCTGTGCCTCAAAGGTAATCAAGCAATGTTTTTGACATATTTTCATCCCCAAGAAAATGGACAAGTAGAGGTGACAAACATGTCAATTTTAGAAGGTCTGAAGAAGTATTTGACAAGTGCAGCAGTTAAATGGCATAATTACTTACAAGAGATACTATGGGATTATCGAACAACCCCTAAGGAGGCTACTAACTGGACACATTTTTCTTTGGCATATGGAATGGACGCTGTCAGTTCTATGGAGTCAACCTTTCCTTTTTTTTAGGATAACCCAATATTTTGAAGACCTCAATGATGAAGCTAAAATAACGAGTTTGGATCTCGTTGAAAAAAAATTTCGAGCATATTTAAATATAATTTATTATCAAACTCTTATAAAGAACATATATAATTCGAGAGTGAAAAAAGGGCGTTCGGGGTAGATGACAAGGTTTGAAGTAAGGTATTTCTTCATACCAGGGAAAAGAGCCTCGGTAAAATAGCCCCAAATTGGGAAAAGATGCTTCAACATCCATAGAATATTTAACGTCTAAAATTTTACTGGTAATAATTGTGTCATATTATGAAATTCTTTTCTTTAATTGATCATCGTGCTCTTTCCTACCTTGTTGGCCCATGAAGGTTTTAATGAGTACTATGTACATATTCAATCTATCAATAAATACATGTTTTGGCCAATAGTTATTTACGAATGCTTGTTTAAACTATTTTGGTAACTAATCAAAGACTAGTCATCTTTGAAGTTGACCATCTGAAATTGATGGAACTGATCTATTACAAGGTCACTGAAAATCTCCCTCATATTTTTCTCAACTGCAGCAACACCTTTATGGTGAACCATGTTTTTAGCCATTTGATTTTAATAACTTCGAGAAGATTTAATTTCTTGAAAACTTTTGAACTCTAGTATCGAGATCAGTGGAAGGTTGAAGAGCAGCAATAACGTCTTCGTATGGTTCCACAAGAGGAAAGACAAGTGGGCTAGGTTGAGGAATAAGAGCTAGAGAGGTTGTAGGAACAATAACCTCATGAGATGCGACTTCGGATACAACAAGTGGAGCTCTTATTCTTGAACAAAGGGATCCTCATCTCCAATAAGCTCTTCTGATTTATTTAAAAATTGATAAAGCTGTCAGGATCGAAGGGGTCATAATTTTGATCATCTTCTATAGCCACATTTACCTTTTGATGGTTGGCAAGATTTTTAACAAGAGCTTCATTTTCTCTCTGTTGATTTTGCTGATTATCTACACCATCGTCGCCATTAGATAATACCTCTTTGACAATCTCTACAGTTGTATTTTTCTCTTTCTTTTTAGGAGTTGTTTTGGTGACACCTTTCTTTTTTGAAGGAGCAGTTGTTTTCTTTATTTTTGAAACAAGTTCGTCTTCAACTCATTCCTCGATAGTGGAGAGAGTTCTTTTTTATTTTTTCTAATTCAAACCTCTTGGCTTCAGATCTATTGAAGGGGTAGCACCTGATGTGCTAGCTGTTTTTTTTATGTGCTAGCTGATTTTTTATTCTTTTTTTCCTTCTTATTTTGAGGAAGATGGCTATCCGATCTACTACGAATTGGTAAGAATACCTTAAAGTCAGGATGGACTAACCTTTTGACAGCCTATCGAGGATTAGGTTGCTCCATCAATTTTTCAGGAGGGAGAGCTCCAAACCTGATCATAAACAGATGGTTTTTAATATAATTGATAGGTTCAAAAGCAGTATGGAAGGCGTTATTCCATTTATTTTCAACCCGGGCAGCAAGTTTGATAAAAGTCTCTTTTGTTTTCTCTTGACGAATGACGTAACGACTTGAAATCTCTGTTTGGAATATAGAAGTTGATATAAAATAAGGATAAAATCGGTTGAAAATATAATTTAGATAAATACAATTAAAAGACTTACAATTACTCCTCCACGTGAGGTTCAATCTAGAAAGGCTGAGTTCGAATATTTATTTTCCATTTTCCCAGGCCCTAGAAATGAAGATGAATTTCTGCTTCTAAAACTTGGCTGCATCTAGTAGGTCATCGATTATTTTTAAATTATCATTAAGGGTCAGATAATAGAACATAAGCAATGGTCTCTTGGATAATTTGGGTTAGAGTTTGAAGTCTTCGATACAGATCGAGATTTTGCACAAGCGGGAGGCTATGATCACAGAAAGCAGCATGAGCCATTGATTTGGTGTCACTTGGGTTGGCACAGATCCAAAAGCTCAAAGTAATCCACTATCATGGGGTCTAGTTGAAACCAAAGACCCCAATTGATGATTTCGGGGTAGACCACCAGTTCGTCTTTTTTATAATCTAAAGGTGTTTCTTTTTTTTAGGAAGATGAAGTGAAATGTTGTCTCCCATTCCCTAATTCTTCTTTAGATCAATTGTTTGACTCTCTTCGTAATATATATACGAAAAGTTTTTTAGAGCCAATATATAGTTCGCATCGAGAGTTATCAAGTTATCACCTTTTAACGCACGCTTCTCGTCGGATATTGTGATAATAACTTTCTCTTTCCTCGGTCTATGAGCTTTTTGTTTTGTAGAATCTTCTGATTCCTTCGAAGCTTCTTCTTATGTTTCAGATTCATTATTTGATTGCATGGCGTCGTAATCGTTTTCTCCATCTGATGCTTCATCCATAAGTCGAGGAGGATCACTTCAGAGATTTTGTTGAAACAATTTCTTCGTTTTAATAATGTCCCTCAGGAGAGGGGAAGTGGTTGATGAATTCGAAGTAACGTCGGCATCATATCCTATGGCTGTGAAATTCTCTTTTTTCACAGTTTTTGGTGTTCGAGTGTTTGATGAGTGAAATTCTTCTGTGTGAGGAGAAGGTGAAAAAACTGGAGGTTTAGAAGGATCGAAGTTACCATAGTATATAGTCTTCGAAGATAGACCAAGAGGAGTGTTGCTTATTAAACGAGCTGCTATGCATTCATCTTCTATTTCACTAATACAGAGGTAGTCGTAAGCTCCGAAGATGTTGTTATCTGATTTTGAAGATTTACGTACTATGGGAATTATGGCTTTAGATCTTTTGGTCTTTGGATGCTTTCTCAAAAACCAGGTGAAGATTGAATGAAAATTTTGAAGTTTCCGGTGAAGGTAGCCAACAAATTGAAGAAGACGTTGAAGGTAACAAATGAATTTTAGACTTTTTGCAGTTTCTCTCTCAAGGAATTTGATCAGTGAATCAAACAATGGGTCACATTGGTATTTATAAGAGGAGAAAAAGTATCAAGATGTGTAAGATCTAACACCTGTCATACTATGGGTCTAATGACAGACCTACTACCTAGGGTGTTATTATTTGCTAGAAGATAGACTCAGCATCTCGAGTGTCACCCTAGACTTTATTTTTGCTTCGAATAATGATATGAGGAAAAGGTGTTTGAATTAAAACAATTCGATGTGTAGGAGAGAAATTAAAGTGAAACAACATCTCTGGAGCACGTCAAATTTTGGATAATGGGGGCTTTATTCACCTATAAATATTTCGATGCATGTGACATATATTATGGGATAACAACATGTTTGAAACACTTTGAATTATGACTAAGGGCATTTTCTTCACCTCTGAATATGTTCGAGGCTAATCAGTTCTCATCCATTTACTTACATGAGAACTAAGAGGGCTACTGATAAGGAAACTGAACTTTAAGGACTAAAATATAAAGAATAAAACTTCTTATAACAGATTGTAAATTTAGAAGAAGAATTTAGTACAGTGTAGTTTAGTGAAGGACTAGCGTGTAATTAACCCTTAATTGTAACTGTTTTCAGTTGAGAGTTAAGTCAATACGCCTCTATATAAAGGCCAAAGTTTTTTGAGATAGATCATTTTGTAATATGGTTTTCTCTCTCTAAAAACTATTTATCTTTCTATAGTCTGATTTCACTCAAATCACTAAGGTGATCCAAGTAATCATACTCACCAAACACCATCTAGAATAGTTTAGAAACATGATAATGTTATTCAACACAAATGATGTTCTACTCTGCATAGGTTTTTCATAGAGGTTTAAAGAAAATACGTTTGATTGGGTTAAGTACCTATGGAAGGAACAATACGAGACTTCGAAATCCTTTGGAGTGCTTTTAGGAATAATATTTTTTAGTAATAGAGCACACAAGAAGGAAAGAGATTCAATTATGAATATGTACGAGATAAAGGGATAAACATTAAAAAGTTATGTTTAGACATTATTTTTATGAGATGAAAAGTTTATCAATGTCCAATGATTCAAAGGAGGACTTATATGGATGAACCCCTATATGAAGATATCCTTAGATTTTATGTAGATAATATGAGAGATATTTTGGCAAAGTTATATCAATTTACCAGTAAACAAATATAAGAGCGGAGTCTCTTCTTGCCCAAACCTCGTGAATTAAATGTATTAGTACGAGACATGAGAATACATACCAAGGTTAGGAATGACGAGGCAAAAACATCTCCATAAGTAGACTGAGAGTTTCATATTATGATAACCCATCTTGAAGGTTTGACCTTTTTCTGAGAATATTGAAATTATTTTTTACAAAAGAAACACCGAAAGCAAAATATCAACCTCCTCGTGATATGTTGGCTTTAAGCAGCCAAAGATCTCGTAGGTATTTCTTTGCATACAATAATTACCATCTTCATACGATTATTTATTTTTGGAAATTGGAGGGCGAGATCTATAGATTAATTGCCAATTGTGATCTTTTTTAGTTTGTTAAGAATAAAGAAGGAAATAGAAATGAAGAAAAAACAACAGAGAGAAAAAAGATGAAAGAATTGAAAAAAATAAGAAAAGATAAAGAAAAATACCAATCATTACATATTATTTTTTATGCTGATATGATGTCTTGGACAAACCTAGCCCCGAGGAAAAGGCATGAGAAAGACTTAGAGGTCCACTTGGTCAACAAGTCATCATACTATCACTATATGAAACCAATCATTGATCTCACATATAACTACGATAATTTAAGAGGGGTAGTTACCCTCCCCCCTGACGATGCGTTGATAATTAATCTAGATATATGTTGAGTCATGTTCACACGATTTTTGATAAACAATGGAAGCTCCACCAATGTTATTTTCAAAATAATATATGAGAGAGTGATTGAAGTACCTCCGTATAAGCCCACCGATAGGTAGTTTTTTAACTATGAGGTAAAGTATTCTAGTTGTGTTGTCGAGTTTGAAGTTTTGCAAACTTTTAGATATGATAGTACTGAGAAAATTATGAGAAATTTATTGACGATAGTCGATGCCCCCTAGCTTATATCATGCGAGTGTGGGATGGTCATGGTTACACAGAACTAAATTAGCAACCTATTATTTTCTCTAATGCCATAAGTATCATATTGGAAACCTAGTCGGGATATTCAAAGGTAGTTAGGGACCAATCAACAATTGTTATGCGATTTTTCTAGATCCCGAGAAGTTGGCTCAATAGCAATCAAATAATTCGGGAGAATATCATCAACCAACGATAAATGATGATTTTGAGAAAAAAGTTGACTAGCCTAGAGAAGAGATAGAATACAGAGAACATTTTGGGAAAATAATCTAAGAAATGCTAAGAACTGGACAGGTGGTTAAAATTGAAAATGTAATAAGTCATAATTTTAAGCTAAAATTAGTGGAATTATTAAAAAAATAATTCAAATGTTTTTTCTTGGGATCCTAACGATGTTGCCGGGATCAACTCATCCATCATTTTTCACAAGTTATGAATCGATAAGAAACTGAGACAAGTTTATCAAAATAGAAGGGCTTTTTCCTCCAAGAAAGTAGAGGTCATTGTTAATATGTTGAAAGGTACTCAGACTTAGACATAATAGAGAATTGAAATGTCCAACTAGGATTACTAATCTGGTGTTGGTCAAAAAGAAAAATAGGAAGTGAAGAGTGTCCGCTGGTTTTATTGACCTAAACAAGGCATTCCCAAAGGATGCTTTTTTATGCCTCGTATTGATGAATTTGTAGACTCATATCTGGGTCATGATTTTTTATCATTCATGGAATCATGTTTTGGATACAATCATATTGAAATGCATCAAAACAATAAGAAGAATCTTACGATTCAGGCATAATTAGGTTTGTGTTGTTATAAAGTTATACATTTTGGTTTGAAAAAATCATGATTCACTTATCAAAGGTCCGTTAATAGGATATTGGAAAAACATCAGAGAAAAAATATGGAGCCATATATAGACGATATGAACGTAAAAATAAATTTAGATGATCGATAAGTTGAAGTTTTATTCTAAATATTTGAGAATCTCAGAAAGTTTAACCTAAAATTGGACCCTTTAAAGTGTTCGTTGAAGTTCGAAGTACGCAATTTCTTGGATACATTTTCAATAGGAATGTAATCAAACTGATTTAGAGAAACTAAAAGAATTGTTAACTATGGAGCCACCAAGAAATATCAAAGAGGTTCAGAAGTTAACAAGTCGTCTAGCAACATTATCAAGTTTATTCCCAACGTTCTGATAAGAGTCGTCTTTTCTTTGAAGTCCATAGAGATTCAAAGAAGTTAAATTGTAACAAAGAATGGTGATAAGTCATTTCACACTTTAAAAAAGTATTTGACTTCAACATAGATCATTTCAGCTCCAATACAAGGCAAATCATTGTACCTGTATTTGTCTGCCTCAAATCATACTGTGAGTTTTGTCTTGGTTACAGAATATGAAAGGGTGCATATAACAACTTATCTTATAAGTAAGATTCTGATTGATGATGAAAATAATATTTGAACTGAAAGAAATTGGCCTTAATATTGGCAATAGTTAGATGAATAATGAGTTCGTACTTTCAAAGTCATACGATAGACTTACAAACTTCTTTTTCATTAAGGAATGTTCTATAAAATTCAAACATGTCAAGATGGCTCACATGATGGTCAATAGAGTTAGGAGAATACAAGAGTTTATACGAACCCCATACCACTATCAAACCTCAAGTAGTTACGAATTTTATAAATGAATTTGTTGATGAAAGAACTAATAATAAAGATGGTGTGCAATAAAACCTAACAATAGATTTGGAATAGATAGTTGAATTTAGATACCCCATCTAAGTAACTCAATTTCTTATTCTTTAGGAAAAACAATAATTTCAAGATATAATCCACTCATTGTCATTAAAAAAAACATCCAAAATGAAAAAGTACATGAAGTTGAGGTCTTACAAGAGAAACAACTGAAGATGTAAGACAAGTATACTTGTTATATTTGAGAGAACATATTTTCCATGTAGTATAAAGTGAGGTCCGACATTGAAAATGAAAGTTATTCAATATGCAATTATCGACGACATTCCATATAAATAGAGTTTTATGAGATTGATGTAACGATGTTTTAACTAACAAAAGTCTATCTTTATACTTAGGTATTTGCACGGGGTGATCTATTGGGGCTCACTATGGACATGGAATTTTGATCAGGTACTTCCTTGTCCGATGTTTATATTGGCCAAACTTGGCACTAGATGTTGAAGCCATTGTGCAAAGATGTAATACATATCAAAATTATGTTACAATGAGCCCTTTCCTAGAGAACCAATGAGCATAGTTCTGATGTCTTGTCAATTTGATAAGTGGTGGATTGAATTTTTAGGCCCTTTACCAATGGCTAAAAGAAAATATAATTTTTAGTAGTAGTTGTCGACTACTTCACCTAAGGTTTTGAATAAAGCTATTTAGGTACCTTATCTCCCACTGTGGTCGCCAATCTGGTGTAGATAATTTATGATCTGAGGGTATTTTAGGTAATCTATCAACTAAGTATTAAATTTTTGGATAGAAGGTAGAGAGATAATTAAGGTGTGTGCTAGTATTTATGTTTATTAGAAAACGTCAAACCTATCGAATATGGTTGGTTGGGGTATTTATATTTTTGTTTTAGAACCCATGGGCCGTTCAAGTCAGATCTCCCATTCGAGCCAGTCCTAAGAACCCCCAAGTCCAAGACCTGACTTGCTAAGTACACAACTGAGTCACTGTACACTAGATTTCCATGTTCAATCAAGGTAGTTTGTTTATATTGCCCCAATCACCCCTTTTGATAAGTCAGGTGGTCAAAAAAATTTGGTTACAATAATATCCGAACCTATCATTACCCCTTTAGTTCTTTCAATAAGTTCTTGGAAGAACTAACCACTTTAGGCTATATCCAATCAAGATCCGACGTGAATTTCCATGATTATAAAAAATCCCAAAGGTGACAACTTTATCGGGTAATCCTTTCTTACACGTGTCAATTCCTTATTGGTCCTACTAGCCATTTTTTCCTAGGTACTTGCACCTAAATCTTTATAATGTAATGAGGCTATAGCTAATAACCTTTAATCATTACTTAGTTGTATCACCTCTCCTAGGTAAAGTACTAAAGTAACCTCTTCACTATATAAGTTTGTTTGTTTTAAGTGTTTCTGTTTGTAGAATGAGAAAAATTTTGATTCGAGAGAGAGATGCTTTGAATCATCAATATTTGATTTCAGTTCTTTTTTATTATTTCTTAGGATTTTTATGTTCATGCCGACAACTGCTTTTATTAAAAGGGGTTGACTCAATCTTTCTGAGCTAGAAAAAGAGAAAAAATCGTTATCGGACTACCAGTTTCTCATGGTGGACTGATCATACAAAAGGTACAGAACTGGACATGAGTTTGTCATCTCACAAACCATCGGAAATTTCCAAAAAAACTTCTCTTTCACCATCTGTAACAAATCTTGAACCACCGATAACATATCTTGAACCACCGGTTCAATTAATCGAGAACCCTTTCACCAAATCTAAGGTCGTTACTGATGTGTGTCAGAATATTTAGGATGGTTTATCGGGACAGATGTGAGTGATGTCAGGCTAGCAAGTACAAAAAGTGTAGAGAGAGAAAGTAGGAAAAATAAAGTACTAATCATTATAAGGTCCCCTTTTTGGGGGACATAATCTATCCTTATATAGTGACAGCTGTGGGACCCATGGTCACATGCTACACTTACTCTAATTGCATGTTACCCCCTTTAGTTGTACTTTTGTTACTTATTTCTTACTTTACATTTAAGTCCCTTCATATAATTACATTATAATTTAGACCATATATTTCACTTGTTGTTTTATGCCCTTATCAGTAGCCCCCTAGTTTTGCGGAGAGCCGAGCAAAAACTAATTGTGTGCAGAACGCTGGGTCGACGACTTCCCTTCGATTTGGTTGTGTCGAGTGTTCGGTCGGAATCCCACTATTGATGCAATTGTTTACCGAGTTAGATTTTACTGATGATGAAATGTCGCTGCTAGGGTCGGAATCCTATCAAGCGATGACAAATGTCGATGCTGAGATCGACAACATTATTGGTCTGATTATCACAGATGACGAAATGTCGCTGCCAGGGTCGACATCCGGTCAAGCATGACAAATGTCGATGCTGAGATCAATAACATTACTGGTCTGATTATCACTGATGACGAAATGTCGCTGCCAGGGTCGACATCCTGTCGAACGACGATAAATGTCGATGCTGAGATCGACAACAATATTGGTCGGAATATTACTATGGTTAAGATCGACTCCATGTTAGATGTCAATGCTGAGGTCGACATACTAGTTTTTATCTTTTTCACTTAAGTACCGAAATTTTGCAAACTCGTTTGGGATACTTTTAATGGGCTTGGAATCGGGTTTAACTTTCTCAAGGCCCACCAAGCCCCATACCCTGATTGGTTCCTTCTTCTTGTCCCGTATTTTGGTTAAGTGACTCTTGGAATTCCCGAGGCTCTTTTCGTTTGCGTTTCTCCATGGAGCGAATCTTTACCACACTTGCTTTGTCTATAAATAGTTCTTGTTTTCATTTTCACTTATAGAGAGATAAGCTCTGGCAAATTCACATTTCTAGAGAGAGAAAATCCCAAGTTTATGAGAAAACCTCTATCCCACAAGAAACCGACGAAGAAATCCGACGCTCCTGAAAAGCATGTCTTTCACTTTGTCGACTACTTGCAGATCACACAGAGGTCGGAAGAATACCGAGCAGCTGGGCTGATCCACAGAGGCGTTGTTTCACCAGCATACTCAGAGCCTCTGATTTTTCCCAGACCTGATAACCCTGCTCCGTCGAGTCGTTCTTCCTACAAGGATCTTTCGCCCTCTCAACAAGCGCCTTCTTTGAAGCCCCATGCTGCTCACGCTTCTCCCAAAATATCCAATACCGAAAATCTTCCCTCGTCTTCTCAGCCTCGGAATCTCAACAGTCGTCCGAATACCCCATTTCTGACTATGGGTGACTCCAATTTCTCCTCTACGCCTCCTCGTGAGTATGTCCAACTTACTCACGACACCATTGGAATAAAAACAAGCCACAATACTGCGACAACTGCCAAGAGAGGCGTTCTCACAGATGAGGAAAGAAAGAAACAAAAGAAGGCTCAATCAAACGTCGAGGCTAAAGGTCCTGGCCATATCCAAACTCACAGCAGCTCAAGTGCTATTCTTTCTACCCCTTCTCCTCAGGATCTGATGTCTGCCGACAAACATCCGCATGCAGGATCGATATTAAAGGTAAGACCACTGATCGGCCTGCCAAGAAACCTTCGCACAAGTCTTAAAAACCTGATGTGGTGATAAAAATCGATGATGACGTGCCTAAAATGGTTATCCCTAAGCCTCCTCACAAAACCGTTCCAGTGGAAAATTCTGGGGAGAAAGACTCCAGGTTGGCAAAATCTGGGACCAAGGACAGCCGACCTTCACACACTTCCAAATATGCTACTTCGACCGAACCTATCATCGCGCCTGCTGCCGACCCTGAGATTATACCGATCGATGTTGAGGATGTCGATCCTAATCAGTACGGGAAACCCTTCTGTAATCTTGATTGATGGCATCAAAAGGGAACCGCTGCCACAAGGAACGACCAACGTCGTGACTGGGTACCATGTTCGGCTGACCAACGATCAGATCCTCTCTCTATTCAACGACAAATACCTGTACTACTCGTCTAACAAAGAGGAGGAGTTAAAAAGGATCTGGGGAATTCCATCATGCGTCAAGGTTCCGTTTCCTCATCCTGGAGAAACCCCTCTGCACATCCAAGGTCAGGAAATAGTCTTCTTTACCGAACATTTTAATTGGGGTTTGAGCCTTCCCCTCGACCCCGGCATTCTCAGGTACTTCGAGATCCTCAAATTGTGTCCAACTAAACTGACCCCAAATGCATGGTACACATTAATGTCAACCATAATGGTCACTCGGCTGTCGGGGATCCCTCTTTCAATGGAGCAATACGTAGGGATATCCGGCCTCTCAAAATCCGGGAAACTCCCCTTTTTCTATCCATCCCTCGTCAACCCCAAGAAAATTGTGAACAACTTATTAGAGGCTGACAGATCATGGAAGTATAGATTCGTCTTCGTCAGTATAGCTTGGGAAAACGACCGACCTTACAGCCAAGAAAGTTAGGCGTCTCACCCTTAAATGGGTTCCCGAAGGTATTCATAAACACGAACTGTTATATGTTTTTACTATATTTCTTTTTTACTTAGAAGTTATCCTTTAGTTTGCAAGGTTACTATCCAACAACTGCAGAAAGCACACCTCGAAAAGGCTTCGACAATATTCCCCCTGCTTCGACATTTTGCAAGGAAGAATTGGGGTCAGAAATTTTGCCAGTGCTTCAGGAACACCAACCTGATCAAAAACAACCTTTGGCGTTGTTCGGACGATATCCTGAGTTCTAAAGAATTACGGACCCCTCCTGAAGTGGTTGATTTTGTCAAGAGGCTTACGGCTCCAGATTGTGAAGTGTTCTTACCTAACCGGGACCGTGCTCCAAGAAAGCGCGTGAAATCCGAGGAGCTGTCCGATACCGAGGGTGAGCAGGATATCGCTGTGGACCAACCTACTGAAGTTCTCCCTTCCGAACCAGAAGCTGTTGTCGTTCTTCGTGACCAGGCTGTAAGTAGCGACAAATCTCTTGCTGCTGTCCTCAGGAGGAGAAAAGACTGTGGCAAGAAACGGAAAAAGGATCCTTCGGCTGAGAAAGAAAACAAGTCCTCTTTAACCAAGAAATCCAAAGTGAAAGCCTTTGTCCAAGTGGTAACCGTCGACCCTTCCCACGAGCAAACCACCATACCCTTCATGTTTGAGAATTTCGAGGGTATGAAGTTTTCCGCTCCTGTTGGCTGTCTCGAGACGAAGAAAAACTTAGATGACCGTATTCTTCCACGACAAGGAGCTTCAATTATGCCCGCTCATGCCCAAAGTTCGAGCTCCTTCTTCCTTCGGGACTCAGATGTTCTTGCTAACTCTCTACAAACCCTACTTGTTCATATAGCTCAAAAAATTAGGGAGGTACTAAAGCTTCAGAGGGAACTTGCCGAACTCAGGAAGAGCATCTCAATCCAAGCTAAAGAGTCCCAAAAATCGGTCGATCTTGTTAGGGAACGAGCCGACGCTGCTAAGGCTAAAGTCAAAGCTTTTGGGGTGAAAGAAAAGGAATGGGAGAAAACCCTCTCTGAAATCGAGGAAAACCGTACCAAGGCCATTGAAGAACTTGCTGCCCAGAAAATTCAGAACGAATTTATTCGATGGTGGTCGAAGTTTAGAGGCTCCAAACAGCTCTTGATCAAAGCAAGGAGGAGAACCATGCTTTTGGAGTCAAGTGCAAGAAGGTCATGGACCAACAAGTTGCCGATGTGAGGGCTGGTTATATCCTTAATTTCCATGCTTTGTGGCCTCATATGTCACTTGGGTCGATGTGGCTTGATGTTCCAGAGGAAGATCACCCTGAAAACGTCGACACTACTAACCATGTCATCGAAGAATCTGAACCTTCTGACGACTTCTCTGATGCTTGATTTTATTAGTTCGAATTTAGTGATGTCCTTCCTTCACCTCCAGTTTATTTGGTGACTGAATTTTTGTTTTTGTGAACCGAACATGTCCAATGCTTATTTTTGTTTAATGCCAACCGTACCGTTTATGCTAGATGTTGTTTTTGCCATTGGAAGTGATCAATTTCCAATGCTAATTGTTTTAATGTGTTTAGTTACATCTTGAAATTGTAGATCAACTTGAAAGTTGAAAAACCCTTTTTAATAGGTTCGACATTTGTAGATCAACTTGAAAGTTGAAAAACCCTTTTTAAAAGGTTCAAAATTTGTAGATCAACTTGAAAGTTGAAAACCCCTTTTTAATAGGTTCCACATTTGTAGATCAACTTGAAAGTTGAAAAACCCTTTAAACAAGTTCGACATTTGTAGATCAACTTCAAAGTTGAAAAACCCTTTTAACATGTTCGAAATTTGTAGATCAACTTAAAAGTTGAAAAACCTTTTTACAGGTCCGACATTTGTAAACTTATTTTTAGGCTCTGAATATTTACTATAAAATGGTCGATTTAAGTATACACCTCATTAAAACCACCCCGCACCACCAGGGTAGGAAAGAGTGTGCCCCCGACTAAAGTTTCGATTACACTTTAAAAATTAAAAGTTACAAATCATTCTAGATACAATTTGAGGTACTCGATATTCCACGGGAGACGTAAGGGCCGATCGTATCTGTCTTTTAAACGATAAGTTCCTGATTTTATCTTCTCCGTTACTTGGTATGGTCCTTCCCAATTTGGTGCTAACTCTCCGAGTTGTTTATCTTTAGTGTGGAGAAAAACCTTTCCTAAAACATCATCCCCGACTTTGAAATCTCTCCTTCGAATTTTCGAAGCATAACTGCTTCTCATTAGGGTCTGGTAATGTAGAGAGCTGAGATGGGCCCTTGCTCGTTTTTCTTCTATCAGATCTAGAGCCAAAACTCTATTTTCATCGTTACTGCTTTCTTCGTAATGATCGAACTTGAAGGAGGGGAACATGGTTTCTGCTGGTACGACCGCATCCATTCCATACACCACTGCGTAAGGTGATTTTTGCGTCTCTGTTCTAGGTGTCGTTTGGTATGACCATAGTATTCTTGTAAAAAATCCAGCCATTTCCCCGCGTTTCCTTCTAAAATTCTTTTCAATCCACTGATGATTGTTCTGTTGGTGACTTCAACCTGCCCATTTGCCCGAGGGTGGAATAGAGCTGAAAAACACTATTGTATGCTATGATTAGCACATAATTCCGTCATCTTATTGCTGTCGAATTGAGGTCCATTGTCCATGGTTATCTTCTGAGGAACACCGTACCTACAACGAATGTTTGACCATATAAACTTTACCACATCTTTGGCTGGGGTACCTGACAGTGGTTCTGATTCAACCCATTTGGAAAAATAATCCACCGCTACCACAATAGTCTACCTTCTTCCAGATGCTAGTGGAAGTGGTCTCACCAAATCTATTCCTCATCTATCGAACGGTAATCCCTCAGAAATAGATTATAGGGGGACTGTTGGAGTGTGGATCGAATTTGCAAACCTCTGACAAGTGTCACATCTTCTGACTAATTCTTCAGCATCTGCCGATAAAGTAGGCCAATAAAAACCCGACAAAAGGACTCTCCTGGTTAATATCTTGAAACCACAGTGCGCCGATCCTTTGCCATCTTCATACTCTGCTTCGTTGTTCCAGGCTTTAAAACCAAAACGGATTGCATGATGCATCGAGACTCCTGAAGGTGTAGAAATTTGAACACCACCCTTACATCCGATGATATTGGAGCCTCCGTACGTTCTAACTATCTACTTCTCCGCGATAACCTCTGCTTCTTCCGTTACTTCCTTGGGTCTACCAAAATGAAATTCCACTAGGAAGTCTGCTAATGCTTGTCCCTTGATAGCCGTTCTTGGTTCAAAGTCGATTTTACAATCCCCCAGTTCTACCGACCATTTCATCATTCGACCAGAGATATCGGGCCGTTGTAAAACACTTTTGAGAGGAAATGCGGTTCGAACTGTAATAGAATGTCCTTGGAAGTACGGTCGCATTTTTCTGGCGGCTGTTACCAACGCTAGTGCCAACTTCTCGACCTTTAAGTACCGCTTTTCTGCGTCCAGTAAGCTTTTACTTACATAACAGACTGACTTAGGGATTTTATCCTCTTCTCGAACCAACGCTGTACTGACCGCGTGTTCCGAAACCGCTATATAAAGAAAAAATATTTCCTGAGGTGATGGCTTTGTTAACAACGTTAATGATGACAAATAATTCTTGATGCCGACGAACGCTTCAGTACAATCAGGAGTCCAGCAAAAATTCTTGCCATTCCTCAGGATTTGAAAAAATGGTACGCATTTATCGGACGATCGCGAGATAAATTTGTTCAAAGCCGCTAAACGTCCGGTTAAAATCTGTACCTCTTTAACATTTCTTGGAGGTGCCATGCTGTTCAAAGCGTTTAGCTGAGCTGGATCTGCTTCTATCCCCTTCTCACTTATCATGAACCCTAAAAATTTTCCAGACCAAACTCCGAAAGAACATTTCTCTGGGTTCAACTTGAGATTCATCTTCCCAAGATTCCTGAATGTTTCTTCAAGGTCTGCAAAATGACTCTCGTCGGTTATGCTTTTAACCAACACATCATCAATGTAGACCTCTACATTTCTCCTAATTTGCTCCTTGAACACTTTTATTCACAAGCCTTTGATAGGTAGCCCCCGCGTTTTTCAGACCACACGACATGACTTTATAGCAATACAAGCCCGTAGTGCTTTTTTGGTCTTTGGGATCCATCTTTATCTTGTTATAACCTGCATAAGCATCCATGAAAGATAATATCTTATTTCCTGATGTCGAGTCTACCAACTGTTCAATCCTTGGCATGGGAAAAGGATCCTTGGGGCACGCTCTGTTAAGGTCTGTGAAATTTACGCAGATTCTCCATTTTCCATTTTTATTTTTGACCAGAACCAGATTCGCTGTCCATTGCGGGTATTGGGACTCCCGAATATGCCCTACCCTAATCAATATTTCGACTTCTGATATGATCGCTTATGCCTTTTCTTCAGAAAATGCTTTGCATTTCTGTGTTACAGGTCGAACATTTGGGTTTATGGACAACTTGTGGTAGATGACGTTTTCAGGGACCCTGTTACATCTTTTGAACACCAAGCGAAAAGATCTAACTTTTGCTTGAGAAAATCAATCAATTTTTTTTGGAACCAAGGGGACAAGTTTACGCCAATCTTTAATACATTTCCTTTGGAAAATTCATAACTCTCACAGCTTTCATCTGTGAGCAAAAAACCCGGGGTCTCCCTAGGATCATCCGGAGGCTCTGATCCATGGGTCGACCCCGCTAATTGCTAATGTCTTGGATCGACCATTTCCTTATCCGTTTTTCCCACCAAGGCTGCCCGATAACATTCCCTTGTGGTCTTCTGACTGCTTCTGACAACTCCTACGTTATTCCCAATCACATACTTCAGGCACTAGTGAACTATAGAGGTTACAACATGCATCCTTGATAACCAAGAGCGACTGAAAATTGCGTTGTGTGACGTAGGTGCGTCGACAACGATGAATAAAACCGTCACCTCTTTCGTAAATGGTCCTCTCCCAAGCTGAACTACTCCTTCGAATTCTCCTACAACTTCAACCGATGCCCCTGTAAAACTGATGATTGTTCAATCTGACTTTATAATTATTGGTTTATTCCTAAACCCTAAAAAAGTTGATAAGAAAATTATGTTCGCTGAACTGGCGGTATCCACCAAAATTCTTCGCACCTCCTCCCCTGTGATAGCCGCGCCTATTACGATTGCATCCTTAGGAGGGCCTGCCTGCCACGTCTCTCATGTCATCATCATCAAATTACAAGATAGGAGAAGGATTCTGATACAGATGAGGCAAAGTCCTCGCTTCTAGCTGAGTTGTGAAATTCACTATGTACCTCTTCCGCGAAGAATTGGTAATACCTGCCATTGAGTCGCCTCCGAAAATAATCAGAGATTCAAACAATTGGACAAATCTCTTACTTTTTCTCGTGCTGGTTGCACCCCTTTCTCAATTACTCTAATCAAATTTATACTCTTTTCCGGATCTAGGTACTCAGTGGATACGTCGAATGAATCACTAACCTCATAAATTGCCAAAGAAACTTCCTGCTTAGGTGCTGCTACGATTTGCTTAGCCGCTCCGCCTTGCTGACCTCAAGAAATTTTCCACTCTCAGTTTGCGCTTGGACTTCCTTTTTTAGCGCAATACACTCCTTGGTATCATGACCCACATCATCATGATACCTATAAAAACGGTCGTTCCGACATTCACGGGGGGTACCAATGGGAAACGGTTTCCGAAAATGTACGTTCTTCCGCGACTTGTCGAAGATAGTCGCAACACATTCAGTTTAGTCAGCAAATTAATCAGGTCGAACCCATTTGTTTGACATGGGTCGGTAATTATTCCCTTGATAATTACTTCTTTGGTAGCCGTTTTGCACCCTGTGTTTGACTTCCCGATCCTTTCGCGTATGCTGCAGGAGCTATGGTACTTATCGGTTGCGACTGAGGGATTGAACTTGTCTTTGATACTTTTTGGTTTGTAACCACCGAAGCTTGGGTTGCTTGCTGTATCTGTGCTGCTAATTATAAGGCTTTGGTTTCCTCAATGAGGATCTATTTTTCGACTTGGGCTAACAAAGCTGAGAAATAAAGGCATGTTTCTTTGTCACGGCTTGCTTCATCGGCCCTGGTAATAAACCCAACCTCTAACCAGTTAAGGCTACACCTTCATCACAATAGTCTAAATCTATTTTTGCATCTATAAAATGTCGAGTATAATCTCAGAGTTTCTCCGACATTCTGTCGGCAATTGACTATTGTGTCGCCGTTTTCTCTGAAATTTTTTCTACCGACGAATTGCTGTCTGAACATCATCCAAAACATGTCAAAGTTCTTGATGCATCCTTGAGGTAATCGATTATACCACTTCGACACCCGATCTTTAAATGTCATTGAAAAGGCTCGACAAATCAGTTTGTCGTCATTGTCGAAACTCAACATAAAAGTTTTGAAGGCCTCTAGATGATTATCTGGGTCTTTCTTTCTGTTATACTTCTCATGCTTAGAGATGTCGGAAAGCTTCGGGAGGTTTCCTGAAAAACTCTCATCTTATAATGGAGATGACCTCTAGTTATACCCGATGTTGAAGGTCCCTCCTCCTAGGCCTTCTGCTCGACTTGTGAACAACCCTTCATCAATTGGGTTGGAAAATTAACTTCCTACTCTGTAGCCCTGTGATTGGCTTACTGACAGAAATTGGAACCGAGGACCAACCACCTGCCCTCTGTTGAAAGTAATTGTTCCGATTGTTTTAGCTGCGGTGGGTGTTATTTTGTCGATGCTCACTCCCTGAGGTTCGACTATTTTAGCCCTTGACAATTTTTGCCTCCTGAGCTCCCTTGCATTGATCATCCTTTTATCTTTCCTGAAGCGTCGGAAATCCCGGACCGGAGAAGAGGACTCGCTCAGATCCTCTCCTGAAGAAAACTCATACTCCAACCTGGATCGGAATCCAGACTTCTTTCGTTCAGCTTCATTGATCCTCCTCGATTTACTTCTGCCTTTAAAAAGCTCCACCTCTTCTCGACCGGCATTGCGTCGAATATATTTCATTTCTTTGTCAGATCGTTCAGTTCGACTATCCTTCCGACCTTTCTTCTCAGCCAAAGCTAAATCCCTCTCAACATTTAGTTTGGCGATATCATCTAAAAGTTGTTGCCTAGTCATGATTATGGGCGACCGGCTGCTTCGGCCCTGCTTTTCATCATTACCTAACAGCTCCTCAGAATTCCGACCCTCTGAGAATGACATCTCTTGGTCAGACCTTTCTCCTTTGCTTTTCCCTTCCTAGTCTCAGTATTCATTTGTAACTTTTCTTTTCGTAAGATCGAGATTTTGGGGAACTTAACCTCCAGGTATCTCTCATTCCCACAGACGGCACCAATGATGTGTGTCAGAATATTTAGGGTGGTTTATCAAGACGCATGTGAGTGGTGTCAGGCTAACAAGTACAAAAAGTGTAGAGAGAGAAAGTAGGAAAAATCAAGTACTAATCATTAGAAGGTCCCCTTTTTGGGGGACATAATCTTTCCTTATATAGTGACGGCTGTGAGACCCATGGTCACATGCCACACTTAATCTAATTGCATGTTACCCCTTTTACTTGTACTTTTGTTACTTATCTCTTACTTTACATTTAAGTCCCTACATATAATTAGATTATAATTTAGTCCCTATATTTCACTTGTTGTTTTATGCCCTTATCAGTTACCAGTCGTAGAACTCCATCCCATTTGATTGTTATGGGGTCAGATGTAAGAGCAAGCACATCTCGACGGGTAACTATGCTTTCTAACCTTAAAACTGCAACTTCAATTGCCAAGGATACAGCAAAACCTATCGAAAGTTCTTGAATGGGAGCACCTCCATTATTGCTCAC
Organism: Limnanthes douglasii subsp. nivea; assembly: GCA_036936605.1. Lineage (NCBI taxonomy): Eukaryota > Viridiplantae > Streptophyta > Magnoliopsida > Brassicales > Limnanthaceae > Limnanthes > Limnanthes douglasii. The sequence goes on from JAUPFV010000001.1 coordinate 154,789,810, forward strand.
TTTGGATCCACCCCCTCAATTCCATAAATTAAGCCTTCTCATACTAAAAAAGAAGGTTCGATGCTGAAGTCGGTTGATCAACAACCACTAATAATGGAGGATATCATGAATGATAGTGGGGAAGACACCTCATTAGAACCTCCGGACAAACTGGTCACACCAACACGGTATGAGAAAAGAAAGAGATTATAGCACAACCTAATTTCGAACAACTTCCGGAGTGTCTTGTTGGATGACTAGGGCCTAAGTTCTCCAAGTTCAGTGTTAAGAACTTGTTACCACTTCAAAAATATTCCTATGTGCATACCCATACTGCTGAGTTGGATAGAATTAAGAAGAAATGGGGCTTCTCAAAGTCCATCAATGTGAGAATGCCAATCCTTGATGAGACTATAATGGATAGCAAGGCTAAAGAGCTAGTGGTATATACCGAAGTGCTCAACTAGGGCCTTTAGTTCCCTCTAAAGATGGAGATAGTTAGATATTTTCACTTAGTGAAGTTATGTCCTATTAGATTAAGCCCCAATGTTTAGTATACCTTATTAGTCAAAATTATTGCCTCAAGGTTTTCCAAGATTCCAATTCCTATGGAATAGTTTGCTTTCGTGCCCAACTTGTGTCAAAACCATCATATTCCCTTCTATCATTACAATATGGGGAATGATTATCAAGTGGTTGATGATTTGTTGGAGGCTGATATGCCTTGGAGAACCCAATTATTTTACATCAATGGTTCCTAGGAAAATGGAAAGAAGATTACTTCCCAAGGAAATCCAAGCTTGCTAACTAGATACTAGAAAAGTTCAGGTAAATATTCTACAAATTTTAACTGTGTATTTAATATTCAAACTTCACATCAAATTTGTTTTTCACTATTTTCATAAATGTTTATAGAACATTTGGAAGAAGGATGAACCATTTTTTCAAAGTCAAGTCAGTGGGGCACAGAGAATTGGGGAACTGGTTTCCACAATTCCTTTACTACAACTAACATGGTAAGGGCCCATCTATGGAGAAGAAGTTCAATCCGGGAAGTCTCATGGGAACAGTTTACCAGTCCTCATGAAGCTGTTGATATCCTTAAAAGAACTAAAGAAAAACATGGTAAACTTTATTTACCAGTTAGGAATAAATCCCCTAGTCATCTCGACAAAGTAAAGAAGATGAAGAAGAAGGGTGGAGCGTCATCTCAAAGGCTTCTCGATGTAGGTAACTTGTGATTGCTAGAAGAGATTGATGTTGTTTTGTTGGAGGCTGTTCCGTTTACTGTAGGTAAGGCTAAAGATCCACCGCACTCTCCAATACCCAAAAGGAATAAGGGCCAGAAGAGGAGTAAGGAAAAAGAGCAGAGAAGAAAAAAGAAGTTTACATCAGTATGGAAGTTATAATCCGATCCGAAGTCCTTTCCTTTACTGTACCCCTTGAAATTCCTTCTCCAGAAGAACTACATACCAATCCTACCTCTCCAGTGTTTCTTGTTTCTAACAAGCCTTCTCCTGAAGGTGAAGTGAATTTAGATGACCTAGGAAATTTTTACTTAATTGAATTTGACAATAAGGGTTTTGAAAAGGCGTTCCCCCAATCCACCACCATCGCCAATGTTGTTACGCATGATGGTGAATCTTTTAAATTATCTAGTGAGCATGATGCTTTGGGCTATACAATTTCAGGTTATATCATGTCGATCATTGACTTGGAGAGGAAATTTAGGTCTCAACCCAATGACATTGTTTCCCTCCATATTGAGAACCAAGCCCTGAAGAATTCCATTGTGGCCGAAGTGAACAAGGTTGGGACTTTGAGAAAAGAAAAAGAACAACTTAATAGAAATTTAGTTCAAGCTAAGTCTTACCTCCAAAATTCACAGGCTAGCTATAATGAGTTGTAATCTACCACTTCCACAAAGATTAACTCTGATAAGGGAAGATTGAAGATCTAAGAAAGATGAGGGTGTTTTATTGATAAAAGAAAGTTTCTAGGGAGGAATTGTTAATTATGTAAAGAAAAAGGACTAATGTAAAGCAAACAATATACTTGAAGATATGACCATAATTATAAGAATGTTGAGCTTGTGGGACCTACTATTTGTACTATAAATATACCCTTCCTTTTTGGGAAAAGGGTGATTGATTAATGATTAAGCAATTATTATATTGATTATCTGTGTAAACTATTGTCTAAGTAATATGAACAACGCTAAAGCCCTCTAAACATAGTTGTATAGAGAAAAGCTCCTCCAAAGAAATCTGGAGCGATTAGTGGTGCCGTCTGTGGGAACGATTTCGTTCAAGAATCGTCTTCCAAAACCAATCTAAAATAAAAAAAAACAACATCAGAAGTCTGAGGAGAGTAAAACATGAATAACGATTTAGAAATTGTAAAATAATTTGAAGAGGTCCAAGTGCAAGATATGAAAACGGATAAAAAATATGATGATCAATATGCTTGACAAATTTTGGAAGAATCCATTATCGTGGCTCGTAGAAATGAATTGCTGAAAGAAATTGAAAGTTTAAACTATGAAAGAGATGCAGCGATCACTCCTAGGAAAATTCAATCTGAAATCCGAAGAGAAAATGAGACAGAAAAAGATGAGTATGATCTTTATCATCCAGTTAATAAGAAGGAGAGGTGTCGAAGACACCATCAAAATTATATGAGGAAGAAGTTGAAGCCGATGAGTCTATATGAATCATCTGAGTCAAGTGCCTATTTTGTGTATGATTCTAGTGAATCTTCGTCGGAAAGGGAGTATCACCAAAGGAAAGATGCTAATGAGGGACCAAGAATATGTTAAGAAAGGAGAACTGATCAAGTCATCGTACTAATGAGTTGAAAGGAAAAGATCAAATCTCCGAGGAATATGTTAAGAAAGATAATGTGGATATGTATAATCAGTCAGGAAAGTCAAAATTGTGAGTATCGTATAAGTAACCTGTACACATTATCGTCCGAGAAAAGTCTTTATGCGATAGCTCATGAGGGACCAAGAACCAATGTGTACATAGTAGTTCATAATTAGAGGTCTTCTCCTTTATCTACATAAATATTTTTTGGCAACCTTCCAAAGCACTTTGATATTTTTATGCTGGAGAAGTTTGATGGGACTAAAGATCCAGATAGCCATATTGAGCAATTTAAAAAAAATTATGATTAATTTTGATGACGATCATAAGTTGTTGTGCATGGATTTTTCTCATACTTTTAAAGGGGTGGCTTCAAAATGGTTTAACAGATTATCGCAGGGTTATATTAAGAATTTCGACATGTTTTGGAATGTGTTGCGTCAGCATTTTGTGGGGAGTAAAAATTTCTGCGCTAATGGAGATACTATAAAATATTGTAGAAGGTTGGATGGAGAATTGTTAAGCCAATGACTGATATGGATTATTGTAAAGACTCTGTGGCGTTGACAGTATACCGAATGAGGCTTCTCCCCGAAATTTTATAGATATAGTGGCAGAAATTCAGGAAATGATGTTCAGAGCTTTACTTGATCAACTTGAGAAGAGGAATTTAGTGGAATAAAATCAAGCATCGGAAATAGGATCTAGTAACCAGTTGGAACAAAATCAATTTCAAAAATCTGTTGCTACTGTTCAGCCATCTAGAGTTAATTCTCAATTTAAGGCAGTGGGTCATCATCATTTGAGGCCTAAAGTTAATCAGCAGACGTATAATACACAACAACCGGGTAGGCCTATAACGAATAAGTGGATCTGACCAGATTACATTGCAAAGCTAACTGAGTGTGTGGCAACCATATTTCAAAAACTCGTGGTCATGTACAATTTAGAAAGCCGTTTCCTATTCAAACACCGAAGGAAAATCGAAACGGTAGGTTTTGCAGGTATCATGAGGATATAGGTCATGACTTAAACGAGTATATTTCTTTAAAGAAAGAGATTCAAGTGCTATTTGAAAATGGGAAGCTGATAGATTTTGTAAAGAAAAGTTCTACTAAAAATCCGGTGAATAAAGAAAAGTCAAAAGAGAAGGAAACTGCTCTGGTTATTTCCGAGGAAATTGATTCTTTTGATATTGCAACAAAATATATGCATCCAGAAGAAGGCTGAAATGATATCAGCATGGTAGAAGAAATTGTTTCGAGAAAGAAGGTTAGTGCTCTATGTGCATATTTTGAATCCTTAGCAATTTTCGGAGGGGATACTGTAGCACGAAATTCGAACAGTTCTCGTAAAAGGCAAATAGTTAGTTTAACTACTCAATTAGAGGTGGGAGTCTCAACACATCAATATTGAAATATTTCTGAAATAATTTATATTGAGGACGATGATATGAGGAATGTAGAAAGCCCACATGAAGATGCAGTGATAATTGAAGCTGGGATTGTTGGTGATCATGTAAAGAGGGTATTGATAAATGCATCAAGTTATTCTAAGATTTTATTCACGAGTACTTACAAGAAGATTGTTGACCCAACTGTTATTTGACGGTACTGAAGTAGTGGGTGAATTTCAAAGTGTAGTAGAATTAGGTCGAGGACCTTTCAGAAAACAGGTTGAAATTTTATTCACTGTTGGAGATGCACCCACTTCTTACAACGCTATTTTTGGAAGGTTATAGTTATAAAAAAACGCACGTTATTACTTCCACGGTACATCAATGTCTAAAGTATATCATAGATAATAATGTGGGAGCAATTAGAAGCAGCAAAAAAATGGCGAGAGAATGCTACCGAATTGTTTTGTCTTCCAAGCAAATTCGAGAAAATGAGTCAAGTAAAGCATAACAGCTAGTGAGGGATTCCTCCGAGCCAACCTTTTTTAACGATCCATGGAAGTCCCTCAGTTTTTTAGTTCCCGGTGAAGATTACGAAGATCATACATTTTCAGGAGGAAAAGTTTCAAAATTTGGGACAAAATTGTCCCCGGATTTAAAGCAAAGATTGATTGAATTTTTGTCGTCAAAGTTGGATTTATTCGCTTAGAGTCCAACGGACGTAACTGGTGTTCCTTCAGAAATCATTTGCCACAGGCTGTCAGTCAATAATAATTTAAGGCCAATAATTCAGAAAAAAGGCTTTTCTCCAATGAGAAATTTGAAGCGATAATTGCGGAGGTAAATCGTTTAACGAGAGTTGGACATATACGAGAGTCTCGTTATCCGCAGTGGGCTGCAAATCCACTTTTGGTTAAAAAGAGAAATGGTAAATGATGAATATGTATAGACTTCACAGACTTGAATAGATATTGTCCACAAGATCCTTTTCCAATTCCACCGATTGATCAGTTGGTGGATTCAACGTCTGGGAACCGATCCAACACAAAAAGTACATCTCTTCAGATTTATCTGTAAGTTAACCTTTCTCTAATATGTGAATCTTTCGGCTAAATCAGTCATGTGTTGTCATGTTTCCTTGTCACTAACATGTAGTCTATATAAGCTTGTAAGTTTATTCCTCAATGGTCCACGAAAATCTTATTTCTAAATCGATGATAGGTTGATCCTGTATTTTTCAAACCGAAACACATTACCTTATAACATTAAGGGACCTATTCAATTACAAACATTTTACTCCCTTGGCCTTCCTTGTGCATTTTAATTTGGACGTGCCATGTTTAGGTTGTGAGTCTAGTGATGATAAAATCTGATCGGAGGGTATTTTAGGTAAGTGTTTAGAGAATGTATTTAATTTTGGTGGGTAGAGAGATAATTAAGGTGATTGTATTTAATATGTAGAGAAATAATATTCCAACCCTATTAAAATTTGTTCTTCTGAATATTTATAGGATAATCGGATCGGGTCATGAATATGGGTCAAAATTATGAACCCCCAGGCCCACGAAGTGTTATTCATTATACAGATTTTGAGATCAAACATATGGAGTCAGGTGTCACACAACTTACTTTGTATAAACTTTATTTTGAGTCTAAAATATCCGTAAGATAAATCTGACCCGCTTCCTACTCGTTGCCCTCAAGAATTTTCAACCCTATCATCTAGCCCCCTTAGCTCTCTTAAATGTATTTTGGGAGAGATAAACAAAACATATCTGAACGACTTTCGATCGGTTTTTTAAGAATGGTTACTATCCGAAGGTCACAACTTTTAACCAATTATTTTTGAAGACATGTGTCAGTTATTTATTGGACCCACGAACTCGTTTTACTCAAGATAAAACCATCCAATTAAATGAGAGAAACAATTACACTCCTCTAGAGCCTCTTAGATACTACAATCGATTCCAATCTCATAGTAAGGGAACTCAAATATTTTTTAATATCTATATAAACGTTTTTTTATAGAAGAAGACTAAATTTCTCTTAGAACCAAGCTCCCATAAGACCTAAATATGGGAAAATCATATAACTTTAGCATTTAAGTCCTCTCGACTTGAGGAAGAAAACCTTGGTGCTCAACCCACTGGGCCTTCAGAGTCTAGACCATAGATTATGGACAAAAATATAGAGGACAATGTTGAAGATTCCCTTTTTGAGAAATATGGTTAGACGAGGGAAACTTAAAGGCCATCGGAGAAGCAGAAACCAAAGGCACCAGAAGATGGTGGTAACCATGGTAAAGTCAAAACCATAGAAGCATAAATCAAACCTCTTCCTTCATCTCTTGTAAAGCGCGTGAGACCCAACTTTACCAAGGTTAGTGTTAAGTAGATCTTAGCCTTGGATAATTGTTTCACCCTGTAAGCTTTTGTGAGGCCCGTCTCTAGAGGACCAATCCTGATCGAGAACTCACAAGGGAGCAGTTCACCACTCGTCCTCGAGCTACTAAATTCTTAAGAGAACTCACGCAGCCGATGGAAAATTATTTCTTCCAAGTAGGAATAGAAGGACAAGAAGGACTCGTCACTGTTCATTACTGAAAATGAAGATAAGGGGCAGCCAGACAAAATTGACGCCGCCTTGTTGAATGTTGTTTTTGCCACCGTTGAGGAGGGTAAGGTTCCTTTGGAATCTCCCGTTCCCAAAAATAAAAAAGGACACAAGAGGGCTAACAGGACAATGATAAGAGAGAGAAAAAAAGACTTTAACAGGTTTGTAGATAATACTTCGTTCAGAACTCCCCCCTCCAACAATCCTAGTTTCCGTTCCTCCTCCAACCACGGTATCCGACCCCCATTCTCCATCACTTTTACAACCGTAAGGCAAATATTTTAAATTGGCGATCCAATCGAAAATATGGGGGCTTTCGACTTTGAAGCCTTTGAGACTGACTTCCATGAGTCTACAAGCACTCTAACTGCTTTGGTATTCGATAAGGTTCCCTTTGAGTTATCAGAGGAGAACGATCTGCTAGGGTATTTAGTTTTGGGCTATATGAGGCCAATAGTCAAATTGGAGAGACAAGTTAGGTCTCAAATTAAAGATATTACTTCTCTTCAGGATGAAAATCAAAATTTGAGGATTTCAATTGAGGAAGCGAGGAGCAAGGTTGAAAAATTAAATTGAGAGGTAAAGTCTATTAAAGATGAGCTAGTCTAGGTGAAATACGATTGTGACAAGTTGCAAGCTGATTATAAACGTTTGCAGTCATCCACTTCTGCGAAGATTACCTCATTGAAGAATTACCAAACCAATAACAAAGCTACCATTGAGCATTTGTCGGATGAAAAGAAAAATCACGATGCTCATATCAAGAAGCAAAAGGGTGAGAATATCTCTCTTTGTGCTAAATCTACTTAAGATATAGCCAATAATGTGGATGCATACATTAAAATAGTGATAGATTCTTTACAAGGGAGGGACGACTCAGTCACATCGGACATGGTGTTGCTATTTCACAAGAAATACCCTAACTTAGCCCATGGGGAATTGTGAGGACATGTGAAAGTAGATCTACTTCCTCCTGACATACCTTTAGTCGATCAGCGTGATATTTTGACAATTCATTCGGTGATGATTCTGATGAAGAAGTCTCTGATGGTGAGATCTTGCAAGAGAAAGAAGGAGGAAAAGCTGATAGAAATGAGCCCTAAGGTCAATATGTTTTGATGTATTTGTTTCTATTTAACCCCTTGATGTGTGCAAGACATTTTTTTTATTTCTATATCAAATTAGATACTTTTGTGCAAGTTCTTGGCATGGCCAAGGCATTTTATAAATTTCTCTTCGGATTTCACTAAGTCTTTTGATCACCCGAGGAATTTTATATTATCTATCATTTTATCAAATTATTTTATCTCTTCATATATTATTATATACATATCTTAATATTAGTTTATCCAAATATAATAAATTTTAAGACATGAATCATTTGAAGGCGATAAAAACTTATACTTGAGCTATTCAAAGGTAATCCATTCGAAGTCAATAAAAACTTGATCCACCTGAGCTAAACGAAGGTAATCCCCTTGAATGCAATAAAAAAATTGATACACATGAGCCATTCGAAGGTAATCCATTCAAAGGAAATAAAAACCTGATCTACTTTGGCCATTCGAAGGTAATCCATTCAAAGTTAATCCTTTTGAGGGTAATAAATACTTAATATAATTACAAACACATTTTTATAAGAACTTTGTCCCCTCACTTGGAACTTTTAGTGTGCATAAATACGTTTCTCAGAACTTTGTCCCCTCACTTGGAAATCTATTATTCATACTTCAGACGCATATATACTCCTCAATAAACTCTTGTAATGTACGGTTCTTAAATAGGATTTTATTATTTTTTCTTGCAACTTCCTTTTTCTCTTAAAAATAAGTTTGAACCCTAAAAGAAGGAACAATAGCTTCCATTAGATTGATTGCATCCGTTCCATAAACCAAAGTAAAAGGAGATTCTTGAGTGGAAGTATGTAGAGTAGTTCTGTAAGCCCACAAAAATTCATCCACATAATTAGGCCATCAACCGACTACTACTTCTAAGTTCTTTTTAAGATCCATCAAAATAGTTATCTTTACCACCTCTATCTTCATTGGCTTGGGGATAAAAAGGAGAGGATGAACAATGAGGAATTCCTTTTGATGCACAAAACACCTCTATATCCTTGTTGTCGAGTTAGGGTCCATTATATGTAGTAATACGTCTAGAAATCTTAAACATACAACAAACATTGGAGAAGATAAACTTAATTACTGCTTTGGAAGTCATTACAGAGAGGGGTGCAACTTCTAACCACTTTGAAAAATAATCAATTGCTAAAATAATAGTTCGACACCCTTCATAATCCATCGGAAGGGGTCCGATCAAGTCAAGTCCTCATGTATCAAAGGGTACCGCTTCAGATAATGACTCTATGGAAACGGGTGGCACATGTATTGCACTTTTTTTTATACCTTTGACAACAATCACATTTTCTAACAAACTTTTTAGAATCAGCTATAATAGATGGACAATAATACCCTGCCAATAAGACCCTTATAGTAAAAGCCTTGTACCCAAAATGATCCGATCCTTCCCCATCATGTAACTCAGTCAAAACTACTTGGGACTTATGAGATCTGAGGTAGCGTAGTAAAGGCTTATTGAAAGATCTTTTATAAAGGATCCCTCTCAAAACTAAAAAACCATGTGTTTTGAATTTTAACTTTTTGGCTAAACTTTTGTCTTCAGATAGGATCCATTTAGTAATAAACTCTTAGATACCATGCCTCTAATCCTTACTAAATATTGCTGATATTTGGAAACTCTCTTCAACATCAACTTCTATTTTATAAGTTTTTGTTATAGAATGACACTCTTGCACTAGAATCCAAAGGTAAGCTTCTGAATATGCAATAGTGGTCAGGGAATTTGCCATCGGATTTTATGAACTTGATACATGTTCGTATTTCACATATTTAAAAAACGAAAATTTTATTTTAACACTTGTAAGTACTTTACTAAATGCTCTTTCACGGTTTTAGATTTCCCTAGTTCTTGATGTATGACTAGGTGTGAATCACTCAACAATCAGATTGTTTGGATAGTAAATATATGATCTAGCCTTAAACCTCCTATAATTGCTTGGTATTCTGCTTCACTGTTTGATGCCTTAAAACTAAATTATATAGTTTCGTACATTGAATTCTTGAAGGGGGATTTTAAGAAAATTCCAGCCCCACACCCCATCATACTCGATCTATTATATGTTCAAATTACCAATTAGTTTTTAGGATTGTGAATTAAAGATTCCTCATAGGGCCTATTCGGATGTAACTCAACCAAGAAGTCAGCTACAGCTTGAGCTTTGATTACTGTGTGAGAAGAAAAGTCAATATCATAATCCCATACCTTCACAGATCACTTCGTTTGGTTTTTACAATACATTTGTAAGTGGAAACGAAGTTCGAACTTTGATGGAATGCGCTTGAAAATAAGTCCTCATTTTGTATAACTACTATTACCATAGCTAAAGCTAGTGATTCGAACTTGAGGTATCGTTTCTTAGCATATAATAAACCCTTACTAATGTAGTAAACGGTGTGAGGATAGTTGTTAACTTTTGAACTAACATTTCACTTACATCATAGTTTGGAATTGCTAGATACATGTAGAGTCTCTCTTCAATTACGGGTTTGAATAGAATTTTAGGCGAAGATAAATGTTGCTTGATTCCAAGGAACGCCTTATCACAAGTTGGGGACCAATTGAAGTCTTTAACATTTCTCAATACTTGGAAGAACTGAGAACATTTATCCGACGATCTTCAAATAAACCTATTCAAGACCGCCAACCTCCCAATCAATACTTGAACTTCTTTAGTAGTCTGAGGAGGTTCCATGGTTAATAACGCATTCAATACATTCGGGTCTGCCTAGATCCCCTTCTCATTGATGATGTAGCCTAGGAAATTTCCAGATCGAGACCAAACGTACACTTTCAGGATTTTATTTTAAATTAATGGCCTTCAAGTTAGAGAAAGTTTATTAGAGGCCAAGTAAATGATCTTTCTCCCCTGGGATTTTTACCATCGTGTTTTCAATATAAACTTTCACATTTCTTCATATCTGACTAGCGTATGCTTTATTGACAAATCGCTCGTATGTGGCCCCATCATTCTTTAACCCCAAAAGGCATCACATAGTAACAGTAAAACCCTCTATCAGTGATGAACATGATATGGTCCTGATCATTTGGATCCGTCTATATCTGCTTATACCCAATTAAAGCATTCGTAAAGGATAACGATTCATTTCCCAAAATAGAATCCACCAACTGATCGATTTAAGGAGCGGGGAAAGGATCCTTGGAACATGTCTGGTTGAGATTTGTGAAATCAATGCACATCCGCCATTTGGAATTCTTATTTTGAAAGAGCACCGAATTTTTAGTTCAAAATGGATATTGCAATTCTCGAATGTGCCCCACCTTAGTCAATTTATCTACCTCTTGAACTATAGCTTTAGATTTCTCTTTAAAAAAATCCCTCATTCTTTGGACTACTGGCGCTGCATCGGATTGTATAGTTAGTTTGTGGAAAATGACATTTCCTGGTACACCAGTTACATCCTCATTGCACCAAGCAAACATGTGTGAAGCTTTGGATAAGAAAGATAACAATATTTCCTTCAACTATGGTTGCAATTTTGATCCAATTTTAACATTTTCACATCTCCTAAATTGTGCACTTCAAACATTATGAGTGTATTTTGGATCATCTATCTTATTCAGATCTGAAGATGACTTTAGTAACTACTATCCCTTTTTGGTTACCACAGTTTCAAATGATTTTGGAGCAAGTGCGGTGAAATAACATTCCCTAGCTATTTTTTGGCTGCTCGGAACCACTCCTACTTGACTTCCAATCGCATATTTCAAACACCATAGAATTGTTGACGCGACCGCATACATTCTTAACAACCAAGATCTGCTAAAACCTGCATTGTAAGGGGTCAGACAATACACTACCAAAAACAAAACCCTTACCATTTTCTTAAATGGTTTTTTTCCTAACAATGCTTCTCATTCGAATTCTCCAATGACATTACAGAGTTTCCCGTAAACCCAACTATAGTACTATTTGACCATTGAATAACTGATGGGTTCTTCATATGTTTATGAGTAGATAGAACTGAGATATTTTTCGAGTTACCCGTGTCGATCAAAATTCTTCATATCTATATGCCCTCAATAGATGCCCCTATTACCATATCATCCTTATGTGGGCATACAACACATTTTAAGTCATTTTCGTCAAACACTAAGAAAAGAGCAAGGTTTTGATAGAGGTGTGTAGACATTTGCTGTCCAATTGTGTGATCAAACTAATCACATGTCTTTTCCTAGAGTAATTCGAAGGTGTTGTCATTGTATCTTCCCTAAAATTGGTTAGCAATTCGAAAAAACGACATAGTTTGGAAACATTTCCAGTATTTTATGTTACCACGTTGATTCGACCATGATATGGTCAAAGATCGAGATATTCTGAATCCACGTTGAATTAGTCAATACTTACCATTTTGCTTTCTTGTTTGGAAACTTCCATATTCTTCCTTCGGACATTGGGTGGTGCAGCTTGAGCCCCACTAGTGTTAGACTACGACTTATTGTTCAATTTCATATTACCCCCTCGTGACTTAAGTAAAGTAGTTAGTTTCCCATTTTCAATTAACACTTGTATTTTTTGTTTTAGAGCAATACAATATTTAGTGTCATACCTTAAATCGTTATTATACCTGTAGAACCGCGTGTTCCAATTTTCCCTTGGAGTTAGGATAAGTGTTGGCCTTTGGAATTTCATAACGTTTTTGGCCCTATCGTAGATGGTAGCCATATTCTTAATTAGTCCTGGATAATGATCATGATGGACCCATTTATTACCTTTTGGCATGGACCGTTGACCCTGATTAGACTAGCTCTGTTTGGGCTGATGAGGACCTTATTTTGAGTCGCTCGAACGATTGCTGAGTGTGGCGTGTGGCTGGTTGTTAGCTTGTTGAGACAGAGGCTGAAGAGGAAAATGCATATTGATGAGGCTGCCTAAATCTATTGGTTTCCTCCATATAATCTGCTTTCCGACTTGGTTCAACAATTCACTTCAGGTCATTGCTTTCTTTTGAGTCACTAAATCAACCAACTCACTAGCTAATAAACCTTGCCGCAGCGACGCTATAACGACTTGCTCAAAACATCCTGCCAACCCATCTCTGGTGTTCAAGAAACCGTTGATGTAATTCTTTAACGATTCATTTAGATATTTCCAACAATGAATTATTGTATCATCATTTCCTTTAAGTTACTTACTTCCCACTAGCTGCATTCGGAATGCCATCCAAAACATGTCAAAATTCTTGATTGATACTTGTGCAAAATGTTATACCACTTCAAGGCAGTACCTTTGAATATTTGAGAAATAACTCTACATAATAGTTTGTCATCATTATTAAAGCTCATCATAATGTTTTTTAGAATGCTCGAGACAATTATCAGTTTCCTGGCTCCCAACATATTTTCCATCTTCGGTCTATCAAAACGCATGGGGAAATATCCGGAGATAATTTTTTTAGGACAATGGTGATTTTCTCCAATTATGCTATTAGCTAAATATATGGTCTTCAGTGGGAGTGACAAAGATTTCAGGTTCGGATTGCACAACGAATTGATCACTCAACAAGTGATCTATATTGTGGGCTGTTGACCTTTTCATTTTTCCTTCATAATTTTTTTTCTCTTTATATTTTCGCTTCTATTTCTTTCCTGGAGAATCCTACTTACTTTTCCTTTGGTGCTTTAAAAAAATAAATATAGCAATATTTTATTTCTTCTATTTACGACAATGATCATTACTCGAAGAGGAAGAGGAAATTGATTCTGATTATGTTGTTGAGCCCTCAATAGAATCTGGTGTGCTTGAACATTGTTTAGCCCGATGTTTCTTTTGTGACCCTTGGTGTGCTTTAGGGGACTAACCATTTGAATTATGTTTCGAATTACTATCTAGTTCATCAAGTTTGGGATATTTTGATGGATTCTTTCCACCCAGATCATTTTTCAGCCTGCCTTTGGACCATCAATACCTCAATCTTTCTCGCAGCTGATCACGCTTTTCCTACATAAAAAGTCTTTCCTCAGTATTATGATTCACATGAGATGTATTCACATGCTCTTCATCGCTTATCATCCCCTCATTTTTGGAGAGGGGAGGGGGGTCTCTCTGCATATCGAGATACATGTTTGAGATAACTTCAAAGGTTATTTTTGCAAGTTAGATTTTAAATAGTGTTATGCGGGTACCTTCTGCTCCCACTGTGGTGATGAAAAATCCGATCATAGGGTATTTTAGGTGAGTATTAAGACAATGTATTTAATTTTGGGTAGAGGGTATTTAATGTGTAAAGAGAATGTTCCAACCCTATTGAATGTTGTTCTTTTGAGTATTCATAGGATAATTTTAGATCAATGGGCCAACCGGATCGGGTAACAGATATGGATCAAACTTATGAGTCCCCAGCACCACGAACTTATTAGTCAATAAGCACACAACTTACTCAGTATAATCTTCATTCTGAGTTTAAAATACCCCTTAAGATAAATCTGACTCACTTGATGCTCATTGTCCTAAATGATTTCAAACCCTATCAAAGTCTACGTCTATTCTCCGATCCTCATTCTTCTTTTCCACTACTACCTTTTTCTTGCGTTTAAAGTGGATAGTTAGCCTCCCGAATGTGCCCAATGATGGTTAGCTTGTCCACTTTGTGAATGATTGCCTTTTTTTATTGAGAGTAAGATTGTTTTATTTTATATAGTCGATCGATCATTTTTTTTATTGGTCAAAATCTAATTGATGAATAGCTTATGAAATATCACTTTGAGAGTGACTCGTATAACGTCATAGGAGATGTCAACGGTTCTAGAAAATCGAAAATCGGACCGAAACTGAATTAATAAGAACCAGAACGAGAACCGGACTGAACTTTAACTATTTGGTTCGCGATTCCATTGTAAAAACTGAGACCGATAAGGAACTGAAACAATAAAACCGGTTCGGAATCAAACCAATAAAACTGATAAACCGGTAGAACTGATTTGGAACCGAACCGATTAAACCGGTAAACCAATAAAACCGATACGGAACCGAACCGATAAAATCGATAAATCCGATAAAGAATCGAACAAATAAAACCGTTAAAACCAATTATTATTATTATTATTATTATTATTATTATTATTATTATTATTATATTGCCAAAATTAATAATTAATTACCAATTTTTTTATAAAAATCAAAACTTAACTTCTAAAATTTAATTTTTATATTATTTATTTAAGTAAAAATATTAAAAAGCAACTTATAATTAGATTTAAATATTTTAAGTAGACCGGACTAGATGAAACCGACCGAAATACGAGCGTACTAAACTCGGACGGAATTTAATAATCCGATCCAATTTCAAAAAATAAAATCAAAAATTTAGCTATCGGATTATATTCAAATCGATAAACTTAACTGTCTTCCAATTATGTCAAAACACGAACAGATAACCTCCCCCAACGTGTTAACACTTAAAAAGACAAATCAAAACTATTATATAAAAGCCTACAAGGGGGTAGCCGAGTTGGTTGAGTATTACATTTTTATGATCAAAAGGTCATGAGTTCGAGTCCCTCTACATACGCTTTCTCGGTTGAGTCACCTTGTGTGGTTTACTTACTGGTGTTGGTTTGCAGGCTATCGCGTCAAACTGAAGGTTTACCCTATGCGCACTCATTGCACACTGAGTAGAAAAAATTTATTTGCATGCTGCAGGTTCCCTCCGGAAAAAAAAAAAACAAACTATTATATAAAATGTTTAAAAGTGTGTATATAACACCTGTGTGAAGAAAAAATATTTAATATTTTCCTGATCTTTCTTTTTATATCCATTAATTCAAGAAATAGTTTTTATATTTTATATTTTTCTACGTAAAGTTGTATGGTCATGCGTACATATTGCCAACCATATAAATAAAAACAATAATTTTTATTTTTAGCTAAACAAGTTTAATCTTTTTTTGTTTTAATGTTCTACCGTTAAAATAATTTTTTTTTAAAATTTCGTTTAATTTTTATTTATATATGAAAAATTAAATATTTGAATCACTTATTATGTTTTATACATTTCATTGACGTTATTTTAGACTTATTTGAGTTTTGTTCATATCATGTTTTTCTTAATGTTTAGTTTTTCAAATACATTTTCTTTTGGTGTTAAATTTAAATACATTTTCGTTTCATATTTATTCATAATTTTATAATAAAAAATAAAAAATAAAATACTTTTAATTTCTGTTTAATAAAAATATGTTCTTTTATATTATTATTATTTTTTTCGGAGGGAACCCGCAGCCGCTACTCAGAGTGCAATGAGTGCGCACAGGGTAAACCATCACACAAGATGACGGGCTCAGCCGAGAAAGCGTATGTAGAGGGATTCGAACTCATAACCTTTTGGTTATAAGAATGCCATACTCAACCAACTCGGCTACCCCATTGAGGATATGTTCTTTTTTATATTATATATATATTGGATTTAGTTGGATAAATCGTGTATTCGTTGATATAAAAAGGGTTCGTAATAATTAATAGCATCAAATTTATAAATTAGAAAATAAAATAATACAAAACAGTAAAAACAACTGATAAATGCTTTCATGATTTTGAAGTACGGTGAAAATAAAAAATTGTGATGGTATGTTACCGATCCTTACCCTCTCTATTACGTTTGTTTATTAGTGGATAAAAATATTTATTTTTAATTTTATCTTGCCTAAGAATATTTTGTTTGTTTTTATTCGAGGTTTGAGTGTTGTATTAAAATTGGAAATTCGAACCGACTTTATCTCGTAATTCCAAACAATCTACATTAAGCAACACAATTGTATTACTAAAACACATTATCTAACAAATAGTAGTAACATATCAATTAATTTATTTTATTAGAAATGAAAGTTATAATAATCAATACACTTCAATTATGTAAATACTGATAAACAAAAGAAAAAAACAGAAAAATCTGTACCAAATTTTCGGTTGATAAATTCTGTAATTTAAGCGAATTATAGAATTTTAACGCGTCATTTTAATTAGAATCTATTAAAAGAATGTGGTTGGTTGTTTAAAAAAAATATTTGAAAATTTATCTTTTTCCATCCTAAAAGGAATTTTGATGCGAAAGTTAATCATACCTTTATTTTGGGTAGAGCTAAAAAAAAAACTTTTTTAAATTTGAAGAAGGTTTACATTTATATACCTTCAATTTTTCAACCGATTTATTTTTGGTTTTATTTTCAAAAGATTCACATTTATATATACTATATACTTTTTTTTTCTAAGCAATGTGGGATTCTGTCTAGACCAAGTATGAGATGAAGTTTAATTTTCACCCCCACTTTCTAAGAACAACCATATGTAAGTAAGTTTTAGGATCATATGTCTGTCGGTACTCATATAAAATAAACCACCGAAATACTCACATACTTCCCATAAAATATTAAACCAAACAAATAAATGGTTAAAAGATTCAAAGTTTTTGTAAAACTAACATTTGAAAACTAAACTGATTTTTCTATTTTATAGAACCGTGTCAACAGTTACCTGATTGTTCATCGATTTTTGAAGAAAAAAAGAAACTTCAATTCTAACCAAACTTTTTTCTCGAAACATTGGATAATATTTAATAATCTAGCTAGGTTTTATCGATTTAATTTTTTTATTATTATATATAAGAAAAATCTAACATATCACAACCAAACCTTTTTCTCGAATCACTTTAATAATTAAAACAAAAACGATATAGGATAGTGACATCACAAGTCACGTCAAAGTAATCAGAAATATCCTTAATTCAACTTTCACTCTTATGTTATGGTTATCTAACCTTTTTTTCGAAATTAGTTTTGGTTATTTGGTGTATGCTTGTTAAAATTACAAAAGCAACAATTTTTACCATGGACAATTATTTTAAAAAAATTATATTTATTTCATATGTTAAAGATATTAGGTCCAAGCCCATTAGCTCATATATTTTATCAAATAAAACTCTAGTCATTTTTTTTGTTTCTTAAGTCGTCTTTCTTTGTTTATATTTTTCCATATGGTATGAGAGCATAGGTTTATATATTGAGTTAGGTTTTTTATCTTCCGTTGTGTCGGCGGCCAGTTATTCTAGCTGTCTGTCGGAAGAAAAAAAAGTGAATTTTTGGTTTTGGGATCTAGTGTGTGCAACCACAATCAACATACGCACCCGAATCTAAAATCCACAATGATGAATCAATACTTGAAGTGGAATACGAGGACATACCTGAATGGTATGCAGATGTAGACATAAAAAAATTATTCTCATTCAATTTGGTACTAGTAGACTGTAGCAAATCATATTTTCCTATGATATTCGCTACTGGAACAGTGCAACAGTTTTCTTGGTAAAACCGTGAGTTCAATTTAATTTTGGTTTTGGTTTTGATTTTGATTTTGATTAGAAATTGGAAATTGAAAATTAGAAATTGAAAATTAGAAATTGAAAATTAGAAATTGAAAATCGAAAGTTAGAATTGGTATTTGGACTTAGTTTGGTATTTAATTTTTGTTTTTGATTTGGATTTGGTATTGATTTTGTTTGGATTTGGTATTTCTTATAGATTTTGATCGGATTTCGGATTTGGTATAGATTTTGTGTTGGATTTGGATTTGGTATAGATTTTTTTGGATTTGAATTTGGTATCGATTTTGTCTGGATTTGGATTTGGTATAAACTTTGTTTGGATTTATTTGGTGGTTAGATTTTGTTTAGATTGGCATTTTTCGTTTTGATTCATTTGATGTTTAGATTTTGTTTGACGTTGGATTATGTCTGACGTTTACTTAGATCAATATTTGTCATTTTGATTCATTTGGATTTGGTTGGTGTTTAGATTGAGTTTGGATTTTGGAGTTTGAAGGAGAAATGAGTGGAAAGACGAGGGGATCGTAATTCCAAACATAATGATAGAGGAGAATGAGAAGGAGAAATGAGTGGAAAGACGATCTAAGGGACACGAACCACGATAGGATGTGGAAAAACGTGCTCTAAAGATTACCTGTGAGAATGAGGATGCGCAATATGATCAAGTTCTCCCAAGAATGTCTACTTACTTCTTTAAATAATCTCCGTTCGTAGAGAAAATCCTCGAAGTCCAGCTCTCTAGAAAACTTGACCCATTCATAATGGAAGCATATCATGGTATATAGGATCTGGAATGATACTTAGTGAAGTTTCGCAGCATGATGATGGTGTTTAACCCAGACGATACCTGCTATGTCGGGCCTTATTCATGACTCTAAAAGGTAATTCCATAGACTGGTTTAGTAGTCTACCTAAGGGATCTAATTAAGACTTCACAGGTTTTTGGAAAGATTTTCGCGAAAGATTCATGGGAAATAAAGAAATTTCACTAAGGAGTTGATGTCAGTCATTCTAATCAAGGGGATCGATCTTCCAAACATGATGATAGAGGCGAATGAGAAGGATAAATGAGTGGAAAAGGAAATCTAAGGGACACGAACCACGATAGGATGTGGAAAAACATGCTCCAAAGATTACCCACGAGAATGAGGATATGCAATATGATCAAGTTCTCCCAAGAATGTCCACTTACGTATTTAAGGAATCTCCATTCGTAGAGAAAATCCTCGAATCCCAGCTCCTAAGAAAACTTGACCCATTCATAATAGAAGCATATGATTGTATATAGGATCTGGAACGATACTTAGAGCAGTTTTAAGCATGATGATGGTGTTTAGCCCAGATGATGCTTGCTTTGTCGGGCCTTATTCATGACTCTAAAAGGTAATGCCATAGAGGGGTTTAGCAGTCTACCTAAGTGATCTATTTATGAGTTTACAGGTTTATGGAAAGAATTTCGCAAAAGATTCATGGGAAATAAAGAACTTTGACGTGAAAGAGACTCGATCATGGATTTTTACAAAAGAAAAGGCGAGTCACATAAAGGTTATGTTAAGTGTTTCAAATATATTATAGATTTCTTGGCAGATTTAGAGAAGAATATGATTTTCGTCTCCCTCAAGAGAGGCCTCGATCAGCAGAGGGAGTTGTATGCCGACTTAATCAAATTCTCGGTGAAGAAGATGTGAGATTTGCTAGCCATAGTTCATTAGTTCATCAGAGTGGATAATGCTAGAAAGTGATTACGAGAATGACTCGTCCAAATGCTTCACCCTGCTAACCGAGACAATCTTGGTTATTTACGATCGAACTAAAGGAAGAACCAGATACGAGACTTCTCATATTATGAGTGTAACTAGTCACAAACAACCAAACAGATACTTCTACTCATATCATAATGACCACAGTCACCCGACCGATGAATATTAGTAGCTCAGGAAGGAGATTCATAGGCTAATAGATAATGGCAAGCTCATTCAGTTTGTTAAACAACAAGATCTTTATCGCCATCCTGAGCCGAGGGACAAAACCCGGCCAATCGATGAAGAGAAGCCTAATGAAGATAAGCAGACAAATATAAAAAACAACAATGGTTGTTCACCATCGCAGAAGGGTATTCTGAAGTAGTTCGTAACTCAAAGTCTAACAATAGTAACTGTTCACCATCTTCGTTCACCATAACTGGAGGGAATTCCGAGGTAGCCAACAACTCAAAGTCTAACAATAGTGGTTGTTCTCCATCGCTATTCATCATCGCTGGAGGACACTATCAGGTAGGTAGCAACTCAAAGTCTAACAAAATGGCAAGAACAACCGACCATAAAGTTCAGGTCGTTGAGGGCAAGAACCAATCTTACGTTTAACAATTATGATTTATATGGGGTTAGCACACCACACGAGGATGATTTAACGCTGAAACTAGATTGGGGATGAGTAATGATTACTAGGGTATTAGTCGATGGAGGCAGCTTTGCGAACATCATCTTCAAAGCTAGCTATGATTTCATGCAAGAACTGCCACCCTATAAACCCGCCCAATGAAATTTGGTAGAATATGAAGGCAAGTCGTCTCAATGCGTGGGGGAAGTCAAGCTTCTGGTCAAAGTAGACTATATGGCTACTAAAAAAGAGCTTAAGATGCTATTCATGATCTTTGATGGCCCCAACTCTTACCATGCAATTATTGAGAGACCTTAGTTACATCAGATAGAGGCCATCCCATGAACGTTTAGACAATGTATCAAATACCCAGTTGGGAACGCGGTTGGAATCAAAAGAGGCAGCCAACAAACTGCTAGACTGTGTTATGGAGTTACGACTGACCCAAACAATTCTCTTTAATAGAAAATAACTGGCGAGGGGGTGTGTGGAGAAGAAAACATAATATCCTCTCCTAATCCTGTCAATGACCCTAGAGAAACTAAGAAACCCGGCACAGATCCTATTGCCTCGATTGAGGAGCTGGTGGTTGAGGGAAACACTTTGCGACTAGGTAACAATTGGAATTATACTTTTAAGAATTTATTAATCGACCTATTATGAATAAACTTGGATATTTTTGCTTGGGATGCTTGTGATGTGTCAGGGGTAGACGCCTCCATAAATTTTTATGAGTTAAAATTGGAAGTTCGAACCGACTTTATCTCGTAATTCCAAACAATCTACATTAAGCAACACAATTGTATTACTAAAACACATTATCTAACAAATAGTAGTAACATATCAATTAATTTATTTTATTAGAAATGAAAGTTATAATAATCCAATACACTTCAATTCTGTAAATACTGATAAACAAAAGAAAAAAACAGAAAAATCTGTACTAAATTTTCGGTTGATAAATTCTGTAATTTAAGCGAATTATAGAATTTTAACGCGTCACTTTAATTAGAATCTATTAAAATAGTGTGGTTGGTTGTTTAAAAAAAATATTTGAAAATTTATCTTTTTCCATCCTGAAAGGAATTTTGATGCGAAAGTTAATCATACCTTTATTTTTGGTAGAGCTAAAAAAAAAACTTTTTTAAATTTGAAGAAGGTTTACATTTATATACCTTCAATTTTTCAACCGATTTATTTTTGGTTTTATTTTCAAAAGATTCACATTTATATATACTATATACTTTTTTTTCTAAGCAATGTGGGATTCTGTCTAGACCAAGTATGAGATGAAGTTTAATCTTCACCCCCACTTTCTAAGAACAACCATATGTAAGTAAGTTTTAGGATCATATGTCTGTCGGTACTCATATAAAATAAACCACCGAAATACTCACATACTTCCCATAAAATATTAAACCAAACAAATAAATGGTTAAAAGATTCAAAGTTTTTGTAAAACTAACATTTGAAAGCTAAACTGATTTTTCTATTTTATAGAACCGTGTCAACAGTTACCTGATTGTTCATCGATTTTTGAAGAAAAAAAGAAACTTCAATTCTAACCAAACTTTTTTCTCGAAACATTGGATAATATTTAATAATCTAGCTAGGTTTTATCGATTTAATTTTTTTATTATTATATATAAGAAAAATCTAACATATCACAACCAAACCTTTTTCTCGAATCACTTTAATAATTAAAACAAAAACGATATAGGATAGTGACATCACAAGTCACGTCAAAGTAATCAGAAATATCCTTAATTCAACTTTCACTCTTATGTTATGGTTATCTAACCTTTTTTTTCGAAATTAGTTTTGGTTATTTGGTGTATGCTTGTTAAAATTACAAAAGCAACAATTTTTACCATGGACAATTATTTTAAAAAATTTATATTTATTTCATATGTTAGAGATATTAGGTCCAAGCCCATTAGCTCATATATTTTATCAAATAAAACTCTAGTCATTTTTTTTGTTTCTTAAGTCGTCTTTCTTTGTTTATATTTTTCCATATGGTATCAGAGCATAGGTTTATATATTGAGTTAGGTTTTTTATCTTCCGTTGTGTCGGCGGCCAGTTATTCTAGCTGTCTGTCGAAAGAAAAAAAAGTGAATTTTTGGTTTTGGGATCTAGTGTGTGCAACGACAATCAACATACGCACCCGAATCTAAAATCCACAATGATGAATCAATACTTGAAGTGGAATACGAGGACATACTTGAATGGTATGCAGATGTAGACATAAAAAAATTATTCTCATTCAATTTGGTACTAGTAGACTGTAGCAAATCATATTTTCCTATGATATTCGCTACTGGAACAGTGCAACAGTTTTCTTGGTAAAACCGTGAGTTCAATTTAATTTTGGTTTTGGTTTTGATTTTGATTTTGATTAGAAATTGGAAATTGAAAATTAGAAATTGAAAATCGAAAGTTAGAATTGGTATTTGGACTTAGTTTGGTATTTAATTTTTGTTTTTGATTTGGATTTGGTATTGATTTTGTTTGGATTTGGTATTTCTTATAGATTTTGATCGGATTTCGGATTTGGTATAGATTTTGTGTTGGATTTGGATTTGGTATAGATTTTTTTGGATTTGAATTTGGTATCGATTTTGTCTGGATTTGGATTTGGTATAAACTTTGTTTAGATTTATTTGGTGGTTAGATTTTGTTTAGATTGGCATTTTTCGTTTTGATTCATTTGATGTTTAGATTTTGTTTGACGTTGGATTATGTCTGACGTTTACTTAGATCAACATTTGTCATTTTGATTCATTTGGATTTGGTTGGTGTTTAGATTGAGTTTGGATTTTGGAGTTTGAAGTTTGGTTTCAACGTTTCACTTTTAGTTTTGGTGTTTTATTTTGATTTTGGATTTCGATTATGGTTTTGGTGTTTGGCGTTTGGATTTGGATTCGATTTTGGTATTAGATTTAATTTTGTTTTTTATTTTCGAGTTCGATTTGGATTTATATTTAGGCTTTGACAAACGTTTGGAATTCGATGATTTGAATTTCGTTAAAGAAACTAATGAGTAGAAGAAATGCGAAGAAGAATACTTGAAGAAGATTCATGCAAAAGAATACTTGAAGAAGATTTATCAAGAAGATGGGAAAACTATAAAATTTATAGCCACCTTCCCTGAGATTCCAAAGGCGACACATATCAAACCAAGAACCCAAGGTATCAAACCTTCAGTTACGATCAAACCAGAAAGTTTACCACTCGCGCCTGTAAATGTTATGGATAATGCTTTGCAGGGAGGAGTGGTCAGAAACTCAGCAAAACATGTCGGCAATTCAGCAGTTAGAGCAAGAACTTCAAAATCTCCAGCAAGAAGAATAGAGGGTGGCACATGATCGCGACGTGAGGGAGCATGCCATGAAAGCTACGATAACCGAGTTGAACGGCACCCTATATGCATTAACTACTAAAGCACAAGGGACTAGCCGTGGGGGCATCACTAAGTAGGTGATGTCAGTCGTTCTAATCGAGGGGATCGTAATTCCAAACATAATGATAGAGGAGAATGAGAAGGAGAAATGAGTGGAAAGACGATCTAAGGGACACGAACCACGATAGGATGTGGAAAAACGTGCTCTAAAGATTACCTGTGAGAATGAGGATGTGCAATATGATCAAGTTCTCCCAAGAATGTCCACTTACTTCTTTAAATAATCTCCGTTCGTAGAGAAAATCCTCGAAGTCCAGCTCTCTAGAAAACTTGACCCATTCATAATGGAAGCATATCATGGTATATAGGATCTGGAATGATACTTAGTGAAGTTTCGCAGCATGATGATGGTGTTTAACCCAGACGATACCTGCTATGTCGGGCCTTATTCATGACTCTAAAAGGTAATTCCATAGACTGGTTTTGGTAGTCTACCTAAGGGATCTAATTAAGACTTCACAGGTTTTTGGAAAGATTTTCGCGAAAGATTCATGGGAAATAAAGAAATTTCACTAAGGAGTTGATGTCAGTCATTCTAATCAAGGGGATCGATATTCTAAACATGATGATAGAGGCGAATGAGAAGGATAAATGAGTGGAAAAGGAAATCTAAGGGACACGAAGCACGATAGGATGTGGAAAAACATGCTCCAAAGATTACCCACGAGAATGAGGATATGCAATATGATCAAGTTCTCCCAGGAATGTCCACTTACGTATTTAAGGAATCTCCATTCGTAGAGAAAATCCTCGAATCCCAGCTCCTAAGAAAACTTGACCCATTCATAATAGAAGCATATGATTGTATATAGGATCTGGAATGATACTTAGAGCAGTTTTAAGCATGATGATGGTGTTTAGCCCAGATGATGCTTGCTTTGTCGGGCCTTATTCATGACTCTAAAAGGTAATGCCATAGAGTGGTTTAGCAGTCTACCTAAGTGATCTATTTATGAGTTTACAGGTTTATGGAAAGAATTTTGCAAAAGATT
Source organism: Limnanthes douglasii subsp. nivea (assembly GCA_036936605.1). NCBI lineage: Eukaryota > Viridiplantae > Streptophyta > Magnoliopsida > Brassicales > Limnanthaceae > Limnanthes > Limnanthes douglasii. The sequence goes on from JAUPFV010000001.1 coordinate 154,814,974, forward strand.
CATGGGAAATAAAGAACTTTGACGTGAAAGAGACTCGATCATGGATTTTTACAAAAGAAAAGGCGAGTCACATAAAGGTTATGTTAAGTGTTTCAAACATATTATAGATTTCTTGGCAGATTTAGAGAAGAATATGATTTTCGTCTCCCTCAAGAGAGGCCTCGATCAGCAGAGGGAGTTGTATGCCGACTTAATCAAATTCTCGGTGAAGAAGATGGGAGATTTGCTAGCCATAGTTGATTAGTTCATCAGAGTGGATAATGCTAGAAAGTGATTACGAGAATGACTCGTCCAAATGCTTCACCCTGCTAACCGAGACAATCTTGGTTATTTACGATCGAACTAAAGGAAGAACCAGATACGAGAATTCTCATATTATGAGTGTAACTAGTCACAAACAACCAAACAGATACTTCTACTCATATCATAATGACCACAGTCACCCGACCGATGAATATTAGTAGCTCAGGAAGGAGATTCATAGGCTAATAGATAATGGCAAGCTCATTCAGTTTGTTAAATAACAAGATCTTTATCGCCATCCTGAGCCGAGGGACAAAACCCGGCCAATCGATGAAGAGAAGCCTAATGAAGATAAGCAGACAAATATAAAAAACAACAATGGTTGTTCACCATCGCAGAAGGGTATTCTGAAGTAGTTCGTAACTCAAAGTCTAACAATAGTAACTGTTCACCATCTTCGTTCACCATAACTGGAGGGCATTCTGAGGTAGCCAACAACTCAAAGTCTAACAATAGTGGTTGTTCTCCATCGCTATTCATCATCGCTGGAGGACACTATCAGGTAGGTAGCAACTCAAAGTCTAACAAAATGGCAAGAACAACCGACCATAAAGTTCAGGTCGTTGAGGGCAAGAACCAATCTTACGTTTAACAATTATGATTTATACGGGGTTAGCACACCACACGAGGATGATTTAACGCTGAAACTAGATTGGGGATGAGTAATAATTACTAGGGTATTAGTCGATGGAGGCAGCTTTGCGAACATCATCTTCAAAGCTAGCTATGATTTCATGCAAGAACTGCCACCCTATAAACCCGCCCAATGAAATTTGGTAGGATATGAAGGCAAGTCGTCTCAATGCGTGGGGGAAGTCAAGCTTCTGGTCAAAGTAGACTATATGGCTACTAAAAAAGAGCTTAAGATGCTATTCATGATCTTTGATGGCCCCAACTCTTACCATGCAATTATTGAGAGACCTTAGTTACATCGGATAGAGGCCATCCCATGAACGTTTAGACAATGTATCAAATACCCAGTTGGGAACGCGGTTGGAAAAAAAAGAGGAAGCCAAAAAACTGCTAGACTGTGTTATGGAGTTACGACTGACCCAAACAATTCTCTTTAATAGAAAATAACTGGCGAGGGGGTGTGTGGAGAAGAAAACATAATATCCTCTCCTAATCCTGTCAATGACCCTAGAGAAACTAAGAAACCCGGCACAGATCCTATTGCCTCGATTGAGGAGCTAGTGGTTGAGGGCAACACTTTGCGACTAGGTAACAATTGGAATTATACTTTTAAGAATTTATTAATCGACCTATTATGAATAAACTTGGATATTTTTGCTTGGGATGCTTGTGATGTGTCAGGGGTAGACGCCTCCATAAATTTTTATGAGTTATCGATTGATGCATACACCGAGCCCGTGCAGCATAAGCGGTGTTCATTTTCTATTGGGAAACATGATGCCATCAGTGCTGAAGTAGACAAGCTATCTCGACTCAGGAATATACGATGAGCTTGGTATTTTCTATGGATCGTAAACCCAGTGTTAGCAAAAAGAAGAGAGGACAATGACAAATGTGCGTTGACTTCACATTCGTAAATCAGGCATGGCCTAAGGATGTTTCTTCCCTGCCTCGTATCGATCAGTTGGTTGAATCGGCATAGAGTTACAAAATCTTTTCATTCATGGATGCGTACTCATGCTGCAATCAGATCCGCCTCAACCCATCCCACGAGAAGCACACGATGTTCCAAACGGAGAGCGACTTATATTGCTACATTGATGCCATTCGGTTTAATGAATGCATGCTTCACTTACCAGCGTCTCATGAATCATATTTTCAAAAACCACTGAGGACAACACATGGAGGCGAACATTGATGATATTATCGTCAAAACCTATACAAAGGATAAACACTTCAAGATACTCCAAACAGTGTTCAACCTCCTCCACCAATTTAATTTAAAGCTCAATCCTGCCAAATGCTTTTTCAGTGTTAGTCTTTGGTAAATTTCCGGGATACATAGTGAGTAAGAAGGATATACAAGCTGACCCCACCCAATTACAAGTAGTCATCCAGATGGCACCACTGGAAAACATCAAACAGGTCCAATATCTAATAGGTCACCTAGTAGTGTTGTCTCGTTTTATATAACGAGCCTCAAACAAAAGCCACCCATTCTTCGAAGTTCTCCGAGATGATAAAAAGTTTGCATGGAAAGAAGAGTACAACACGGCTTTCGATGCACTAAAGAACCATCTCACATTAGCGGAAATACTATCTTCCCTGGTGGAAGGTGAGCCTTTGTTTTTATTTTTATCGGTTTCACCTTTTTCAGTTAGAGCAATATTAGTGACGGAACCAGATGGCGTTCAGCGAACCATTTACTACACCATAAAAACATCAGTCGATGCGGAGACCCGCTATCTAAGCCTCGAGAAGCTTGCATTAGGTCTTATAATTGAAGCAAAAAAGATGTGCTCTTACTTTCAAGGGCACACAATCACTATCCAGACGTCATTCCCCTTCAAAAATGTGTTACAGGAACCCGATGCGTCTGACAGATTGATAAAGTAGAGTATAGAGTTAGGGCAGTGTGACATCAAGTTTGAACCATGGACTACAATCAAATGCCAAGACTTCCTTGATTTTCTTATAAAATTCTCTTCGACTCATGATGCATCTTCACAAGTTGAATAAACACCTGAGACTGAGCAGATGGAATGGATAGTCAAAACATATGGGGCGTCGAGCAATTCAGCAGGAGGCGCTAGTATCATTTTAAAGCTACATACTAAAGATGAAGTTTTCCTGGACATTTGTTTCAATTTCCCAGTGACCAACAACACAACGGAATATAAGGCCATGCTTGGCATGAAGCTAGCATTAACATGTGGGGCTTAAAGTTTTTGCATTCGTTCAGACACCTAGTTGGTTATCAATCAAGCTACCTGCACCTATGATGCCAAGAAAGAGGCGACCCAATGATATATGACAGTGTTCAAGGAATACGAGTCCAAGTTTGTAAAAGTAATCTATAAACAGGTGTCCCGTCTTGATAACTACATTGTCGATGCCTTGGTCAAAACTGCAGTATTATGAGAACATCCGCTTATCCTTACACAACAACTTCCTACCATTGAAACTTTTAATCGGGGTAACACCATCTCCACAATCGAGGATAGCACAGATTGTAGACACACTTATTTGTTATACCTATGCTCAAGCACTCTGTCAGCCGACAAGACTGTTGCTCGAGCACTCCAACTATGCACAACCAAGTACTACATGTTAGATGATATCCTGTATCAGAAAAGTGCAACACGAGTGCTGCTCTGCAGCCTCGATCAAGCAGAAGTTACCTCATTTTTGCATGATCTACATACTGGAGATGCTGCGGCGCATTGTGGATATGCAGCCTTACTCGTCGTTTGCATTTAGCAGGCTACTACTGGACGGAATTGGCCAACACCAGTCTTCTTTCATGTGAGCTGATGCAGGACATCGGAGTATCTTTCCCTTTTGATAAATGGGCCATCGATTTAGTCAGCCCACTCATATGGCAACTCGAAACCATCAGTTTCTGGTTGTATCAGTGGACTACTTCACCAAACGGATAGAAGCAAAAACCCTTTCCTACACTCAAACACACGAAATTTGAGACTGTATACACCATCAAATTTTATCCCAGTTTAGAATCACTCGAATCTTAATGACATGCAATGGCCATCAGTTCTAAAACTTTGTGGTCACTATATTTTGCAAGCGTTACGGGATCAACCAACACTTGGGTAGAAGTCACCAATCGAACCGTGCTGGTTGGGATAAAAAAGAATTTTGAGGGAGCCAAGGGAAAATGGCCAAATAAACTAACAGAGGTACTATGGACTTACCAAACTACCCCACAGACCACGACATGTGAAACCCTCTTCGCGCTCGTCTATAGAATCGAGGCAGTTATTCCAGCAGAAATTATTATCTAAAGCCACCGGGTCAACAACTATGATGAAGCTAACAATACTACTGACTGAGCGATTAATATGGATCTTATAGAGGAGCGATGTGATATAACACGCGTGCGAGTTGAGCATTACCGGAGCTTCATGAGAGATCGCTTCTGATAAGGTCGGATATTTTTGACACTACTACTTACCTTTATCTGATGGGCACTTCGGACTGAACCATTACCATGAGAAACTCAACAGGATAAATTTACTGCAACGTGGCTAATCTAGGTGATGGTCACTTCATAACTTGGGCCAATGGGTTCTTACACTTAACCTAAGCCCACATTCCAACCCGAAAGGCCCATTGGTCATTAATTAAGTATAAATACCCCAACTACTTTCATTAATAAGGGTAATCAGAATTTAATACAAGCACAGACCTTAATTATCTATCTATATTTCATCCTAAACCTTAAATTATCAAAACACTTTAAAAAATTACCCTCAATAAAAAATAATCCACACCAAATTGGCAGCCATAGTGGGAGCACGATGATGCCTAAATTTCATATTTAAAACCAGCATACAAGGTAGTTCAGATGGATCCGAATGCGCAGAATGTTTCAAATCCCGAGGAAGAAGTTACAAAAGAAAACAATGAATACACTATCGAGAAGTGTGATCAGTTGAGGGCTGAGATAGAGGCATTAAGAGCTCTAAAACAAGTAGAGAAAATGGGTAAAGAAAACTTTAGTGCGTCGGTGCCTCGCCATATTGATAATCCTGAAGAGAACGAACAATCCCTAAAGACTCATATCAGCTCCAAGAAAACGCATCGATCTAAATATGTGGAGAGCTCTACATCGGAGTCCTCCAGCAGATCATCTAATGAGGCAAAACTTGAAGAGTCAGTGTCCTCTAACAGTGATGAAGGGCGATCAAAAAATAAAATGAGACTGACTAAAAAAAATTCAAGAAAAACGGATAGGCATGGTAGGCTTAAGAAACGTCATGGGAAGGTAACGGGTTCAGCTGATCAGCATATTGATCTCTTTGCTTTCTCGTCTGAACAAAAAAATTTTACTACTCCAAATGAAGATACTGTTTTTAGCTGTAACAGGAACTGGAGGCAATCGCCTTTATCTGCAAAAGTAATCTTCGAACACCTTCCCAATGGGTTTGACAGCTCTAAGATAGAGAAATACGATGGGAGCAAAGATCCGAACAACCATCTCGAGGAGTTTAAGAACTTTATGATGAAATTCGATAACGACGACAGACTATTATGTAAGGCTCTCTCCTAAACTTTCACAAGAAGTACCACAAATGGTATAGTAGTCTCCATCATGGGTCTATAAAATGTTTTGATATATTTTGGGTTGCCTCCGGAGATAGTTCGTTGGAAGCAAGGAGCTTAATGGTAATGGGGATACCATTATCCATTGTGCTTAGGAGCCAAATGAGTCTCTCAAGTAATACATCAACCGGTTTGTGAATACAAGGAATGGGCTAGCAGATTGCTTTGAACAAGTTGCAATTGCTTCCCTCAGGCATGGTTTAAATCAGGGAAACTTGGTTGATTCAGTAACCTGGAAGAAGGCCATGACTTTGGGGGGGGGGGGGGGGGGGGGTTTAAATCAGGTGGGGAAACAAATCAATATTGAGAAGACTAAAAAGTCCAGGGTGCCTTTCCAGATAAGGTCAAAGGAGACTGGACATGGATCTAACCGATCAATGAAAAATCAGTCTAACCAAAATCAGAACCACCAGGTAAGAAACAAGAGGGGACCATGGGTTCAACCTGAGTGGTTTTCTGAATTGGGGGAAAGTATGGATACGATATATAACATAACTAAAATCGAAGTACACTTTAGAAAACCACCAGCAATGCAGTCCCCTAGAGAAAACCGGAGTACCCGTTTATGTAAATACCATAACGATATAGAGCATGATACTGACGATTGTATAGCCTTGAAGCAAGAGGTCCAGAACCTCATTAAGAGGGGTAAGTTGGGGGCCTATGTAAAAAACAACGGGGAAAACAGGCCAACTAATACACAATCAAATACCAACATTCCCCGAACTACTCCTTCAAGCAATCCTGGAACGTCTAGACAGGAAGATCATATAGTAATGACTGAAAGGTTTTATATAGATTCTGAGTACCTTGATCCGGATCCGAGTCAGAATCGGATGGGGGTAATAACAGACAAGACTAAAACTGTCTCTGGTTTGATTAATTTTTTTGAATCTTTAACCATCTTTGAAGGGACATTATGGCTGCACCTCAAAGTTCATCAAGGAAGAGCCATGTCCACAGTTTGGCCACCCAGTTGGATGGAAGAATGTAGACACCTGTATCAAACTCCAACTCCTTTTATAGTTTCTGATGAGGATGGCCTAAGAGATATTGCAGGGCCTCATGAAGACGTTGTGGTAATAGGAGCATCAATTAGGGGAAGTGATATACGTCGAATCCTAATTGACACGGGAAGTTCGGAAAATATTTTATTTTTAAGCTCCTACAAACAGATGAGAAACCCTTCAGTTATACAGTATTCAAACAAAACCATCATGGGCGTTACAGGGAGTTCAACATATGTGATTTGAGAGTTTGAATAAGACATTTTGTTGGGCAAATGACCTTTTAAGAAAATAGTGAGAGTATTGTTTTGCAGTGGATTTCCGTACAACTTATAATGAAATATTTGGGAGGTCTTGGATCTCCAAAATGCATGATGTGGCTTCCATGGTCTATCAATGTTTGAAACATGCTGTCCAGGCATAGTTAGGTGTTTTTGGAGTAGACAGAAGCTAGCCAGAGAATGTTTTAGAACGACCCTTGCCTCTAAGTCTGTAGAGGCAGTCAAGATTAACATAGATTAGCAGCTATTGGAGCTTTCCACTGATGAGAATGAAATTGATTATCCCAGGGAGGATCCCAGTGTCATAATATCAATAGAGGGTGTTGAAATTCATTCCCTCATTGAGGGAAATATATTAAAATTGGTACCAAGTTGGAACCAAGTTTGAAACACGAGTTGTTGTCTTTTTTAATGAGTAATCAGCATGTCTTTGAATGGTGCAATGATGATATTACCGGGGTTCCAACTAATATAATTTGTCATAAGTTGTCCATACGAACTGATGTTGCGCCGGTTATACAAAGAATGAGGTCTTTCTCTAATGAAAAAGCAGATGTGATTGTTCAAGAAGTTGATCATTTGACCAAGATGGGCCACATAAAAGAGTCTCAGTATCCTTTGTGGACCGCCAACCCTATTATGGTTAAGAAAAAGAATGGCAAATGGCGCATGTGCATCAACTTTACTGATCTTAATAAGTCATGCCCCAAGGATCCTTATCATGTTCAGTGGATAGATCAGTTGGTGGTATCCACTTCTGGGAATAAACTGTTGTCTTTCATGAATGCATTTTCAGGGTACAACAAGATACAAGTAGATCTAAAGGATCAGGACCACGCCACTTTTATTACAAACAGAGGTCTTCACTGTTATAAGGTTATGTCGTTCGGAATGAAAAATGTTGGAGCCACATATCGAAGGTTAGTAAATAAAGCCTTTGCTAGTCAGATTGGCAGAAATATATAAGTTTATATAGATGACATGATGGTAAAAATATTTGAGGAAGATGCACATATATATGACCTTCAAGAAACGTTTCCAACTTAGAGGTTGTGAACCCGAAGTTCAATTCTGAAAAGTGTGTTTTTGCGGTCTGGTACTGGAAAATTGTTGGGCTATATAATAAGTAAAAAAGGAATCCAACCTGATCTGGATCAGCTCAATTATTTACTAGCTATAGATCCTCCTCAGAGTACCAAAGAACTTCAAATATTGACCGACCGATTGGCTGTGTTGAAAATGTTTACTTCAAGATCATCAGACAAATGTGCCCTGTTTTTCCAGCTATTAAGGAATGCTAAAGACTTTAACTGGTCTCCACAATTTGATCAAGCATTTCTTGAAATCAATAAACATTTGTCTTCACCCACGACTCTCTTTAAACATGTTCAGGGAAAAAATCTCTACATGTACTTAGTTGTATCAGAGTATGCCATAACTAACGCGCTATTAAGAGAGGTGGATAATTACCCTCGTCCGGATTATTACATTAGCAAAAGTATGTTGGATGCTGAAAAAAAATATGTATGAAGCTAGAAAAGTTGGCGTTGGCCTTGGTAATTGCGGCAAGAAAAATGAGACCATACTTCCAAGCTCATTCTATTGGCCTTGGAATATCGATCTTCCAAACATGATGATAGAGGCGAATGAGAAGGATAAATGAGTGGAAAAGGAAATCTAAGGGACACGAACCACGATAGGATGTGGAAAAACATGCTCCAAAGATTACCCACGAGAATGAGGATATGCAATATGATCAAGTTCTCCCAAGAATGTCCACTTACGTATTTAAGGAATCTCCATTCGTAGAGAAAATCCTCGAATCCCAGCTCCTAAGAAAACTTGACCCATTCATAATAGAAGCATATGATTGTATATAGGATCTGGAACGATACTTAGAGCAGTTTTAAGCATGATGATGGTGTTTAGCCCAGATGATGCTTGCTTTGTCGGGCCTTATTCATGACTCTAAAAGGTAATGCCATAGAGTGGTTTAGCAGTCTACCTAAGTGATCTATTTATGAGTTTACAGGTTTATGGAAAGAATTTCGCAAAAGATTCATGGGAAATAAAGAACTTTGACGTGAAAGAGACTCGATCATGGATTTTTACAAAAGAAAAGGCGAGTCACATAAAGGTTATGTTAAGTGTTTCAAATATATTATAGATTTCTTGGCAGATTTAGAGAAGAATATGATTTTCGTCTCCCTCTAGAGAGGCCTCGATCAGCAGAGGGAGTTGTATGCCGACTTAATCAAATTCTCGGTGAAGAAGATGTGAGATTTGCTAGCCATAGTTCATTAGTTCATCAGAGTGGATAATGCTAGAAAGTGATTACGAGAATGACTCGTCCAAATGCTTCACCCTGCTAACCGAGACAATCTTGGTTATTTACGATCGAACTAAAGGAAGAACCAGATACGAGACTTCTCATATTATGAGTGTAACTAGTCACAAACAACCAAAAAGATACTTCTACTCATATCATAATGACCACAGTCACCCGACCGATGAATATTAGTAGCTCAGGAAGGAGATTCATAGGCTAATAGATAATGGCAAGCTCATTCAGTTTGTTAAACAACAAGATCTTTATCGCCATCCTGAGCCGAGGGACAAAACCCGGCCAATCGATGAAGAGAAGCCTAATGAAGATAAGCAGACAAATATAAAAAACAACAATGGTTGTTCACCATCGCAGAAGGGTATTCTGAAGTAGTTCGTAACTCAAAGTCTAACAATAGTAACTGTTCACCATCTTCGTTCACCATAACTGGAGGGCATTCCGAGGTAGCCAACAACTCAAAGTCTAACAATAGTGGTTGTTCTCCATCGCTATTCATCATCGCTGGAGGACACTATCAGGTAGGTAGCAACTCAAAGTCTAACAAAATGGCAAGAACAACCGACCATAAAGTTCAGGTCGTTGAGGGCAAGAACCAATCTTACGTTTAACAATTATGATTTATATGGGGTTAGCACACCACACGAGGATGATTTAACGCTGAAACTAGATTGGGGATGAGTAATGATTACTAGGGTATTAGTCGATGGAGGCAGCTTTGCGAACATCATCTTCAAAGCTAGCTATGATTTCATGCAAGAACTGCCACCCTATAAACCCGCCCAATGAAATTTGGTAGAATATGAAGGCAAGTCGTCTCAATGCGTGGGGGAAGTCAAGCTTCTGGTCAAAGTAGACTATATGGCTACTAAAAAAGAGCTTAAGATGCTATTCATGATCTTTGATGGCCCCAACTCTTACCATGCAATTATTGAGAGACCTTAGTTACATCGGATAGAGGCCATCCCATGAACGTTTAGACAATGTATCAAATACCCAGTTGGGAACGCGGTTGGAATCAAAAGAGGCAGCCAACAAACTGCTAGACTGTGTTATGAAGTTACGACTGACCCAAACAATTCTCTTTAATAGAAAATAACTGGCGAGGGGGTGTGTGGAGAAGAAAACATAATATCCTCTCCTAATCCTGTCAATGACCCTAGAGAAACTAAGAAACCCGGCACAGATCCTATTGCCTCGATTGAGGAGCTGGTGGTTGAGGGCAACACTTTGCGACTAGGTAACAATTGGAATTATACTTTTAAGAATTTATTAATCGACCTATTATGAATAAACTTGGATATTTTTGCTTGGGATGCTTGTGATGTGTCAGGGGTAGACGCCTCCATAAATTTTTATGAGTTAAAATTGGAAGTTCGAACCGACTTTATCTCGTAATTCCAAACAATCTACATTAAGCAACACAATTGTATTACTAAAACACATTATCTAACAAATAGTAGTAACATATCAATTAATTTATTTTATTAGAAATGAAAGTTATAATAATCCAATACACTTCAATTCTGTAAATACTTATAAACAAAAGAAAAAAACAGAAAAATCTGTACTAAATTTTCGGTTGATAAATTCTGTAATTTAAGCGAATTATAGAATTTTAACGCGTCACTTTAATTAGAATCTATTAAAAGAGTATGGTTGGTTGTTTAAAAAAAATATTTGAAAATTTATCTTTTTCCATCCTAAAAGGAATTTTGATGCGAAAGTTAATCATACCTTTATTTTTGGTAGAGCTAAAAAAAAACTTTTTTAAATTTGAAGAAGGTTTACATTTATATACCTTCAATTTTTCAACCGATTTATTTTTGGTTTTATTTTCAAAAGATTCACATTTATATATACTATATACTTTTTTTTTCTAAGCAATGTGGGATTCTATCTAGACCAAGTATGAGATGAAGTTTAATCTTCACCCCCACTTTCTAAGAACAACCATATGTAAGTAAGTTTTAGGATCATATGTCTGTCGGTACTCATATAAAATAAACCACCGAAATACTCACATACTACCCATAAAATATTAAACCAAACAAATAAATGGTTAAAAGATTCAAAGTTTTTGTAAAACTAACATTTGAAAGCTAAACTGATTTTTCTATTTTATAGAACCGTGTCAACAGTTACCTGATTGTTCATCGATTTTTGAAGAAAAAAAGAAACTTCAATTCTAACCAAACTTTTTTCTCGAAACATTGGATAATATTTAATAATCTAGCTAGGTTTTATCGATTTAATTTTTTTATTATTATATATAAGAAAAATCTAACATATCACAACCAAACCTTTTTCTCGAATCACTTTAATAATTAAAACAAAAACGATATAGGATAGTGACATCACAAGTCACGTCAAAGTAATCAGAAATATCCTTAATTCAACTTTCACTCTTATGTTATGGTTATCTAACCTTTTTTTTCGAAATTAGTTTTGGTTATTTGGTGTATGCTTGTTAAAATTACAAAAGCAACAATTTTTACCATGGACAATTATTTTAAAAAATTTATATTTATTTCATATGTTAGAGATATTAGGTCCAAGCCCATTAGCTCATATATTTTATCAAATAAAACTCTAGTCATTTTTTTTGTTTCTTAAGTCGTCTTTCTTTGTTTATATTTTTCCATATGGTATCAGAGCATAGGTTTATATATTGAGTTAGGTTTTTTATCTTCCGTTGTGTCGGCGGCCAGTTATTCTAGCTGTCTGTCGGAAGAAAAAAAAGTGAATTTTTGGTTTTGGGATCTAGTGTGTGCAACGACAATCAACATACGCACCCGAATCTAAAATCCACAATGATGAATCAATACTTGAAGTGGAATACGAGGACATACCTGAATGGTATGCAGATGTAGACATAAAAAAATTATTCTCATTCAATTTGGTACTAGTAGACTATAGCAAATCATATTTTCCTATGATATTCGCTACTGGAACAGTGCAACAGTTTTCTTGGTAAAACCGTGAGTTCAATTTAATTTTGGTTTTGGTTTTGATTTTGATTTTGATTAGAAATTGGAAATTGAAAATTAGAAATTGAAAATCGAAAGTTAGAATTGGTATTTGGACTTAGTTTGGTATTTAATTTTTGTTTTTGATTTGGATTTGGTATTGATTTTGTTTAGATTTGGTATTTCTTATAGATTTTGATCGGATTTCGGATTTGGTATAGATTTTGTGTTGGATTTGGATTTGGTATAGATTTTTTTGGATTTGAATTTGGTATCGATTTTGTCTGGATTTGGATTTGGTATAAACTTTGTTTAGATTTATTTGGTGGTTAGATTTTGTTTAGATTGGCATTTTTCGTTTTGATTCATTTGATGTTTAGATTTTGTTTGACGTTGGATTATGTCTGACGTTTACTTAGATCAACATTTGTCATTTTGATTCATTTGGATTTGGTTGGTGTTTAGATTGAGTTTGGATTTTGGAGTTTGAAGTTTGGTTTCAACGTTTCACTTTTAGTTTTGGTGTTTTATTTTGATTTTGGATTTCGATTATGGTTTTGGTGTTTGGCGTTTGGATTTGGATTCGATTTTGGTATTAGATTTAATTTTGTTTTTTATTTTCGAGTTCGATTTGGATTTATATTTAGGCTTTGACAAACGTTTGGAATTCGATGATTTGAATTTCGTTAAAGAAACTAATGAGTAGAAGAAATGCGAAGAAGAATACTTGAAGAAGATTCATGCAAAAGAATACTTGAAGAAGATTTATCAAGAAGATGGGAAAACTATAAAATTTATAGCCACCTTCCCTGAGATTCCAAAGGCGACACATATCAAACCAAGAACCCAAGGTATCAAACCTTCAGTTACGATCAAACCAGAAAGTTTACCACTCGCGCCTGTAAATGTTATGGATAATGCTTTGCAGGGAGGAGTGGTCAGAAACTCAGCAAAACATGTCGGCAATCCAGCAGTTAGAGCAAGAACTTCAAAATCTCCAGCAGGAAGAATAGAGGGTGGCACATGATCGCGACGTGAGGGAGCATGCCATGAAAGCTACGATAACCGAGTTGAGCGGCACCCTATATGCATTAACTACTAAAGCACAAGGGACTAGCCGTGGGGGCATCACTAAGTAGGTGATGTCAGTCGTTCTAATCGAGGGGATCGTAATTCCAAACATAATGATAGAGGATAATGAGAAGGAGAAATGAGTGGAAAGACGATCTAAGGGACACGAACCACGATAGGATGTGGAAAAACGTGCTCTAAAGATTACCTGTGAGAATGAGGATGTGCAATATGATCAAGTTCTCCCAAGAATGTCCACTTACTTCTTTAAATAATCTCCGTTCGTAGAGAAAATCCTCGAAGTCCAGCTCTCTAGAAAACTTGACCCATTCATAATGGAAGCATATCATGGTATATAGGATCTGGAATGATACTTAGTGAAGTTTCGCAGCATGATGATGGTGTTTAACCCAGACGATACCTGCTATGTCGGGCCTTATTCATGACTCTAAAAGGTAATTCCATAGACTGGTTTTGGTAGTCTACCTAAGGGATCTAATTAAGACTTCACAGGTTTTTGGAAAGATTTTCGCGAAAGATTCATGGGAAATAAAGAAATTTCACTAAGGAGTTGATGTCAGTCATTCTAATCAAGGGGATCGATATTCTAAACATGATGATAGAGGCGAATGAGAAGGATAAATGAGTGGAAAAGGAAATCTAAGGGACACGAACCACGATAGGATGTGGAAAAACATGCTCCAAAGATTACCCACGAGAATGAGGATATGCAATATGATCAAGTTCTCCCAAGAATGTCCACTTACGTATTTAAGGAATCTCCATTCGTAGAGAAAATCCTCGAATCCCAGCTCCTAAGAAAACTTGACCCATTCATAATAGAAGCATATGATTGTATATAGGATCTGGAACGATACTTAGAGCAGTTTTAAGCATGATGATGGTGTTTAGCCCAGATGATGCTTGCTTTGTCGGGCCTTATTCATGACTCTAAAAGGTAATTCCATAGAGTGGTTTAGCAGTCTACCTAAGTGATCTATTTATGAGTTTACAGGTTTATGGAAAGAATTTCGCAAAAGATTCATGGGAAATAAAGAACTTTGACGTGAAAGAGACTCGATCATGGATTTTTACAAAAGAAAAGGCGAGTCACATAAAGGTTATGTTAAGTGTTTCAAACATATTATAGATTTCTTGGCAGATTTAGAGAAGAATATGATTTTCGTCTCCCTCAAGAGAGGCCTCGATCAGCAGAGGGAGTTGTATGCCGACTTAATCAAATTCTCGGTGAAGAAGATGGGAGATTTGCTAGCCATAGTTGATTAGTTCATCAGAGTGGATAATGCTAGAAAGTGATTACGAGAATGACTCGTCCAAATGCTTCACCCTGCTAACCGAGACAATCTTGGTTATTTACGATCGAACTAAAGGAAGAACCAGATACGAGAATTCTCATATTATGAGTGTAACTAGTCACAAACAACCAAACAGATACTTCTACTCATATCATAATGACCACAGTCACCTGACCGATGAATATTAGTAGCTCAGGAAGGAGATTCATAGGCTAATAGATAATGGCAAGCTCATTCAGTTTGTTAAACAACAAGATCTTTATCGCCATCCTGAGCCGAGGGACAAAACCCGGCCAATCGATGAAGAGAAGCCTAATGAAGATAAGCAGACAAATATAAAAAACAACAATGGTTGTTCACCATCGCAGAAGGGTATTCTGAAGTAGTTCGTAACTCAAAGTCTAACAATAGTAACTGTTCACCATCTTCGTTCACCATAACTGGAGGGCATTCCGAGGTAGCCAACAACTCAAAGTCTAACAATAGTGGTTGTTCTCCATCGCTATTCATCATCGCTGGAGGACACTATCAGGTAGGTAGCAACTCAAAGTCTAACAAAATGGCAAGAACAACCGACCATAAAGTTCAGGTCGTTGAGGGCAAGAACCAATCTTACGTTTAATAATTATGATTTATACGGGGTTAGCACACCACACGAGGATGATTTAACGCTGAAACTAGATTGGGGATGAGTAATAATTACTAGGGTATTAGTCGATGGAGGCAGCTTTGCGAACATCATCTTCAAAGCTAGCTATGATTTCATGCAAGAACTGCCACCCTATAAACCCGCCCAATGAAATTTGGTAGGATATGAAGGCAAGTCGTCTCAATGCGTGGGGGAAGTCAAGCTTCTGGTCAAAGTAGACTATATGGCTACTAAAAAAGAGCTTAAGATGCTATTCATGATCTTTGATGGCCCCAACTCTTACCATGCAATTATTGAGAGACCTTAGTTACATCGGATAGAGGCCATCCCATGAACGTTTAGACAATGTATCAAATACCCAGTTGGGAACGCGGTTGGAATCAAAAGAGGAAGCCAAAAAACTGCTAGACTGTGTTATGGAGTTACGACTGACCCAAACAATTCTCTTTAATAGAAAATAACTGGCGAGGGGGTGTGTGGAGAAGAAAACATAATATCCTCTCCTAATCCTGTCAATGACCCTAGAGAAACTAAGAAACCCGGCACAGATCCTATTGCCTCGATTGAGGAGCTAGTGGTTGAGGGCAACACTTTGCGACTAGGTAACAATTGGAATTATACTTTTAAGAATTTATTAATCGACCTATTATGAATAAACTTGGATATTTTTGCTTGGGATGCTTGTGATGTGTCAGGGGTAGACGCCTCCATAAATTTTTATGAGTTATCGATTGATGCATACACCGAGCCCGTGCAGCATAAGCGGTGTTCATTTTCTATTGGGAAACATGATGCCATCAGTGCTGAAGTAGACAAGCTATCTCGACTCAGGAATATACGATGAGCTTGGTATTTTCTATGGATCGTAAACCCAGTGTTAGCAAAAAGAAGAGGGGACAATGACAAATGTGCGTTGACTTCACATTCGTAAATCAGGCATGGCCTAAGGATGTTTCTTCCCTGCCTCGTATCGATCAGTTGGTTGAATCAGCATAGAGTTACAAAATCTTTTGATTCATGGATGCGTACTCATGCTGCAATCAGATCCGCCTCAACCCATCCCACGAGAAGCACACGATGTTCCAAACGGAGAGCGACTTATATTGCTACATTGATGCCATTCGGTTTAATGAATGCATGCTTCACTTACCAGCGTCTCATGAATCATATTTTCAAAAACCACTGAGGACAACACATGGAGGCGAACATTGATGATATTATCGTCAAAACCTATACAAAGGATAAACACTTCAAGATACTCCAAACAGTGTTCAACCTCCTCCACCAATTTAATTTAAAGCTCCATCCTGCCAAATGCTTTTTCAGTGTTAGTCTTTGGTAAATTTCCGGGATACATAGTGAGTAAGAAGGATATACAAGCTGACCCCACCCAATTACAAGTAGTCATCCAGATGGCACCACTGGAAAACATCAAACAGGTCCAATATCTAATAGGTCACCTAGTAGTGTTGTCTCGTTTTATATCACGAGCCTCAAACAAAAGCCACCCATTCTTCGAAGTTCTCCGAGATGATAAAAAGTTTGCATGGAAAGAAGAGTACAACACGGCTTTCGATGCACTAAAGAACCATCTCACATTAGCGGAAATACTATCTTCCCCGGTGGAAGGTGAGCCTTTGTTTTTATTTTTATCGGTTTCACCTTTTTCAGTTAGAGCAATATTAGTGACGGAACCAGATGGCGTTCAGCGAACCATTTACTACACCATAAAAACATCAGTCGATGCGGAGACCCGCTATCTAAGCCTCGAGAAGCTTGCATTAGGTCTTATAATTGAAGCAAAAAAGATGTGCTCTTACTTTCAAGGGCACACAATCACTATCCAGACGTCATTCCCCTTCAAAACTGTGTTACAGGAACCCGATGCGTCTGACAGATTGATAAAGTAGAGTATAGAGTTAGGGCAGTGTGACATCAAGTTTGAACCATGCACTACAATCAAATGCCAAGACTTCCTTGATTTTCTTATAAAATTCTCTTCGACTCATGATGCATCTTCACAAGTTGAATAAACACCTGAGACTGAGCAGATGGAATGGATAGTCAAAATATATGGGGCGTCGAGCAATTCAGCAGGAGGCGCTAGTATCATTTTAAAGCTACATACTAAAGATGAAGTTTTCCTGGACATTTGTTTCAATTTCCCAGTGACCAACAACACAACGGAATATAAGGCCATGCTTGGCATGAAGCTAGCATTAACATGTGGGGCTTAAAGTTTTTGCATTCGTTCAGACACCTAGTTGGTTATCAATCAAGCTACCTGCACCTATGATGCCAAGAAAGAGGCGACCCAATGATATATGACAGTGTTCAAGGAATACGAGTCCAAGTTTGTAAAAGTAATCTATAAACAGGTGTCCCGTCTTGATAACTACATTGTCGATGCCTTGGTCAAAACTGCAGTATTATGAGAACATCCGCTTATCCTTACACAACAACTTCCTACCATTGAAACTTTTAATCAGGGTAACACCATCTCCACAATCGAGGATAGCACAGATTGTAGACACACTTATTTGTTATACCTACGCTCAAGCACTCTGTCAGCCGACAAGACTGTTGCTCGAGCACTCCAACTATGCACAACCAAGTACTACATGTTAGATGATATCCTGTATCAGAAAAGTGCAACACGAGTGCTGCTCTGCAGCCTCGATCAAGCAGAAGTTACCTCATTTTTGCATGATCTACATACTGGAGATGCTGCGACGCATTGTGGATATGCAGCCTTACTCGTCGTTTGCATTTAGCAGGCTACTACTGGACGGAATTGGCCAACACCAGTCTTCTTTCATGTGAGCTGATGCAGGACATCGGAGTATCTTTCCCTTTTGATAAATGGGCCATCGATTTAGTCAGCCCACTCATATGGCAACTCGAAACCATCAGTTTCTGGTTGTATCAGTGGACTACTTCACCAAACGGATAGAAGCAAAAACCCTTTCCTACACTCAAGCACACGAAATTTGAGACTGTATACACCATCAAATTTTATCCCAGTTTAGAATCACTCGAATCTTAATGACATGCAATGGCCATCAGTTCTAAAACTTTGTGGTCACTATATTTTGCAAGCGTTACGGGATGAACCAACACTTGGGTAGAAGTCACCAATCGAACCGTGCTGGTTGGGATAAAAAAGAATTTTGAGGGAGCCAAGGGAAAATGGCCAAATAAACTAACAGAGGTACTATGGACTTACCAAACTACCCCACAGACCACGACATGTGAAACCCTCTTCGCGCTCGTCTATAGAATCGAGGCAGTTATTCCAGCAGAAATTATTATCTAAAGCCACCGGGTCAACAACTATGATGAAGCTAACAATACTACTGACTGAGCGATTAATATGGATCTTATAGAGGAGCGATGTGATATAACACGCGTGCGAGTTGAGCATTACCGGAGCTTCATGAGAGATCGCTTCTGATAAGGTCGGATATTTTTGACACTACTACTTACCTTTATCTGATGGGCACTTCGGACTGAACCATTACCATGAGAAACTCAACAGGATAAATTTACTGCAACGTGGCTAATCTAGGTGATGGTCACTTCATAACTTGGGCCAATGGGTTCTTACACTTAACCTAAGCCCACATTCCAACCCGAAAGGCCCATTGGTCATTAATTAAGTATAAATACCCCAACTACTTTCATTAATAAGGGTAATCAGAATTTAATACAAGCACAGACCTTAATTATCTATCTATATTTCATCCTAAACCTTAAATTATCAAAACACTTTAAAAAATTACCCTCAATAAAAAATAATCCACACCAAATTGGCAGCCATAGTGGGAGCACGATGATGCCTAAATTTCATATTTAAAACCAGCATACAAGGTAGTTCAGATGGATCCGAATGCGCAGAATGTTTCAACTCCCGAGGAAGAAGTTACAAAAGAAAACAATGAATACACTATCGAGAAGTGTGATCAGTTGAGGGCTGAGATAGAGGCATTAAGAGCTCTAAAACAAGTAGAGAAAATGGGTAAAGAAAACTTTAGTGCGTCGGTGCCTCACCATATTGATAATCCTGAAGAGAACGAACAATCCCTAAAGACTCATATCAGCTCCAAGAAAACGCATCGATCTAAATATGTGGAGAGCTCTACATCGGAGTCCTCCAGCAGATCATCTAATGATGCAAAACTTGAAGAGTCAGTGTCCTCTAACAGTGATGAAGGGCGATCAAAAAATAAAATGAGACTGACTAAAAAAAATTCAAGAAAAACGGATAGGCATGGTAGGCTTAAGAAACGTCATGGGAAGGTAACGGGTTCAGCTGATCAGCATATTGATCTCTTTGCTTTCTCGTCTGAACCAAAAAATTTTGCTACTCCAAATGAAGATATTGTTTTTAGCTGTAACAGGAACTGGAGGCAATCGCCTTTATCTGCAAAAGTAATCTTCGAACACCTTCCCAATGGGTTTGACAGCTCTAAGATAGAGAAATACGATGGGAGCAAAGATCCGAACAACCATCTCGAGGAGTTTAAGAACTTTATGATGAAATTCGATAACGACGACAGACTATTATGTAAGGCTCTCTCCTAAACTTTCACAAGAAGTACCACAAATGGTATAGTAGTCTCCATCATGGGTCTATAAAATGTTTTGATATATTTTGGGTTGCCTCCGGAGATAGTTCGTTGGAAGCAAGGAGCTTAATGGTAATGGGGATACCATTATCCATTGTGCTTAGGAGCCAAATGAGTCTCTCAAGGAATACATCAACCGGTTTGTGAATACAAGGAATGGGCTAGCAGATTGCTTTGAACAAGTTGCAATTGCTTCCCTCAGGCATGGTTTAAATCAGGGAAACTTGGTTGATTCAGTAACCTGGAAGAAGGCCATGACTTTGGGGGGGGGGGGGGTTTAAATCAGGTGGGGAAACAAATCAATATTGAGAAGACTAAAAAGTCCAGGGTGCCTTTCCAGATAAGGTCAAAGGAGACTGGACATGGATCTAACCGATCAATGAAAAATCAGTCTAACCAAAATCAGAACCACCAGGTAAGAAACAAGAGGGGACCATGGGTTCAACCTGAGTGGTTTTCTGAATTGGGGGAAAGTATGGATACGATATATAACATAACTAAAATCGAAGTACACTTTAGAAAACCAGCAGCAATGCAGTCCCCTAGAGAAAACCGGAGTACCCGTTTATGTAAATACCATAACGATATAGAGCATGATACTGACGATTGTATAGCCTTGAAGCAAGAGGTCCAGAACCTCATTAAGAGGGGTAAGTTGGGGGCCTATGTAAAAAACAACGGGGAAAGCAGGCCAAATAATACACAATCAAATACCAACATTCCCCGAACTACTCCTTCAAGCAATCCTGGAACGTCTAGACAGGAAGATCATATAGTAATGACTGAAAGGTTTTATATAGATTCTGAGTACCTTGATCCGGATCCGAGTCGGAATCGGATGGGGGTAATAACAGACAAGACTAAAACTGTCTCTGATTTGATTAATTTTTTTGAATCTTTAACCATCTTTGAAGGGACATTGTGGCTGCACCTCAAAGTTCATCAAGGAAGAGCCATGTCCACAGTTTGGCCACCCAGTTGGATGGAAGAATGTAGACACCTGTATCAAACTCCAACTCCTTTTATAGTTTCTGATGAGGATGGCCTAAGAGATATTGCAGGGCCTCATGAAGACGTTGTGGTAATAGGAGCATCAATTAGGGGAAGTGATATACGTCGAATCCTAATTGACACGGGAAGTTCGGAAAATATTTTATTTTTAAGCTCCTACAAACAGATGAGAAACCCTTCAGTTATACAGTATTCAAACAAAACCATCATGGGCGTTACAGGGAGTTCAACATATGTGATTTGAGAGTTTGAATAAGACATTTTGTTGGGCAAATGACCTTTTAAGAAAATAGTGAGAGTATTGTTTTGCAGTGGATTTCCGTACAACTTATAATGAAATATTTGGGAGGTCTTGGATCTCCAAAATGCATGATGTGGCTTCCATGGTCTATCAATGTTTGAAACATGCTGTCCAGGCATAGTTAGGTGTTTTTGGAGTAGACAGAAGCTAGCCAGAGAATGTTTTAGAACGACCCTTGCCTCTAAGTCTGTAGAGGCAGTCAAGATTAACATAGATTAGCAGCTATTGGAGCTTTCCACTGATGAGAATGAAATTGATTATCCCAGGGAGGATCCCAGTGTCATAATATCAATAGAGGGTGTTGAAATTCATTCCCTCATTGAGGGAAATATATTAAAATTGGTACCAAGTTGGAACCAAGTTTGAAACACGAGTTGTTGTCTTTTTTAATGAGTAATCAGCATGTCTTTGAATGGTGCAATGATGATATTACCGGGGTTCCAACTAATATAATTTGTCATAAGTTGTCCATACGAACTGATGTTGCGCCGGTTATACAAAGAATGAGGTCTTTCTCTAATGAAAAAGCAGATGTGATTGTTCAAGAAGTTGATCATTTGACCAAGATGGGCCACATAAAAGAGTCTCAGTATCCTTTGTGGACCGCCAACCCTATTATGGTTAAGAAAAAGAATGGCAAATGGCGCATGTGCATCAACTTTACTGATCTTAATAAGTCATGCCCCAAGGATCCTTATCATGTTCAGTGGATAGATTAGTTGGTGGTATCCACTTCTGGGAATAAACTGTTGTCTTTCATGAATGCATTTTCAGGGTACAACAAGATACAAGTAGATCTAAAGGATCAGGACCACGCCACTTTTATTACAAACAGAGGTCTTCACTGTTATAAGGTTATGTCGTTCGGAATGAAAAATGTTGGAGCCACATATCGAAGGTTAGTAAATAAAGCCTTTGCTAGTCAGATTGGCAGAAATATATAAGTTTATATAGATGACATGATGGTAAAAATATTTGAGGAAGATGCACATATATATGACCTTCAAGAAACGTTTCCAACTTAGAGGTTGTGAACCCGGAGTTCAATTCTGAAAAGTGTGTTTTTGCGGTCTGGTACTGGAAAATTGTTGGGCTATATAATAAGTAAAAAAGGAATCCAACCTGATCTGGATCAGCTCAATTATTTACTAGCTATAGATCCTCCTCAGAGTACCAAAGAACTTCAAATATTGACCGACCGATTGGCTGTGTTGAAAATGTTTACTTCAAGATCATCAGACAAATGTGCCCTGTTTTTCCAGCTATTAAGGAATGCTAAAGACTTTAACTGGTCTCCACAATGTGATCAAGCATTTCTTGAAATCAATAAACATTTGTCTTCACCCACGACTCTCTTTAAACATGTTCAGGGAAAAAATCTCTACATGTACTTAGTTGTATCAGAGTATGCCATAACTAACGCGCTATTAAGAGAGGTGGATAATTACCCTCGTCCGGATTATTACATTAGCAAAAGTATGTTGGATGCTGAAAAAAAATATGTATGAAGCTAGAAAAGTTGGCGTTGGCCTTGGTAATTGCGGCAAGAAAAATGAGACCATACTTCCAAGCTCATTCTATTGTCGTTCAGACATCTTTCCCTTTGAAGAATGTTCTTCAGAAAGTTGGTGTGTCAAGTAGAATGACAAAGTGGGTTATTATGATATTGATTTTGCATCCCAAACGGCGATTAAAGCCCAATCAGTGGGTGATTTCTTGGTAGAAGTCCATGTTGATAGGTCCCGTAGACAATTGCAAGAAAACCAGTTTAAAAACGAATGGTTAGTCTGAACCGATTGTGGATCTAGTACTATGTGATGTGGGGCTGGAATATGTTTAACTTCTCTTTATGGTGATACTATGTACCAAGCTATATGTTTTGGTTTCAGAGCTTATAACAATAAATCTGAATATGAAGCAGCTATAGTTGGTCTTAAGCTAGCCCTTATATATGGGGCCAAAAAAATCTGATTAATAAGTGACTCCCAATGGCTTATTCACCATGCTCATGGGAAATTTGAAGCAAAGAAAAACAATTGATCAAATACATGTTTATGTTAAGAGAAATTACTACAAGCTTCAAGAGTATCCACTATGAACACATCCCTAGATCGGAGAATATTGTAGCAGACTCTTTGGCAACCATATCTTACTCTGAATCTTACCCTTGCATTCTGATGTTAGAATGTCCATCAATACAGACAAGCCAAGAAAAAGGTAATGAGAATGAAAAAAATATAAGCACACTCGTTAGTCAACCTAAAGACTAGAGGTATGATATTCTTTAGTTTATTTCCGATGGGATTTTTCCTCCGGAGAAAGACATGGCTAAGAAAATTAAGTATAAGGCTCATAGTTTCTTGGTATTAAGAGAAATTATTTACAAGAAATATTTCAACAGACCCCTCTTGTGTTGCTTAGGATTTGAAGAATCCCAAGTTGTGTTATCTCAACTGCATGATGGTGAAGGTTCTGCACACTGTGGCTACAAAACCCTAACCATGAGAGTCTTATTAGTAGGGTACTACTAGCCAACCATAATGACAAATGCTAAAGATATGGTAAAGAAGTGTGATCCATGCCAAAGATATGGAAATGAAATTCATGTGCCAGCAGTTCCTATAGAATCCATATCTGAACCAATACCCTTTGATAGATGGTGGTTGGATCTGGTTGGGCCTCTCCCCATTGAATCCGGTGGATGTCGAACAATCATAGTTACTATTGACTATTTCTCTAAGTGGATAAAGGCAGCTCCTTTAGCTGGAACCACTTCTAAGACAATTATTAAATTCATTTTCTCTAATATACGTTGCAGATTTGGGGTTCCGCAAAAGATCACCACAGAAAATGGGCCACAATTCGGTAATAAAGACATGGAAATATTTTGCACCTCCATGGGAATTCAACACTTTTTTTCTTCTTCTTTTCACCCCCACGAAAATGGAAAAGTTGAAGTTGCTAATCACACAATCTTATCCGGGCTGAAGAAAAATCTGGAGGGAGCCGCGGGAAAGTGGCCAAGTTATCTATAAAAGTATTGTGGGCTTACCGAACTACTCCTCGGGCTGCTACACAAGAATCTCCCTTCTCTCTCGTTTATAGAATGAATGAAATCACTATCACAGAAGATAATATGCCATCTTACAGAATCCAAAACTATTTCAAACAGAAAAAATATTATGGTAGTCATGAATCAGTTGGATTTGGTTGAATAAAGAAGAGTTAAAGCAAATCTAAGGACGACGCATTAATAGGTTTTGAGGAGGAGTAGATATGCCTTCAATAATATCTTATGCCTTCTTCAAAAATCCGGTGTAAATTTCTTTGGGACTTAACCATAGTGTGAGGTGGTCTGATAATAAATACTTATTAACCACCCCGGCTCAAACATCTTTGAGTTGATCGGATATGTTAAACACTTGGTCACATTTGTTAAACATATGTGATCAGAATAATTTAATACCCTTACTTAACAAATCTGAAATTTTGAAGGCTATTTAAACATATGCAATAAAGAGTAAAAGAAATTCACACAAAGTGAAGTATGATATTGAATTCTGATCGGAATAGACCCGATCCATATTTCACAAATTCCTTGACCATTCAAGGACTTCGAGTTTTAAGAATAGAAATTAAACAAATAACACAACAAAATGCCTTGGTCATCCATGGACTTTAGTTTTTTTGACAAAAAACACATAGCTTAACAATATAACCTTAGGGTTTGTTCCCTTCGATTTTTTCATCACCATTGCCTTTCTTCGGAATTTTGAGTTCAACACTTGAACTCTCACCAACTCCTTCATTATCTTCAGAATCTTCTCCACTTGAGTAGTTGTGTTTATCACCATTAGTCATTGTATAGAAAAGAAGATCATCATATTCCATAAATATCCACAAAGGACCAAGAGTCCTCTTAGGAAAAGTCTCGTGAAACAGTACGACCAAATCAGATTTAATTCCATCATCTGTCTTCTCCCAAGAGTCCACCACTCTAGAGGCATACTTTTCTATTCCTACAGCTATCTCTTCGGCTTGCTTTTGTACTAGAGATGTATTCTCCTCTATCTTTTTGTTAAGAAGATCCTCCAAGTTGACCTTGTCTTCGGATAAAATCTTGACACTTTTGTCCGTAGCTTCTAGTTGCTCCTTCAAATCTTTTACCTCATCGGAAGAAGAGGTTTCTAGGTCGAAATATTAGTCTAGAGATCTTTCTGAGCATCTTCTGACTTGCGCAGTTTGGAAGCTAAATCCTATTTTTCCGTCTTCAAAGATTCTATGCTTTGTTGCGTGGTAGAGAGACTATTCGTCAACCCTTGGTTTGCTGTGGTGATGGAAGTTATAGCAGTGGTTTGTTCCTTCAATAGCCTTTCCAGGTCAACAACTAGACGGATAAAACCTAATAACGCATGACTCAGGGTGTCTTGTTCACTTGATATCACATAGGTCTCACCATTATGGGTTACAACATTTCCCGAATTGGCAGGAAAATAAGGCCCCGTGAAGTCATCCATGTTCGGAAAAAAGGTTGGGTGGAATTGTTTCTTGAAGAGTAGGATCAGCAGGAACCAGAGGAGGAAGTTCAGAAGGACGTAGAATTATCTTTGATCCCATAATAACTTTCTTCTTCTTTGCATCTTTTTCATTACTGCTTGCTTTGCGCTTCTTATCCTTCTTTGTGATCTATAGTGGGTCATCTAATCCACCAGTCTCTTTGATTGTAACTTCGACTGCCTCCAGCAGAGCAACATTGATTCCTGCTTGATTCTTCAAGCTGACCCCTTCGGTAATTGGCTGAGGTGGGTTTGCTGTGGTTTTATTCTTTCTCTCATTCTTCATCTTGTCTAGATGGCTAGGGGAATTGACCCTGGAAGGAAGGTAAAGTTTGGCGTCATTACCCTCAGTCCTCTTCAGAATTACATATGCAAGAGGTGGAGTGGTCAGTTGTTCCCAGGTGAGATCTCTTCTCCCTCTAGTATTCCACAGGTGAGACCTTACAAAGTTTCCTGAGGTAAAACAGTTGTGGAAACCATTCCCCTATTTCTCCAAAGCCCATGCGTTTAATTTGGCACAGGTGCTTTGGCAAGCCTTTAGATGGTCTGAAAACTTCTTCAAATAACTAAAAGAAGACACAAGTCAGTTCGAATTAACCACACAATATTTAAAAGAATAAGGGAAACATAAATAAAGTTACATATACTCTTTTAGCGACTAGTCAGTTGACTTGGATTATAGTCAATTTTTATGTTTTTCCCATTCTTCCATGCTCCGCTAATGAATAGGAATTGGGTCCTCTTTGGTTTTTCAAAAAGTATGGGTCATCCGGACTGATGGTGGATCAAGTACCATGGGTTGGGGTGCTGGGATATAGTTAACCTCTCCGTACGGTGACATAATGTACCAGGCTATATGCTTTGCCTTCAAGGCTTCCAATAATGAGTCCGAATATGAGGCTGTTATAGCTGGTTTGAAGTTAGTTCTCATCTGTGGAGCCAAAAGGGTCAGGTTAATGAACGACTCTCAGCTTCTTATCCATCATGCACAAGGCCAATCCGAAGCTAAAAAAAAGCAGCTGATTAAAAATTTATTCATCCTCAAAGAAGTGGCCTAAAATTTCAAAAGCGTCACTGATGAGCACATACCCCGAACAGAAA
Organism: Limnanthes douglasii subsp. nivea; assembly: GCA_036936605.1. Taxonomy (NCBI): domain Eukaryota; kingdom Viridiplantae; phylum Streptophyta; class Magnoliopsida; order Brassicales; family Limnanthaceae; genus Limnanthes; species Limnanthes douglasii. The sequence continues at coordinate 154,841,767 of JAUPFV010000001.1, forward strand.
ATACGCTAGCAGACTCCTTAGCAACCATAGCCTACTCTGAGTCTTACCCTTGGACATGTGCAAGAATGCCCATCCATTCAAGTTAATCCGGATAAGGAAGAAGAAAGTTTGAATATACAGGTAAAACAGCCCCAAGATTAGAGATTTCATCTCCTTCAATATCTCTCAGATGGCATCTTACCTCCGGAAAAAGCAGTAGCAAGGAAAGTAAAGTACAAGGCTCGTGGTTTTGTCATCCTAAGAGACGTTCTTTATAAAAAAAAATCTTATAGTAAACCCCTTTTGCGATGTTTGGGGGTCGATGAGTCTCAAATAGTGCTCTCCGAATTACATGATGGTGAGGGATCAGCACACTGTGGATTCAGGGCTCTAACTAGAAGAGTTTTGTTAGCTGGGTATTATTGGCCCTCCATAATGCAAGATGCCAAGGAGTTGGTAAAAAAGTGTGATCCCTGCCAGCGATATAGTAATGAAATTCATATCCCAGCTGTCCCTTTAGAGTCAATTTCTGAGCCAATACCTTTTGCTCGATGGGGGCTGGTTTTAGTGGGACCTCTACCCATGGCGTCCGGGGGGTGTAGAACCATAATTGTTGTCATTGATTACTTTTCAAAGTGGATCGAAGGAGCCCCATTGGCGGGAACTACCTCGAAAGTTGTTATCAAATTCATCCTGTCTAACATTTGTTGCAGATTTGGAGTTCCACAGAAGATAACTACAGACAATGGGCCACAATTCGACAGCAAGGAAATTGAGACTTTCTGTGCCTCTAGAGGCATTCAACACTGCTTTTCTTCTCCTTTCCACCCACAGACAAACGGTCAATTTGAAGTGGCTAACACGACAATATTTTCCGGTCTTAAAAAGAATTTAGAGGGAGCTGCTGGAAAATGGACAAGTTATTTACAAGAAGTATTATGGGCTTACCGGACCACTCCCGGGGCTGCAACACAAGAGTCTCCCTTTGTCTTAGTATATGGGATGGATTCCATAGCTCCACTAAAGGCTACTATTCCTTCATTTCAAGTTCATAATTTTTCCGAACGCGCTAACGAAGTGGTAGTCAGAGGCCAGCTTGACTTAATGGAAGAAAGAAGAGTTAAGGCTCACCTTAGAGCCACACACTATCAAGGTTTGATTAGAAGCAGGTTTGCTTCTAAAATTAAGAGAAGGGATTTTCAACCAGGGGATAAGGTATTGAGAAAGGTCTTCCTACATACCAAGGAGAAGCAGTTCGGTAAGTTAGCTCCAACTTGGGAAGGACCCTATGTGGTCAATGAAAAGCTTAAGCCTGGGACATACCGGCTCCAAGATAAAGATGGAAGGATTTTGAATCACCCCTGGAACATTGAGCACCTCCGGTTGTACTTGGAATAAAAACTATGTAAATATTTACTTGTTTAAAAATTCATGTAAATATTTGGGGGCATACTCTTTCCTCCCTGGTGGCTCGGGGAGGTTATAATGAGGTGTCCGGTATTTTTTATAAAATATGATGCCTTCTTAAAAGATTCGGAGTGTTTCAGTTTATAGTTTTATTTGAAATTTTTTATGGCAGACCAGATTGAATTGGTAGAGTGATGACTACTTAAACATTTGTCATCAGAGAATTTAAACACTCTCACTTTAAAATACTTTTAAAATAATTAAACATTAGCCACCAAAGTTGAAAAACTATGAAACAATGCAAGAGTTGTGTAAAATGAAACTACCCATTAAAATGAACGAAATACCTTGGCCATCCAAGGACTTTGAATTCTCAAAACAGAAACCTATATCCAGACACGGGCCGGACATGGTTACAAAAAAATTCCTTGGCCATCCAAGGACTTTGGTTCGATCACAGAAAATTAAAAAGATAGTTGATACTTTAAGACTGAGCTTTCTTAGATGGCTGAGCCTCACTTGGTTTTTTCTTCTTTGGGTCATCATCCGGGCTCTCCCTAGTCTTTTCCTCTTCATCGGTTGTGTCATCCCAGCCACTGGAGTAGTTATAGTTATCGCCATCAGCCATGGTATGGTCGGGAAGGTCTTTGTATTCCACGAATCGCCATAAATCTCCAAGTGTCCTCTTCGGAAATTTTTCATGGAAGAGCAGGACCATATCTGACTTGACTTCAGCATACCTTTCCTACTGAGAATCTATCACCTCGTTGGTATAAGCATCAATCCTAACCTGGATTGTTTTCTCCTGCTCCCTTAACAAGTCAGCTTTTTCTTGTTCAACATTGGACACAATGTTTTCAAGAGAGATCTTGTCATTGGTTAGGGTCTGAATGGTGTTATCTTTGGCCTTCACCTCCTATTTTGAAGAAAAGAGGTTTCTTTCTAGATCAAATTGCTTCGATTGGAGTTCTTTGACAACTCCCTCCGAAGTGGCCAACCTGGTGGCCAAGTCCTCCTGACGTTTCTTCAACTTCTCATTCTCTTTCTTCAATGCCTCAGCACTTTGGTTGGCACTAAGGAGGTCACTAGATAGTTTCTCTTTTCAGAGTTGAGGGTATTGATGATGGCTGATTGATTGCGCACTTGCTTCTCTAAGATAACAACTGGCTGGATATTTCTTAATAAGGAGTGGGTGATGATGTCTCTCTCACTAGAAACAAAAAATGACTTACCATTGAAAGTGACGATGTTCGAAGAGCTTGGGGGGAGGTAGGGTCCAGCAAAATCATCCTTGGAAAAGTATTCGAAGTAAAGACCAATCCCTTGAAGCCCTGTGATGTCGACACCGTCAATGTTGATATCCCCTCCGGCACCCTCTCCAGTGTGAAAGTCACTTGGAATTTCTTCTGCTTGAGTGGGGTCAGCTGGGTCAACTGGAGGTAGAGACTCCGGATCCCGGAGAGAAACTTCATCTCATTTGGAGGTTTTCTTTTTCTTGGCCTCCATGTCTCCACCTTCTGCTCCCCATTTTCAGTCCTTTTTGGGAGCCTTTTAGGGTTTTGGAGACCCAGCTACTTCCTTGGTGCTTTCGTGTTCCACCACTTACAGTAAGGAAACATCTATCTGCCCTTGATCTTGTCCCTCTGGATTTGTTGGGACAGTTTCCTCCAGCTCGGTAGGATTGGCCTCAACCACACTTTGCTTGGCCTTAACTTTTTTGCCCTTCATCTTGCTTGGGGCTTTAGCTTTGCCCGACAAGACCAATTTCCCATCTTTTCCCTCTGTCTTCCGGAGAATCGCTCCTGGAGGGGGTGGAGTAGTTAATTCCTCCAAAGACAGGTCCCTCCGGTCAGTTGTATTCCAAAGATAGGATCTGGTTAAATTACCTCCGGTAAAACAGTTGTGGTAGCTGTTTCCCCATTTCTCACCAGTCCAAGCATTTAGCTTGGCACAAGTAGTCTGCCCAGCCTCTAAGTAATCATTGAAATCCTTGGGCAGCACTACCAAAAAACAAAAGAAGATGAATTAGATAAAAAAAATTGTTATAAGTAAAAGTAAAAGTAGAAGTATGTAGTGAGATTTTTTACCATCACTTCGCCATCTGCTGGTACGCATGCTTGGGTTGACACCAGCTTTAATTTTCTTCCCATTCTCCCAGGCACCGCTGATGAACAGAAATTGAGTCTTCCAGCTTTTCTCCGACTCGAGTAAGTCATCCACCGCCTTGTAATCGTCGCTCATGTTAAAGTGATAGAAAAGGATGACATGGTTTCTGCAGAGGCTTGCTACAACAGCAAATTGCTCCATCGGAAGAGGAATTCCGGAGAGCCCGGAAGCCATGATACATGGCATAAGGGTGAATCAGGCATTATGGCTTAGTTGACTTGGGCAAAGCTTTATCAGATGGAAATATCTGACTATTTCTGAGTCCAAGGGAAACCTAAGCCCCCATTTAAATAACTCAGTGTAGAAAACTATCTCATTGAGTTTGCAATCCATGGGCGTCTCCGGATCAATTGGTACCCTCACTTTAACAATTTCCGGAATCCCCTACTTCGTCCTCATCCAGCCAAGTTCAGCTGTATGAATAAAAGCATAATTGATCTTCTGCATAGCTAGCAGATATTTTACACTTACTTCGTGGAAACAAGGCCCCACCTTTCCTACAAGGCACTCCGGCAGGTCCGGATGCTTTAAACACACTTTCTCTTTGCGTTTGCTCTTCTTGGTGATGGCAGTCTTGCTGGTTTGCCCGGAGACATCAGTCTCAAAAGGGGCTTCTTCGATACTGTCCTCCATTACATCATTCATTACCATAAAGGGATTGTCAGCTTTTTTGGGAGAGAAGAGCTAGTGGTTGGCTTAGTAGGCCCTCCAGATTGTTGAGCATTCTTCTCCTCTTGTGGTCTAGAGTCCAGCTGGGGCACAGATCTGGAGGTCTTTTTCCGAAGGCTTGAACTGGTTGCCTCCGGACCGGAAAGCTTGTCCTTTGGAATTTTAATGGGTGCTTCTGACCCTGTAGTCTTACTCTTATCCCCGGATTTAGAAGGCGTGGATTTTGGAGGTTTAGGTTGTGCAGTAGCAGCCTACCCTTTCACCAAACGACCCCTTCGTCGATCTACTAGCTTCTCCGCGGAAATATCAGCGTCTGATCCCATAGCAATGAATGGGGAAGGTTTCCTGAGGCTTGTAACCGCTTGTTCTGGTTCAACAACGGGCTCTGATTCTTAAACTAATGAGCCTGAAGCGTTTGGAGAAAGGATGGGCTGGAATAACCTTTTGGGTTTAGAACTTTTGGTAGAAGATGAACCCCGATCAGGCTCCGAGCTTGGTGTATCACACTTTTCAACAGGAGAAACAGGGAGGCCCGCAGCAATGCGCTTTTCTCGTTCGACGTTTTGAGCTTTTTCTAACTCCGACAAGTTGAGCCACCCACCTTTTACTATGGCGTTTCTTGCTGTGAACATAAACTCACAACAAAAGAAGGGTTTTTTTAGAGATAAAATCTTTGAAGATTAACATAGTAGAGATAATGAAGATGATAATTACCAAAACATAGTAGACATCCAAACATGACTAATGCATTAAAAACTAAATGACGTCATGACTAAGCTAATTACCTACCTGCTTAAAAACTAATGGGTCATTGAGCTCGACCTGAATTCATAAGTGTGATCCGAAAGCCCATGTGGCCCAAAATTAAGGGTATAAATACCCAACCACTTTCATTAATGAGGGTAATGAACATTTAATACAACCATGCAGCTCAAATCTCTCACTACAGTCTATCCAAACATTAAATACTATTGAAACATCACAAAACTCTAGACAAAATTACCCTCAGTTGAAAATAATCCACACCAGTATATGCTAAAGTCGATATCATAATCAAATGATTCACAACCTGCTCATGCAGTCCCTCCTTGCACCACTCCTGATGCTTCCCTTCACCTGCAAGCATAAAAACCACTTAATTATTTTCAATCGCAAAATAACCAAACAAACACTATGTAGTTTCCTTTTCTTACACATAAATTTCCATCGTCTTCCTAACCAAAGGTTCATCTTGGTATTCTCGTGCTCCCAATTCTCTAACACAAACACAAAAGTATGCTTCCATTTCTTACCTGAGTTGGGTAATTCGACTATTCTTCCGACTTCAGTCAATTGGGTGTAGAAAAAAAGAGGACTTAGCTAACTGGGCTACATCCACCATAACTAATAAATTGGCCATACATATTAAAATATCTAATATGTGAAAGCTCAGTATCATGCTAAGCAATACTATTCATTCGTTCGCAGCAAATTATGTTGAACAAATACATATGAAACTAAAAAAGTCACGAATTAAATTGGATAATGGAAATCGCAATCCTCAACCAAACACGATGGTATAAAGACAAGTCTCATTCTCCATTTCCTGATATGGTTGTCCTCCGGGTGTTGGCACCCTTACTATTACATCGCTAGGTATCTCGTACCTAACCTTAAATTCTTCCAAGCCATCTTCAGTAAGATACCCGTATTTTAGGTTCAATCAAGCAAACTACTCTTCCAAGAAAGAAGGATCCATATATTTTGACTCTACTACTTCACCAGCGACATCGCTCACCTTTCTTTTCTTTTTCCCACCCTTTTTTGGCGCCATTATGGTTACTCGAACGATTGAAATGAACCCAAACAATGTATCAGAGCAAACAAATTATGCGATAAATCCGGCAAAATAACATAAAGGGGATTAGGGCTTGCGCATCTTCACCATGATAAGGTTACCCCAAACGAAGATAATACTAAAAATCATAAGAAATTATTATAAAATCACGAGGAAAGTGTACCTTGTTACCAACGACGAATGCACCAACTTGAGAAACATTAAGAGTTATGGTTTCATGGAGTAATCTAAATTTCTCTTGAAAGTACAAAGTTAATATTCAAGACATTCCAAACTTAACAAAAAATCAAAGACCTTTTGACATATGACGAATATTACATTTACCAAATTCAAATGGCAAGTAATTAAAAGCGAAACTTTTCCCATCTCCTTTGCATTGTAAACTTTTATTCCACAAATTATATATTTTTAATATATAATCCATGAACTAGGAGGAAGTTATGATGAGGACGCATTTACCAACTATAAGATCATGCGAAGTCCGAGCAGAAAGGAATAATACAGATACACCAGAAGATACCAAATCAAACAAAAATGAGGCGACGCTCAAATAATACGTCAACACAAAATTCGATATCAAACAGATAGGTTCAAGCCGAGGGGTACAGAGCAGAGAATCTGCGTGAGGATATAACGAACTAAGTAAGTTACTGAGTAAAACCCAAAAATAAATCCTAGCAAGAGACACCTTCAAAGATGAAGATAGTGAGACCTTAACTGAGGCTAAATCCGAGTGACAATTATAACAAACAGAGGTAGCCGTCGAGGAAAAGCATAACGACGAAATCAATAAGCTCGGTTATCAAGAAGCTCGGGTATCAAGACAAGTGATTACTCCCTCCGTCTCATAATATTAGTCGTTTAAGGTTTCTTCACCAATATTAAGAAAAGTAATAATAACTTTGAAAGAATAAAAGAAAATAAATTTGATTGGTGGAGTTAATAACTTAAGCAAAAAGTTAACTATTTTATTGGTTGAAAGTGGAATGCATGTAATAATGCTGCATTGGAAAACGAGAACGACATATATTATGAAACAAAAAATCTCTTCTAGAAAAACACATATTATGAGACAGAGGGAGTAACAAAATGGTTCTAACTAAATCAACCTTGATTGACTGATCAATCCAAATAACAAACGAAGAGTACAGTCAATTTAGGAACATTATCATTAATATTGATCTACGAGCATTATTAGGAAAATCATATATTACTGTACCAGTTTGAAATGCTATGCAATAGTATAAATACACGAACGATATATGAAAAGTGCATGTTTTCTTCTCTGATAAATAAAATACTAATACTACTTCACATATAGTTTTTAACATTTTCCTTTAACACTGGCACACAAATCGCGATGTGTATAGACTCTTTCCAACCCTAGCGCAAACAAAGCTTTGATTTTTTGTTCTAAAATAAAACAATAACTTTTTTCAAGCATGGTTAGCTGAACATATATAATATTTTTGTGACGAACGAAAGATGAATATTTTTTTCTAATAATTAAATATTGAGATTTTCTATCGTGTACTACGGGTGAATGGAAGTTACGATTTTGCTCCATAAATGGAACATAACATTTTTCTCGAACACATATCACGAGGTAGTTTGTATGTTGTGTGAGCTGAACGCATATGAAGATAATTTTGACTTACAATTTAACAATTTAAACTATTTTAAAACTTCTTAAAAAATTATGATACATTTCAAATATTAAATACATCCGGTTAAGAAAATATTTGTAATCAAAATATAATAAATAATTAAAAAAGAAACCGCTAACTAAATATTGCAATCAAAATATATTAATAAAATTATTACACAATTAATACAAGAAAATCGTAACATGATATTAAAAATTAATGAAAATAAAAAATGTTTGAGAAAATCACAACAAGCAAAGTATAAAGTTAATATGCATATGAGTGCGTAAAATGATAGTCATTGACATGATAATATTCAATTTTTCATACTCCTTATCTAGAACCTGAAAATGATAGAATCATATAGATGGAATCCTATAATGTATTTCTGCAACAAAAGGCAAGAAGCTGGTCATAAAGAACCTCCTAAGCATGATAGTGGCTAGAGTCTAGATAATAATAAATCTTGCTAGATTTTTAGTAACAATAATTGGCACAAAGCTTCAATCATTCGATTTAATATAACCCACACCTAGATTTTCAAAAAAATATGATAGTTCTTAATTGATTAAGGAGATGAGTTTGGTTAAAATCAAGTGTTATTATATATTTTTAATGTCCATTTAGCAAGCCAATCGATATTTTTATTTTGATTTATATGTAAGTGAGTTAAAATAATTTTTGAGGACATAAAACTTCTGCAACAAGCCAGTTAAGATTCTAATGTCCAAAAAGTTTTGCCATAAAATAGAATATTCACTAATGTTTTTGAATTAATTTCAATATCCACCATATTTATGTTAAAATTATTACATATCAGAAGGCCATCCATAAAATACATTTATGGTGCCTAATGGTTAATTCATGATCAAAAGTTGGGGCTAATTCTCCCACAAATAGTATGGGACCAACACAAATAAAAATTAGTATTAGATTTTCCAAGTGAAGGGCCTACCATAACAAGGGATAAGAATTCATAATATCTAATAATATAACTAGCTTTTATCATTTTCTTTTATAATTATATATAATAAAAATCTAACCTATCATAACCAACATATACTTTTCAAAATTATCAAAGCAACAACTTTTATCATGAAGTATAATTTTAAAAAACTTATATTTGTTCTATAAATGTAAACTTCATATATTCATCTCTTTTACATATATTTCATTTAATATTTCTCGGGTTGGTGGTACCAGGTGAAATCATTCTGGGAAAAACAAACTATATGATGGCTAGGGTTATACCGTCCTGAGGGGTGGGTCGGGTTCGGTCTTGGTCGAACAAAATGACACATATCTTAACATATTAACACTTACGGTACTTAGACCATTATCACTTCTATTTAGTATCTAAAAATCAAGCTAGCTTTTATTATATAAAAAAATTATAATTATATATAAAAATAAACATAATCTATCATAACCGAAAACATTTCTCGAATCACTTTAATACTCCACTTTCACTATAACGTTACCGTTCCCTAACCTTTGTAAAATAAACTCGTTTTGATTATCTGGTGTATAGTTGTTAAAATTATCAAAGCAATAAATTTTACCATGAAATATTATTTAAAAAAAAATATATTTATTTTAAAAAATGTAGACTTTATAGATTACTCTCTTTTACATATATTTTATTTAATATTTCTGGTGTTCGTAGATTCCAAGCCACCATTAACACTTATTAACACTTATGGCTGGTAGGGATATACGAACAAGACGGGTGGGTGGGTTTGGCATCGCTCCAACAAAATTACACATATTTTTACACATTAACACATTTAGACCATTCTCACTTTTATTTATAATATATATATATTATTTAAACATTGGATAATATCTAATAATCTAGCTAGTTTTTATAGATTTTTTATAATTATATATAAGAAAAATCTAACCGGGTCCGCATATTCCGCCTCCGTATATAAGTAAGAACACAACCAAAAGGCCTCATACTAGTTGAGGTATGTTATTACTTATATACCACTGATCTTTCCTATGTTTAACCGATGTGGGATGTGGGACTTTCCTCCAATAATTAAAGCAATAAAATTTTGAAAAAACAACTGAAACTATTATGTGAAGTCGCATAGAAAAAACAAGGTCTCGTATAAGACGACTTCACGGAATATCTTTAACTGTTTTTAGCACTTTCTTTAAAACAAAAGAGATTTTAGGATAGTTACTTCATAAGTCACGTGAAAATTACACGTATGAAATATCTTTCATTTCCACTTTCACTTTTACGTTACAGTTCTCTCATCTTCTTTTTTTTTATATTGATTTTGCTTATTTTGTATATACTTATTAATATTATCAAAGTAACAACTTTTATCGTGGAGTATTATTTTAGAAAGTTTATATTTAATCCATAAATTTAGATTTTTGTAGATTCCTCTCTTTTACATATATTTCATTTAATATATATCATGTGGGTAGATATCATGTGCAATCATTCTGGAAAAGACAAGCTATATGACGGGTACGGAATGTTGGATCGTTCAGTTTTGGTCCAACAAAATGACATGCATTTGGACATATTAACACTTACTGAACTGACATCATTCTTACTTCTATTTATAATCTATATATATTATTAAAACTTTGGAAAATATTTAATAATCTAGCTAACTTTTATTAATTTTTTTAATAATTATATATAAGAAAAACCTAACCTATTATAACTAAACCTTTTTTCTTGAATCACTTTAATAATTAAAACAATAGAATTCTTAAGAAAAATAGTTAAAACTACTCCGTGAAGTCGAATAAAAAAAACAGGATCTCGTATAAATAAAAACAGCTGAAAATGAATTTAGACGACTTCACGAAGTAAATTTGATTATTTTATTAGGAATTCCCTTAAAACAAAATAGATTTAGGTTAGTGACTTCACAAAGCCATATTAAAGTACTCACATGTGTGAAATATCTTTCATTTCCACTTTCACTATTACGTTGTGGTTCTCTAACCTTTCTAAAAAAAATTGGTTTTGCTTATTTGGTGTATACTTGTTAATATTATCAAAGCAACTTCTTTTACCATAGAATATTATTTTAAAAAAATTATATTTATTCCATAGATGTCGACTTTATAGATTCATCTCTTTTACATATGATTCATTTAATATTTCTGGTACTTGTGGGTACCATGTGCAATCATTCACGGGAAAGACAAGCTATATGGCGGGTATATCGATACGGTCTGGAGGGGTGGATCGGGTTGGGGTTCCGTCTAACAAAACGACACGTATTTTGACACATTAACACTTACGTGGATTAAATCTGAAAGAGTGAGGTTGATTTTAGAAGGAGAAAGTAAAATAAAAAAAAAGAGTTCACAAATAAAAAGTTCACCCAGCGTTAAGATTTAAGTGTAAATGAATTAGTTACACAAAAAGTTTAATTATATGCTAGTCCTTTATTTTCGTATAAAACTTTAAATCTATCATATGACGATACAAAATTTCAAATAAAATTTTATTTATAATATTATGGTCTTCAATATTTGATATCCTTATCATTATCGAAGTGAGACCATTCTCACTTCTATTTATAATCTATATATTATTATTAAAACATTGGATATTATCTAATAATATCACTTTCTTTTATCAATTCATTATTTTTCATTATTATATATAATAAAAATATAACCTATCGTAACTAAACCTTTTTCTCAAATCACTTTAATAATTAAAACAATAGAATTGTTAAAAAGGCAGCCTAACCTAATCCATAATCGCATAGAGAATATTTTGATAAAAACAGCGGAAAAACAAAAATAGACAATTTCGCGGAGTAATTTCGACTTTATCTTTAGCAATTTCCTTAAAACAAAAAATATTTAGGACAGTGACTTCACAAGTCATGCTAAAGTAATCACATGTGTAAAATATCTTTCATTTCCACTTTCGCTCTTATGTTATGGTCTCCTTAACCTTTTAAAAAAAATAGTTTTGCTTATTTGGTGTATACCTGTTAAAATTATCAAAGCAATAACTTTTACAGTGTAATATTTTTTTATATTTTTTTTATATTTATTCCATAAATATAGATTTAAATTCTTTTCTTTTACATATATTTCATTTAATATTTCTCGTATCGATGGATACCATGTACAATCATTCTGGAAAAGACAAACTATATGGCGGGTAGACTATACGGTCCAAAGTGTGAACGAGTTTCGGTTTCGGTCCAACAAAATGACAGAAATTTTAACACATTAACACTTACCGAATTACATAAAAGAATCTAATCCATCGTGCCATCACAAGTAATCACATGGTACGTTTCTCGTTTTTTTTCAAATTGGCCTCTTTTATATTTAGGATAGTAGTCATTACGGAGAAAGGCAATCTCATCGTTTGTCATCCGCTGGATCCCATCGTATTACTCCTCAACATGAGGAGTATGTAAAGAATACACTCGCCTTGGCCAGACATCACATGAAGTCTGGCCAATGACACATTCTCTTCCAGAACGCAGCTACACCTGAGTTGAAGACCTTCATGCCTCCACCGTCTCTTCCCGTTAACCAGATGCCTCGTTTGGAGTTCTCCTATGTGTTTGGAAATCCAATACATCCTCTGTTGGAAGCTTCTGCTACTAGTATTGGTCTTGTATCAGTCCCTAGTGATCTTTACTATAACCTGGTGGCATCAATTAGGGACTCCTCTCCTGAAAGCCATAGAAGCCCAGGTCTGCCACCACTCGCAACCCAAACTCCCTCTCCTGGAAACCCTAGCTACCATGATGAGGAAATCCTTCCTACTGGACCCAGAATCTCCATTCCCTCTCTGGAATCCAATCGAAACCGATTTCGCTTCGCCTACGCCTTTCCTTCCTCGAACTCCTCTGAACCCTTCACCAGCGACTCCGAATTTGGGATTCTTCCTGGCAACCTCCAATGGCAACTGAACGATAACTCTCATTCAACCCAAAGCCAAAACCTTCTTCATTCTCTTCGATACCCCTATCTCTCTCACTCTGACGCCCATAACCTAATCGAGATTGGGAATTATTCGTCAGCTAAGTTGGGTCTATTGAAGTCTATTTCGGGTCCATAGACTTTTGCTTCCCTGGGCCAGAAGTCAGTAAAATGATCTGGAACCCCTCTGTCCAAGGTGGTTTTACTAATCACTGTTAGTTGCTTGGGCCTCTCGCAAGGAATTTTGGGCCGGACGGGTATTGGTAATAACTTGGTCCATAAGAACTATGGTACTAATCTGGACAAGAATGCTGGGTCTTTGGGCCTTTCTTCAAAATTTATCGGGCATACCGAAATTCTCTCTCATGTTAGGCCGGTGGAAAATAAAGGCAAAGGCCTTCTCAGAGCCGGATCTACTTATAAGCCATATTCCATTATTAGGAATTTCGGCAATGTCAGTAAAGGTCCAAAGGGAAGGAAGTTCTTAAATAAGCTAGCCCAAGCCCACAAAACTAATTCAAAGATTTCAAATCCCCCTTACATAAACTCTAATTCATTGGGATTGAAATCTAGGCCAATTTCTCACTCTAATCCATCCTATGCTAGTATTGTTGCTGGTCACCTTGATAATCGTTCACCTTTGGTTGTTAGGCTTAACCATATAGATCATGATGGAGTCGATTTCATTTTAAATGAATCGGCTATGGGTTCTCCGGATTTATGAAAGGCTTGTTTATCGTGGTATTTTCTTACTCAACCTCAAAATTTCACCCTTCTCAAAGCCAACGTGGACTCTTTGTGGAGAAAATTTGGTCTCTTGGATTTTAAACCTCTTCTTGAAGGGTTTATTCTATTCAGGTTTGAGACGGTAGAGATGGCAAAAAAGGTTTTGGATCAGGCCCCTTGGCATTTTGGTGGGAATTTGATCATTCTCAAGAATTGGGCCCCTCTCTCTTCCCTCATCAAGGATCCTCTCAAGGAAATCCCTATTTGGGTCAAATTTTTCAATCTCCCTTTGGAGCTTTGGACAGCTGAAGGATTTATCAAAATCAGTTCGGGTTTAGGTACTCCTTTATATGTGGACAATCAAACGGAAAGGATAGAAAAGCTCTGATTTGCTCGTATTTGCATTATGATTTCTGCGGGATTCGAAATCCGTTCGGATCTCACTCTCAAGATTAGTGGCAAATTCGTTACAGTGAACTTCAAATATTAAAGCCTTCCTCCACAATGTGCAAATTGTGTTGTGTTTGGACACTCTTCTCGTCTTTGTAAAAAGAGATTTTTCAAATTTCCTTCCACTCCTTCTTTACTTGCTACTTCGGAGGAGTCTGATCCTTCTAAAATTGAGCCATCACGACTTAGTGGACAACGACTTGATTCCCTTGAGGAAGCCAAGGAGGTGGAAAGTGGTGAGGAAGTAGACTCGCCTCCAAAAAGGTACCGTCTCACGGATGCTAAGGCTAAGGGTATTTTGGAATGTCCTCCGACAGGACCATCGTCTAAAGCTCTGTAAGTATTCTGTTTATGAATATTGCTTCTTGGAATGTTAGGGGTTTAAATGACCCTGTTCGATAAAAAGATGTTACAGACTTTATACTTACCAATAATATATCATTTTAATTATAGTTGAACCAAAAGTCCAACTGTACAAAGTTGAGTCTATTCTTAGGAATATGGCTCCTTTTTTGCATGTCCTTACAAATCACTCTTCCCATCATCTAGCTATAATTTGGATCATCTGGAATCCTAGTGTCATCACCGTAACTAGAGAGTCCCAATCCCCCCAAATTCATTCATTGTTTAGCTAAGTGTCATAATCTCAATGCTTCTTTTAGATTTACTGCAATTTATGCTTTTAATGATACTGTAGATAGAACCCCCCTTTGGAATGATCTGTCCACCATTTCCATGGTTGACAAGCTAAATCCTTGGGTATTACTTGGAGATTTTAATGCCATTCGCCACCCAAATGAACGCATTGGAACCTCTGACAATTGGTCTTCTCTTATTGATGATTTTAACAATTGGTGATTTAATAGTGAGCTCAATGATATCTTATCTACTAGATTTCATTTCACTTGGCTTAATAAACAGCCTGATAATCCGATTCTATATAAGATTGATAGAGTCCTTCTCAACCCTATTAGGGATGATATATTCCTAATGTCTTACGCTCATTTTGGTTTTCTTTGATCCTCTGACCATACTATTGTCACGCTTAACCTTGCATTCCCTCATCCTAAACGTAAAAAAACCCTTCAAATTTTTCAATATGTGGCAATCCCACCCGCTTTTCAAAGATATTGTGAGTAAGAGTTGGAATAGCCCCATTGACTTTGTTGGGATGAGGTTGGTCAATGAAAAACTTATCCGGTTGCAGTCCGAGCTTGTAGGACTCAATCGTAAAGAGTTCAGTGACATAAGCTCCAGAGTGTTTAATGCTCAAAATAGACTTTTCCAAGCTTAATCTAATCTAGCTTCTGATCCGCTTAATCCTTCTCTTAACTCGGCTGAATGCGACGCGTCAAAAGATTTTATCTTTCTTACTAGAGCCGAAGAATCCTTCCTTAAACAAAAATCTAGAGAAAACTGGATCAAGCTTGGTGACAAAAACACCAATTTTTTCCATAATAGCATCAAGGCTCATCTTTTTCATAATAAGATTATCTCTATCAATACTGATTGTGGGGTCACTGTCTCTACTTCAGATAGTGTTTCAAAGGTATTTGTGAAATACTTTGAAAATTCTGAAGGGACCTGGCATCCTGCTGGCTACCCTGGCCTGAACGTTGTCTCCTCTCTTCTAACCTCTAGAGTCACCAATACGGATAAGGATTCTATGATTCATGAGATTACATGCGATGAAATCAAATCCGCTTTATTCAGTATTGACAGTAACAAGGCTTCGGTTCTGATGGCTTCAATTCTTGTTTTTTCAAATCTAATTGGAGCGTTGTTAGCCTAGACATCTAAAACGATGTCCTAGAGTTCTTTCATTCTGATTCTTTGGAGACCTCTTGGAGCTCCACTTCAGTTGCTCTCATCCTTAAAAAAGATACTCCCTTTGAGCCAGCCGATTTTAGACCCATAGCGCTCTGTAAAGTAAGTTACAAGATCATCTCCAAGATCATACTCAATAGAATTAAAGATTCATTTCCTTATATCATTGATAACTGTCAATCGGCTTTCGTAAAAGGAAGGAATATCTCGGATAATATCCTTTTATCCCAAGAGCTATTGAAAGGGTACCACCCAACAATAGGGACAAAAAGGTTGCGCTCAAAATTGATCTTAAGAAAGCCTTTGATAATGCCACATGGCATCTAATCCTTGACATTACTGTAGCGATGCATTTCCCTGATAAAATGATCAATTGGATCATCAAGTGTATTTCTTATCCTTCGTATTCCATCAATATCAATGGAGATCCTCATGACAACTTCAAAGGACGAAAAGGCCTAAGGCAAGGAGATCCGCTCTCCTCTTTCCTTTTTGTTCTTGTCATGCAAGTTCTTTCCAGTATTCTTAAGGAGAAAAGTAAAAATCTGAATTTACAGTTTCACTGGAAATGTCAAAAGCTCGAAATCATCAACCTTTGCTTTGCCGATGATCTGATGATTTTTTGTCATGGAGATGTAAATTCCCTATTTCTTATCAAAGAAGCTATAGATGAATTTTATACTCTCTAGACTAAAAGTCAACTCTTCTGAGAGCCATATCTTATTTTCCAGCATTGATGAGTCTCTTCGTTTGGACCTTAGCAATATCTTGGGATACCAGGAAGGATCCCTCCCGGTTATATATTTGGGTGTGCCCATTCTTACTAGCCGTCTCACCCACTCTGACTGTCGTCCCCTTCTCCATAAAATTACTTCCCGAATTGAATCCTAGACCACAAAGCACCTCTCTTATGCGGGGATATTACAACTTATTAAGTCTGTATTATTTGCTGGTCAGGTCTATTGGTCTTCCATTTTTATCCTTCCCTCAAGGATTATTAAAGAATTGACTCAGTATCTATGTCATTTTTTTTTGTCCAGATCGACTATAAAAATTCATGGGACCAAAGTAGCTTGGTCCACGGTTACGTTGCCCACTTTAGAGGGCGGCCTTGGGATTCTTGACTTAAAAATCTGGAATCAGGCGGCTGTCCTAAAACATCTTTGGTCGATCATCCATAATAACTCTCACTCCATTTGGAGTGACTGGATTAAAATGGAAAAAATTTAAAATAATAATTTTTAGAACCTCTAGATGGGATCCTCTCCCTCCTGGATCTTGAGGAAAATTCTTCGTCTCCGTTCTTTGGCTTGTCAAATGTGCAGGGTGGAAATCAGAAATGGCACGAGTACCTCTTTTTGGTATGATCCATGGCTCATCCCCTCATCGATAGTAACCCATTATGGAGAAAGTATCATCAAGGCCTCTAGACTTGGGAAAAACCTCAGAGTATCGGATATCATCCTAAATGGGAGCTGGAATTGGCCATCCAATATTAGATCGACGAATGCACGCAACCGAGCCAATCTGTTGGAAATCCAAACTCTCATATCCTCTCTCCTCCCCTTCGAATATCCTCTTCAATGATATTCTTTTCTGGAAGGTGAAAGAAGGATGCATTTCCTTCTCTATGAAGGACACCTACCACGCCATTCGTACACCCAACCCTAAAGTAGGGTGGGCCGGGTTAGTCTGGAATAAATCCAATATTCCTCGTCACTCCTTCATTCTATGGCTCACGATAAAAGGCAAGCTTGTCCCCAAATACAAGCTACTTAGTTGGGATTACAACATCCCATCTGAATGTACTCTTTGCAACTCTAACAGTGAGACTATCCCTCATCTCTTTTTTTATTGTAGTTTCACTCAGAGTATTTGGACCCATGCTAGTATTAAGCTAGGTTTCCCCTTTGATGTCTCATGTTGGCAGTCTTGGGTTTGCGAATTGTCAAAGTGGTCTCAATCTCGAAACCATTATATTTGGCGATCTTGCTTCGCCGCGGTAATTTACCACGTCTGGACGGAGAGGAACCGAAGAACCTTTGGATCCCCTCCTGCCATTGCCTCCATGGTGTCACACCGAATTTTCTCAGCTCTTCGGTTTAAAATTCGAAGGCACCAAGACTTGATGGTCATTCTAAATTATTATTCATTATTTTACTTTATATGCGGGGATTGATATGGTGAGAGCATCTCGTGATCCGACACGTCTTGATGGATAGGACATTTGCAAATGTTGTGGCTGATGATTACCAGATTGAGCAGTACTTTAGTGTACTTGTATTTGACGTTTTTTCCTTTCCCACTACTAGGATCAGATCAGTTTTTTCTGTTATTTCCATTTCGATGTAGACTCTTTAGTCAAATGTTGATGTAATCCTAGGGTATGCCATAGATCCTTGTATGAACTTCAGTACTTTATTGTACTTGTATTTGACGTTTTTTTTCTTTCCCACTACTAGGATCGGATCAGTTTTTTTCTATTATTTCCATTTCGTTGTAGACTCTTTAGTCAAATGTTGATGTAATCCTGGGGTATGCCACAGATCCTTGTATGAAATTCTTTTTAATTTATTTAATACATTTTAATAAAATAAAAATCTAGATGTGACTTATGTAGGAACAATAGATGATGTCCACCATGTCACACGGTAATAATGTCTTCTATTTCTATTTACCTATTACTATTAATTGTTCATAGATGAGATAATTATGGCGGTTTTGGTTGTCTCTTGTTCTATGTTTTTCTAAAATACATCCATTTTACAGTTTTAGTGTTTAATACAGACTAAAATATAATTTATTTTTTCAATAATAATTTTTTTTTTAATATAAATGATTTGTAGTTTGTTATTAAATACTAATCGTTATAAAAAGTAATTATCGAGTTTTTGTTGGTTTTTGTAGACAGAACCGCTAATTGGCCAGGATTAAATTTCGGGTCGTTGATGGTTCAATATTATTATCGAGTAGGTTTCAAACAGGTTATATCGGATCTGTTCCGAATTAGTTATCGGTTGATAAGCCTGATAACAACCTTAATAAAAGGCATACCTGTTTCGAAAGAAAAATGTGGTTCATGATTAATATCCAATCATTTCCATCGATGATAAAAAAAAATCAGACAAATTTTATACAAACAATGAAACTCATCTAATTGAAATTTTTAATTTAATCTAAAAAATAAAAGAAATTGTGTAAAAAAAATTAAGTTTCTTCAAACAACATAAACTTAGTATTATGTACTATAATATATTGATGATCAACAAGGACTACACTAGAAATTATACCTATTTTGTTGGATTTTATATTGTTATTGTTGGATCTTGTATTATTTTGCTAGATCTCTCACCAAATTTTGGACAATTTTATGATTTTCCGAAAACATGGTATAAAAGCAGATGGATAGATTTCTCACTTTTTCCCCATTTTCTCTCTTAACCTTACAAAACTTCTTAAAAGCTCTCAATCAACCAAAAATCAAAACAAGTTATTTTTTGAATCCGACCTCACAATAACATAAAAGTATGTTATACAACCTTAGTAGTGTATTTATTTTTCGATTTTAGTTTTTATTTAGTTAGATAACTAGGTTTTGAGTTCTGTTTTTTTTAAAATAATTTTTGCATGGTTGGAGTTGTTATGTTGATTTGATACACTAGGATTTTTTGTGAGTTGTGGATCTGTGTTTTGCTTCTAAATTTAGGAGAATGGTGTTAAAAGTAGTGTTTTAGGATTTCAGATTTCTGGATTTCTCAATACAAGTTCGTTGCACGACATGTGCGACCAGACATGTTTGATTCGCATATGTCGTGCGACATAGAAAGGTGTTTGTCGCACACCTTCATGCGACAGATCAACCCATATTTTCATGTTTATTATGATTTGTTTTTTTAAAAAATATATTCTTTATGCGAATTATATAACGGTTGGTATTTGTTTTATTGCATGATTTGTTGATTGGGTAAATGTTTTTATTTACGCTTCAATAGATAGTATCAGTTTAAAATTTATCGTTTTTTATTTATCTGAATAAATAATATACGCACTAGTGCCTTTAAGTGCTTTTCCAAACAGATGTTTTATTTGTTTTTTCCAAGGATAGTACGAACGAAAACTACTGGTACGAAGAAGCGTGGTCGGGATACGACCCCCAATACATCGGTGCCTAGATAGATGGTCCTTAAAAGGAAGTATCGTCGGGATTGCATACGAAATGACGATTTAATCGTGGTGGTGTAGCCGATGATATCAACAATCACAGTAGATGGGTTGCAACTGGCAGTAGTGGTGCAGAGCCATCTTCGCAAGCAGTACCTAAGAGGGAGTTCGAGTGAGCCATGCCCCACATCCTTCTACGTTATAATGATTACGCTCTCCACGAGGTGTACTGTGTTCTCCACAAAGATGTAAGTTTCTTTACAACTTGAGTATTTTAAACTATATTTGTTTTTTTAATTTGGTTGCAACTTAATTTTTATAAACAACTTTATTATTTATAGTTTTTGTGTTTATTATATATTTGAGGCGAGAGTCAGCTTACGTTGCTTCTCGATGTACGATAGTCTCCGGAGGTGGGACTTGCCTCATTAGTCTAGGGTACGGGCTTAGCTTATGGATAATATGTTTGGCCTCCTAATCGACGCGTTATCCGGTTGGTATACCAACATCCGTCTTTTTTTCTCGAGCGTTGGCATGAGGAGACATCTTCATTCCACTTCTCATTTCGTGAGATGGCTGTCACTCTCAACGGCGTCCACGTTATCACCGACTTCCCAGTTATAGGTATCACTTTTAGCATTCTTACTTTTGACGATGAGATGGAAAATATAAGGACATACAGTAGAATTGTAGGTGCGCGACCATCTGTTGTAGTTAGCGGCCTTAGGAACAGGACAAGTCTAACCTTATAGTGGAATTTTAAAGACATGGACTTGTTTTTTTTTTTTTATCATTTTAGGCATTTATTGCGCCCTTGTCCAATGTGTTTGCTTTAGTGTCACCGTATATCTGTTGCTACGTGCCACAAAATGTGAGTTCTTACTATTTTGATCGCGTCACTCGTTAGTCGGGCCACATTCACCTGCTACCATGTCATATACGACCTACTACATCTGCCAAAAAAACATGTAATTGTTTTTTTCAAAATTATGCGTGGGATCCTTTGTCTTGGAAAAATTGGCAGCGCTATTTTTTTTACCATTTTGGGTGCACTATTTGAGAGTGTGCAAGATAGTATGGACCCGATGTACCATGTTTGGATTAGTAGTAACTTATGCTATACAGTGTCCAACCCGACTGCTATAAAGGATGATACGTATGTTGATGGAGGGCCTCGAGTGCAAATTCACGGCGGTGCTGATCCCGACAGACATGATCAGATAGCTGCGTATCAACCACGATAATGTCGGATCAGTGTGTCGATGTTGTGGATATGATTGTTAGTATTTCCGAGAGATTTAGATATCGTTGATTTGTTCGTTTGTATTGATTAATTTGTGTTTTTTTGTATATTTTGGTGACTTGTATCGCAAAATATTAATGTACGTGTTTACAACGTACGATTGTATGAATTTTGATGGTTCATAAAGAGTTTTTATGTAAGTTAATTTTTAAGACTTTGGATGTTTCAATAATTATTGTTTTAGTAAGAAAATATTTTATCTTACGATTTGTGGTTAAACATTGTACTGGAAACAAAATTGTAAACTAACAAAAATGTAAAGTAGTATGAAATGTAATGTAAAGTAACCTGAAACATGAATACATGTTTAGAGCAAAAAATTAAATAATTTATTATATGGTCGCATGCAATATGCGATAACCTTGCCTGAATATCGCACTAAGTTTACGAATACATGCATTATGTTATTTTTTCCATGCCAAATAAATGTAAAACATTCGCAAATGCAACACAATGTTTATTTTTCACGCTTGGCATGCGAAAACAGTGCTCTTATTGTTTTTCATTGCCAAAACTTATGCCTACAGTCGCATGCCTGCTGCGATACGAGATCATTTGGTCGCGTATTTGGTGTGAAATGGTAATTTTAATAAAATAAACTTTGATTAAAAAATAATGTTGATAGCGTCACATTTTAAACATAATATAATGATAAACCTCAGAACAAACTGAGATTAACAACAACAATATATAGTACAATAAAACTTAGTAGTCAAAGTCATAATAAACATGTGAGAAGTTTACAGTCGTATCATCTTCTCAGAAATGCGCTCCTCTAGATATGCTAGTGTATCTCTTGTAAGGAAATCAATAACTTTCAACCACACTTCAACTGCCTCTTTCCTTGTTTTGTAAGACATGTCGAATTCACAACGGCTTGGTTTATATTTTACAATATTGTACCTAGTTTTAACTTCAACACGACTGCGCAGAATTGGATATGGAGTTCCCAATTGACAATAGTTATAGTACATCATACACATCACATGATCGAAAAGAGAATTGATCTTCTCATCAGACATTGTTATGGTAACAAACTTCATAGATTAAAGCAAGTGATAGTCTTCGTCTACAGTCCACTTCATCCCTAAGAACCCTTTTGATTTTTATGGTTAATAAATTTTAGTGAATGAAATATTATGACATGATTCAGGTGACTTATAAAACACAATCCAAAATTGGGGGAATATTAATTTAGTGAGAAATTTTTTTGGCGGGAATTACTAATCTACGAGAAATTTAATTAATTGGCATAAAGAAGTAAATACGCATTAAGACAAATGATCTAGTACACAAAAATATATAAAATATATAATAAGTTAGTGACTTAAGTTGAAGTCATAGACAAGTAGAAAATAATCGATAACATAAAATTTCATCTTTGGTCAAGTCGGTAAAGAATGACTCCTTGTTAATATTCACCTGCCTAAACGATATAATTTAGGTAAACTATTTAAACCTGATGAGCTCAGAGATTCTTTAGTGAGGCTTAGGAACAAAGATGTTCGCGTGAAGGGGTCAGACTAGAGAATGTTCGTATGACGTGACTGTGAACAGTAAATTACTAGAAATGGAAAAGACAAAAGAAATATGTGTTGTAATTATTACTCAATCATTGACTCATTTTCCCAAAAGGGGATGTCCTTTATATAGGACAAGAGGTGGAGGGTGAAATTACATGTTTACGACTATAAGAATGGATTTCTTACCCCACTATTTTACTATTTACAAACAAGTTCTATGGGACTATCATTTAAGTCCCTCATTTTTTATGCGTGCTTTACTTTGGTCCTTAGCCACTAAATACATTAGCCTTGACCTTATTAGTGGGCTAAATTACATGCCAAACACCTATATTTTCCTTCCCTTATCAGTAGCCCGCCAGTACAAGTGCAGTTCTCTGGACGTGGACTTGAAATACAACTTAACGTTGTTCGAATCGGATCAGGTGCTACCCTACTCGGGCGCTTTGCTTTTTGAGCGAATTTTATCGGGATCGGATTTCATCGTAATCGGATCTCGATCCCCCCTGGTGAGCTTCTGACTCGGATCGGATTCTATCTTGCTGACCTCTCCCCTTGGCCAGGCTGATGTCACCTAAATAATCATTTAATGTGAGACTCGCATTCTTGGTTTCGCTGCTATCGAGTCAAAAACGTTTTTAGACGGTACAGCTGTCATGGACACGTGTCATGATGCCGTTATGTTTGAAGTTTTCACCTTCTCTCCATTTGCCTATATAAACTCCACTTTCTCTCTGAACAAAGGTTTTTGATTTCCTTTAAACAAATTTCGTTCTAAAGAGAGAAACTGTGCCAATAAAAAATTTTAAGTTTGCATTTTCATGCCTCAAGAGTTTATTAATCTTGGAATTTATAAGCTTTGGAGGTGGTTTAATATCTCTAATTGGATTGATGCTGGTAGACCTTCTAGTGCAAGAGAATATCCTTCTCTTGCTGATATTTGGGAGTCTAACTTTCAAGATAATTGGGCTCCGATCCGCGAATGTTATGCCCGGCGTGCTGCATCCTCCCCTGGTCAAACACACCCTTCAAGCGGTGAGGTTGATCTTTCTGTTTCTCTAACTCCCTTGACTCTTCCTTCCCGGTCTTCTCCTTTCGTTATAATGGGTGAGGAAAGAGAAAGGCCACCGATTAGAGAACACCGAGATCAGTCTAAAAGAAAAAGTTCGCTGGATCCAGCCGTTAAATCGGTTCGAATGAGGATTCCTTCCTCGGTACCGACTCCCTCTACAAATCCCTAAGGCTCTCCTCAAACGACGCCAGACGTTAGTCCTCGAAAAACTCTACCTAGAGGGACTCGGGTGGAACCGTCCCTTACTCCCATTCCAGAGGCCTACGAAAAATCTTTATCCGAGGACCCTGAAAACGTTACAGTGATTGAGGCAGAGCCTCTTCAGGTCGTTCCTACCGACGTCACTCCCTCGGAACCTATAGCTGATCCTTCCAATCATCCAGGTGAAAATTCCCTAGTAAAAAGCAAGAAGAAAAAAAAAAGGGCACGTCCGACGGGCCTGCCCTCGAATGTGGAAGATATCCTGAGCGGTCATCTTCGTAACCTCGAAACCAAACACCTCTTAGCTTTGTAAAAGGTGAAGTACAATTATTTCCACCCAACCGAGGAGATCAAGCTAAGGGACCGATGGGGTATTCCCACCAATATTACCATCTGATTCCCCACTGTTGGAGAGACTCTTTTATCGGTCCGCCCTAACGAGTTGGTGCTTTACATAGAGTTGATGAACTGGGGTCTCCGATTGCCCCTTGACCCTCTAATGGCCGATTACTTTCACTTGGTCAACCTTTGTCCTTCTCAAGCTGGGGCAAACATGTGGTACACCCTGATGGCTTGCATTATGGCATCACGTCTCTCTAGACATCCTTTTACCATGGAGCAACTTATCGCTGTTTCTGGAGTGGCTAAGAACTCTCACTATCCCTTTTACTCACTCGGTTTTGCTGGAAACCTTAAAGTGATAACGGATTTTTTAGAGGTTGACAAAAAAATGGAAGCAACAATTTATGTTCATTTCTGGGTTGTGGAAGATCGGGTTCAAAGATTCGGTGGACCTTCCTGATCGACTTACTCTACAGTGGACTGGACGAGGTAAGTATTTTCACCTAAATATTTTCCGAGCCACCACATTTGGTAAATTCTGAATGTTTGGTTTTTCAGCTATGAAAGGAATCGCCAAGTCTTTTAAGCGTCATGCTAAATCCGGTAAAGCTATCTTTGAGAAACTGAGCCTTTGGACTGGTGAACACTGGGATCACAAGTTCCACCAAAGCTTTTTGCCGATGAACTTTGCTAAAAATAATTTGTGGCGATTTGACCTTAGTGAAAAGAAGACTCCCTCGGAGCTTATGATGACTCCTCCATGTGATGATATCCTTGCACGGTTGAAATGTTTGGATAACGCAGTCTATCTTCTACTCGGGCTCGAGCTTTGAGCCATCAATATACAGATAAACCCGATGAAGGTGAAGAAGCAGACACTGAGGAAGATGTTGGGTGCGATGACAACGCCCCCGATTCTTAGGGTGACTTCCAAGAGAGGGTGCAAGTCAGTCCTCCCTCAGGAGTTCTGGTGATTAGGATGAAACCCAAGTAAGTTTGCCTTTGGGTACGATGCCATCGGATCCTCAACATCCAGCAACCCTCGATCCTTGGGTATTTTCTCCCTCCTCTCAGTCTGATAACCAACCAGATGATGCTGATTACCGGGTTGAGGTTAGGCCTCAAGGTCGTGCAAGTGCCACAAGGCCACAGAAATTTACCGTTGAGGAGAAGAAGAAAAATATTTCTGAGAGCGGATGGGAGAGTGACAACACCAATCGTCCGAGTCTGCCACTATCCCAAAAATTTGTTATTGTCGATTTCGACTCCGGTGGAGAATTTGTTTCCACTCGGGGGGGGGGGGGGTGGAGGACAAGAAGGTGGTTCTGATGCAGAGGGGTATCGTTCTTCAGACTCTCCTTATTTTGACATTTATGGGAATGATTACGTGGAGAACGAGCTAAATAAGCTACTGTATGTTGTTTCTCTACTCGAACGCAAAGTGAATCGGAAGAATCGATATAAAGAAGAAGTTATCGCGAGGAGGGCAGAGGTAACAGATTTAGCATCAGAGGTTTCTGAGCTAAAATGCAAGGTGAATGACTTGACCGATCACGTAACTGAACAAACTGAGATATCTTCTAGGCTTAGTTAATGAGTCCGGCGATCTGAAAAAAGAAGTGAAGGAACTAAAGCAGGAGTTAGCCAAGGCATCGGAAGTTACCGCCAATGTGCAGTCTATATCTTCTGAGTCTGAAGAGCTGAAGAAGAGGGTCAAACAGCTAACTGACGAATTGACTAAGGAGAAAAAAACCTCCGATGAGCGTTTGACTACTATTACTTCCCTTGAGGCTGAGCTTTCCGAGGAGAGAACAAAGTTTGACGATGAAAGGGAGAAGTTTATCCTTAAAGATGTCGAGCGCGATACTACCGTCGATGGTCTTCTCGAAGGTTATTGTAAAATCAAGGTATACTTCAAGAATGATGCTCAAAACCTTGAAAAACTATTTGCATCCCATGAGAGTTTGAAGACAAACTTTGAGGCTAAGAAGAAGAAAAGTCTTGATGAGTATGCTGCTAATGTTGTTGTTGGTCTTGAGGAGCGATATGCAAAACTAAGATCAGCAATGGTAATGGACTCGAGTCATCGAACAACATCGTCCCCCTGGAGTATCCGTGGAAGGCCCCAAATACAGTGAAGACTCGGAGAGCTCTTCGTCGGACTCGGATTCTCCTGCTGGTAGTAAAAGAAATTCAGCTTCCGAGTAGCTTGTGTTGGATAGTCTTTATCTTGTTAACTTTTTGTTGTATGATTCATGTGACAAGAAACCTTTAGTGTAATACTTTCTTTTTGTTATTGAGACGTTTAGCGATGCTTTCTTAACGTGGTGTTTTGCTTATATTTTTCTTACTTTGATTTAATTTTTGAGTTAAATATTCATGAGATGTGTTTTGAGTTCAAAAATATGAACTTTCTCGTCCAAACTTCTTTGGAGTGTGTTTTGAGTTCAAAAAGATGAACTTTCTAGTCCAAACTTCTTTTGGAGTATGTTTTGAGTTCAAAAAGATGAACTTCTTATCCAAACTTCTTTGGAGTGTGTTTTGAGTTCAAAGAGGATGAACTTAGTCATGTTTTTAAAGAAGGAAATAAAATTTGATATTCAGTCGGCTATTTAGGCACCTCATTAAAACCTTCATGCGCCACCAGGGTAGGAAAGAGTATGCCACCGGAACTTACATAAACTATTAAAGAATATATTTACACATCACTTAATCAAACTAGACTAGCCTTTAGATACTCAATGTTCCATGGATGGGGAAGATCTCTTCCTTCTTTATCTTTCAATCCGTATGTCCTTGGTTTCAACTTCCTTGTGATTGTGTATGGCCCTTCCCAATTTGGGGCGAGTTTCCCGAGTTTCAAGCCTTTTGTGTGCACGAAGACTTTTCTTAGTACCTTGTCCCCCACCTCGAACTCTCTTATTCTGACCTTCGACGAATAACGGCTTCTCATCAACGTTTGATAGTGCAAGGAATTTAGTTGAGCCTTTTTCTATTTTCTTTTATCAAATCGAGTTCTGTGCGTTTTCCTTTGTCATTCCCCTCCTCGGAATATTCACTCAATCGGAAAGATGGGAACATGGTTTCCGATGGCACCACTACGTCCATTCCGTATACAAGCGCGAAGGGTGACTCATGTGTTGCTGTCCGAGGAGAGGTTCTATATGCTCATAGCACTTCTTGTAAGTAGTCTGGCAACTTCCTTGCTTTGCCCTCTAAATTATTTCTTAGACTGTCCAAGATCGTTCGATTGGTTACTTCAACCTGACCGTTTTCTTGGGGGTGGAATGGTTTCGAAAAAAATTGTTGAATCCCCTTGGAAGCGCAGAAAGCTCTCATTTCATTGTTATCAAATTAGGAGCCA
This sequence comes from Limnanthes douglasii subsp. nivea, assembly GCA_036936605.1. NCBI lineage: Eukaryota > Viridiplantae > Streptophyta > Magnoliopsida > Brassicales > Limnanthaceae > Limnanthes > Limnanthes douglasii. The sequence goes on from JAUPFV010000001.1 coordinate 154,869,375, forward strand.
TTATCCATCGTAATCTTCCTGGGTATTCCAAAATGGAAGCAGGTGTTAGAAATGATAAATTTGATAACATCGTTTGCCCTTGTTCCTTCTAATGGTTCTGCTTCCACCCATTTGGAAAAATAGTCCACATCAACAATAATTGCTTGACGTCCCCCTGAAGCCATATGAAGTGGTCCGACCAAATCTATTCTCCATCGGTCGAAAGGAAAAGATTCTGATATAGACTCTAGAGGCACCCCAGGTAGGTCGATCAAATTCGCAAATTGTTAACAGGTGTCACATATCTGCACTAGCTCTTTGGCGTCCGTCGAGAGAGTAGGCCAGCGTCTTGTATCCACAATTGGCAGAGCCTTCTCCGTCGTGTAACTCGGAGAGTATTAGCTGTGAATCATCCTTCCCTAAGTAGCGAAGTAAGGGTCAACTAAAAGATCGTTTATACAGGACATCTCCAAGGATGATGTACCCGTAGTCCTTGAAGCGTATTCTCTTGGCTTTGACTTAGTCAACGGGCAGCATGTCATAAACTAGAAAATCTTGTATTTTGCTTCTCTAGTCTTTTGTTAAAGTCGTGGATATCTGGAATGCCTGGATGCTACCTTCCCTTGTTTCGGATCTCTTGACTATCGACGGATTTTCTTGAGTTATTATCCACGGGTACTCCTCCGAGTAAGATGCCTTGGCCAATGAATCAGCCACTGAGTTTCCTGCCCTATGGACGTGCTCAAATCGGATGTCTTCTAACTCCAAAGCCAGCGCTTTCAACACTCCCAGATACTTCACCAGATGATCTTTTCTTGCCTCCGAACGTCCGAGGTTATTGTTCACTAGGAGTTGAGAATCACTGATGAATTTAACTTGTTTAGCCCCACAAATCTTTGCAAGTCGCAATCCGGCCAGGGCTGCTTCATACTCTGCCTCATTGTTTGATGCTTGGAAACCGAGTCGAATTGGTTGATACATTGCGACGCCATATGGTGACGTTAAATTTACACCTGCTCCACATTTGGATGAGCTAGAACCCTCATCAGTTCGGACTTGCCACTCAGAGTTGGATTTTTCTTCATACATGTTTACATTGTCTCTGTCCGAATGAAATTCTACTAAAAAATCAGCTAGCGCTTGCGCTTTGATTGTTGTTCAAGGCTCGAACTCGATATGGAAATCCCCCAGTTCTACCGACCACTTAATCATTCTTCCAGATACATCTTGTCTTTATAACATACTTTCAAAGGAAAAGATGTTTGTACCACTACCGTATTAGCTTGGAAGTATGGCCTCATTTTTCGAGCCGATGTTACTAAGGAGAGGGCTAGCTTTTCCAACTTAAGGTATCTTTTTTCAGCATCTAAAAGGATTTTGCTTACATAATAAACTGGTCTAGGAAGGTCTCCTTCTTCTCGGACTAAAACTGAGCCGACTGCACCTTCGGACACTGCTAAGTATAAGAATAAATTTTCCCCCAGATTCAGTTTTGTGAGTATCTCTGGGGACGAAAGATGCTGTTTGATTTGATTGAAGGCTTCAGAACATTCTTGAGTCCAGTCGAACCGGTTTTCTTTCCTTAATAGTTGGAAGAAAAGAGCACACTTGTCTGACGATCTTGATATAAATCTGTTTAAAGCAGCCAACCTTCCAGTTAAAATTTGCACTTCCTTGATGGTTCTAGATGGATCCATAGTACATAAGGCGTTTAGCTGCAGAGGATCTGCTTCGATTCCCTGCTCACTATAAGAATTTTCCAGATCTTACTCCAAAGGTGCACTTTTCTAGGTTCAACTTGAGATTTATTTTAGCCAGATTAGCAAAATTTTCTTCTAGGTCAGCCAAATGATCTTCATCTCTTAAGATTTTGACTAATATATTCTCAATATAAACTTCCACGTTTCTGCTAATTTGACTCTCGAATGCCTTGTTCACTAACCGCTGGTATGTTGCCCCCGCGTTTTTAGTCAGAATGGTATTCTCGGTAGCAATGTAGCCTCTTCTAGTTATAAAAGTCGTGCTCTCTTGATCCCTTGGGTCCATCCGGATTTGATTGTATCCAGTATACGCATCCATAAATGACAGTAAATGATTTCCGGATATTGAATCCACAAGTTGATCTATTTGTGGGACCGGGAAAGGATCTTTAGGGCAGGCCCTATTTAAATCAGTGAAGTCTACACACATCCGCCATTTTCTATTTTTCTTTTTTACTAAGACCGAATTAGCGGTCCATAACGGAAATTGTGATTCACGGATGTGGCCTACTTTTGTTAGACGGTCTACTTCTGCCATTATCGCTTCAGTTTTTTCTTAAGAAAAAGATCTTTGCTTCTGAATGATTGGGCGTACGCTGTTCCGAATAGCTAATCTGTGACAAATGACTTCTTCAGGAACTCCTATAACGTCCTCTGTACACCACGCAAACAGATGTAATTTGGTCGAAAGAAATCTGATTAAGCTTTCTTTTACCTCATGCGATAATCTTGTTCCTATCTTGAGACTCTTTACATAGACAAACACATGATCCTCAAAACCTTCATCGGGGACCATGAATCAAGGGGACTCCCTCGGATCATCAACAAAATCGGAATCCGAAGGAGGCCCCTCTAACTGCTATTCTTTTTTGCATCTGGCCCCTTCAACTGCTTAGGGGCCAACGCTGCCTTATAGCACTCTCTAGCCATTTTCTGACTTGATCTTACAGTTCTGATGTTACTTCCCACTATGTACTTCAAGCATTGGTGGATCGTGGATGACACAACATGTATTTTAGACAGCCAGGACCTTCCAAAGATGTCATTGTACGATGTGGGTGCATCCACTACAATGAACAAAACTGTCACTATTTTCTTGAATGGTCCCCTGCCTAGCTCCACCACTCCTTCGAATTTTTGGACGAAGTCCGCGCTCGCACCAGTGAACCTTACTATCGTCCTGTCGGGTCGTTGGATAGTTGGAGGATTGGTTATCTTATTGTAGGTGTTCATAAACATGATATTGGCGGAACTGCCTGTGTCAATCAGAATCTTTCTTATCTTATTTCCGGCTATCTCGGCTCCGATTACCATGACATCTTCATGTGGACCACCAATCTCCCTCATGTCGTCATCCTTAAAGCAAATAATTTATGACGGGTTCCGATAAAGGTGCGATGAGGCACCCGCCTCCAACATTGTTGCTAGACTAACGATATGTCTCTTCCTTGAGTAGTTTGATATTCCTGCCACTGTATCTCCCCCAAAAATGGTTAATGATTCAAAGAATGAACATAAGTCAATGACCTTCCCTCGAGGGATCATTTCCTCGACTATGTTTATGATATTCATGTCTGGCTTCAGATCAAGATACTCTGTTGCCACATCAAAAACATCTAGAAATTCTTCTTCGATTGCGTCGGAAATCATCATGGTACCATCTTGTCTTGGAGTGACTTCTTGTTTGGGAACCACTGCAGTGTTCTTTTTGACATAATCAACCAACTTTTCGTTTTCTATAAAGTACTGAACCTCTTTCTTCAAAGTTACACAATCCTTAATGTGGTGCCCAATGCCGTCATGGAACTGGCATTATTTATTCTTTCTGTGTTCCCTCGGAGTCTGACGAGGGAAGGGTTTGCGGAAGTGTACGTTTTCCCATGTTTTTTTAAAGATTATAAAGACACACTCAGTTAATTCAGCATAGTGAGCTGGTTAGACCCATCTATTCGAGGATGGTCGTACATATTGCTGAGCTGTCGGACCCGACTGATGGTAATGTTGGTTCTGAGCTATCCGTTGAGGGGTTTGATTTGTTGTTTGAACTGTCTGAGCGCGCGGTCGGACAATCGTAATTGGTTGAGCAGCTTGGGGTCGGGCATTCACCGTTGTTGTACTTGCTGTGGCTAGGTTCGGATCCTGATATAATTGTGACATGGACTCTATCTCTGAGGCCCTGGTTTCTTCGACTAGAATTGTTTTTTCTATCTGATCTAATAGAGGTCCAAACGTCATTGCTTGCGTTTCTTCCGCATTATCTTTCATCACCCCGGAAGAAGACCCATCTGGAAGGCATCCATCGCTACTTTATCCTCGCAGTACTCCATATCTGTCTTTACTTGGATGAATCGTTTGGTGTACTCCTTCAAACTTTCTCCAATCTTTTATCGATAGTAGATGATGGTGTCTCCGTTAGCACGAAACTTCTTGCTTCCGATGCAATGTTGTCGGAACATGCTCCAGAACATATCAAAATTCTGTATACACCCTTGAGGCAGTCGGTTATACCAAGTAGAGGCAGCGTTCTTGAACGTCTGAGGGAAAGCCCTGCATAGCAGCTTGTCGTCGTCATCATAGTTAATCATGAAGTTCTTTAACTGTTCGATGTGGTTGTCAGGATCCTGGATCCCATCGAACTTCTCTAGCTTAGAAATATCAAACCACTTAGGAAGGTGCCCCAAAAGAATTTCTGGGGAGATAGGTGACGACCTCCAATTATGTTCGACCTTGTATATGCTCCGCCCCCTCTCCCCCAGGCCGTCATTGGTGGTCGAGTACAATCTCTCTTTAGTTGGAGAAGCAAAGGGGTTACTGACTCTATAATCTTGTTGATAGCTGTTGGACTGAGTATGCCTCTGAGTAGTAGCAGGGTCCTCGGAGTGCATTTTTCTTTTACCAGCATCGTCTTTCCTCCTCGAATCACTCCTTTTACTGCTGGTCCGATGAGTGTGATGCTTCCTCAAATATTTGTGCTTTCGATCCATCATATATCTTGAGTCAGTCTCTGAAGAAGAAGAATTATCAGAGCTCAGTGAAGTGTATTCGCTCGACTCGGACGGCTCATACTTTTGCTCGGATCTAGTACGTCTTTTAGAATACCGATGGATTTTCCGACGTCGGCTTTTCTTTGGATAGCACAACATCTTGGATGTGGTCGGCCTCGGTCTTTTCTTGTCGGACCTTGGATTTAACCCTCTTCGTGCTCGCCACCATAGCATCCCTTTCACCATTTAGTTTTTCGATATCTTCCAACAACTCCCTCCGTCTGGTGACCAAAACTGATTCCTCTAAAAGTTCCTCTGCACACCGATCCGGAGCATTACCCTCGTTTGTGACCTGCTCTTCCATCAAATGATCTCAGACTCGATACCGACAAAGTCTTTAGTCGGGTTAGCCTCGATCTCTCAACGCATTTTTGTATCCATAATTTTTTGTTTTTAGTTTTTAAGGTTTTAGAAAATTAATTCTGGGTATCAAACGGTTCCCACAGACGGTGCCACTGATGAGCTCAGAGATTCTTTAGTGAGGCTTAGGAACAAAGATGTCCGCGTGAAGGGGTCAGACTAGAGAATGTTCGTATGACGTGACTGTGAACAGTAAATTACTAGAAATGGAAAAGACAAAAGGAATATGTGTTGTAATTATTACTCAATCATTTGCCCATTTTCCCAAAAGGGAATGTCCTTTATATAGGAAAAGAGGTGGAGGGTGAAATTACATGTTTACCACTATAAGAATTGATTTCTGACCCCACTATTTTACTATTTATAAAAAAGTTCTAGAGGACTATCATTTAAGTCCCTCATTTCTTCTGTGTGCTTTACTTTGGTCCTTAACCACTAAATACATTAGCCTTTACCTTATTAGTGGGCTAAATGACATGCCAAACACCTATATTTTCCTTCCCTTATCAAAACCGACCATAGTACAAATGTGTCAACTGACTCACTCTGTCGGTAACATGGGCACCCCATGTCGAGTATAGTGGTGGCATCGATCCATCAAGAGGAGTAGTAATTTGTAAAATTAAATGTCAATGCATTAGCTAGAATATAAAATCTTACAATTATATAAATAAATATTATAAAATTATTTACATTAGCAAAGTGGATATCATGTACAAAGGCAATTCTGATCTCTATAATCGTTGAAGAATAAACAGGTGGACTCCTACGAATTGGTAGATAAGTTAAAGACATTGTTTGAGAGACATGGTATACGAGATACTGATATATTTTTGCTATTGATAAAGGAGGAAATTATCCGTGCCCAAACGGATTCGCAAAATGTATGAGTATTTCTACTTTGTAGTAATAGTTTGTAACCAGAATAGTTAACTAAAAAAGAAGAATGGCTTATCTTGTAATAATAAATTTATGGGTAGAATTATAGTAAGTAAACCGTGAAGTAGTCCAAAGTGGATCACCAATGTGGGTTTTGGACCCATTATATTTACTATATAAAGCAAGATTCTATTTATGGGAGGGGTGGAAAATTAATTTATTACATCCACTTTTTGGCATTTTCTTTCTCTCTCTATCTCTTGTATTTCTCTCTCTATATTTTCTTTTAACGTTATTTTACGACTGTTTGGGGTCCGAACATGTCTGGAACGATCATTGACATCGTCTGTGGGAAAATAGTGATACCTTATGCTGATGATCGATACGAAGAAGGTAATGCTCATTATCCCCATGAGGTATTAGATCGGTCCACCTTAATAATAACGAGGCACCAATTGATGAAAGATATTGCGAAGTTAAATTCTGAAAAAGAGGCAACATTAGCCGAGAAAATAATTAGTTCGGAAGTCCGAAGATAGCGATTGCTTGGAAAAAGGACGAGATAAAAGAGAGAATACAGACTAAGAGTCATGACGATGTCGAGCGTAGGGATTTGTATTCGACAAAAAGGGAAATAAAAACAAGGTATCAGTATGATTCAGACGACTCAAGTTATTTCTTAATTTATGACTCGGATGAATCTTCGTCTCCGAACCAAGAACATTGATGCGGTAAAAATAAAAATAAAAAAGGCCGAGAAATCATGCAGATCGACACTGGGCATCCCGCCGATCTAAATGTTCTAGGAAAAATAAGAGTGTTAGGTATAAAATGACCCTAGGTTTGGTGGATAAAGACTGATTTATCGCCATATATAGTAGAGAGCAGGCACCCCCGCGCGTCCAGTTCCCATCGGGTTTGATAAGGTTTTGATTTTCTTAGGTTAATTGCTAGAGCAGGCACCCCCGATGTTGAAGCCGAATCTCAAGAGGAAGCTGATGTCTGCTCTGTTTCCGAGGAGGAAAGGGAAAAAATTAGGAGGAATCTAATAAACCTCGAGAGCAAATATATTATCGCCTTGAAAAAGGTTCGATACATATATTATAAAGATAGCCAAGCCTCTTTTCTAAAATAGAAATGGGGAATGGGATATAACATAACCTTTCGACTACCAAAAGAAGGAGAAACTCCCCTTGACTCCAAGGATGACGAGTTGGTGGTTTATCCAGAAATCATCAACTGGTGTCTTCGATTTCCACTAGATCAGATGATCGTGGAATACTTCGAAACTCTCAGCATGTGCGCTACCCAAGTAACTCCAAACCAGTGGTTCACCTTGATGTCAGTGATCATGGAATATCGCCTCTCCAAAATACCGATCAGTATCAAGGAATTCATTTCACTTACTCAGCTCTCAAAAGGTCTGAAGCTCACATTCTATTATCTTACACTGATGGATAATCTTAAAATCATCGACGATCTTTTGGAGGCTGACAAGTTCTGGAAACAAATATTTGTTTTCATCTCTGGAGCTTGGGAGAATGGCAAGCCAATTTCTGAAGGAAATCCTGGGAAGTTAACTTTGGTCTGGAGAAGCAATCGTAAGTTCTCTAAAAATTTCCTTTCTTCCTTAATTTTTTAATACATCTTTCCTTTCCTTTCCTTTACTTTTTATTTTGTTTGTTTATACCAGAAATTTCGAAGTGCTACTCCACTCTTCGAGAAGCAACTAAGTTGATTGGGCTGAAAAAGAATGGAATAATGCCTTCCATACCGCCTTCCAACCCATTAACTTCATTCAATTCCATATGTTTTTTTATCACAGAAGGTGGGATGCCTCCTTAAGATTTATCTTCTGACCTAGATCTGAATCTCCTTGTCCTTCGAATTCCACAAGCTGATTGTAAAGTCTTTATCCCAATCCGAAACAGATCAGACAGCCATCTGCCTAAAAAGAAAAAAAAATCACCAAAGAGAAGAAAGGCAAAAAGGCAGTTAGCACATCTGGTGCTAACCCTTCCACATTCTCAAAACCAAAGTGTCAAAAGCGTAAAGCTGCTGAACACCCTCTTTCACCCATCGAAGAGGGATAAAATCAAGAGAAGTCATCGAAAAAGAAGAAAAAATCTTCTGATTCCCTCGGAAAGAATAAAAAGCAAAGAAAAATCACTTCATACAAATTAATCGATGAGCCTGAAGACGTTGCTGTCGAAAACCAACAACAAAAACACCCCCTAAATTCTCCAACCGAACATCATTCCTCGTAAGAACATCATGTAATTGTCATTGATGATTTTTCTCCTACAGTTTAGCATCATCCCACAAGCTTCGACCCAGATATGTTCATTGATTTTGGAAACACATAAGCACTTGCTGGCGAAGAGGATCCTACCCTTCAGGTCATTCAGAATCACATGCTTGATTTTGCAAGGCCTACTTCAGAGAAAGAAATTCCAAGATCACCTCACACCTTCGAACCTAACATCTCTGGATATGATCGATCAACCTAGTACCTCGGAATACCGCAGCCACCCTCCAAATCATGCAATAGTTATCTCTCTTCAACCAATTTCCGGTCTTGATGTTGCTGCAAAAGATCTTGCTTCTCAAATTGAAGCCTCTCAAGACCATCTCAAGCAGCTGGCCAAGTATGGTTTACTATAAGGAAGCTTATGAGGCTGAAAATAAATTCAAACAGACCTTGCATAACAAAGTATCCGAGCAGTTTTATGCCTATGAGATAGCTAGATCCGAGCTGATAAAAGACGCTCTCTGTATAAAAGATCATCTTCGAATCCAGCATACTATCGACACAGAACTGCTAAAAAAGTCTCACGAAGACAAAATAAAGGAACTCAAAACCGAGCACGTCGATGAATTGAACATTGAAAAATCCAACTCTACCACTCTTCAAAATTATCTAACTCTTTCTGAAGCAAAAAATAAAGAATTTTCCGATAAGATAGAGAAATTGAAGAAGAATTTTGAAGCAGAAAAAACTATTGTTGTGACCACTTCCGAAGTTGAACTCTCAAAGAATATTCAGACAGTTATTCGGGTCGGAAAAGAAAATACTACTATCCTTCTCCTTCGAGAAACTCATGCTGCATATCCAAAAATTAACCTCACAAATTTTTGGAATGACATTCCCGAAGAGAAACGTCCAAATGAGGCATTCAACCATGTTCCCAGCTCATCATCTTCAGAGGAAGAATCATCCAAAGAATAATCTTATGATTAACTAATCTTATAATTTAGTCTTTTTTCTGCTTGTCTAATTAGAATATCTCTTTTTGTATTGTAACAACTTAATCTGAATGACAAAGTGTTCCTTCTTTTTTTATCATTGTTCCCTATACTATTCGATGCTAAATACCAAATATATGAATGTATTTTTTAAGTTTGATTAGCTAATCAAAATTCTCAGTGAGTTAAAACATTCACCTCGAAATTCTACATATAAAATTGTTGTAAAACATGGTTATTTCTTTGAAAAGTGTTATAAACACTTCGGAATATACTTCATTTAACTAATCTCAAAGGTGATCAATTTTTGATGATTTGTTAAGATGGTATCCAAATAAACGTAAAATAACCAATGGCCAAAACAAACTTTATTGATAAAGTTGAATATGTACAAGTACATGACGCCTCATTAAAACCTTCTTGGGCCAACAGGGTAGGAAAAAGTGTGTCATTAAAAATAAACATTCCAAAGTATAAACACATGTTTATTCCCAATAAAGCTTCAAATGTTGAATATTCCATGGGTGATGTAGCATCCTCCCTTCGAAATCACAAAGACGATAAGACCCTGGCTTAACTCTTTCAACCACTGTATAAGACCCTTCCCAATTCGGAGCCATTTTTCCGAAGCTCTTATTCTTTGTGTGTAGAAAAACTTTTCATAACACTTTATCGCCTTCTTTAAATTCTCTCATTTTTAGCTTCGAATCATATCTTCTTCTCATGAGAGTTTGATAATTTATGGTATTCAAATAAGCTCGAACTCTTTTTTCCTCGATCAAATCCACATTTGCCCTTCGAATTTCATCATTAAATCTTTCAGAAGATTGAGATATTCTAAAAGATGACATCTTAGATTCAATAGGGCTAACCGCATCCATACAATATGCCAAAGCAAAAGGAGTTTCTTTGGTACCCTCCCTTGGAGATGTTCGATAAGCCCAAAGTACCTCTTGCAACTAATTTGACCATTTTCCTGCTGCCCCTGATAGATTCTTCTTCAAGCCATCTAAGATTGTTCTATTTGTCACTTCCACTTGTCCATTAGCTTAAGGATGAAAAGGCATCGAAAAAAATTGTTGAATCCCTTTAGAAGTACAGAATGCAACCATTTCCCTATTGTTAAATTGAGGGCCATTATCTGTTGTAATTCTCTGAGGAACCCCAAAACGACAACAAATATTATTCACATCGTTTGCCTTTGTACCTGATAGTGGTTCTGCTTCTGCCCACTTCGTAAAATAATCCACTGCCACAATTATCATTTGCCTTCCCCCAGAGGTCATAGGCAGAGGTCCCACCAGATCAATTCCCCATCTATCAAACGGTATCGCCTCAGATATAGACATAAGCGGCACTGCTGGTCTGTGAATAGCATTTGCAAATATTTGACAAGTATCACAACCTCGGACTAAATTTTTAGCATCGTTTATGATTGTAGGCCAGTAAAACCCTGTAAGTGAAATTCTACGAGATAAAGCTTTAAACCCACAATGAGTTGACCCTTCTCCATCATGCAAATGTGATCATACTTCTTGTGATTCTTGCTTGACTAATCATTGTAGTAATGGTCTACTTAATTCTTTTTTATATAAAATTCCATCCAAAACTATATATCCAAAGGCTTTACCCCTTAATTTTTTAGCCAGCTGAGAATCATCTGGCAGTATTCCTTGGGTCAAAAAATTAAGAATATTGGATCGCCAATCACGTCGGCCTTCATCAGTGGCAAAACATTCCTCTATAATTTCACATTGGCCAGGTTGAGCAACAATTGAAGGATTCTCCTATAGCAAAATCCAAGAATATTATTCCTTGTAAGGAACATTTACTAAAGAATCAGCCACCATGTTACTTCTCCGCCCGATATATTCCACAACCAGATTGCCAAACAAAATCATTAAATTTCGAAGCTCCCGAAGATATAAAATCAAACGATCCTTCCTTGCTTCAGAAAACCCATACACTTGATTTTCCAATAATTGAGAATCTGTTTCCAGACGTACTGAAGTCGGCCCACAAATCTTTGCTAATCTTAATCCTGCTAAAGCAGCTTCATATTCGGCTTCATTGTTTGAAGCATAAAAACCAAATTTAATTGATTGGACCATTGTATCCCTTGTCGGAGATATCAATTGAACTCCAGCATTGCATCCTGAAATACTAGACCCTCCATATGTTCGAACAACCCACCTCGAATAAGTAGGCAAAACTATTAAGCTTTCTTCCTCATCCGATCTATTTGAATGGGAACTAAACAAAAAAATCAGCCAATGCATGTACCTTGATTGCTGTTCGAGGTGTAAATAAAATATCATAGTCTCCTAACTCCAGTGACCATTTAGTCTTCGTCTCTGAAATATCTGGTCGTTGCAATACATTTTTCAAAGGGAATGAAGTTCGGACTTCTATAGTATGAGCTTGAAAATAGAGACGCATCTTCCTAGCAGCAATCACCAATGCTAAAGCTAGCTTTTCCAACTTCATATATCTTTTTTCTGCTGCCACCAGACTTTTATTGACGTAATAAACCGGCTGAGGAATACCTGAATCTTCACTAATTAGCACTGCAGTGAGTGCAAAATCTGATACGACAATGTACAAGAATAAGTTCTCCTCATTTCGAGGCTTTGTTAATATTTCGGGTGATGACAACAAATTTTTAATGCTTGTGAATGCTGCTTCGCATTCCGACGTCCATTCAAACCTGATAGGTCCTCGCAACACTTGAAAGAAAGGAAAGCATTTATCAGAAAATCATGAAATAAATCGATTAATTATTGCTAACCTTTGTGTCAATATTTGCACTTACTTTACTGACCGAGGTGAATTCATTGTTATCAGAGCCTTTAATTATTCTGGGTCGGCTTCTATTCCTTTTTCGCTAATAATAAAACCCAAAACCTTCCCCGATCGAACTCTGAAGGTACATATCTTCGGATTTAGCTTCAACCTGATTGCCGTTAGATTCAAAAAAGCTTATTCTAGATCATCAAGATGCATTTCATCCCTTGAACTTTTTACTACCATATCGCCTATATACACCTTCATATTTCTTCCGATCTTTGTAGCAAAAACTTTATTCATTAATCTCTTATAAGTGGCTCCAGCATTTTTCAATCTGAAGGGCATCACCCTATAACAATGGAGGCTTCTATCAGTTATAAAATTCGTGCATTCTTGACCTTAGGATCCATCTGGATCTGTTTATACCCTGCGAAAGCATCCATAAAAGTCAAAAAAAAAATTTGCCAGAAGTGGAATCAATCAACAGGTCGATTTGAGGAACTGGAAACGGATCTTTGGGGCAAGCTCTATTTAAGTTTGTAAAATCAACACACATCCTCCATTTCCCATTCTTTTTTTTAACCACTACCGGATTCGCAGTCCACAAAGGATGTTGAGATTCCCTTATGTGTTTCAACTTTAGACAATCGATCCACTTCTGAAACAATTGCTTCTTCTTTCTCTGATGAAGATGCTCTTCTTTTTTGAATCACTGGATTAACCTTTGGATCTATGGCCAAGCTATGCCAAATTACTTCGATAGGTACTCATGTTACATCTTCTGTCTTCCAAGCGAAGACGTCCAAATTCTGAGACAAAAAATTAAGAAGTTGTTGACATATATTAGGGGTCAATAAAGTTCCAATCCAAAGCACTTTTCCTTCTGAAAAAGTAAACTCCTCTATTTCTTCACTCACTGTTAAAGACCCCGGAGTTTCCCTCGGATCGTCAACCCTTTCTTCCAATTTCGAGGGAACTCCTTCTAACTGCTATTCTCACATCAAATCTCCACTACTGGATCCTCAGACCCTAAGTGCAATGACATAGCATTCTCTGGAAATCTTTTGATCGCCCCAAACTACTCCAACTTTGTCTCCAACCACGTACTTAAAACATTGATGGATTGTTGATACCACCCCATACATTATTGAAAGCCATGAACTTCCAAAAATAGCATTATAACTTGTGGGACCGTCCACCACCACAAAACACACTTGAACCTTCTTCTCGAATGGTCATTTCCCCAAACTAATGTCCCCTTCGAATTCCCCAACAACACGAGTTGTTACGCCCGTGAATCCAATAATTGTACAATCTGATTGAGTAATCTGATGAGGGTTTGTCATCCTATCATACATGCACTTAAAACGAACATTGGCAGATTTTCCAGTGTCAATCAACACACATCGAATTTCGACGCCTGCCACCTCAACTCCGATTACCACAACATCCTCATGTGGTCCTGCAGTTCCTCTTAAATCATCTCCATCAAACAAAATGAAAGGAATGTCTTTCTTCCCATAAAAATGCGTTGACATTCTCCCTTCAATTTGAGTTGTCAAGTTGACAACATGCATTTTCCTTGAGCTGTCTGAATTTCCAATAATTGAATCGCCCCCAAAAAATTGCTAATGCTTCGGAAAACTTGCATAATTCCCGAACATGTCCCTTTTCTATAAAAACAACCTCAACATGCTCCTAGACTACCATCAGAAGTAACCTGTTCGGATCATTCTCAACATATTCATAAGAAGCATCGAATGAATCAACCTGTGAATCCATAATCATCAAATTCTCAGCTGGCTGCGCAGCCTTCGAAGTTGATGCACCATTATTCTTCGATGCACTTCCATGTGACTTCACATAAGTTAAGAGCTTCCCATTATCAATCGAATATTGTATTTCTTTTTTCAAGGAAATACAATCATTTGTGTCATGCCCATTGTCATCATGATACCTACAAAATTTATTGTTCCTTTCGTCCCTCGGTCTGCTAATAGGAGCTGGTTTCCTAAAGTTCACAGAATTTTTAGTTTTATCCCAAATAACAGAAACACTCTCTGTTAAATCAGCATAGTACTCTGGCATAACCCAAGTATTCGTCCTAGGTCGGTTGTAATTGTTGGATGAAGTGTGGTTCAAATATCCACCACTCCGAGGAGGCAAATTGCTGTTCTTCGGCCTCGACTGCTAATTATTCCCATTTCCATTCGAGAGCTGCCCCTGATTATTGGCTGCCTGCCCCAAATTCTTCGAAGTATTAACTGGTTCCCCTTGGACTCTGCTAGATTCTTCAACCTTAGTTTGGTCCTCGACTTAAGCCATCAACGCTTCAAAAGTCAAAGCCCTTCTCTTCGTCGTCTCATTAGCTAAATCCCCAATAAACAAAGGCCATTGCCACATTTTCTTCACAATTATCTAAATTTTCTTTGGTTAACACAAACCTTTTAGTATAATCTTTCATATTTTAGTAAACCCTGACGAAAAGCGGCCATTGCCACATTTTTTAACTGTTCAATGTGATCATCGGGATCTTACATCCCATCGAACGTTTCAACCTTCGAAATATCAAAACGCTTCGGAAGCGTCATAGAGCGAATTTCATCCGTTAATGGAGAGTTCCTCCAATCAACACCTTGAACAAATTGATCATCGGTCCCCATTATAACATACAAATTCCTGTCGGTCTCAGCATATTTATTTGAAGGATTTCCTTCAAGCCAAGTTGATCGAGGAGCATTCTTAGACTTGCTCTCCTTCTTATATCTCCTTGAGTAATCTATTTGCGATTCTCTCTTCAAAGAACCTCTATGCCTCTTAAATCCTGAAGTTGAGCTTTCTACTTCCTTATCACTAGAAGTTATCAACTTTTTCTTATCTTTCTTATCCTTTCGAGATGAATATCTCTCTTTGGGAGACACAAAACGTGCTTTTTATGCTCAGACTTAGCATGTCTATCATCGAAAGATTGATCTAACTGACCTTCAACATCGTTATTTTCCAGCTCCAGCCTAACCTTAAATCTGATCCTAGTATAGAGTATTTATTGTTCCTTTCGCTCATATTTTTCATTCAACGCATTGATTTTATCAAGAAGTTGATTCATTTTTATCTCAACATCAGATCGAACTTGGACAGGAGACGATCCATCAGTTCTATTCCCATCAATCCCATTCTTTTGCAAATTATCTCTCATTATTTCTAACGCCGATTGAAACGTATGATTATTATTTTCGGGATTCATTTTATGAATTTGAGTTAAAGAGTATCACCAAAAAAATAAGCTACTGAATTTTCTGCTCAGATCCCCAACGGAGTCGCCAATTTGATAAGGTATTGATTTGCTTAGGTTAATTGCTAGAGAGAAATTCTAGAGAGAGAAATTGCTTTAGAGTTTTTAGAGAGAGAAAACATAAGTATAAAATGAGTTTCAAGTAAAAAGTGTTCAACCCCTTTATTAGATATGTCTAGTCCTTTATATGGAGGAGCCAAGACTTAGTTAAATAACTGAATCTGTTACAAAAACGGATTAATTGCTATTTAGTCCTTACAAATTATGTAAAGTCGCAATAGCTTCCTAAAACTTACACCATTTATAAATTAAAGACAAAGATTACACTAATTACAATCAAGTCCCTAAATTTACATTGTTTATAAATTAAATCCTAAAAACTCATTTTCATATCAGGGTTCACATAGGCTTTGGTACAAGGTAAGCACACAATTTACCAACCCATTCGAAGAAGGTGTGTACTCAACCCCCGTAGAGGGTCTTGGATGCGGGGCATTAAGGGTCGGGTATAGTTAGAGGTCTTCCCCTCTTTGTGATGAAATCCTTTCGGGAAATCTGCCCAAATATTTCGATATTTCCCAGCTAGAAACGTAAGACGGGAAGAAGGACCTAAACAACCTTGTAGAGTTCTTCAAAAACTTTATGTTAAATTTTAATGACAATCACAAGCTTCTATGTCGAGCATTTTCATAAAAATTCAAGAATAGGGCCTCAAATTATAACCGACTACCCCGTGCTAAATTAAAATTTTCGACATGTTTTGGATTATGTTCAGACAACATTTTCTTGGAAGCAAGAGTTTTCGAGCCAATGGGGACACAATTGTTAATTATATACAGAAGGTCGGGAAAGTTAAAGAGACTACACCAGACGAAACCACGACGATGTAGGACACGATACAAAGAATTGTATTGTAGTGAAAAAAGAAATAAAATTACTAACTAAGAACGGAATCTAACAACCTTCGTTAAAAAGAAATCCCTAGCATAATGCAAGATAAGAGAGGTTGTAGTTGTACCAAAACAAGAATGTGTCTTGGTTATTTTGGAGATTTTTGATACATTCGACATAGCTGTGGAATATTTGGATCCAAAAGAGGATCAGAATGTAATAAGTATGGTGGAAGAGATACTACCTGGAGCACAAAGATAAAGGTTAGAAGCTTGTATAAATATTTTGAGTTACTAAATATCTCTAAAGGTGATACTATGGCATGAATATCAAGTATCTCACGAAAAAGAAATATTGTGAGCATGGAACAAAGTTGGAATGAGGAGCTTCACCCCATCTATATAGAATTTTGTACCCAATATTGTGTTTTGATGATTACAATATGAGAGACGTTGTCGGACCACATGGATATGCAATGGTACTAGCGGCATAAATCGTGGGTGATAAAGTTCTGAGGCTACCCATAGATATCCGCAGTTCCGCCAACATTATATTCATTACAACATACGAAAAATTCAAGAGAAATCTGATCATCCACCGCTCAGAACGGACCATAGTGGGTTTCACTAGGCATCGGCAGAAGGGGTAGGGGAATTCGAAAGAATGGTGTAATTGGGTCGAGGACCTTTTAGAAAATAAGTATTAGTGTTATTTATTGTCTTGGATGCTCCAACCTCTTACAACACGATTTTTTGTAGATCATGACTGTCCAGAATGCACGCGGTAGAGTCTAGGGTCCAACAGTGCTTAAAGTGTATTACCGATAACAACGTGAGGACTGTATGGAGTAGTCACAAGATAGCTAGGTAATGTTACCGAACGACGTTAAGTTTAAGGCTGATAAAAAGGTTGAGCCTATAAGAGATTAACAATTAATGGGGTCGACTTTGGCGTCTGATCATGTGGATGATCCAAGGGAGGCCCCTAGATTTTTAGTATCTAATAAGAGATGTGAGAGCTATGTGATCTCTAGGGGAAAGAGTTTAAACATCGGGACTAATCTATCAACGGAGGTTTGGGAAAGGTTGATCATATTTTTATCAAAAAGGTTGCATTTGTTTGCTTGGTGTTCTGAGGATATTAGTGGGGTCCCCAATAGCGTGATTTGTGATACCCTAGCAATACGATGAAATGTCCGACCAATTATTCAGAAGAAACAGTCTTTTCATCATGAAAAGGCAGAAACAATTGATGATTTAATAAATGATTGATAGAATATTTCGGATCTCGTGTTTGATGTGACTAGAGAGAGAAAGTGTAGAGAGAGAGTGCAAAAGGAATAGAATAATATTCAATGTCTCACCTACCAAGAAAGTGGGTCACCTTTTATAGTAAAGTAAGGTGGACCCATTAATATCCTTAGTGGGCTGATTTTATTATTACTTTGGTCCCCGATTAAACACACTGTTTACAAATTTGCCTCTAAAGGACAATAGATACAACAATAGTCCTGCCGAGTATTATTTATTCGTAATTAACCCCTAAGTATTTATTCTGGCGAATCTTCTCCTTATCAGTAGCCCCCCAGTCTTTGGGAGCATTGGGAGCGAAAACTTATAGAAGAGCCTAAACCTGATCACTGCTGTCATCCGTTCCCCGAGTCGTCGGTCAGTCTTCTTCAGGCAGATTCCCTTTCTACTGGGCGTCAGGCACTTTGAGATACTTACCGTCCTGGTTGAATTTGTGGAGACCTTCTTCGTTCCGCAGTCCTCCCTAGCGAACTCTACACGAGGAACACGTTCAGATGTTCTTCTTCCAATCATCTTGCACCCTGATGGGGATCACGGTTCTGAGCGGATCGGGTCCCGCACCGTCTCAGTTTTTGGGCTTAGTGTGGTGGGCCGTCTGTCGTCGCTAGTCTGACTGAGACGGCCCATCTGGCAGAGCGATTTTGAAGAAGCTAGCCTAGGTGAGCCTTCGTCAGAAAATGGTTGACACGTATCGACCGTTAATGCGACGTGTGCTTGCCAGCGCGGTTTCTTAAAGAGACTCTTCGTCTTCCCGCTGCTTTTTGTCGATTGGTATTCCCCGGTCATGTAATGTTTGCCTATAAATACTTCATAAACTCTGATCTCTCTCAGAGGCGTTCTAGAGAGAGAAAGTGTTGTCCAAACTTTTCTAGAGAGGGAATGCTCGTTTTATGAAACCCAGATACCCGAAGCAACCATCAACTAAGAAAAAGAAGAAACTCGTGTTCGGTTTCAAGGAGTGGGCGAGTATTGGTGACCGAGCTGAAGAGTACCGACGCGCCGGATTAATTTGGGGTTCTAATTCCAAACCGTTCACACCCGTTCCTCAGCCCCACGATCCCGTTCTAGCTACCCCGATCCTTGCTGAGTCCTTCTTTTCTCCCGAACCACCCGGCGATCCATCCCCTAGGTTCGGTCTATCTCCAGAAACCGTTAATATCCCCTCTAGCAGTAGTTCCACTCGCTCTCTAGTAGTCAGGTCGGAGAATCCGACCCCGTCGTCAGTCAATTCGTACGCCACTTCGCCTCCATTACCCCCCCGACGCGTACTAAAGACAAAATTCTTAGCTATAGGAGAAAATAGCCCTCCGACCTCTCCCTTAGGAGGTAATTATATTGAAATGGTTCAGCTCACTCCGTCTATACGAGGGTACCGAACTGGTACTAATACTGCAGTTACTTTTTTAGGTCTTAACCAGCGGCGATTGACGCCAGAAGAGTTGGACCCTGAAAGAGCTCGTCGGGAACAGGATGAGGCTAACTTGGCACATACTGGAAGCAGTGCCGCTCCTACAAGTTCTCAGGTTCGGCCGTCAGACCCAGGTGCTGTTGTTGCCCAAAGTTCTGGTCAGGCTCCGACCTCAAATTTTAAAGAATCGGAGGTGGATATCCTTCCATCAGAAGTTAGCATTGCCGTGGCTGGGAACGCTGCTAATCCTCCTAATGATCCTCTTCCCGAGGAAGTAGAGGCCGCAATAACCACAACCTACGTCCGCTGGCTTCCTTCAAAGGACGTTGTTTCTCTCTTCGAAGGCAAGCACCTCTATTTCCCCGAGACTGATCATAAAGAGCTGCTGATTCGCTGGGGGATACCCGAGAACATCACCGTTCGGTTTGCGGTCCCCGGGGAGACTCCTGTGCATGGCCGATCGCGGGAGATAGTTGTTTTTACTGAGCTGTTCAACTGGGGCCTTCGGTTCCCCCTGGATCCCGAAATCGCGCTCTACTTCCGCACCCTCCAGATCTGCCCTTCTCAACTGACGCCCAACGCATGGTATACCTTGATGTCCTGCATAATGGCTTCGCGTCTGTCGGGTCGGGTCATGCCCATGGAAGAATGTGTAGCAATGTCCGGTCTGTCCAAGTCTCCTAAATCCTTGTTCTTCTACTCTTCCTTGGGAAACAAATGGAAGATAGTTAACGACTTTCTTGAAGGAGATAAAGGCTGGAAGCATCACTTCGTATTTTTGAGCGGCTGCTGGGAAAATGGCCTCCCTTATAGCAAGGAGAACCAGAGGAAGCTGCTCTGAACCTGGGTTTCCGATGGTAACCCCCTTTTTTGTACTAAAAAAGTCTAATCCTTTGTGCAATGACTAAGGAGTTCCTGCAGGAGCTGAAAAAAGACCACTCTAAAGCTGCTGAAGCCACGTTCCAGGTGCTGAAGGACTATGCTAGGAAGCATTGGGGTCGGGCGATGCACCGCACCTTCAAGGACACCAACCTGATCATGAGCAATCTTTGGCGTTGCTCGTCAGAGGTGCTTTCCATTGAACAGTTGCGACAGCCCCCGAGCATGGAGGATTTGATCGCAAAGACCGACGCGCCCGGGTCCCAGCTCTATCTCCCAAAACGCAACAAGGCGCCTAGCAAGCGTCCCAAGTCGGAGAATGAGGGCGGGGAAAATCCCACCGGTGCTGAAGAGGCAGTTGTGGTGGCTCGGGAGGAGGGAAACGTTGCTGAAGATGGTGCGGCCGATCAGACCCAAGTTCCTGTACAGAAGTGAAAGGGTCGAGCCGATGCAGAAGGGGTCAAGTTGAAGAAGCCTAAGCACTCCAAGAAAGGGAGTGGGCCTGTCTCTGGCGCAGACGGTGTCACCATGCCGAAGCTATTTGACCAGTATGGTGGTGCTAAGGGTGACTCGGTGGTTGATCCCGTAGTAGTGATTCCAAACGATGTTAACCCAATGCCGGACCCTACCGTGGCTTCGTCGAGTGGTACGAAGTACCCGATGCTAACTATGCTCGGAAGTCCGCATACTTTCCCGCTGCAGGGGTCCGACGGACTGGCCTTATCCTTGTACAATCTGCTTATACCAGCGGCGATGAAGGAGCGTCGGGCAATCGAATTGAGCCAGAAGCTGGAGGGCGTAGAGGCTAAAGTCGCTGGTCTCGTAGGGGAGGTGGAGAAGGCCAAGGCGGCTCAGGCACTGGCTGAGGGGCGGGCTGCCGAAGCTAGTCGTGCCGTGGAAGAGACAAAGAAAGCCGGGGAAGATCGTGCTGCTATCTTGACCTAAGAGGTCGAAAATTTGAAAGCTTCGAACACTGCCTTCGCTGACAAGTGTAAGAAGTGGGCGGAGAAGGAAGCAGCCGACGCTAAGGCCGCGTATGTGCTGTCGTTTCATAATCGTTTCCCCGACCTTCACCTCGGGGTGATGTGGCTGGATGTGCCGGAGGAGGACCGCCCCGCCGATGTCGTTTGCGAAGATGAGTCGGACGACACTGAGTCCGAGGAGGATGGCGAGTGACCTGGATACGCTGTCTTTGTTGTTTTAAGTATTTGTCTTATGGTTTTTTTTGTATGACTTTTGGGGGCCGCGGGGTCCCCTATCAATATTCCTTGTGAACAATTATTTTATTTTTATGCTTTAACATGTGATCAGTATTTCTTGCCATAATACTTTGTATTTTTTAACTAAGCAACCCATAGTGGCTCTGCGGATCTGTATGGAAACCGAAAAACCTAAGTAGGTTTTGTAGATCAATATAGTATTGAAAATTCCTAAGGGGATCGAGAATCGTAAAATGTGGATCAGTTCGGGAACTGAAAAACCAAAGTAGGTTCTGTAGATCAATATATTATTGAAAATTCCTGATAGGATCGGGAATCGTAAAATGTGGATCAGTTTGGGAACTGAAAAACCAAAGTAGGTTCTGTAGATCAATATAGTATTGAAAATTCCTGATGGGATCGGGAATCGTAAAATGTGGATCAGTTCGGGAACTGAAAAACCAAAGTAGGTTCTGTAGATCAATATAATATTGAAAACTTCATGATGGGATCGGGAATTGTAAAATGTGGATCAGTTCGGGAACTGAAAAACCAAAGTAGGTTATGTAGCGCAATCTAGGATTGCAGGGACAAACGCCGACCAGCTCGTCAGCTGATCAAGTTTGTAGTACTTCAAAATTTAGAAGGCAAAATCAAATTTTGATTAGTTTAAACAAAGGGGTCGGGTGTTCATGATGTCTCATTAAAACCTTCTCGCGCCACCGAGGTTGGAAAAAGTGCATCCCCGACCAATAAATTTTTACAGACTATGTCTAACGAATTACAGATTTAAAACTATTCTAAATACAACTTTAGATGTTCGATGTTCCATGGTAGCCTCAAATTTTGCCCGATCTTGTTCTGCAGGCGATATGTCCCGCTCTTGACTTTTTCTATGATTTTGTATGGTCCTTCCCAATTCGGGGCCAGCTTGCCGAGGCTTTTGTCTTTGGTGTGAAGAAAAACGCGCCTCAAAACCTTGTCACCGACTTTAAACTCCTGACGGCGTACCTTAGAGGCGTATCGACTTCTCATCAGGGTCTGATAGTGCAAAGAGTTCAACTGGGCGCGATTGCGCTTCTCTTCTATAAGATCGAGACCGAGTCGTCTACTGTCGTCGTTTGTGTTTTCCTCATAGGTACCGACTCTAAAAAATGGAAAATGGACTCTGCTAAGGTAACCGCGTCCATACCATACACCAGATCATAAGGTGATTCCTGGGTTGCCGTTCGGGGGGTGGTTCGGTAGGCCCACAACACTTCTTGTAGGTAGTCTGGCCACTTTCCACCCTTTCCCTCAAGGTTCTTTCTGAGTCCGTCCAAAATGGTTCGGTTGGTGACTTCGACCTGCCCGTTTGCTTGAGGATGGAAAGGAGCGGAAAAACATTGCCTGATCCTGTGAGTTGTACAAAAAGCTTTCATTTCCCCACTGTCGAACTGTGGTCCGTTATCCATAGTTAACCTCTGCGGTACCCCGAACCGACAACATATGTTAGACCAGATAAATTTGATAATATCTTTGGTCTTGGTGGTGGATAACGGCTCAGCTTCGACCCATTTGGAAAAATAGTCTACTGTCACGACAATTGTCTGTCTTTCGCCCGATGCCATTGGTAGTGGTCCGACAAGGTCGATTCCCCATCGGTCAAAGGGTAGACCTTCAGATATGGATTCTAGAGGAACTGCGGGAACGTTTATCGCGTTTGCGAATATTTGACATGTGTCGCAAGTTTTCACTATTAGTTGTGCATTTGCTGTTATCGTTCGCCAATAGAACCCTCCGAGAAAAATCCTTCTAATTAAGGCCTTGTAACCGCAATGTGCCGCACCCTCACCGTCATGTAGTTCAGATACAATTATTTGTGACTCGTGGACCCCTAGGCATCTGAGCAGGGGGCGGCTGAAGGATTTCTTGTACAGTACTTCACCTAATAGAATGTAACCCGGGTCTTATTGCGTACTTTCCGAGCCGAGGCGCTATTGCTAGGCAGCCTACCTTCGGCTAAGAAGGCGATGTTATCACGACGCCAATCCGAGATCGTTACCGAAGAGATCTGACAGGCGATTTCAGGTCAGTTATCAAGCTCGTGCCGTTTGATGATAGATGGGCTTTCTTGCTCGGTTACCCAAGGATAGTTGCTTGAGCATAAAATTGTTGCCAAGGAATCTGCCACTATGTTTTCGCTTCTCGGGACATGTTCGTATGTGATTTTGACGAACGAGGCAGCTAGCACCCTGAGTGCTGCTAGGCATTGTACCAGATGCTCTTTCCGAGCTTCCGCAATTCCCGAGGCTTGGGTTATCAAAAGTTGGGAGTCACTTACGAGGCGCACCTGCTTTGCCCCACATACCTGTGCTAGCCGTAGCCCTGCCAGAGCAGCCTCGTATTCAGCTTCATTGTCCGAAGTATGGAAACCAAATCGAATGGCTTGGTGCATACTAATGCCCGATGGGGTAATTATCTGTATCCCTGCTCCACAACCACTGACATTAGCCCCCCCGTCGGTTCGGACGGTCCACTCACTTAGTTCGGCCTCTTGGGAAGGTGCGTCCTGATCCGGTCGCTCGGGATGGAACTCCACTAAAAAATCAGCCAGGATTTGGCCTTTAATGGCTGTCCGAGGTTCGAAGTTGATGTCGAAATCGCCAAACTCGACTGACCATTTGGACATCCTCCCGGACATTCTTGGTCGCTGGAGGATGTACTTGAGTGGGAACGAGGTTCGGACTATGATAGGGTGGGCTTGAAAGTACGGGCGCATTTTTCGTGCTGCTGTTACCAAGGCGAGAGCCACTTTTTCCAACCTTAAATACCGAGTTTCTGCATCCAGCAGACTTTTGCTTACAAAGTAAACCGTTGTAGGAGCTGGTCCCGACTGACTCATTAAAGTCGCACTAACCGCAAAGCCAATAACCGCAATGTAAAGAAAAAGTGTCTCGCCAGTTACGGGCTTTGTCAAGAGGTTCGGGGAAGACAGATATCATTTAATTCCTAAGAACGCTTCGTCACATTTGGGCGTCCACACAAAATTTTTGGCTTGTCTCAAGACCTGAAAAAAGGGGGTGCACTTATTAGATGAACGAGAAATAAATTGGTTTAAAACAGCCAGCCACCTAGTTAGGATCTGGACTTCCTTGATGTTCTTGGGCAGAGTCATGTCGGTCAGAGCTCGAAGTTGGACGAGATCGGCTTCAATCCCTTTCTCGCAAACGAAGAAACCTAGAAATTTTCCTGACCGGACCCCGAAGGAGCATTTTTCTGGGTTGAGCTTGAGGTTTATACCTTGTAGGTTATCAAAAGTTTCTCGTAGATCGGTAAGGTGAGCTTTGTCTGTGCCGCTCTTGACTAACATGTCATCGATGTACACTTCCATATTCCTCCCAATTTGACCCTCAAACGTTTTGTTAACTAGCCTTTGGTATGTTGCCCCGGCATTTTTTAGCCCGAACGACATCACTTTGTAACAATATAGTCCTCGGCCTGTGATGAATGTGGTGCTTTCCTGATCCGCAGCGTGTAACTTGATCTGGTTATAGCCGGCGTATGCATCTATGAATGACAGTAACCAACTGGTCAATTCTCGGCATCGGGAAAGGGTCCTTCGGACATGCCCGATTGAGGTCGGTGAAATCCACGCACATTCTCCATTTCCCGTTTTTCTTCTTGACCATAACGGGATTCGAGGTCCACAGCGGGTAACTCGCTTCCTTTATGTGACCGACGCTGATCATTCTCTCGACTTCTCGTAAGATAATGTCTGCCTTTTCCGGGGAAAAAGCCCGACGCTTTTGGGAGATCGGTCTGACGTTTCTGTTGATCGTTAGTTTGTGAATGACAAAAGATTTCGGGACCCCGGTTACATCCCTTGAACACCATGCAAACAAATCTAGGTTTTCCCGTAGGAGGGACAGTAACTGTTCCCTAAAGGGTGGTGAAAAGCATACCCCGATCTGCAGGACTTTCCCTTCGGCGAATTGGTGTTGCTCACATTCTTCATCGGTGGTCAAATAGCTTGGGTCTTCCCTAGGGTCATCAACGGGTAATGATCCCGGGGTGAGCCCCTTTAATTGTTATTCTTGAGCTTGAATCATCTCTTGATCTTTTTTAGGTGCCAATGCTGCTCGGTAACACTCCCGTGCTGCTTTCTGGCTGCTTCGGACTACGCCCACGTTGTTTCCGACCACGTATTTCAAACACTGGTGGATTGTAGAAGATACCGCATGCATTCGCGATATCCATGATCGGCCGAAAATTGCATTGTGAGAAGCTGGTGCGTCTACCACCACGAATAAAACGGTAACTTCTTTCTTAAACGGGCCGCGGTCTAATTGGACGACGCCCTCAAATTCTCCTATAACGTCGGCTGCTGACCCCGTAAATCCCACTATGGTACGGTCGGACCGTGCGATGACCGGTGGTGTCCTACACTTGGCGAAAGTGGATGTGAAGATTATGTTGGCCGAACTACCGGTATCCACCAAGATGCGTCGGACTTCCTCCCCCGCAATGGCTGCCCCGATCACAATGGCATCCTCATGGGGGCCGACTATGTCTCTCATGTCGTCGTCGTCGAAGTACAAAATCGGAGATGGGACGCTTCTGGACTGGGAGTAAGTTCGAGCCTCTAACTGAGTGGTTAGGTTTATGATGTGCCTTTTTCTGGATGAATGCGTGACTCCTGCCATAGAATCTCCTCCAAAAATAGTTAGGGATTCAAAAAATTCACAAAGGCTTCATACATTACCGACGTTCTCCTCTACTTCTTCCTCGATAACTCCGATGATATTGCGGTTTGCTTCGGGGTCGAGGTATTCAATGGAAACATCGAAAGGGTCGGTTACTTCTGAAATGGTCATAGTAGTTTCGGGCTTTGGAATTATCACGACTTCCTTCGAAGTTGTACTCTGCTGCGCCTTCTTAACATATTCCAGGAGGTTCCCATGCTCTATGAGCATCTGTATTTCTTTCTTCAAGGAAATGTATTCTTTAGTATCCTGCCCCACGTCTTCGTGATAGAGACAATAGCGGTTGTTCCTCTGCTCCCGAGGCGTCGGTATCGGGAAAGGCCTTCGGTACATTCCGCTTTTCTTAGTTTTCTCGTAGATCGATGATACACACTCTGTGAGGTCTGCGAAGTATGCAGGCCTAATCCATTTTTAGACATGGGTCGTGAAGCCGTCTGGCTCGTCTGCTTTGGTTTCTGGCTTGTTAGGGCCGAAGGTTTGGCAGATACTGGCTGGGTCGGATGTATCGTGCTGACCGGTTGGACCGCCCGAGCGTAGTCTGATCGAGTGCCATGCCTTATTACTACCGACGCTTGGGCACTTTGATGAATTTGTGCCGCCAGCTCGGATGCTTCGGTCTCTTCGATCAATATCTGCTTTTCTATTTGAGCCAGAAGCGCGGAGAACGTGAATGCCTGTTTCTTCGTTACAGCTTGCTTCATAGGTCCCGGGAGCAAACCCAAATGGAACGCGGTTAGGGCCACATTCTCTTCGCAGTGGTCTAGGTCGGTCTTCGCGTCAATAAATCGTCGGGTATACTCTCTGAGGCTTTACCCTGATTTTTGTCTAAAATTCATAATAGTGTCTCTATTGGCTCGGAAACTCTTACTTCCGACAAAATATTTCCTAAACATCGTCCAGAACATCCCGAAGTTTTTGATGCAGCCATGTGGTAAACGGTTGTACCACTTGGACGCCCGGTCCCGGAAGGTCATAGAGAAAGCTCTACATAAGAGTTTATCATCATTGTCGAAACTCAGCATGAAGTTTTTGAAGGCTTCCAGGTGATTATCCGGGTCCTTTTTCCCATCATACTTTTCTAGCTTGGAAATATCAAATCGCTTCGGGAGCTGCCCCGCTAATATGTCGTCAGACAATGGCGATGCCCTCCAATTAACTCCGAACCCGCACGCTCCTCCTCCACGTCCTTCTGTCTGAACTTCGTAGAGTCCCTCATCCCCTGGGCTGATAAATTGGCTGCTGGTTCGGTAACCTAGGTTCTGGCTGTTCGACGGTTGCCATGGCACTTGAGGCAGCGCTGCTCGCTCTTCACGTCTGGTTGCGGGTACTTCTTCCTTCTCAAACGACACCTGAGTTTGTTTCTCGGTGCTACCCTTCTTTTACTTCGGGGAGTCCGTCCTGGGTCCTTGGAGGCGTCGGGAACGATTTTTATGTGTGCGTTGGACTCTTTCCCGTCGTCGGTACTCCCTGCCCGATGAGTCATCCGAGGTGTAGTCAGCTGACACGCCGCGATGGTCCTCTGGGTACCGCTGAGTCCTGGTATTTCGCCCTTCTTCGGGATGAAGCTCTCGATAATACCTGATAGGTCGGGCCTCGATGCGAGGCTCAACGGTGGAGTCGACCTCCTCCCGGTCCTCCAAGAGTGGTTCTTTGCCTTTCCCTTCCCGGACCCTTTTCTCGTCTAGTGCCCTCTCTCTTTCGGCGTTCAGCCTGGCAATATCTTCTAGGAGCTGTCTTCGGGTCATTATTAGGGTCGACCGTTTGTCCAGACCCTGGTCGTAGCGCCCCTGACATGGGGCTTCTTCGCCTTCTGACACCGAAATGGCTCGGATTACCTCTCTACCGACCCTCTCTCCAACAGCCTCGTCGTTCATCTTGTAAAGCGTGATTTTCAAAGAAAAAAGATTCCTTTTTGGTATCACGGATTCCCACAGATGGCGCCAATGATGAGTTAATAAATGATTGATGGAATATTTCGGATCTTGTGTTTGATGTGACTAGAGAGAGAAAGTGTAGAGAGAGAGAGTGCAAAATGAATAGAATAATATTCAATGTCCCACCTACCAAGAAAGTGGGTCACCTTTTATAGTAAAGTAAGGTGGACCCATTAATATCCTTAATGGGCTGATTTTATTATTACTTTGGTCCCCGATTAAACACATTGTTTACAAATTTGCCTCTAAAGGACAATAGATACAATAATAGTCCTGTCGAGTATTATTTATTCGTAATTAACCTCTAAGTATTTATTCTGGCGAATCTTCTCCTTATCAACAATAATTGCAGAGGTTGATAGATTGACAAAAGTGGGACATGTATGCAAATCGCAGTAACCTTTGTGGACGAGCAAAGCCATCTTAGTCAAGAAGAAGAATGATAAGTGGCGAATGTGCATTATTCCATCGATCTTAACAGGGCATGTCCTAAAGATCTATTCTCAATTCCAAGGATCGACGAATTGGTGGATTCGACGTCGGGTAACGGATTATTTTCTTTCATGGGCGCTTATGCAAGGTATAACCAGAAAAAGTTAGACCAAACATATCAGGATAATACTTCTTTTATCACAGGAAGATGCCTATATTTTATAAGGTTTACCTTTTAGCCTTAGGAATGGAGGGTCCACGTATCAGGGGCTAGTAAACAAATCATTCCAAGGACCGATCGGTCGCAATAGTGAAGTTTACATAGAAGACATGTTGGTCAAAAGCACAACTGACGAAAGCCACTTCCTAGACCTTGAGGAAATGTTTGATAACTTGAAAAGAATAAACTTAAAGCTAAATCCGTAAAAATCTACGGGTCAGGTTCAATCCAGAAATGTTTTAGGGTACCTCATTAGCGAAAAACGGATAGAGCCCGACCATATGCAGTTAAATGCACAAAGTATAGTGACCCTTCCTCGGAATATCAAAGAAGTCCAGATTCTAACCGAGCGGTTGGCAGCCCTAAATAGGTTCATATCTCTCTCTTCGGATAAATGCGCTTCATTTTTTTAGGTGCTAAGACAAGCTAAAGAGATCAATTGGAGCACCACATACATTGTGGCCTTCCGGGGGATAAAATAATAGATATATTCTTCTGCTTTGTTGACCGAGCCCTTGCAAGAAGAGAAAGTATTCCTATATATTGCGGTATCCGATCATGCGGTCAACGCAGCTCTTGTTCGGGAAGCGAATCAGTTCTCTTAATCGGTGTACTAATTGAGCCAAAGTTTGTTGGATGCCGAGAAAATGTATTTGAAAATAGGAAACATTAGCCTTGGCATTGGTAACTATGGAAATAAAAATGCGACTGTACTTCCAGGCACATTCCATAATAGTCTGGACGTCATTTCCATTAAAAACTTGCTATAATGCCCCGACGTATTAGGTCGGATGACCAAGTGGTCGGTGGAGTTCGACAATTTTGACATTGAATTTGAGCCAAGAACTACGATAAAGGGTCATGTGTTGGCTAATGTTTTAGTAGATTCTTCGCTGAACGACCAGAGACCATGAAAGTCGATCAGGAAAAAGGACTAGCATAATGGATTATTCGTACATACGGTGGATCGATCATTGGGGGTTGTGGAGTGGGCGTTCAATGAACGACTTCTTCGAGAATACCAATTCATAAAACTATACGCTACAGTTTTGAAGCCTCAAACAATGATGCAGAATATGAAGCACTGTTAGCAGGATTGAGGCTTGCACACATCTGTGGGGCTAAACAAGTTCCGCTAGTAAGTGATTCCCAACTGTTGGTGAATCATGCTACTGACAGACAAAATCACGAAAAGAACATTTGGTTTAATATTTGGCCGCTTTAATACTTTTGGTCACGGTTTTTGAAAACATTACCTACAAACATATCCATTGAGCTGGAAATTATCATACGCGATTATTTAGTAATAACGACATACACCGAGATAACCCATGGATTATAATGCATGAAGGCCCATCGATTGTTAAGGATTCCGAGCTAGTGGACCGACCAAAAATGGCTTCTCAAATATCGATGATCACCAACAAGGATTAAAGGTATGATATTCGGGAATTCTCG
This sequence comes from Limnanthes douglasii subsp. nivea, assembly GCA_036936605.1. Classification (NCBI taxonomy): domain Eukaryota; kingdom Viridiplantae; phylum Streptophyta; class Magnoliopsida; order Brassicales; family Limnanthaceae; genus Limnanthes; species Limnanthes douglasii. The sequence goes on from JAUPFV010000001.1 coordinate 154,899,198, forward strand.
GTTAATATTTCTTTACGTGCAGATAAAGTAACAACAAAAAAGGTGTGTTTAAAAGCGCACGGATTCGCGATCCTTTGTGCAAAATTTATAAAAAGGGCTTGAGTCGACCATTATTGCGATACCTCGGCCATAACGAATCTCAAATAGTGTTGTCAGAACTTCACGATAGCAAAGGTTCGGCCCATTGCGGGTTTAAAGCTTTGATGAAAACAGTTGTGTTGGGAAGATTTTATTGGCCCACAATAGCAGTCGATGTTATAGAATTGGTCGATAGTGTGATACTTGTCAGTGATTCAAAAATTCGATCTATATGCCAGTCGTCCCACTCGAATTTGAGGCTGAAGGATTACTGTTTGATTATTGGGGGTTGATTTAGTAGGACCACTCCTAAGTGGGTCAAACCTGCAATGGGCCGAACCTTCGCTAAGTGGGTCGAGGTTGATGTGGGTTGATGTGGGTTGATAGTCGTTGATTATTGGGGGTTGATAGTCGTTGATGTGGACTATTTCTCTAAGTGGGTCGAGGTTGAGCCCATCTCTAGAAAAAAGTAAAAAGATATGATTAAATTCATTTGGTCGAACATTCACTATCGTTTTGGTATCACAAGGAGAATAACTATGTACAATAGTCTGTAGTTTGACATCGGTGATATGAGAAATTCTTGTTCTTCGCGAGGAATTTAACAATGTTTTTGAGCATATTTTCATCCACATGTGAACGTCCAGGTGGAAGTAACGTATAGAACTATCATTGATGGCCTTCAAGAAAAATTTGGAAGGAAAAGCGGAAAACATATCAGATTACTTATATGAGGTCTTATGGGCATATCGAACTACTAGCCGCACCATGACTCAAGAATCGCCTTTTGCTCTGGTATATGATATGGATGTCGTGACTCTTTCGAAAACAAAGTTCATATCGCACTAGGTTAGAGAATATTCAAAAGTTAACACTGATGAAGGTCGACGCCTCGCCCTTGATTCGAATGAGGAAAAATCCAATCACGTACATCTGAATTTGTTGCACTATAAGACCCCAATGCAAAGCAGGTAGCCCTCGGAGGTTCGAATAAGGGAGTTTAAGGTTGGTGACAGAGTCTTAAGAAATGTATTCCTACAAACCAATGATAAAATCCTCGAGAAACTATTTCCAAACTCGGAGGGCCCATACTACAGAATAGATAAAGTGAAGCCAGACACATATCGACTAAAGGACAAAGAAAACAAACCCCTTCCACATCATTGGAAAATCGAACATCTCAAGTTTTATTTAGATTAATGTTGCATATTTTTGCTACTGATTATCTTGTTTGTAAGTATTTTATGTCGAGGATACACTTTTTCCTACTATGGTGGCGCATGAATGTTTTAAAGAGGAATATGTAACAAACCGATCCATTAATATAAAACGATGCCTTTACAATGTTTTCAGGAAATTAAATATTAATTTTATACTTTGGACCTAAAGGGTCTTTCAACGTAGTTTATCTACATTATTTTCATAATTTATACTTAAAAGGTCTTTCAACGTCGGTTGATCTATATTGTTTTCATATTTCTGTCCTGAAAAGTCTTTCAACTTAGGTTGATTAACATTATTCTCAAACTTTAGATCTAAAGGGTCTCTCAACTTAAGTTGATCAACATTAATCTTAGAGCTTGGATTTAAAGGATCTTTCAATATCGGTCTATTTTCGTTTTCTTTCATTTCAACATCGGAAAGTAATCACTTTCAACCAAAAGAATAAAAATATATATAGCCGGCTAAAGCAAAAAAAATTAATTAAAGTATCGAGGTTTCATAGCCCCAAAAGAGTCGGTATACAAAAGAAAAGAACACGACAACAACTATTGGAGGCACGTGTCAAAATAACAAAAAAACATAATTAAAACTTATTCATCATGGGACGGACTCTTCCGAAGAGTCATAGTGGTCTTCCTCAGAGTCGTTTCACAAACCACCCCCCCCCCCCCTCTGCGGGTGGTCTTTTTCAGGAAAAGACCACGGAGACCCAAGAGACATGTTGGGAAATCCTTGGTGAAAGTCGAAGATTAAAGTAGCCTTGGCTTCGGGAACTTCCACTTCCATTGTGTCGAGGCATTTTTTGGCATACTCATTGTTTGTTGGTTTGGCTCATTGTTCTATTTGGACGAGAAGTTGACAAAGAGCCTTAACGGTTTGAGTACACGGAAATGGAGTTTGAATTATTTGTGCCGCTATTCCCCGAACAGCTTGATCACGCTCTTATTCGACAGCCGCGATCGTTGAATACAAAGGCATAATGGCCTATTGGTACTTCCCCCTCCAATTTTTCGATTCCACCTCTTTACTGAAGCTCTCATTTGGTTAATTTGGCCCATTAAGTGGCACGGTCAATTCTTTCTCCGATTTCTGGTTTTAACTCCCTTGAATGAAGATTTTGCTCCTTGAGATGTCCTTATAGTTCGGATATTCGATTTTTAGCCTCTAACAGTTTGTCGGCTAAATTTTTTCTTTACTTTCTTTCAAAGCAAGTGCCGACATATGGTACAATGAGACAACGATGGTATCTGACCGTTTAAGCTGAAAGGATCCAGAAGACCAAGAATCATCGGATAAGGCATTGTCGGAAGTATTATCAGTTGTGGGAAGATGATACATGGGCAGCGGGTCTGTGAGAGTTATCTTTCCACCCGCGGGTGTTATGTCGTTTACTGTGGAAGACAAGGTTTTTCCAAGAAGCGTCACAATGTTTGATGGTCCCGACATTTTTTTCGGAGGGAACCCGCAGGCGCTACTCAAAGTGCAATGAGTGCGTATAGGGTAAACCCTCAGTCTCACGCGATAGCCTGCAAACCAACGCCAGAAGGTAAACCACACAAGGTGACAGGCTCAGCCGAGAAATCGTATGTAGAGGGACTCAAACTCATGACCTTTTGGTTATAAGAATTCCATACTCAACCAACTCGACTACCCCCTTGGAGGCTTGATGGTCCCGACATGTTTGTAGGAGAAAAGGGTTTTTCACGAATCGTCGTAAGGATTTTCTTTCATTTCTCTTCCGGGTTTTTATCTTTACTTTCACCATTCCTTCTGGGGTCCCTACAATAACATCATAGCTGTTGAGAATAATTGTGGGTTCGGGTTCAACTATCTCCAACATTGGGTCCTCAGGGAGCGATAGTCTGCACCATTGCGGTCTCGTGGCAACTACCTCCAATTGTGTGGTCTCATAATCTGCTCTATCCAAAACGATGGCTTTCGGATCAGCAGTTCCCACAACCATTGCCTCATTTTCAGTAGTATTTAATTTAGGATTGGATGAGTCGTCAGCTTTTTGTGGTTTATTCGATGCCCTATTGCATTTTGGAATGATATTATGGTTTCGAGCAGCGCCAAAGATGACTGTTGATTAGGTTTACAGATTTGAAGCACTCATGGAAAGGCCGATCCTAGTTCTTCCAGGTCCAGTCATGCAGCTCCACGAAGATTTCTCTAGCCGATTCGCGATGATCTTTTGTCAGAGCCATCAATTTCAATTTCGGGGCTACCGGGTGAAACGTTTAACAAAAAAAGTATAGAAGCATACCTTTCTGAACCCATTTGAGGTTAAGGAGCCTCAAACTCCTTTCTAAGTGAGGTGGTCCATTCGCCCAAGCTCCACTGCGATGTTTCCATGCCTTGTCAGCCTCTAGCAGGTCGTTCACTATTTTCAAGTTGTTAGCTAAGGAAATATAGAAAAAATTAAGTTTTGGCGCTTTCGATATACCAGTCAGCCCCATGAATTCCTCCATCAGTAGCTTTATCCTTGATAATCGTGATGCCATTACGCAAGCCATCAACGTGAACCAGGTGTTGGGAGTGAACTAGGTTGGACACAGTTCAATCAACTCTAAGTATCTCAGTATGTCGGGATCTAGTGGGAACCTATTCCCCCTATTCAAGACATCAGAAAACACGACTAGATCCTTATTTTCCGCGGATAAGGGCATGTCTCAAGGAGTTTGGGAATCAGATGTTTACGCACTCAGATATGCCTCACTTAATTTTCAGTTTCGCCATCTTTTGGGCATTGTAGTCAAATACTTATTGGTGTGGATTATTTTCGACTGAAGGTAATTTGGTTAGATGTTTTGTAGTGTTTCAAAGGTATTAAATGTTTGGGGGTTTTGTAGTGAGAGATTTAAGCTGTCTGGTTGTATTAAATGTTTATTACCCTCATTAATGAAAGTGGTTGGATATTTATACCCTTAATGATGGGCCATATGGGCTTTCTGGTCAAACTTATGAAACCGGATCGAGTTCAAAGACTCATTAGTTTATTAAACAGATTAGCAATTAGCTTAGTCAAAAAATGATTAGTTATTTATTACTTTTGTCCTGATCGGATGGTTCAGTGGGTGATTATTGTCCGGATTGCTCCTGTCCGGATTCTACAGTGAGTGGCGAATATTTCCGGACTCATAATTATGGCTAAAAAGGGTGATGATGTGTGCCCTAGCCATGTTGTGGTGGTAGTCGGTCAGTATTATGGTGAATTTAGGAGGCAAAGGATGATGATGTGTCCCCTAACCATGTTGGGTTATTTATTTTTGTGTACCTTTAACTGGCAAGCCCTCCTTGACAACGACCAATTCCTTGGACGTAGGGATACGGGCGTTTCGGGTTGCTTTTGGCTCCGGATGGTCATTAATAGGAATTCCCCATTCTTTGGACTTAGCAGCAATGACAGTAGGGTTCCCAGTGCATTGTATTGCCGGGTCCATGAATATCCAACGTTGTGCTGCACCTCTGGGATTTTGGGCAGTATTGTGACTAGTCCAAACGCCAATGATGGTCGAACTTATGCGGACCAGCTTTGGACCATCGGATGATGAGGCAGTGCTTGAGTCCCCCATAGCTAAATTTTAAGAATGGAGACAATGGGTTAGCAAAGTTTTTTTATTTAAGTGAGAAGACTAACGGAGACAGGAAGGCCGACGATGATTAGATGAGGGATTCGGATCTGAATTTTCAACCACGAAAAACTATGAAAGCACAAAATCTAAGCATATTTCATAACCAAAATTCAAGCCAAACACCCTACCATTTGGGACTCCTGACTTGAACTATTGTTGATAGTCCATATATACGGAGGCTCAAACAATCAAGGATCTGTTGTTCGTATCCCTCTTATTTCTCATATAGAATACCCTCTTCATCATCAAGTTATTTGATCTAGATTCCCTGCATCAAACAATGAGATATAATATGAAGTAGGCATAACAGGGTCTGACTCGCCCAAATATGTAGGGCACCACGAGTACAACTTCTCACTGAATTTCAACTTGTAGTTAGTCATGCTTTGGGACAAGCTAAATAAAATAGAATACATTCATTCCTTACCTAGAGTTAGTACATTTTGAGGCCTCAAAACTTGAGCAACTGCAGTACGGACAAGTACCACGGGCTTAAAACTGAATAGTTGATGCACTCTCTTTTACATGAAGTAATAAATCTAAATTGTGGGTCATCACTCAGTAAACATCGAATCTCTACCAGCTGATAAGATCCAAGCCCTTAAAAATAGCCTATATGTTCATCGATGAGCCACATGGTTGGTACTACAATCCAAGCTTATATAATGCAAAAGATGCTCCATGATAACAAATTCGAAACTAGAAGTGTCAAAATATGATCTGTTTACTACACTCTATTTGACAATATTGTTTATCTTTAACATCTCTCACGATTTATTATTTAATATATGGGTTTAGACAAATCTGCCTTTGCACTCAAGAACACTACGATGTAGAAGGATCTTCCCAATGCAAGTATACATACCTTCACAAGAAAATATATGTATCAAACTACTATTGGTCTACATCCACGAGGACACTAAGAAACTCATGCAACACTACAATGAATGTAAACAATTTGTAAACTCAATTCACACCCTATCGATACCAATGCAGTTGATTTCTGAAGTTTCTCATTTCGATATATGGGGGTTAGACATAGGGAGGCCGTCGCTGAAGGAACCTAGAGGACAATGGTTACTCATAGTCGTAATAAACTAGTTTTCAAAATGGGTGGAGGCCCAGTTATTGGCGAGGATCTGAGCTTAAGAAGTAATGTGCTTGTTCAAAAGTAATATTTCTTGCAATTACAAAATCATAAGCTCTGATAACATAATGTATATCTATAACGAGGAACTTTCCAAGTTTTACGGAACTTTGGGCATTCAACAGAGTTTATCTACTCCATTCCATCATTGAGAAAATAGACAGATCGGGGTAAACAACTAAAATAATATAACTGGTTCACATCGTACCCACAAAGGGTTTTTAGGGAATTGAACCGAATTCTTCTAAATAATATTATCATCATATTGTACCACTTAAAGAAATACAACGTTCAGGACACTACTCGACCTAGTCTTTGATATGAAGATCATTGTACCAACATAAATTCTTATATCTTCTTTTCATGTAACCAATTACGATAAAGGCTAACAGAGAAATCTGAAATATTTAGCTAGACCTTGTTGAGGAAAAAAGGAATCAAAATACACGTAGGAGTGAAAAATTATCGAACGCTGCTACACAACAAGTACTATTCTAAAATATTATTTCATGAATATCAAACAAGGGATCAAGTAATCATAAGGGTATTTCTTCTTAAAAAATATAAACCCATTGACATGCTAGGTCCAATCTAAGAAATACCCTTCAGTGTGACAGGTTAAGGTAAAGGTTATATGCTATATTGTATAATCTTATCAACATTATTTATAGTACGTTTTTACAATTTCTACAATTGTAAGGTTTTTGCCTATAAAATTATATTTTTTGTCTTGTTCGCGTATTCTTTTTTACTTCTGGTGACGTAAGTAGTATTCAATAAAAAAATCTGTCATAAATTAATTTCCATGCAATCTTATTATATTTATCGCTAAAAAATTATGTTTAAGCATTTTTATTGGATACCGACCTCTGAGCCATAACATCAAATTATGTTAGGCGACCTGAGTGTCCCAGTATTTTAATTTACCCCCGAGTGAGGAAACCTATCATGATGCACGACTAAAATGTCCGAGAATCCATCATTCACAATGAATCTTGTACCAATCCTCCAACATGGTTCTTGTATAATATGTCTGAGCATTCGTTATGCATGTCAGCTCTCGTTCTCAAGGACGCAACATGATGTGTGACTACCAAACATCAATTATGCATTGAAGGTCTTATGTTTGAGCAAATAACTAGCTATGATAACTTCCAAGTCCGAGTATCATGATGCGCATGAATGATTTTGAGAGTTCAAATATCTTACATGGTTTCCATGTATGAACTTCAAACTATGTTATGTGACTTTCGAGTCTGAGCATCATTTTGCGTGATGAAATAGTTCGAGCGTAACAAAATGTTGTGTGATGGATAAGTCTGACAATCAATCAGGTTACACAAAGAATGAGTCAAAGCGTCAATGATATTGTACGACGAATAAGTATGAACATATTTTACATTCGAGTTTGATCATACTGAATGATGTTTATTACTTTTCATTGTATGAAAATATATCAAAATAATCTGCGAAGTTTTCGTATTAACGCATTTATTTTATTTTTTAATATATGCACAAACTCGGTTAGAGAATCTAGCCTAAAACGTATCAGAAGATATACAAATTAAAAATATTATTAACATTTGTTGGCAAAAAAATCAATTTCTCTTTCAAATGGATGTGTGTCGACCCCGTTACTGATTTCCAACTAAAAAATTCGTTTAAAACAACAACCAGTGATGAGAAAAGTATTTCAAAAATAACATAAACAAATCAATGAGCAACAATGGAGAATTGTATAAAAGAAATGGAGTTTCATCCTTAAATAGTCCAAGAAATATTACATTGTAATAATCGTCACCATTGACATATCCATACAACAATGAAAACATATAAAATGCTTAAAAAATTTGCCTCAAACAAGAGAACTTCAGTACTACATGACTTAACAAAGTACGTATACAAAAAAATACTCTTACATCAAGGTTGGTAGTTATTATATCTTCAAACAGAGGTATTGTATTTCCCATATCGAATTTGTTGGTCATTGTCGCGTCATTGGCCCACTCTCATCCGTTTAACGGGCTGAGAAGCCAAAAAATCTCCTCTATCAAACTTGTACATAAAAACCTATTGGTCATCATAATGTCATTCTCTGATCTCTCGGTCAATGTAAACTCGGCGTTGAGCCTACCTCGGTATTACCTTTTTAAATTATGAGGTAAAAACAATCAATTTGACAAGATGTTACTCCAGTGGGAGCAAATCCCATAATCACTCCAAATCAAAATTTACAAATCTTTCATCAATTTACATAATCAAATTGGTTTACACTTTCTTCTCAAGATCTTGCGTTGTGGTCATGAAAAATGTTTTGGTTGTCTGCTAAGAGTTCCTTAGCTCGTACTAGTTTCGCATGATTCTCATTCATCAAGATTTATACTTTATTCCTCACTTCGGTCTTCATGACCTAATGTTGCTTTGACAGCCTTTCAATTGGTTACGTATTCATTTTCATTAGTAAAAAATAAAGAATTCTAAACCGTGGAAATGTTTTATCAACATTAGAGATTTGGTTGAAATATTGATTTATTGGCATGTAGGAAAAGATAATTTAGATTTTTGGCTTGAGAGATCCATCCCCTCATAAAGCTAACAAATAGATAAAATAAATTTTGGTATAGCATCGGCAAAGTCTACCAATTTTGGGAAAATAACATAAAGAACTTGAATAAACTCAAGGATAATGTCACCCCTCATATATTTATAGTATAATAAAGGTTAATCTTCATGAAAATAGGCATAATATTATACAATAAAATACCTCTCCAACTGGTTACTTCAATTTTAAAATAACTTAGATAAAATAAGAACAAAAGAGCCCGAATCAACAATATATAAAAAGATATGGAATTCTATAACTCCAAAGAAGTGTTCATTCACTCTTTGGAAAAAAATTTAAATGTATAATATCAATGGACACTATTATGTTCAAAATGAAAATTTTTCAATAATATAGAATCCAAGACCATCTTTTTGTTCAGTGTCAAACACTCTGGGAAGTATGGAAATACTTTGCAGGTATGTTTGGTATTTTATTTGGCAATCACATCACCATCCTTCACTTAGTTAGTAGTTGGTTTCTATCAACCAATAAATTAATCCACATAAGAACCATAATCCCATCAATAACTTGTTCGTGTACCTGGTCTGACGGAAACAAATGTAAGTACAAACATATTTTATTTTCATCAAACTATGCAAACCTCTAACTAAGAAAATTAATTGGGGATCAAAAAATTAATCTTCAACTAAGTTGTTCTCACGATTATACAAAGAGATGAAAGTTATTTATATCAACCACTCTTGTAAATAGATTGAAATTAAACTCGTATGGCTCTTGCTCATATACTGGTGAGTCAAGTGGTGGTTTTACAATCAGAAATTCTCAAGGTAACATGTTATCATCTAATATCATGTTGTATGGAAAACAATCTCCCATTATTGCTGAAACCATGGCTCTCTTGGATGAGCTCTCATTATGTAATAATCAATGTTATACTCAAGTAGATATTGAAATAGATTCAAAAATACTTTTTAAGTCTTTAGTAAATGGTACTACCTATTGGTTTATATCCCTAATAATAATATGTTGTAGAAAGTTACCGAATTCTTCTATGACCTTAAAACTCATTTATATAAAATAAAATTTCACAACTGACTTGATTGCGAAATGGTCTCTTAAGTGCAAGGCCAACTGTAACATTACTCTTAATGAAGCCCCAACTCGATTTTACTCGAAAAAAAAATAGATTTTATTCAATTCTGCGATTTAATGGCGTCAACCTAGTGTTCGTCGTCATTCTAGTGACGAAATGATGCATCTATCCGTCAATGGGATAGTGGAATAGGCCTTCATTCCACCACATGTATGGGAATGGATGCATCATGATGCTATAGCATCATGTAGTGAAAACCCATTATGTCATGCTATGGTGGAATTGAAATATCCAATCTAATTATAATCAATATCCAATTATTTGAGTTTGATGGTGAGTCTAGGTGTCCAACTTTATGATAATTTATTTTCTTTACTTGCTGCTTGAGTTTGTGACACAGTTATAAGCCTTGCATGTGGCAGTGAAGACTGCATATTTGAATATTTCTTTTAATTTAATATACAATTTGATTATATTACAAGTCCTGTTGTATTTAGAGTATCAATTAATGAAATCTATTGTAAGTTCAGTATAGGGTGTTGTTCAAGTTTGAATAGTTCGTTAAATATTTTATGAGCCAAGTTTAGTATGGTTAAACATATATGCTAAACTAGTATGACATTATTAAAAGTTATTAACTTTCGATAATGAATTGTTGAATGCAATAAGTAATACAGAGTGATGAATGAGTCTGAACGAAAAGTATAAAGTATTTAAAGGTTACATACATGTACAAGGTAAACACAAACACACTATAAAACGCAATACTTAATTCAAATATACAAGCAAGAAATATGTATAATTCAAATATACAAGCAAGAAATATGTATAATTGAAATTAAGGGAAATGACCACTAAGTACCTTTTGGCCAAACCTATTACAATTTAGTACCTGAAAATAGGTTAATGCTCACTTAATACCCATCTCATTAAACATATCCACTTCTAATACCTTATTTTTTTTAATACCATAATTACCCTCAACCTAGTATATAAGGGTTAATTTGTGAAAAAGGGTCCCTTTTGGCTTCAGCACCTTCTTTATTACTTTTGAATTTTGAATTTTGAATTTATTAGCCTCTCTCTCTCCTCTCTCCTAACCTAACAAACAAGCCATTTTTCAAGAACGTATGTTCGTTTCAAAAAACGATGGCTGATCACACCAGCTCCGGCGACACTATCTCACCACCGGCTACACATCGTAACCACCGGCAAACTATACAAACACCATCGACCAGCGTTCCGATCACCGGCCAACTCTGGAATTTCGGTTTTCGCTGTCAGTTACAGAGACAGTCGCCGTCAGTCGCCTAACTCCTTCATTTGTCGTCGACTCAGCCTCCTAGCTCCATCGGTCCACCGTTTATCAGCCTCCTAGCCTCACCGTTTATCAGCCTCCTAACCATTGAAATCATCTCCGACGTTACAGCTTTCAGGTCAGTATCGGACGTGAGTTTTCAGTTGCAAAATCGTTTTCCATTTTCGAAATCGATTATAGAATCGCATATAATGTACGTCAATGGCAGGAAACCTATTACTATCTGTTTCTGGTCGATTCAAAGCATCGATACCGGCTCCGATAACATTCCGATAAGAAATTTCAGTTTTCGACCTCTGTTATATAGGTTGCGATTTGTGTGTATTTTTTGTATGTTAAAGTCTGCTAGATGACTGCATACACCCTGATATGCTAGGTGTAATAGGTTGCTAGATTTGTTGAAAAATATACCACGAATGCATATACCCTGATATTTTAGTTACGTGATATTGCTAGATGTGTTCAACCATATCCCCTGACTGCATACACCCTGTATGTTAGCTATAATAGGTTGCTAGATGTGTTGGAAAATATCCCCTGACTGCATACACCCTGATATGTTAGCTATAATAGGTTGTTAGATGTGTTGGAAAATATCCCCTGACTACATACACCCTCATATGTTAGCTATAATAGGTTGCTAGATGTGTTGGAAAATTTCCCCTGACTACATACACCCTGATATGTTAGCTATGACAGGTTGCTAGATGTGTTGGAAAATAGACCACAAATGCATATACCCTGATAGTTTAGTTATGATAGGTTGCTAGATGTGTTGAAAAATAGACCACGAATGCATATACCCTGATATTTTAGTTACGGGATATTGCGAGATGTGTTCAACCATATCCCCTGACTGCATACACCTTCATATGTTAGCTATAATAGGTTGCTAGATGTGTTGGAAAATAGACCATGACTCCATATACCCTGATAGTTTAGTTATGACAGGTTGCTAGATGTGTTGAAAAATAGACCACGAATGCATATACCCTGATATTTTAGTTACAGGATATTGCTAGATGTGTTCAACCATATCCCCTGACTGCATACACCCTGATATGTTAGCTATAATAGGTTGCTAGATATGTTGGAAAATAGACCATGACTCCATATACCCTGATAGTTTAGTTATGACAGGTTGCTAGATTTGTTGAAAAATAGACCACGAATGCATATACCCTGATATTTTAGTTACGTGATATTGCTAGATGTGTTCAACCATATCCCCTGACTGCATACACCCTGCTATGTTAGTTATGACATGTTGTTAAATGTGTTGAAAAATAGACCACGACTCCATATACCCTGATAGTTTAGTTACGGGATATTGCTAGATGTGTTCAACCATTTACTTATATCAGTAACACATTCAGCTGTTGTACGCTGCCCTACAACAAACTAACCAAAACTCCTACAATTCAGGGTACACAATGTCGAAACCAAAAGTTTGCATTTTCAAATTTGGTACGAAAACAGCTATTGCTCCGCTGTCCGAATTCGAAAACTACGAGTCTTTTCAACAGATCGTTGAGGAGATATGGCAAGGTCTTGTTAGAGGCAACTACAGCATTACGTACTCTTGCGGTGCTCAGAATAATTGTATGTTTAATAAGGAGACCGATTTTATTGGGTTGGAATGATACCTTGATGTTGAGCGTCTGAAGAGTATTAGTTTTCTTATCGAAGAACATGTTGCTGATAAAGGCTACGCCATTAAACGTAAACAACCTGTTCAAATGTTCGAAGAATCCTCTCATATGCAACGAACTAGCGGTGAAAGCAGTAGCTGTTTGGCCATTTCAACCCCCCAAAAAAGGCATCTAGCTACAACCGGATGGGCAGAAGCTATCATCGGTGTTGGACAATCTTTTCCAGATGGTGCTCAAGGTCTGAGGTTATCCTTATCCCGTTACGCATTAGAGAACGGTTTTGCGTTTAGGTACATGCACAATACCTTTAGCAAGATCACCGTTTATTGTGTAAACAAAGATTCAGACGGCTGCAAATGGAGGCTTTATGATTCTGTTGATTCTAAGACCGATTTGATGACAATTAAAAGATTTGTCAGTACCCATACGTGAAGTCCCGTATTCACAAAGAAGAAAAGCAGGCATCTGTCGTCCGATTTGATTGCTGATGAAATTCACGATTCTCTTAGGAACTGCCAATCCGTAACAGCTAAGACTCTACAGTCCACCATCAAGCAAGACTACGGTTTAGATATTTCATATCGTCTATCTTGGAATGCGTTAGAGAAGGCCCGTCGTGTTGTATTTGGAGATAGCAATACCTCTTTCGGATTGCTAAAAAGCATACTTCAAGAGACTAAAGAGTCGTGACATTACTACGGACTGCCATCTGGATTTGGCTCCCGACAATGTTTTCCATCGCTGTTTTATAGCGTTTGGGGTGTGTCTTCAGGGTTTCCATTCGTGCCGCCCTCTACTGTACGTTGACGGAACCCACCTAATAGGGAAGAATGGTGGCGTGTTGCTTTCAGAAGTGGCAAAAGATGGAAACAACGGTCAGTCGATGTTTCAATATACTTTAAGTCTGCTAGATAGGTTAACATAGATTGCTAGATTTCTAGATTAATTTTAGATTGATTGCCTTATTCTTATAGATAGATAATTTTTTTTTGTGGTTGCGATTTTAGATATGACTGGCATATAGTCGTTGCGATTTACTTGCACTGATTGATAGATTAGGTTACATACCCTGCTGTTTTAGTTATTATTGATTGCTAGCTTATCTATGTTGACATTGTGATTTATGCATAGTTTACTGTGATACGTTGATTATTATACAGGTTTCCTTAATCTGATAGATATGTTATATATACATTGCGATTTGAGTTCGTTAACCCTTGTTAATGTAGTACTGTTTTTAAGTTGTATCGTTTCCGTTTCAGGTCTCTTCCCCGTAGCTTTTGGTATATTTGGTAGTGAAGACTCAGATAACTGGTTTTGGTTTTTGGAAAGTTTAAAACCTCATTTGTTAGGGCGCCAAATAACTTTCATTTCAGACCGCCATGCTAGTATTATTAGCGTTGTCACAACTCTTTATCCTACTGACTACCACGCTTATTATATCTTCCATCTGATCCAGAACTTGACTAAAGCTCTTGAACACACTAACAGAGTCTACAAACAAAATATGCTAGTGATGTTTAAGAGTTGTGCTTATGCCCCGACGGTGGAACTTTTTAATGAACGTTTTGGTCAGTTTTTGCGCCAAGGCGGTGAGCGTATTGGCAACATTGTAAGAAATCTGCCACCACAAAAATAGGCTCAGGCATATATCAAAGGCAAACGGTATGGGGCGATGGCATCAACCGCTGTTGAATCGTTCAATTCCCAGATTAAAAAGTTGTGCCATCTGCCTATAATTGAATTGGTCGACCGGATTAGAGCTCTTCTAATGACTCAAATGTCTCGACGTTTAGGAGAGGGCCTAAGTTGGAACACACATTTGTGCCCCGAGTTTGACAAGATGTTCAAAGAGAATGTACAATATAGTCGGACATGGTTAGTTCGCAAGTCTTCTGCCGCTTATTTTGAGGTTTTGTCAGACTCAGTCCTGGTGGTCAACATACTTGATTTCAAATGCACATGCGGCTCTTGGCAGCAAGAATGTTTCCCATGCGCTCATGCATTAGCTTCAATTGCATCTCTAAACGAAGATCCTATGACGTTGGTTGAGCCGTTTTTCAGTGCTGCGAATTACTGGTCCAGCTATTCTTTTAACATACCGGCTATAACAGAGTTCGGTGAATCTACTACTGCAGATTATGATGGAGAGCCAGTGGTGATGCCCTCGATCGTTAAAAGACGACCTGGGCGTCCGAGGAAAAAGCGTATTCCATCAAGAGGTGAAGTTTCCAGCAGCTAGTCCCGTTGTGGTCAATGTTTCAAATCAGGGCATAATAGGAGGTCATGTGATGCTCCGTTCTAAACATTTTTTCCCATATTTTTTTGTAACATTTTACATCTCATAGATAAGCACTTTTTATCTTTCGACTTATGTTTTTGGATACTTTCAACATTGATATGTACCATGTCTGTTTGTTTCAAACTCTGATATCTATTCATTTCTATATTGCTAGATACGTTGTTATACTCTGATAGCCACTTTATGTAACATTGATAGATCCTGGATTATAAATCTGACAGATACATCAATTTATGTATTCTGTTTTGGTGTACATCCATCTGATACCTTACTTGCATTTGTTCAAGAGGTCCTTTAAATCTCCCCTGCCTGATTCATCTCGTTATTTAATAGCCAGATAGATTGATGACATAAATAGGACATAAACAGTTGTTGATAGATAAGTTAGCTTACATCTGATAGATTAGGTCTATATAAACTGCTCTTTTAATGTTAACATAAGTCTGATAGGTTAGTTTACATACCATGCGATTGTGTGTTATAACTGCAGTCAAAACTGCTTCACTCAACTGCTTCATATCAGATGTTAACTTGTTA
This sequence comes from Limnanthes douglasii subsp. nivea, assembly GCA_036936605.1. Lineage (NCBI taxonomy): Eukaryota > Viridiplantae > Streptophyta > Magnoliopsida > Brassicales > Limnanthaceae > Limnanthes > Limnanthes douglasii. The sequence goes on from JAUPFV010000001.1 coordinate 154,914,750, forward strand.
ACCCAAAATTTTAAGAAAGAGAACGCAAAATGCAATAAAACCTTAACATTACTAGAAAATCATTCAATGTTACACATCTTCGAAATACACCAACCCTGTCAAAAAATGAGACTACTGCACAGGGTTGGTGAAAGTTACAGTCCAACAGAGCATAAACAAAACATTAGAAACAACAAAATAGAAAGATGGTTAAATGAAACTACATGAACATGTTTAAACCTAGTCAGAATCCTCTTCATCAGATCCCTCTTCTTCTTCTTCTTCTTCTTCTTCCACTTCTTCGTCTTCTTCGTCTTCAGACTTCTCATCGTCTGCCTCCTCTGAATCATCATCCTCTCCTTTTTCCCACTTGCAACTGCCCCTACGTTTCTTCCGTTTTGGAAGTGTTTCATCGTCAGACTCATAACTGTCGTCGAACGACCATGAGTCCCATGAACCGTAGGGGTCTTCTTGGTCCTCAGACCAAACGGACCAGTCGTCTTCTTCATCATCGGAGTACTCCGAAGTTGTGGTTCGTTTGTAAGCCTTGTTGTCTACGTAGTGGTCAGTTGACCACCCATCGTCGCTGGAGGTCATTGGTGAGAAAGGTGAGGAAGGTGCCATTGTCGATGGTGGTTTGGTTTCAACTTAGGCTAGAGTTTCTGGTTGTTTTTTGCTTTGCAGAAATGTGTGAGATGAATAGGTTCAAATACCACCCTCTATTTATAGAAAAAAACAATGCCCAAGGCTAAGTCCCATCTAGCAACCATACTTACTTTCACAAATTTAATGGCACACGTCTATTTAATGCATCTAATCATTCAAGTCCATCTACCTTTGTCTTTTCAACTTTCAATCTAACCAATATGTTTAACACATTTACTTCTAATCAGTAATTGGTGTGGTTAAAAGTCATTTCAAAAAAGTAAATTTACTCATCTACCAATAACCATATCCTCCAGTCCAAATATATAGTTGGTCCAATTACTAATATGTTATATGCGATTTACGACTAATTTGCAATGCTTGATACATAATATTTAAAATTTGAAACCTATCTGCGCTAGATAATTAGTCTGACAGATATGTAAAAGTGTACTATATGGTTCGTAACAAAGCTGTTTTGACACGTGGACATCCATAGATAGTAGATAATTAGTCTGACAGATTTGTAATTCGTACTATGACAGATACTTGATTATAACTCTGATAGCTAAAATTGATAGACATTGCTATGTACTTGGATATAATTATGATAGATAATTTATTAAAGCTCTGATAGATAAGAAGGTAGACATTGCGATTTTATTTACTATTACTCTGTCATATATTGAACATAAAAAATACTAGATACATCTGCCAAGGTATGAAATTTATTCATGGAACAAATGGAGGATCTGCCAATGAAGTTTAGAAAAACATTTCCCTTCATATTTACTTGAGTTTAAGCCTGATTAAAAAGAATTTTGTATATTGCTACATACACCACTTGTTTACGATTCTGATAGATAAGAAAATAGACATTGCTAGATGTCACACTATGTAGTTGATTGATCTGATAAAGCAGTTGTCTAATAGATACGTTATATAACATTGATAGATGTTTAGTTCACGTCTGATAGGTACTAATGAAAACTTTGATACCAACTTGAAAACCAACTTGAAAACTACTAGATTCAACATTGAAGGATGTAACACTGGTGTGAAAAATTCTGTTTGCACTTGAGTTTTCAACTACCAACATTCATCATATTAGTTGTCTAATTCACTCATTGCTAATCTATCTGAATCATAAAAATGGGTACCAAAAAATAAATTACATACTACCAACGTTTGTTTGTGTTTCGATCATTCATGAAATGCTTAAATATTTCAGCTCTTGTTTCTGCCGGCATTTCCTTTCCATATTCCCGCGGAACATACCCTCTCGTAATGATGTCTTCTGCGTACTTACAAACAAAAACACCGCAGTCAAGGCTATCCTTCTTTTGCTGTGGGATATTTAACACAGTCTTTATTTTGTATCCACATTTTACATAAGGTATGTATTTTTTCTTCATGCAATAGGCCAGCTGCAAAATCAAGTAATCCATAGTTACTATGCGATTTACGAGTAGTAGTCATTGCTATGTACTATTGTATGCATTGATAGATATAGTATGTGACATTGCTAGATAGGCAACCAAGATAGATCCTTATCATTTAAATTCCATACCAGAGCATCAGCTGTGTTTTTCGTCTTATCGGCAATGTGTTTGCTCCACGGCAACAGTGGGTTGTAGCTTCTGGCATCCCCATTCTCCATGTCTATAACTAGGAGCGTCCAGTGGTTCACGCCGGACGTGTGTACGGTACAAAGGGGAACAAGTGCAACATATGTGTCTGGTTTCATTGTTTCAAATCCTTGTCCACAATGACAGACAAATCTCCCTTGATAGCCAGTGTTCCCTGTAAATTTAAGTCATTACTACAGGAAGTAGATGTTTCCAATATAACACAATTAATTCCCTGGGAACTTACAGTTGCATTTCCAGTTATTTGAATGACGCTGACAGGAAATGAATACTTATCATCAAACCCTTTCAAAGGGACTTTCCAATCTGAATCATTTAACAGCTTATATATCCAAGCATCTATTACCTATCAAAAAACAATTACAAGCTCAAATCAGTTGAATGACAATTACTGAAAAGAATAACCAACGGTTTATAGGTTGACAACTAAGACTTTAACTTCAATGAGACACATTGCTAGATGCTGCATATTAATTTTGCTAGACGTACATAGACACATTGCTAGACTTACAAATTAACTATGATAGATACAACCTGAAACCTTATTACCTTGAAGTCAACTTGAGTTTCGTTAGGCAGTTCCACTATCTCGCTCACACTAATGGAAAGCCTGTAGGAGAACTCCATTGTTGGCAAGTACCATACTTCTGGATCTTTTTGTTTTTCTTCCTCGGCAAGTTTCAGCACCTTCTCGTACTCACTGACATTGATCATTTTCATTGTCTCTGTCAGGAACGGCCAATCTACGACTGCAGTGCGTCGGAGTAAGTAAGTTGAACCCAGGCATTTCATCAACGGACACCTAAAATAAAGCATCAGAGTAAACTGTTAACATTACTTTTTGAAGGTTTATTGATAATACAATATATCTACTTACGTCAACGTCTGTTTGTTCTTCCTCGATGGAGTCCAGCGTACGTCTCTTCTCGTTTGAATTTTCAACAGCCTTGTCAACTTCTACGTAAAATGATTGAGTGCAGTCTACAAAGCTATCGTCAGCCAACGGTTTAACCGATCGGACAATCAGATCGTTAGATGTTGCTTTCTGTTGTTGAGGTGTTGCGTACGAAGATTGCTCAACCTGTGACACTTTTTCAATCTTCTCTGCGGATTGCTCTTCTCCGTTGATAATTGGAATCACCTTTAATGGAGAGACAGTTTGCGATAGTTGTTCGCACTTTGCTGCTTTTTCAATCCCAATGAATGCCAAGGTCTTTACATTAGATTGTCGTGTTTCTTCAGGCACCGCTGTTTCCACTTCCTAATAACATAACATTACAATATTGGAAAGCATACATTGCGATATAAGCACAACTATCATTGCTAAATGCGCTTCAAATAGAACAACGCTATTTACGCCTATTATACATTGCGATTTGTTTGCAATGAAAACGGTATTCTATATATTTTTTATCAATCAGACTATATACATATTGGGTTTGCGATTTTTCAAACATGCATCAACTAATACTCATTGAGACAATCATTCAAATCGTGTCTTACACTACACAGATACTGTCAAACCAATTTTTTCATACAAAAAACAACCCAGATACTGTAAATGTTATCCAACCTAGAGTTTAAAGCATTCCAAAACAAGCCAAAACATAATTACTGACAATTTATGAATCTTAAGGATTTTAAGATCCACTTACATCTTCAGCCACATTCTCCACCACATTCTCAGAGACAAGTTCTGGACCCTGTAGTTCTGTGGCTGTGTTCTCCATCACGGCAGTTGCTACTGTGTCATCTTTTCCTTTGTCCTCACCTTTCTCCGCATTCTGTCCTTGATCTACGGTTTCTGGCGACTCCTTCAACTGTTGTTTCAGTGTTTTTGTTCCTTCGTTGGAACCTTCGTCCAACAAATCAATTCTGTCCACCATCAACTCCTATTGTTCAACCTTGTTGTTTCAAACTTCCGGTCCCTGTGCAGGTACCAAAACTTCATTTTGTGCACCGGCAGCATGAGTTAGGGGTGATAATTCTTCTGCCACCTCCCCTTTCTCATTACCAGCGTCACAACCAGTTATTGTAGTCCATTTCGGCTTCCCAGCCACATCAACAACAATAGCTTCCGGTGTAGTACTCTCTTGCATTGGTTCAATAGGTGTTTCGGATTGAACACACCCTCCATCAACTTCTTCCTTCTCCTCCTCCGATACGTCCCTTTTCTTTTTCCTCAGCTTTCTCAAGCTCCTGTTGTTCTTCTGCTGTTGTCCCCTCCTGAACATCCTCTTCTTCTGTTGCTTTTTCGATGTCAGAAACTGTTTGGTTCCTCTTCGGAACAAATCCATGCCTCCAAGATTTGTAAACCAGTGTTTTCTTAACCACCTTCTCAGCAACTGCTGCATCCACGGTTTCAACATCGTCCTCATCAATACGGCAAAATGGCATTCATAAGGTGTTCAGTAGATCGTCATCCTCACCATCCACTCTTTCATCTTCCACCTCCAGCTTCTGTTTCAGCTCCTTCAAGTCTTTCTTCAACTTTTCAACCTGAATCAAACGAGCATACAAAATACTTACATTATTTTTACAATGATAGATACAACATATTATCGTTGATAGACAACTTATAGTTACGTTTGCTAAATCAATTATAATGATGCTGCTACCAAACAACATCTAAACATTTCCCATGTTCAGTTTAACCAACATATAGAGGTTATTAGTACTTAAAAAACATGGTAACACTCACCTCTTCGTTTCTTTCCTCAAGCGGTGTTTTAAGCCGCTTGTTTTCAACTTTCAACCGGTGCAACCGGCTTCTTTTTTCAGCTTGTTATTGTCACGCAGCACCGACTGCGACAGCCCTCCAAAGCTTGGAATACTAGACCTACGTTTGTTTTTGTTTTTCAACCTCTCCCCTTTCTTTTTACCAATTGTTGACTTCCTCTCCACAATGAATTCCGCCAATGTAACATCATCATCATCAGCCTCAGTGTTCGAACGTATTCTCTTCTTAGTTCCAGCTCCGTCATCTACATGTTTGACCTTTCTTCTTGTACTTCTGTTCGCAACATATTTCTTTCTTTTCCTACTCCTTTGTTCACTTGTTTCTCCAGCAGCTTCGCACTTCCTCCGTGAATCATTTTCTCCATAAACAAAACATTCAGACGCTGAAAACACCAACTCATCGGCCACAACCTAAGAAATACAGTATAATATACATTGAGCAGCACAATATTATAATCATTACTGCGAATTAAAGACAATTGTGATCCATGGACATTTTGAAGTTATGACGTTATGCTACATAGTATGCTATTTGTTTGATATTTTTATCGACATATATGTTTTTTTTGTTCTAATATTCATAGTTGCGATTTGTGTGTAAGAACCGTGTATATGCGATTTGTTTGATACTACAACATGGAAATTGATAGATGTGTTACATACCTGGTCGTCCCTGAGCTCACTGACCATCTGGATCATTTCGAATGTTGACTCCTTGCCCTCTAGTCCCCACCACTTGTAACATCTAGGGATTATGTTTGGCCTTGGTATGTCGACGTTTATCGAAATATGCTCCATCAGAAATGGCTGCACAGAACATAACTAACCATTAAAAAAACGGTTTCTTAACAAACATGCTGATCATAATCCACTGTACTTACAAACAGCAGAGCAACGATCACTCTGGCAGGCTGCCCGGCCTTAATACATTTGTCCAGTGATTTGTGAAGCTTCTCCAAGATGGCTCCAGACCAGTCATAGTCGTTTATCTTTTCAAGATTCTCTACGTAGAATATTGCTGTCCACCCGACGACATCGCCGGACACTGAAAAGAACAATGTCGAGCATATGAAAAGTATCAGGAGTCGAGCAACATCCTTCGCTTCATCCTCCCCTCCTTCACTGACTGCTTTCTCGATCGCTTCCTACAAAATCAACAACATCATACCAAGAATACAGCAATAACAATTAAAGGCATCTACCCCTAATAAGACATTGATAGATATGAACCAAGACATTGCTAGATGCATAAAACCAAACACCAACGTAATATTATACTGCTAACACACTGCTAGATATAATATACTACTACGCTAGATACGTACATACACATGCAGGTTTTTGTATCATCGGCATATGCCTGCAGCATAAACTAAAAACGACTACATTCTAACAGACTATATTTACCTTTATCAACGCATTAGAAACTGATTTGTCGTTTGTTGGCCCGCTCCTCCTCGTCCTTGGGCTCAAAAAATATTTCTGCATCAGAATCGAATCTAACTCAGCTCCATCAGCGTACCGAGCGATAAATGCGCATGATTTGCTCATAGGCATCTCTTCGTTACCGTGTTTCAGGCCAAATATCGCCTTCACATCTTTCCTCGTCAGCCTTACATACTTCCGTCCAATCTGGAAAGACTTCCATCTAACATCGTATAAACCACAAATCGCCTCGATCAAGTAGTGGAACTTTTTAAGCTTCAGAACCTCGTTCCTTAAGTCGAACGAGGTTTTCAGGAAGGTATAGAACGGGGTTCCTCTAGCAGCCTCGATGTGTTCCGCTTTAATGATATCCCGTCTGAGTACGTTGATTATGCTAACCAACCCGGACCTGTAGAATACTCCTGTTTTTGTCATGTTTACCTGTTAACATTTACATAAGAAGCTAGTTAGTAATCCCATGGTAACTAAAATAATAAAACTAAGCAGCCAGTATATACGTTAACTCTTCGAGACAGCACTTGTCCAAGTTACTACACAACATCGTATATCTCACTGCATTTCAACGTTCCTAGACGTGACCAGAATCATATACTACTCCGCTAGATGTGCACTATGACAGGTAGACTATCACCAGACCCCGCTAGATAAGGCAACCCACATTGTTATATGACTAACAAACCTATGTAAACTCACACCGGTTAGACCAGCAGCCCTATAGGTCCGATAGATGACGGTACACGTTCAGGATTCACCCAGGGCAGTTTCTAATCGATGGCGTCGGAAAGCACTACCAACACAACTATCAACTAACATCGTCTGGTCGATGAACACTATGAAATACCCTTACAGACTCGACAGCATTGACTATCAATGTAAAATAATGGAGTATTCTAACTACCGGAGTATTAAACATATTCCGGCGAAGCTTATACATCGAGGCATATAACTCGAAGACAGACAGTGATCGAGGGATACCTGGTTCGGTTTGACGGCGTAAGAATAGTTTGACTCAGTAGGAGGCTCGACGGCGTAGGTGTTGAACGGTGGTTGCTTGATCGATCGGAAGTAAGGTTAGTTGTCGCCAGTTCTAATGTTGTGCTTTGGTTTCAAAAAAGTCTTTTGGGTTCCCTCTCGTTTCACGTGTTTCTCTCTCCTCAAATTTAGAAATGTGAAAGTCGGGGGATGTGGAACCTAAAAGTCAGATTATAAGGTGTAAAAAAGTGGGTTTCAACCAAACAACCCCTTTTATACCCTTGAGGGTATAATTGTCCCAAATATGGCTCTAGGTATTTTATGAAACTAGTCCAAAAACAGGTACCATTTTGGTATTTGATAGTCGAGTGGGTATTTAGGGGTACTTTCCTCTTGAATTAAACACATGCCTTAGGTACACTAAGTAAAAGCACATTTAAACATGTCATATGTACGGCGTGTGAACACTAGTTTATATCAGCGATAGGTGAAAACTGAGTGTTCTTCACCAGTAGCTGACGAAGAACACCATCATACCAAATGAGACAGAATCCAAGATATAACAAAAAAATTAGCCCCAAACTACCAATTGAAGGCCTATAACACGAATCTGAAGCTCTAAACTACATTTTAAAACACTTAAAGTGGAATTTGTTGGTGTCAAAATGCTCGATTCGAGACTAAAATGGAAGACTTGGTGTTGAGATTCTCGATTTTGTGGTTGAGTGGTTGTATGTTCGATCTGGTATCGTTTTGTATGCTCGATTCGGTGGTTGTTGTATGTTTGATCCGAGTGATGGTTGCTGACGAAGGTAAGGAGCTGTCGACGAGGGTTGATATAGGTGGTTGTTGACGAGGGTTTCAAATGTTGTTGTTGGTGTCGACGATGATGGTTTGGCGGAGATTTAGATTCGGTTGTACTTAAGTAAAAGGAGGGTGCTCTAGACGAGTACAGTGATGTAGGTAGTTTTTGTTTGGGGGTGCTGTGGATAGAGGTGGCAAACGATCTGAACCGCGAACCATCGGAACCATTTAAATCAGAACCACGGTTTGCGGTCCTGGCGGGTTGCAGTCCTGCCGGTTTGCGGTCCTGGCGGGTTGCAGTCCTACCGGTTTGCGGTCCTGCCGGTTTGCTCTTTATGTGGTCCTGTCGGTTTGCGGTCCTGCCGGCAATTACTAGGGGGAAGAAATATAATATTTACCAATTTCAAAGCTAATTTCCCATTAGCATCCAAATTACCCCGCATGGCTCAAAATTTACCGCTAATTTTCGGAGCTTCCGCACCAGGACAAGTAAGAAGCTCTACTGCTTCTTCGTAAGACATAGGCCAATCAGCACCCCAGATCGAAGGGCGATAACTAATGGAAGGTAATTTATTACCGGTATACATTCATGGGTTAGAACGAAAAAAAGTTCTTGAAAATCAGTTTCAAAAAAACTATAGGGTTTACCATCAACCAAACAATGCATTCCTAAACCTCTACCATCTATTCTCAATCAATTGTGCGGTGTCATAAAACTTGCGTACTAGTTCTAGATACCAATCACATTTGAATGTAGCTAGTATCATCCAACCTAGGCCATTATTAGGTTCAATAAGTTTGAAATTTTTTTGCATACCCTCTATTTGGATCAGTTCATCATAGTCCAAATACATACCCGACCAAATTTTGGTTACACCTCGTCCTCCTTCCGGACTACGGATGCGAAGCTCCCCTTCGCCGCGATGTTCGATAGTCGCGCTCTCCGTTGCCTCCATCTCTTGATACAGCAAATCTTCCATCTCTCTTATTCGTCTCGAGGTTGATTCAGCTTCTCCACCTTGAAGGGCTTTCTTTGATCTTTTCAAAGACATTTAGCGAAACCTGAAATTTAAAATAGTGTTTGAAAATTATAAAAATAATTTAGAGAAGTGTAGTGTAATGGAGAAGAGATAGATTTGTAGTAGAGAAGGGATAGGTTTGTAGTGGGGAAGATATAGATTTGTAGTGGCGAAGAGATGGGTTTTTAGTGGAGAAGATAACTATTTGTAGTGGAGGAGAGGATATAGATTTGTAGTGGAGAGAGGAGATAGATTTGAGGTTGTGTGAAAAATAGAGTAGGAAATAGGTAGTATTCATAGGAAAATATTTTTTTTTCAAAGTAGCCGTTAGATGACGTCATGGATGACGTCATCGTGCGGACCATCCGGACAGGCGTGCGGATGGTCCGCACGTTTGAAATGACAACGGCTAGTTGAAATTCAACTAGCCGTAGAGGTCCAGATGCCCCGGAAAAGTCCGGACCATCCGGATCGATATCCGGATGGTCCGAATTCTCTGTCCGGGCGTCCGGACATTTCGTCCGGATTCCCCGGACCGTGTGTCCGGTCATTGATCCGGATGGTCCGGAAATTATTTTTTTTCGTTTTTTTTTTGTCTCCCCTATAAATAAGGAGACCCCAACTCAATACTCACACCTCTCAAACAACTCTCTACTTCTCTCTAAATCTATCTACTTGTTCGAAATTTTTTAGAAAACTATAATTACTTATTTTACATATTCTACTTCTACGTTCGAAATTGTTTGATTTTTGTTTTTCCGCAAATTATTTCTTAGTTGTTATTAGTCTAAATTTAGTTGTTCTATCTTGTTATTAGTCTAAATTTTGATTTTATTATTTGCAATATTAATTAGTTCTCATTAGTATTTTATTGCATATTTTTTAAAAAATTGTTATTAGTTTTAAAATGAATTCAAAGCGTAGAGATACTGGGGTAAACCCACCCTCCAATGTGGATCTCAATACCATAGAGGAATTTTCTACAGACTTCCCTCACGTTGACACATTCTCCTCCCACGAAAGTGGTGGTGGAAGTACTAGTGCTGGGTCAAGATCTCGTAAGAAAACATCTTGGATTTGGAAACACTATACTTCATCTGAAGATGTTTATTCTAGTATTTGTAACGTGTGCAAAAAATGTTATCTTCACGTAAGTGGAAATAGAAATATGGGCACTAGCACTATGGTAAAACATTTATTGAAACATCAAGTATATGATCCTACAAAACATAACCCAAATAATGTTTGCATGAACCCTCAAACATGTCTTCCTTTTGAGTTTAACCACGATACGTATAGGGTAGAAACAATGATTTATGCAGTCGGTAGTTTACAACCATTTAGTTTTGGGGATTCTTGGAGATACGAAAATTGGATGCAAGCTGGGGTAAACCCACAGGCAAAACGCATTCCACGTAACCCTTTGCGATCGCTAGCCTTTAAATATTATTTAAAAAGAAAAAAACACATTATTCAAACTATGCTGACTTTGCCATGGATTGTTTCGATTACTAGTGACATAGCTACTTTTACTGATTTTGATATGGTATGTGTTACCCTTCATTGGATGGATGCCGAATGGGTCCTCCAAATGAGAATTATATGGTTTGAATCAATTGGGAAGCATAACGCACAATTAATTAGGGAGAATATGGTTGAATGCATGAATGTTTATGGCATTAAAAACAAGATTATGTCTATTTCGTTGGATAATGCATCTTCTAATATTAATGCTATAAAATTTCTTATACAAGATTGCAATCCCCTCTTTCCAAAATTGTTTCACACCAAATGTTTATGCCACGTACTTCAATTAATTGCGAAAGACGGAATACGTAAGGTTATAGGTGATTGTATTGCCCTTATAAAAAGTGGGATCCTATTTTGCTCGACATCCGCTGCTAAAAAAAGAGCTTTTTAAAACACTTGTTACTTCAAATGGGAAAAATATAAGAAACTTATATTAGATGTCGAAACTAGATGGAATCCTACTTACACAATGCTTGCATGTGCGCATGTTTTTAAAGAAGAGATTATGACGCTTTATAATGCATCTTATCCTGAAACACCAATTGAGAACGAACATTGGAGATATTGTGCATACATGTTAAGATTTTTAAGACTTTTTAAAGAAAACACTCTAATCTTTTCTTCACAAAATCAACCTAATGCTCATTTGGCCCTTTTCACGATTACTAATCTTGCCATGCATATGAATGAATTTAGATCAAATTATGTATGCGTAGACATGGTGCCCAAAATGGAATATAAGTTCACAAAGTATTTTCATCCAATCCCTGATAATTATTCATTTGCTTGCCTTTTAGATCCTTTTTCACGAAAAGATAAATTTGAATTGCTAGTTAAATGCTTTTATCGATCTGTACGGTTTTCTACAACTAAACCACCGAAGGAACCAATTGACTCTGAAGGGTATATTACCGGTATATATGAATGTCTGTATAATATCTATGATCAGTATGCTGCAAGATATAGATCAAATACAACTACAAATGTAAGGAGTAGTAACAATAGGGGTAGAGGGAGATGTTCTACTAACTATGTTCAAATGGAAATGTTACGAAGCAATGAATTTACAGAAACCCCTAAATCTGATAATGAGTTGTCTAGATATTTGAGCACTAGGTTTGATTTTACGAATTTTCCAACCCAAGGTATTGAAGATATAGTAAGACGGTGGGGTACCAAAACTGAAGAGTTTCCTATTCTTTGCAGGATTGTTAAAGAGATTTATGCAATACCTCTGTCTACAGTTGCAAGTGAGTGTGCTTTCAACCAAGCGAGGTTGCAATACACGACTAAGAGAACAAGATTGACGGGCAAAGCAGTTGGAGTGCTTGTGGCAGTCAAGGATTGGACAGCGGCGGATAAAAGGATGCAAGACAGAGAGTTTAGAGACGAAGTGAACATAGACGACATCTTCGAAGATTATCCGGATGATTACGAAGATACACTTGAACAAGCAATTGCGGAAGAAAACGAAGCTGAAGGTGAATCAAGTGAGGACGAAGATTTTACTTACGAAGACGACGAAGCTGGAGATGAATGATGTTTGTAATAATTATTTACTATTTTGTATTGTAATTTGAAAACATTTGTACAACTCCTGGCCCGCAAGAGTATAAAATGTGAACGGCTAAATTATCCAAAAAAACTTTACCTTTTATTATAATAACAACAACTTTACCTAATCACAATAATAAAATTCAAAATTTAATATTAAAATTATAACAATATAACTTAAAAATAATAAATAACACTTGTAATATTTAAAACCTAATTAGAATAATAAAATTTAAAATGTAATATTAAAATTATAACAATATAAATTAAAAATAATAAATATAACTTGTAATATTTTTGCATGATAAAATATGATTTTGGTTTAAAAAATATTATAACAAACACTTGTAATATTTAAAACCAAATCATAATAGTAATCAAAATGTAATATTAAAATTAATATTTTAACATGATAAGATATAGTTTTGGTTTGTAATATGAAAATCAACACTACTATTATTAGATCTAAAAACATAATAATAATATTCAAAATGTGATAATAACATAAGTAATATTTAAAATTTTAGACTATATAATAATTACAACACTTAAAATATTAATAACCAAAACAAATTAATACTAACAAAAATGTAATAATAATTTTATAATAATATGCAATATCTCAATATTTTTTAAATATAAAATTTTGGTTATAAAATAAATAAAACATTTATAATATTTACAAATAAACCGCGGTTTTTTACAAATAAACCGTGGTTTCGGAGTCCTGTAGGTTTCCAGTCCTAATGGTTTGCGGTCCTGCCGGTTTACTCTTTATGCGGTCTTGCCGGTTTGCGGTCCTAATAGTTTACAGTCATGTCGGTTTGCGGTATTGCCGGTTTGCAGTCCTAATGGGCCAGTTTCGCAGTTAAACCGTCAGTTCATAAACAGATTGTCAGCTTTGAACCGCGGTTCCAGAACCATTTGTCACCACTAGCTGTGGAACCGTTATTGTAGGCCGACAGAAGGTTACTTTTGATTTAGATTAGTTTTCAGTTAAAATAGATTTAAGTTAGATTAGTTTTCGCTTCAAAAAAATGAAATTATGGAAATTTAACGAAATATTTTTTTCTATTCCAAAATTTGTGTGAAAGAAAAAATCGTCAAAAAAAATTAACTTCATAAGATAATTTTAACTTTTTGTTTCGTACAATTTTACGGAATAAAACTATTTTTTTTAACAAATCTCATAAGACGGATACTTGAAATATCGCAAGATGACTCGGAGTTAGGGGTGTCAAACGGGTTGAACCAGCACCAACCCGCACCGTTTAAATCAGAACCACGGGTTGCAGTCCTGCCGGGTTGCGGTCCTGGCGGGTTGCGGTCCTGCCAGGTTGCGGTCCTGCCGGGTTGCTCTTATGCGGTCCTGATGGTCTGGCGGTCCTGCCAGGTTGCAGTCCTAATGGGCCAGTTTCACAGTTAAACCGCCAGTTCAAACCACCAGACGAACAATTTAAGAACCGTTTATCAGTTCAAACCATCAGCCAAACCATTTAAGAACCGTTTATCAGAATATTTTATAATGTTATTTAAAATTAATTTGTAAGTGTTAATTGAATCTAATTTCAATAATTGAGATATCTACTATATACACGAGTTAATTATTCTATTTCATGTATTTTAATTTAAATATGTTATCATTTTAATCGAAATTTTATAATCATCAGTTACATTCTAAAATAATAATTGTAATTTGATTTTGATACGTTTGATTATATATTTATATTTATGTATTTAAGATATTTTATTTAATATTATGTAGATATTAAATAAAATAAGTACTTTCGATTACAACTTTCAATAATTGTAAAAATATAAAAATAAAAATTTGATTGATTGTCTTAAACAAGATATCGTAAACAATATAATTGTAAAATGATTTGTATATTGTTTTAACATACTAGATATTTAAGATGTTATATTTAATATTATGTACATATTAAATAATATATACCTATTAGACATATAATTGTATTCTAATTTTAAATTATTTGGTGATTTGTATATTGTTTAGAACCGATTCGGAATCGAAATAAAAAATTATTAAAAACTTGCTAAAACTAATGTATTTTAAATATTATGCCGTAATAAATCTGCGATCGTAATTAACAAACAAAATTGTTTTAAATTATAAGAGATTAATTTAGGAAATATATATTTTTAAGTTTTTTTTCGACAAATATTAATAACTAAGTTAGTAGTATGTCTTTAATAATTAAACGTTTAATATCAAAACCAATCATAAAAAAATAATAAAATATAAAAGCCGAATAATCAATAATTAAATAATATATGATCATTGACAATGTGGATAATCTTAGATTACTTGGGATTCTTTTATATAGATTGACACTTTCATCTTCAATGGTAACTATCGATGTGGGATTCTTTTAAACAAAACTCATCTTCAATGGTATAGATTTGGAGTTTTGTTTAAAAGAATCTCACATCTATAGCTAGTACTACCATTAAAGAGGAGTTTTGTTTAAAAGAATCTCACATCGATAGTTACCATTGAAGATGAAAGTGTCAATCTATATAAAAGGAGGCACAAACACACCCTCTCACTTACCAAGTTTTGGGCAACTACTTGAATGCCTAACATGGTGGTTAATAGTTAAAAATTTCGAATTAATTTTTTTAAAGTAGTCTTGGGCAACTACTTGAATGCCTAACATTTTCTTAAAATGCCTAACATGGTGCCTAACATGGTTTTTAACAGTTAAAAAAAATTCTAAAAAAATAAAAAATAAAAAAAAATCATAAGTCGGGACCATCTGGAGATCTGTCCGGACCATCCGGACAGATCTCCGGATGGTCCGAATTTCCGGTCCGGACATTCGGACCATCCGGATGGTCCGGGAATATTTTTTTTTCGTTTTTTTAATTATTTTTTTTGGGTCTCCTCTATTTATAGAGGAGACCCCAAATCCACACTCATAAATTCATATACTCCTATCTACGTCTCTCTAAATCTCTCTACTTGTTCTAAATATTCTAGAAAACTCTAATTTCTTATTTTACACATTGTAGTCCTACTTTCGAAATTGTTTGATTTTTTTTTCTCGCAAATTGTTTCTATTTGATAAAAACACTTAAATAACGTTGGGATAACATTATAATAGCTCAATTAAGAGCTTCGTATAATTTATCAAGTTATTTAATTGTTATAGTAATTTAAATTAGTTCTTTTAATTCTAATTTTATTAGTTGTTGTTAGTTGTTATTGCTTGTTGTTAGTTGTTATTGCTTGTTATTAGTTGGTATTAGTCTAAATTTAGTTTTTATTATTTGCGATATTAATTAGTTTCGATTAGTATTTTATTGCATATTTAAAAAAAAACTTTGTTTAAGTTTTAAAATGCCTATAAATCGTAGACTTACTAATACTCACCCATCCGCTAATTTTCACTTGTAATGAATGATGTTTGTGATAACCAAAACAAATTAATACTAACCAAAATGTAATAATAATTTTATAATCATTATTAAAATAACAATAATAAAATTCAAAATTTAATATTAAAATTATAACAATATAACTTGTAATCTTTTACCATGATAAAATATGATTTTGGTTTAAAAAATAATAAATAACATTTGTAATATTTAAAACCAAATCACAATAATAATATTCAAAATGTAATATTAAAATTATAACAATATAACTTAAAAATAATAAATAACATTTGTAATATTTAAAACCAAATCACAATAATAAAATTCAAAATGTAATATTAAAATTATAACAATATAACTTAAAAATAATAAATAACACTTGTAATATTTAAAACCAAATCACAATAATAAAATTCAAAATGTAATTTTAAAATTATAACAATATAACTTAAAAATAACAAATAACACTTGTAATATTTAAAACCTAATCACAATAATAAAATTCAAAATGTCATATTAAAATTATAACAATATAACTTAAAAATAGTAAATAACACTTGTAATATTTAAAACCAAATCACAATAATAAAATTCAAAATGTAATATTAAAATTATAACAATATAACTTGTAATATTTTTGCATGATAAAATATGATTTTGGCTTAAAAAATAATATATAACACTTGTAATATTCAAAACCAAATCACAATAATAAAATTCAAAATGTAATATTAAAATTATAACCATAGAATTTGTAATATTTTAACATGATAAGACATAGTTTTGCTTTGTATTAGATCTAAAAACATAATAATAATAATAATCAAAATATGATGATAACATAAGTAATATTTAAAATTTTGGACTATATAATAATTACAACACTTCAAATATTAATAACCAAAACAAATTAATATTAAAAAAAATGTAATAATAATTCTATAATATTATGCAATATCTCAATATTTTTTAAATATAATATTTTGGTTATAAAATAAATAAAACATTTATAATATTTACCAATAAACCGTGGTTTCGCAGTCCTGCCGGGTTGCAGTCCTGCCGGGTTACTCTTTATGTGGTCCTGCGGGTTGCGGCCCTGCCAGGTTGCAGTCCTAATGGGCCAGTTTTGCAGGTAAACCGTCAGTTCTTAAGCAGGTTGTCAGCTTTGAACCGTGGTTCTAGACATCTCTACTCGGAGTAATGTATACATGGACTCTAGGGAAGAACCATAGAACATTCTAAAAAGAATTTCACAAAGCCTATCTCAATTTTTAACGGAAGCTCAACTGCTCTAAAAACAAATAAGAAAGAAAAAAATTATCATTTAAAATTTTAATTGTAGTTTATGTAAATATTCATATTACTTTTTTCAAAAACTAGTCCAAGTTAGACTTTCTATTTTGTAGATTCTATATTAGACTTGTTACCTTCCATCAATTAGTATTTTTAGAGAAAAGTATTTATTTTAATAAATTACTAATCAGTGTAATATAAAAAGGTTCAAACACATGATTGAATAGGAATATAGTAAAGAAATATTTAAAGAGATGGACCAACAATAAATGCGAAAAAACGGCCATGTAGAATAATTGTTACCCATATGCAGATGACTTGGTGGTCTGACAGTAAATGCATTTTTTCACATAAGCCAAAACGTAAAGAATATGTAAGGCCCACATGTAAGAATCTCATGGTTTCGGCTAACCAAACCTCAAAATAAACCAATCCAAAAAGAAAAGGTATATTTTTAATATTATCTTTCATATATTTTTGTGAAAGGGATACATTTAGCTGGGTTAAGTTCCATCAAATTTGAAACATAAATTCTTTGAGATAAACTTATTACGTATATACAAAACCTTTGAGAGAGAAAGAATTTAAGGGTTTTAAAGACTTGCTATGGGTTCTTATTTATTAATCCATTATCTCTTTCCTGTGTGATAGCGTGGGATTATTCTATCGAATCTATTTGATCCACTCATCTAACATATTTTTTAATAGCATTTTAATTGTTTTAGAATTGTGTAGTTCTATCTTTATTAACTTATTATTTTTTTAGATATAT
Organism: Limnanthes douglasii subsp. nivea; assembly: GCA_036936605.1. NCBI lineage: Eukaryota > Viridiplantae > Streptophyta > Magnoliopsida > Brassicales > Limnanthaceae > Limnanthes > Limnanthes douglasii. Next base: position 154,932,557 of record JAUPFV010000001.1, read on the forward strand.
TATATTTTAAAAAGTTCATTTTTTCAGTTTGTTCAAGTCGGTCAAAAATTTCGAAGAAAATATAATCATTTTTTAGGGTATTTTTTTAATCATCTTGATCGATTTCGAATGCTTGAATAGAATCTTATCTAGTTAGATTGGAGTATCAGGATCACCCGTCATCGCTTATGATAATATAGATTTGCCATCTGATAACATCATTGTCTAATGCATTATATCTTTTTCCTTATGAATATTGCTTTTTGGAATGTGTCGTTAGAAAAAAATATGTTACTCATTTCATAATTAGTAATAGTATCTCATTGTTAATTTTAGCTGAAATAAAAGTTCAATTTTTTAAAGTCGACTCTATTATTAGGTATATGGTTACCTTTTGGCATGTTATTACCAATCACTTTTCTCATCCTCTTAGTAGAATTTGGATTATCTGGAACCCTAGTGTTATCATTGTATCTAGGTTATCCCAATCCTTCCAGTACATTCACTCCCTAGCCAAGTGCCATAATTTCAATGCCTCATTCGGATTCACTGTCATCTATGCTTTTAATGACGTTCAGGATCATACTCATCTTTGGAATGATTTAATAACCATCTCCAAGCAAGATCAAGGCATCCCCTGGGTCTCCTTGGGGGATTTCAATGCCATCCGTCATCCGGAGGAGCAATTAGGCTCGTCCTAAAAATTGGTCATCAGCAATTGATGACTTCAATAATTGTTGCTACCTCAGTGAGTTTCGATCCACTGGATTCCACTTCTCTTGGATTAATAGACAACCTACTCATCCCATCATCTCCAAAATCGATCGTGTTCTAGTCAACCCTGACTCGGAAGATCTCTTTCCTATGTCTTTCGCTCAATTTGGTTTTCTCCGTTCCTCCGACCACACTACTGTCACTCTCAATCTTGGGTTCCCTTGTCAAAGACGTAAGAAACCATTTAAATTCTTTAATATGTGGCAATCTCAATGAGCTCCGATCCACTGGTTTCCACTTCTCTTAGATTAATAAACAACCTACTCATCACATCCTCTCCAAAATCAATCATGTTCTAGTCAACCCTGACTGGGACGATCTCTTTCCTATGTTTTTCGCTCACTTTGGTTTTCTCCGTTCCTCCGACCACACAACTGTCACTCTCAATCTTGGGTTCCCTCGTCAAAGACGTAAGAAACCATTCAAATTCTTTAATATGTGGCAATCCCATCCTCAGTTCAAAAATATTATTTCTAACAGCTGGAATCTTCTTATCCTTTCCTCTAGTATCAGTCTTGTCATTGATAAACTCAATTGTCTTCAACATGAGCTTGCTTGCCTCAATCGTAAGGAGCTTAGCGACATTAGTTCTAGGGTTTCTAATGCTCAAAACATTCTATTTCAAGCTCAATCGAATCTCGCTCATGAACCCCTCAACCCTATTCTTGTCACCAAAGAAGTTGAGGTTTCCATGACTTTCATCTTTCTTAGTCTTGCTGAAGAATCCTTTCTCAAGAAAAAATCTAGAGAAAACTGGATCAAGCTTGGTGATAAAAAGACAATATATATTCATAACAGTATAAAAACCCATCTTTTCCGTAACAAAATTATGTTTATCAATAATGACCATGGTATCACTGTTTCAACTTCCGCTAGTGTTTTTAAGGTCATTGTGAGTAATTTTGAGGACTCCCTTGGTACTAGGCATCCTGCTGGTTATCCGGGGTTGGAGAAATTTTCCTCTCTTCTTTCATCTAAAGTCAACAATACTGACAAGACCTTAATGATTCGTGAGATCATTAGCGAGGAGATTAAGTCTGCCCTTTTCAGTATTCATAGTAATAAATTGTCAAGTCCTGATGGTTTTAATTGCAGTTTCTTCAAATACACTTGGAATATAGTTGGGCAGGACATATGTAATGGTGTCCACGAGTTTTTCTAAACTATAATTCTCGATTCCTCTTGGAACTCTACTTTTATTGCTCTCATTCCTAAAAATGATTCCCCTTCCATGGTTGCAGATTTTAGACCTATTGATCTTTGTAATGTCGTTTACGATACCATCTTTAAAGTTTTAGCTACTAAAATTAACGATTCCTTCTCTTATTTGATTTATAATTCCCAATCGGCTTTCATCTCGGGTGGGAACATCTCGGATAACATACTTCTTTCCCAAGAACTTCTAAGAGGCCATCATATTAATTGTAGAGCTAAAAAGGTAGCCCATAAAATTGATCTTATGAAAGCTTTCGATAATGTTCGTTGGCATCTCATCATTAACATTCTTGTGGCCATGAACTTCCCGGAAAAGATGATCACTTGGATCATCAACTATATTTCCTCACCCTTTTACTCCATCAATAATAATGGAGATTCTTACTGTGAATTCAAAGGTAGAAAAGGTCTCAGGCAAGAGGACTCTTTTACCCTATTTCTCTATGTCCTTGTCATGCAAGTCCTTTCCAATACCCTAAAAACAAGAGTAATGACAAAAACTTTTGATTTCACTGGAAGTGCCAACTCCCTCCTTGTCTGCTTTGTAGACGATCTTATGATTTTTGTCATGTTGATGTCAACTCCCTATTCATCCTCATCAAAGAGGCTCTAGATGATTTCTACTCCTTTTTTGGTCTCAAGTCAACTCCTTTAAAAGTCATATCCTTCTTTCAGGTATCAATAATCCACTTCGCACTGAGCTCCTGTTTATTATGGGTTATTTGGAAGGCTATCTCCAAGTCAAGTATATGAGAGTCCCCCTTCTTTTTGGTCGTCTTACCCATTCAGATTATCGTCCTCTTCTTCATAAAATTACCGTCAAGATCGATTGTTGGACCTCCAAGAATCTGTCATATTCGGGTAGACTCCAACTTATCAAATCTATTTTATTTGTTGATCAAGTTTACTGGTCTTCCATATTTATCCTCCCTTCTATGATCATTAAAGAACTGACCCAAAACCTTCGTTGTTTCCTTTGGTCGGGTTGCGCTATGAAAATCCATGGGGCCAAAGTGGCATGGTCTAATATCACCTCTCCTATAAAAGAGAGTGGCTTTGGGATCCTGGATCCAAAAATCTGGAATCAAGCGGTTGTCTTTAAGCATCTCTGGTCTATTATTAGTAATAACAATCACTCCATCTGGTGGTATTGAATAAAAATAGAAAAAATAAAAAATAATAATGTATGGGATCTTTAATTTGGTTCCTCCCCTTCTTGTATTTGGAGGAAAATTCTTTGTCTTCGCCCGTTGGCGAGTAATTTGTACAGGATGGTTGTTGGCAATGGCTCGAGTACTTCCTTATGGTATGAACCATGACTTCTCCGTACCTCACTAGTTTCGCACTATGGTACCAATATCATCAAATATTCCCGGCTCGGAAAAACCTCAAAGTATCGGATATCATTCGCGATGGTCATTTGAATTAGCCTCCAAACATCAGATTGACTAGAGCTAGAATTCGTGTTAATCCTCTGGAGATCATCAGCCTCGTCATCACCGGGTCCTCTCCTATCATCAACTCCTATGATGTTCCTTTTTGGATTGTGAAGGCTGGCTGAAATAACTTCACAATCAAGGATGCCTATAACGTTATTCGTACGCATGCACTTGTAGTAAGGGGTGTCGGGTTAGTATGGAATAAATTTAATATTCATCTTCAATTTTTTCTCTTATGACTCGCTATCTTGGGAAAACTTTCTACTAAAGATAAGCTTCTTAATTCGGGTTTCATTACCCCACCTGATTATGCCTTACGCAACTCAGCTTCCGAAACTATTGTTCATCTCCTCTTTTACTGCAGTTTCACTTATAGTATTTGGGCATTTGCTAGTTCAAAACTAGGTTTCCTTTTTTCCACTTCATGCTGACAGTCTTGGGTATGTGAGGCATCAAATTGGTCTCACTCTCAAAATCGACACGTTTGGCGCTCTTGCTTTGGCTTAGTTATTTATCACTTCTAGAAGTTGAGGAACTCAATAATTTTTTGTTACCCTCCGGCCAATGCCTCTCTAGCATCTCACCGAATCTTCTTTGATCTTCGGTTCATATTTCACGGCACCAAGATTTGTTAGCCTATGTAACTGCTTTTAATTTATTTATTTATTCTTCTACTTTATTTGCAGGTTCCCTTATCCTCGGTCTCGTCCGTTGCCGTCCATTGTTGTGGACTTCCTTGGAGTTACTATCTGTCGGCTCGTTTAGCCCTTGTTATATTGTCTTAGTTGTTTTAGTTTATCTCTGATGTTCTATCATTTCCACTATCTTTGATTTAACAATCCTGTCTATCGACCTCCTTATGTCAAGTGTATCTCCTTGGGATATGTCCTAGGTACTTGTATGAACATTTTTTATTTTATTTAATATTTTATTACACCAAAATAAATCCTAATTATTTTTTTCATAAAATTCAAAACAAATTAAGAACCCAAAAACCTCTAAAAACCTCTACAAATTTCCAAACTCTAAAAAATATATTTATAAATGGAAAGCGAGAAGAATAATTTTGCTGATGAGCTTCAAACTCCAAAAATGATTTAGTTTTTCTAATCATTGATGTAAAATTTTCATTTTTTTAGATTTCATCCCGATTTTGGAAAGAATTTTTACAGCCCATCCCCACCAGTTGGGAGGTTAGAAACTTACGAGGAAAAACTTTTACCTTAGGTTATTGTAGGAATAAATTTAGTCCCCGAGTTTGAGGCAGCCCGTCCACCGATACAAAAATCATCAACTCTCAGGGACTAATTTGTAATGTACAAATTATACCATTAAATTAGTCATTACCGGGTGGAGTAGCCAATTCTGTCTATACATACACTAGGTTGTTTGATGCTAGAAATTAGTCCATTGTGGTTTATTGTTGATGCAACCGTCGGTTATTAGAATTTTCCCCCGCTGGTTTTGGTGTTTGGCCCCACTGGTTCTGGTACCTCACCCCGTCGCGGAGTGTTAAATAAAATTTAAGAATGTTTTTTTATTTGCTTCCCAAACCAGCGGGGGGGGGGAGAATTTCTTATCTACCGGCTGGTTGGGCTCCCGCCATCGGTTTGATACTATCCATTACAATATGATATAATTTTAATGAGTACGTTTTAGTTATGTAGGAGGATGAGCTTAAGTATCTGGATTAATAAGAGAGATGGTCATTTCTTTGTCGGTTATAGTCATTTGTCCAACATGAAATCCCACTACACGCAACAACAATTGGTCGATTAGGTTAAGCTTACCACAAAGGAAAATGGTTTTGTAATTTAATTACAACATTGCAACTATGCCAAAAGCTGAAAAATCCTAAAATAATTTGTGTATGCGAGAGATCTGGAAAGTACACAAAGTTGGTAGAACCAAAGAATCGGGACGACAGAATGTGGATGACCTTTCGCGCTTAGAGAAAATAAGGTAAATGATAATTTATGGTCCTTAGATGTTGTATATAGGGTTTACAACCACGAGACTACAAAATTAACTGCGTTCATTCATACTTAGGAAGATTATCTAAAGAAGAATTGAAATTTGTAGTTAGTTCTACAAAAATGGGATATCATCTTTGTGATATTCTTGGCATAGTCAAAAATTTGAACCCTAACAATTCGTCGTCCTTACGCATCGTATACAATGCTTAATTAAAACAACGGAACATCGAGAAAGGCGGTCGACCGTAATTCAAATACTTGTTAAGTGAACTGAAGAGTTTCAATTATTACGAATGACATAGATCGTGCGAAGATGGAAGTGGTATCATAAATAAACTTTTTTTTGTACGCCATGTTAGTTTAGATTTGTTACGTGAAGAGTCTTAAGAATGCTCGGGGGTGATTTTGTGATACGAAGATCTTTTAGTGTCAGAATAGTCTGTAGTACTTTGTTTAGGAGTCTTTTTAGAGAGAGAAAGTGCGGATTAAGTTAAGTAGAGAGAGAAAGTAATATTCTATTCGTCTTGGTATCTGTGAAGCGTGTGTGGTCCTTTTATAGTACAATTGCGGGTCCCACACGCTTTAACTCCCGTTTATTACATTTTTAGTCCCTATCTATTTTCATCTTCTCATAATGGCTACTTCTTTAGTAGTCTATACAATTCTCCCATAATACAATTTATTTATTACAATTTTCTCCTTAACAAACCTTTTCTTTACAATTTCACCGTGTCTTTTATTCTCCCTCATCAGTAGCCCCCCAGTCCTAGTAAAAATAGTTTTACTAGGACTGTAAAGAAGTCTCCACTGCTACCTCGAACATCTTTTCCACGGAGAACTCTTCTTCAAGTGCAAAATTTCCTCCTCGAAAATGCTTTTGACCAATACTTCAAATGCTACATATCTCTTCGAAAAAACATATGTTGTGTTGGATGAAGTGTTGTACAGGAAATCTTTGAGCAGACCATTGCTACGTTGTTTGGGAAAGCAAAAGTCTCAAGAGATTTTGTCTGAGCTGCATGATGGTGAGGGTTTAACAGATTGTGTTTTCAAGTCTTTAACACGTCGGGTTTTGTTGGCATGGTATAATTGGCCTACAATTATGAACGATGTTAAAGTTCTAGTTCAAGGCTGTGATACTTGTCAATCTTTTGCCCATTATATTCACAAACCAGTAGTACCACTTATGTCTATTTCCAAAGCTATTCCTTTTGACAAATGAGGAATAAACCTGGTAGGACCATTGCATATGGCTTCTAGAGGGCATCAGATGATCATTATAGCAGTGGATTATTTTTTGAAGTGGGCAGAGGCTGAACCATTGTCCGGAACACTTCGAAATAATTACTCTTTGTTAACAACTTCAAAGATGATCAGTATTTAACTAGTTACCAAAATTATTGTAATACTTATGTTTTAAACAACTTCTAAAATAGATCTATTGGTCACTTCTAGTTGACTATTTGCTTGTGGATGAAATGACGTAGAGAAAAATTGTGTTATTCTCCTCGAAGGACAACAATAAGTCATTTCCCTATTGTTAAATTGAGGCCCATTTTCGGTGATAATTTTTCGAGGAAGCCCAAAACGGCAACAAATATTATTCATAATGAACTTAATAACATCATTTGACTTTGTTCCGGACAATGGTTCAGCCTCTTCCCACTTCAAAAAATAATCCACTGCTATAATGATCATCTGATGCCCTCTAGAAGCCATATGCAATGGTCCTACCAGGTTTATTCCTCATTTGTCAAAAGGAATAGCTTTGGAAATAGACATAAGTGGGACTACTGGTTTGTGAATATAATGGGCAAAAGATTGACAAGTATCACAGCCTTGAACTAGAACTTTAACATCGTTCATAATTGTAGGCCAATTATACCATGCCAACAAAACCCGACGTGTTAAAGACTTGAAAACACAATCTGTTAAACCCTCACCATCATGCAGCTCAGACAAAATCTCTTGAGACTTTTGCTTTCCCAAACAACGTAGCAATGGTCTGCTCAAAGATTTCTTGTACAACACTTCATCCAACACAACATTATTTTTACAATGATAGATACAACATATTATCGTTGATAGACAACTTATAGTTACGTTTGCTAAATCAATTATAATGATGCTGCTACCAAACAACATCTAAACATTTCCTATGTTCAGTTTAACCAACATATAGAGGTTATTAGTGATGAGGGAGAATAAAAGACAAGGGCCAAAATGCATAGAAATAAATGTATAGGGGCCAAAATGCATAGAAATAAATGTATAGGGGCCAAAATACATAGAAATAAATGTATAAGGGCTGAAATGCGCTAATTGTAAAGATATAGCCAAACTAGGAAGGAAGTTTAGAGCAGGGACCAAAAAAGGTAATTAACCCGAATTTAAGCGTGTGGGGTCCGCAATTATACTATAAAAGAACCACACACGCTTCACGAATTTCGAGATGAATAGTACGACTTTCTCTCTCTACTATTTTAACACTTTCTCTCTCTAAGTTTGACTCTAAAGTATTTCTCTATCACAAAATCCTCCTCGGACTAACTTTCAACTCTTCAATTAGTACTTAAAAAACATGGTAACACTAACCTCTTCGTTTCTTTCCTCAAGCAGTGTTTTAAGCCGCTTGTTTTCAACTTTCAACCGGTGCAACCGGCTTCTTTTTTCAGCTTGTTATTGTCACGCAGCACCGACTGCGACAGCCCTCCAAAGCTTGGAATACTAGACCTACGTTTGTTTTTGTTTTTCAACCTCTCCTCTTTCTTTTTACCGATTGTTGACTTCCTCTCCACAATGAATTCCGCCAATGTAACATCATCATCAGCCTCAGTGTTCGAACGTCTTCTCTTCTTAGTTCCAGCTCCGTCATCTACCTGTTTGACCTTCCTTCTTGTACTTCTGTTCGCAACATATTTCTTTCTTTTCCTACTCCTTTGTTCGCTTGTTTCTCCAGCAGCTTCGCACTTCCTCCGTGAATCATTTTCTCCATAAACAAAACATTCAGACGCTGAAAACACCAACTCATCGGCCACAACCTAAGAAATACAGTATAATATACATTGAGCAGCACAATATTATAATCATTACTGCGAATTACAGACAATTATGATCTATGGACATTTTGAAGTTATGACGTTATGCTACATGGTATGCTATTTGTTTGATATTTTTATCGACACATATGTTTATTTTTTTGTTCTAATATTCATAGTTGCGATTTGTGTGTAAGAACCGTGTGTATGCGATTTGTTTGATACTACAACATGGGCATTGATAGATGTGTTACATACCTGGTCGTCCCTGAGCTCACTGACCATCTGGATCATTTCGAATGTTGACTCCTTGCCCTCTAGTCCCCACCACTTGTAACATCTAGGGATTATGTTTGGCCTTGGTATGTCGACGTTTATCGAAATATGCTCCATCAGAAATGGCTGCACAGAACATAACTAACCATTAAAAAAACGGTTTCTTAACAAACATGCTGATCATAATCCACTGTACTTACAAACAGCAGAGCAACGATCACTCTGGCAGGCTGCCCGGCCTTAATACATTTGTCCAGTGATTTGTGAAGCTTCTCCAAGATGGCTCCAGACCAGTCATAGTCGTTTATCTTTTCAAGATTCTCTACGTAGAATATTGCTGTCCACCCGACGACGTCGCCGGACACTGAAAAGAACAATGTCGAGCATATGAAAAGTATCAGGAGTCGAGCAACATCCTTCGCTTCATCCTCCCCTCCTTCACTGACTGCTTTCTCGATCGCTTCCTACAAAATCAACAACATCATACCAAGAATACAGCAATAACAATTAAAGGCATCTACCCCTAATAAGACATTGATAGATATGAACCAAGACATTGCTAGATGCATAAAACCAAACACCAACGTAATATTATACTGCTAACACACTGCTAGATATAATATACTACTACGCTAGATACGTACATACACATGCAGGTTTTTGTATCATCGTCATATGCCTTCAGCATAAACTAAAAACGACTACATTCTAACAGACTATATTTACCTTTATCAACGCATTGGAAACTGATTTGTCGTTTGTTGGCCCGCTCCTCCTCGTCCTTGGGCTCAAAAAATATTTATGCATCAGAATCGAATCTAACTCAGCTCCATCAGCGTACCGAGCGATAAATGCGCATGATTTGCTCATAGGCATCTCTTCGTTACCGTGTTTCAGGCCAAATATCGCCTTCACATCTTTCCTCGTCAGCCTTACATACTTCCGTCCAATCTGGAAAGACTTCCATCTAACATCGTATAAACCACAAATCGCCTCGATCAAGTAGTGGAACTTTTTAAGCTTCAGAACCTCGTTCCTTAAGTCGAATGAGGTTTTCAGGAAGGTATAGAACGGGGTTCCTCTAGCAGCCTCGATGTGTTCCGCTTTAATGAAATCCCGTCTGAGTACGTTGATTATGCTAACCAACCCGGACCTGTAGAATACTCCTGTTTTTGTCATGTTTACCTGTTAATATTTACATAAGAAGCTAGTTAGTAATCCCATGGTAACTAAAATAATAAAACTAAGCAGCCAGTATATACGTTAACTCTTCGAGACAGCACTTGTCCAAGTTACTACACAACATCGTATATCTCACTGCATTTCAACGTTGCTAGACGTGACCAGAATCATATACTACTCCGCTAGATGTGCACTATGACAGGTAGACTATCACCAGACCCCGCTAGATAAGGCAACCCACATTGTTATATGACTAACAAACCTATGTAAACTCACACCGGTTAGACCAGCAACCCTATAGGTCCGATAGATGAAGGTACACGTTCAGGATTCAACCAGGGCAGGTTCTAATCGATGGCGTCGGAAAGCACTACCAACACAACTATCAACTAACATCGTTTGGTCGATGAACACTATGAAATACCCTTACAGACTCGACAGCATTGACTATCAATGTAAAACAACGGAGTATTCTAACTACCGGAGTATTAAACATATTCCGGCGAAGCTTATACATCGAGGCATATAACTCGAAGACAGACAGTGATCGAGGGATACCTGGTTCGGTTCGACGGCGTAAGAATAATTTGACTCAGTAGGAGGCTCGACGGCGTAGGTGTTGAACGGTGGTTGCTTGATCGATCGGAAGTAAGGTTAGTTGTCGCCGGTTCTAAGGTTGTGCTTTGGTTTCAAAAAAGTCTTTTGGGTTCCCTCTCGTTTCACGTGTTTCTCTCTCCTCAAATTTAGAAATGTGAAAGTCGGGGGATGTGGAACCTAAAAGTCAGATTAGAAGGTGTAAAAAAGTGGGTTTCAACCAAACAACCCCTTTTATACCCTTGAGGGTATAATTGTCCCAAATATGGCTCTAGGTATTTTATGAAACTAGTCCAAAAACAGGTATCATTTTGGTATTTGATAGTCGAGTGGGTATTTAGGGGTACTTTCCTCTTGAATTAAACACATGCCTTAGGTACACTAAGTAAAAGCACATTTAAACATGTCATATGTACGGCGTGTGAACACTAGTTTATATCAGCGATAGGTGAAAACTGAGTGTTCTTCACCAGTAGCTGACGAAGAACACCATCATACCAAATGAGACACAATCCAAGATATAACAAAAAAAATTAGCCCCAAACTACCAATTGAAGCCCTATAACACGAATCTGAAGCTCTAAACTACATTTTAAAACACTTAAAGTGGAATTTGTTGGTGTCAAAATGCTCGATTCGAGACTAAAATGGACGACTTGGTGTTGAGATTCTCGATTTTGTGGTTGAGTGGTTGTATGTTCGATCTGGTATCGTTTTGTATGCTTGATTCGGTGGTTGTTGTATGCTTGATCCGAGTGATGGTTGCCGACGAAGGTAAGGAGCTGTCGACGAGGGTTGATATAGGTGGTTGTTGACGAGGGTTTCAAATGTTGTTGTTGGTGTCGACGATGATGGTTTGGCGGAGATTTAGAGTCGGTTGTACTTAAGTAAAAGGAGGGTGCTCTAGACGAGTACAGTGATGTAGGTAGTTTTTGTTTGGGGGTGCTGTGGATAGAGGTGGCAAACGATCTGAACCGCGAACCCTCGGAACCATTTAAATCAGAACCACGGTTTGCGGTCCAGGCGGGTTGCAGTCCTACCGGTTTGCGGTCCTGCCGGTTTGCTCTTTATGTGGTCCTGCCGGTTTGCGGTCCTGCCGGCAATTACTAGGGGAAAGAAATATAATATTTACCAATTTCAAAGCTAATTTCCCATTAGCATCCAAATTACCCCGCATGGCTCAAAATTTACCGCTAATTTTCGGAGCTTCCGCACCAGGACAAGTAAGAAGCTCTACTGCTTCTTCGTAAGACATAGGCCAATCAGCACCCCAGATCGAAGGGCGATAACTAATGGAAGGTAATTTATTACCGGTATACATTCATGGGTTAGAACGAAAAAAAGTTCTTGGAAATCAGTTTCAAAAAAACTATAGGGTTTACCATCAACCAAACAATGCATTCCTAAACCTCTACCATCTGGATCATTCTCAATCAATTGTGCGGTGTCATAAAACTTGCGTACTAGTTCTAGATACTAATCACATTTGAATGTAGCTAGTGTCATCCAACCTAGGCCATTATTAGGTTCAATAAGTTTGAATTTTTTTTGCATACCCTCTATTTGGATCAGTTCATCATAGTCCAAATACATACCCGACCAAATTTTGGTTACACCTCGTCCTCCTTCCGGACTACGGATGCGAAACTCCCCTTCGCCGCGATGTTCGATAGTCGCGCTCTCCGTTACCTCCATCTCTTGATACAACAAATCTTCCATCTCTCTTATTCGTCTCGAGGTTGATTCAGCTTCTCCACCTTGAAGGGCTTTCTTTGATCTTTTCAAAGACATTTAGCGAAACCTGAAATTTAAAATAGTGTTTGAAAATTATAAAAATAATTTAGAGAAGTGTAGTGTAGTGGAGAAGAGATAGATTTGTAGTAGAGAAGGGATAGGTTTGTAGTGGGGAAGAGATAGATTTGTAGTGGCTAAGAGACGGGTTTTTAGTGGAGAAGATAACTATTTGTAGTGGAGGAGAGGAGATAGATTTGTAGTGGAGAGAGGAGATAGATTTGAGGTTGTGTGAAAAATAGAGTAGGAAATAGGTAGTATTCATAGAAAAATATTTTTTTTTTCAAAGTAGCCGTTAGATGACGTCATGGATGACGTCATCGTGCGGACCATCCGGCCAGGCGTGCGGATGGTCCGCACGTTTGAAATGACAACGGCTAGTTGAAATTCAACTAGCCGTAGAGGTCCGGATGCCCCGGAAAAGTCCGGACCATCCGGATCGATATCCGGATGGTCCGAATTCTCTGTCTGGGCGTCCGGACATTTCGTCCGGATTCCCCGGACCGTGTGTCCGGTCATTGATCCGGATGGTCCGGAAATTTTTTTTTTCGTTTTCTTTTTGTCTCCCCTATAAATAAGGAGACCCCAACTCAATACTCACACCTCTCAAACAACTCTCTACTTCTCTCTAAATCTATCTACTTGTTCGAAATTTTTTAGAAAACTATAATTACTTATTTTACATATTCTACTTCTACGTTCGAAATTGTTTGATTTTTGTTTTTCCGCAAATTATTTCTTAGTTGTTATTACTCTAAATTTAGTTGTTCTATCTTGTTATTAGTCTAAATTTAGATTTTATTATTTGCAATATTAATTAGTTCTCATTAGTATTTTATTGCATATTTTTTTAAAAATTGTTATTAGTTATAAAATGAATTCAAAGCGTAGAGATACTGGGGTAAACCCACCCTCCAATGTGGATCTCAATACCATAGAGGAATTTTCTACAGACTTCCCTCACGTTGACACATTCTCCTCCCACGAAAGTGGTGGTGGAAGTACTAGTGTTGGGTCAAGATCTCGTAAGAAAACATCTTGGATTTGGAAACACTATACTTCATCAGAAGATGTTTATTCTAGTATTTGTAACGTGTGCAAAAAATGTTATCTTCACGTAAGTGGAAATAGAAATATGGGCACTAGCACTATGGTAAAACATTTATTGAAACATCAAGTATATGATCCTACAAAACCTAACCCAAATAATGTTTGCATGAACCCTCAAACAGGTCTTCCTTTTGAGTTTAACCACGATACGTATAGGGAAGAAACAATGATTTATGCAGTCGGTAGTTTACAACCATTTAGTTTTGGGGATTCTTGGAGATACGAAAATTGGATGCAAGCTGGGGTAAACCCACAGGCAAAACGCATTCCACGTAACCCTTTGCGATCGCTAGCCTTTAAATATTATTTAAAAATAAAAAAACACATTATTCAAACTATGCTCACTTTGCCATGGAATGTTTCGATTACTAGTGACATAGCTACTTTTACTGATTTTGATATGGTATGTGTTACCCTTCATTGGATGGATGCCGAATGGGTCCTCCAAAGGAGAATTATATGGTTTGAATCAATTGGGAAGCATAACGCACAATTAATTAGGGAGAATATGGTTGAATGCATGAATGTTTATGGCATTAAAAACAAGATTATGTCTATTTCGTTGGATAATGCATCTTCTAATATTAATGCTATAAAATTTCTTATACAAGATTGCAATCCCCTTTTTCCAAAATTGTTTCACACCAAATGTTTATGCCACGTACTTCAATTAATTGCGAAAGACGGAATACGTAAGGTTATAGGTGATTGTATTGCCCTTATAAAAAGTGGGATCCTATTTTGCTCGACATCCGCTGCTAAAAAAAAGAGCTTTTAAAACACTTGTTACTTCAAATGGGAAAAATATAAGAAAATTATATTAGATGTCGAAACTAGATGGAATTCTACTTACACAATGCTTGCATGTGCGTATGTTTTTAAAGAAGAGATTATGACGCTTTATAATGCATCTTATCCTGAAACACCAATTGAGAACGAACATTGGAGATATTGTGCATACATGTTAAGATTTTTAAGACTTTTTAAAGAAAACACTCTAATCTTTTCTTCACAAAATCAACCTAATGCTCATTTGGCCCTTTTCACGATTACTAATCTTGCCATGCATATGAATGAATTTAGATCAAATTATGTATGCGTAGACATGGTGCCCAAAATGGAATATAAGTTCACAAAGTATTTTCATCCAATCCCTGATAATTATTCATTTGCTTGCCTTTTAGATCCTTTTTCACGAAAAGATAAATTTGAATTGCTAGTTAAATGCTTTTATCGATCTGTACGGTTTTCTACAACTAAACCACCGAAGGAACCAATTGACCCTGAAGGGTATATTACCGGTATATATGAATGTTTGTATAATATCTATGATAAGTATGCTGCAAGATATAGATCAAATACAACTACAAATGTAAGGAGTAGTAACAATAGGGGTAGAGGGAGATGTTCTACTAACTATGTTCAAATGGAAATGTTACGAAGCAATGAATTTACAGAAACCCCTCAACCTGATAATGAGTTGTCTAGATATTTGAGCACTAGGTTTGATTTTACGAATTTTCCAACCCAAAGTATTGAAGATATAGTAAGATGGTGGGGTACCAAAACTGAAGAGTTTCCTATTCTTTGCAGGATTGTTAAAGAGATTTATGCAATACCTCTGTCTACAGTTGCAAGTGAGTGTGCTTTCAACCAAGCGAGGTTGCAATACACGACTAAGAGAACAAGATTGACGGGCAAAGCAGTTGGAGTGCTTGTGGTAGTCAAGGATTGGACAGCGGCGGATAAAAGGATGCAAGACAGAGAGTTTAGAGACGAAGTGAACATAGACGACATCTTCGAAGATTATCCGGATGATTACGAAGATACACTTGAACAAGAAATTGCGGAAGAAAACGAAGCTGAAGGTGAATCAAGTGAGGACGAAGATTTTACTTACGAAGACGACGAAGCTGGAGATGAATGATGTTTGTAATAATTATTTATTATTTTGTATTGTAATTTGAAAACATTTGTACAACTCCTGGCCCGTAAGAGTATAAAATGTGAACGACTAAATTATCCAAAAAAAACTTTACCTTTTATTATAATAACAACAACTTTACCTAATCACAATAATAAAATTCAAAATGTAATATTAAAATTATAACAATATAACTTAAAAATAATAAATAACACTTGTAATATTTAAAACCTAATTAGAATAATAAATTTCAAAATGTAATATTAAAATTATAACAATATAACTTAAAAATAATAAATATAACTTGTAATATTTTTGCATGATAAAATATGATTTTGGTTTAAAAAATAATAACAAACACTTGTAATATTTAAAACCAAATCATAATAGTAATCAAAATGTAATATTAAAATTAATATTTTAACATGATAAGATATAGTTTTGGTTTGTAATATGAAAATCAACACTACTATTATTATTAGATCTAAAAACATAATAATAATATTCAAAATGTGATAATAACATAAGTAATATTTAAAATTTTAGACTATATAATAATTACAACACTTAAAATATTAATAACCAAAACAAATTAATACTAACAAAAATGTAATAATAATTTTATAATAATATGCAATATCCCAATATTTTTTAAATATAACATTTTGGTTATAAAATAAATAAAACATTTATAATATTTACAAATAAACCGCGGTTTTTTACAAATAAACCGTGGTTTCGGAGTCTTGTAGGTTTCCAGTCCTAATAGTTTGCGGTCCTGCCGGTTTACTCTTTATGCGGTCTTGCCGGTTTGCGGTCCTAATAGTTTACAGTCATGTCGGTTTGCGGTATTGCCGGTTTGCAGTCCTAATGGGCCAGTTTCGCAGTTAAACCGTCAGTTCATAAACAGATTGTCAGTTTTGAACCGCGGTTCCAGAACCATTTGTCACCACTAGCTGTGGAACCGTTATTGTAGGCCGACAGAAGGTTACTTTTGATTTAGATTAGTTTTCAGTTAAAATAGATTTAAGTTAGATTAGTTTTCGCTTCAAAAAATGAAATTATGGAAATTTAACGAAATATTTTTTTCTATTCCAAAATTTGTGTAAAAAAAAATCGTCAAAAAAAATTAACTTCATAAGATAATTTTAACTTTTTGTTTCGTACAACTTTACGGAATAAAACTATTTTTTTTAACAAATCTCATAAGACGGATACTTGAAATATCGCAAGATGACTCGGAGTTAGGGGTGTCAAACGGGTTGAACCAGCACCAACCCGCACCGTTTAAATCAGAACCACGGGTTGCGGTCCTGTCGGGTTGCGGTCCTGGCGGGTTGCGGTCCTGCCAGGTTGCGGTCCTTCCGGTTGCTCTTATGCGGTCCTGGTGGTTTGGCGGTCCTGCCAGATTGCAGTCCTAATGGGCCAGTTTCACAGTTAAACCGTCAGTTCAAACCACCAGACGAACAATTTAAGACCCGTTTATCAGTTCAAACCATCATCCAAACCATTTAAGAACCGTTTATCAGAATATTTTATAATGTTATTTAAAATTAATTTGTAAGTGTTAATTGAATCTAATTTCAATAATTGAGATATCTACCATATACACGAGTTAATTATTCTATTTCATGTATTTTAATTTAAATATGTTATCATTTTAATCGAAATTTTATAATCATTAGTTACATTCTAAAATAATAATTGTAATTTGATTTTGATACGTTTGATTATATATTTATATTTATGTATTTAAGATATTTTATTTAATATTATGTAGATATTAAATAAAATAAGTACTTTCGATTACAACTTTCAATAATTGTAAAAATATAAAAATAAAAATTTGATTGTCTTAAACAAGATATCGTAAACAATATAATTGTAAAATGATTTGTATATTGTTTTAACACACTAGATATTTAAGATGTTATATTTAATATTATGTACATATTAAATAATATATACCTATTAGAAATATAATTGTATTCTAATTTTAAATTATTAGGTGATTTGTATATTGTTTAGAACCGATTCGGAATCGAAATAAAAAATTATTAAAAACTTGATAAAACTAATGTATTTTAAATATTATGCCGTAATAAATCTGCGATCGTAATTAACAAACAAAATTGTTTTAAATTATAAGAGATTAATTTAGGAAATATATATTTTTAAGTTTTTTTTCGACAAATATTAATAACTAAGTTAGTAGTATGTCTTTAATAATTAAACGTTTAATATTAAAACCAATATATAAAAGCCGAATAATCAATAATTAAATAATATATGATCATTGACAATGTGGATAATCTTAGATTACTTGGGATTCTTTTATATAGATTGACACTTTCATCTTCAATGGTAACTATCGATGTGGGATTCTTTTAAACAAAACTCATCTTCAATGGTATAGATTTGGAGTTTTGTTTAAAAGAATCTCACATCTATAGCTAGTACTACCATTAAAGAGGAGTTTTGTTTAAAAGAAATTCACATCGATAGTTACCATTGAAGATAAAAGTGTCAATCTATATAAAAGGAGGCATAAACACACCCTCTCACTTACCAAGTCTTGGGCAACTACTTGAATGCCTAACATGGTGGTTAATAGTTAAAAGTTTCGAATTAATTTTTTTAAAGTAGTCTTGGGCAACTACTTGAATGCCTAACATTTTCTTAAAATGCCTAACATGGTGCCTAACATGGTTTTTAACAGTTAAAAAAAATTCTAAAAAACTTTTAAAAAAAAAATAAAAAAAATCATAAGTCGGGACCATCTGGAGATCTGTCCGGACCATCCGGACAGATCTCCGGATGGTCCGAATTTCCGGTCCGGACGTTCGGACCATCCGGATGGTCCGGGAATATTTTTTTTTCGTTTTTTTAATTTTTTTTGGGTCTCCTCTATTTATAGAGGAGACCCCAAATCCACACTCATAAATTCATATACTCCTATCTACGTCTCTCTAAATCTCTCTACTTGTTCTAAATATTCTAGAAAACTCAAATTTCTTATTTTACATATTGTAGTCCTACTTTCGAAATTGTTTGATTTTTTTTTCTCGCAAATTGTTTCTATTTGATAAAAACACTTAAATAACGTTGGGATAACATTATAATAGCTAAATTAAGAGCTTCTTATAATTTATCAAGTTATTTAATTGTTATAGTAATTTAAATTAGTTCTTTTAATTCTAATTTTATTAGTTGTTGTTAGTTGTTATTGCTTGTTGTTAGTTGTTATTGCTTGTTATTAGTTGGTATTAGTCTAAATTTAGTTTTTATTATTTGCGATATTAATTAGTTTCGATTAGTATTTTATTGCATATTTAAAAAAAACTTTGTTTAAGTTTTAAAATGCCTATAAATCGTAGACTTACTAATAATCACCGATCCGCTAATTTTCACTTGTAATGAATGATGTTTGTGATAACCAAAACAAATTAATACTAACCAAAATGTAATAATAATTTTATAATCATTATTAAAATTACAATAATAAAATTCAAAATTTAATATTAAAATTATAACAATATAACTTGTAATCTTTTACCATGTTAAAATATGATTTTGGTTTAAAAAATAATAAATAACATTTGTAATATTTAAAACCAAATCACAATAATAATATTCAAAATGTAATATTAAAATTATAACAATATAACTTAAAAATAATAAATAACACTTGTAATATTTAAAACCAAATCACAATAATAAAATTCAAAATGTAATATTAAAATTATAACAATATAACTTAAAAATAATAAATAACACTTGTAATATTTAAAACCAAATCACAATAATAAAATTCAAAATGTAATTTTAAAATTATAACAATATAACTTAAAAATAACAAATAACACTTGTAATATTTAAAACCTAATCACAATAATAAAATTCAAAATGTCATATTAAAATTATAACAATATAACTTAAAAATAGTAAATAACACTTGTAATATTTAAAACCAAATCACAATAATAAAATTCAAAATGTAATATTAAAATTATAACAATATAACTTGTAATATTTTTGCATGATAAAATATGATTTTGGTTTAAAAAATAATATATAACACTTGTAATATTCAAAACCAAATCACAATAATAAAATTCAAAATGTAATATTAAAATTATAACCATAGAATTTGTAATATTTTAACATGATAAGACATAGTTTTGCTTTGTATTAGATCTAAAAACATAATAATAATAATAATAATAATAATAATAATCAAAATATGATGATAACATAAGTAATATTTAAAATTTTGGACAATATAATAATTACAACACTTAAAATATTAATAACCAAAACAAATTAATATTAAAAAAAATGTAATAATAATTCTATAATAATATGCAATATCTCAATATTTTTTAAATATAATATTTTGGTTATAAAATAAATAAAACATTTATAATATTTACCAATAAACCGTGGTTTCGCAGTCCTGCCGGGTTGCAGTCCTGCCGGGTTACTCTTTATGTGGTCCTGCGGGTTGCGGTCCTGCCAGGTTGCAGTCCTAATGGGCCAGTTTCGCAGGTAAACCGTCAGTTCTTAAGCGGGTTGTCAGCTTTGAACCGTGGTTCTAGACATCTATACTCGGAGTAATGTATACATGGACTCTAGGGAAGAACCATAGAACATTCTAAAAAGAATTTCACAAAGCCTATCTCAATTTTTAACGGAAGCTCAACTGCTCTAAAAACAAATAAGAAAGAAAAAAATTATCATTTAAAATTTTAATTGTAGTTTATGTAAATATTCATATTACTTTTTTCAAAAACTAGTCCAAGTTAGACTTTCTATTTTGTAGATTCTATATTAGACTTGTTACCTTCCATCAATTAGTATTTTTAGAGAAAAGTATTTATTTTAATAAATTACTAATCAGTGTAATATAAAAAGGTTCAAACACATGATTGAATAGGAATATAGTAAAGAAATATATAAAGAGATGGACCAACAATAAATGCGAAAAAACGACCATGTAGAATAATTGTTACCCATATGCAGATGACTTGGTGGTCTGACAGTAAATGCATTTTTTCACATAAGCCAAAACGTAAAGAATATGTAAGGCCCACATGTAAGAATCTCATGGTTTCGGCTAACCAAACCTCAAAATAAACCAATCCAAAAAGAAAAGGTATATTTTTAATATTATCTTTCATATATTTTTGTGAAAGGGATACATTTAGCTGGGTTAAGTTCCATCAAATTTGAAACATAAATTCTTTGAGATAAACTTATTACGTATATACAAAACCTTTGAGAGAGAAAGAATTTAAGGGTTTTAAAGACTTGCTATGGGTTCTTATTTATTAATCCATTATCTCTTTCCTGTGTGATAGCGTGGGATTATTCTATCGAATCTATTTGATCCACTCATCTAACATATTTTTTAATAGCATTTTAATTGTTTTAGAATTGTGTAGTTCTATCTTTATTAACTTATTATTTTTTTAGATATATTATATTTTAAAAAGTTCATTTTTTCAGTTTGTTCAAGTCGGTCAAAAATTTCGAAGAAAATATAATCATTTTTTAGGGTATTTTTTTAATCATCTTGATCGATTTCGAATGCTTGAATAGAATCTTATCTAGTTAGATTGGAGTATCAGGATCACCCGTCATCGCTTATGATAATATAGATTTGCCACCTGATAACATCATTGTCTAATGCATTATATCTTTTTCCTTATGAATATTGCTTTTTGGAATGTGTCGTTAGAAAAAAATATGTTACTCATTTCATAATTAGTAATAGTATCTCATTGTTAATTTTAGCTGAAATAAAAGTTCAATTTTTTAAAGTCGACTCTATTATTAGGTATATGGTTCCCTTTTGGCATGTTATTACCAATCACTTTTCTCATCCTCTTAGTAGAATTTGGATTATCTGGAACCCTAGTGTTATCATTGTATCTAGGTTGTCCCAATCCTTCCAGTACATTCACTCCCTAGCCAAGTGCCATAATTTCAATGCCTCATTCGGATTCACTGTCATCTATGCTTTTAATGACGTTCAGGATCATACTCATCTTTGGAATGATTTAATAACCATCTCCAAGCAAGATCAAGGCATCCCCTAGGTCTCCTTGGGGGATTTCAATGCCATCCGTCATCCGGAGGAGCAATTAGGCTCGTCCTAAAAATTGGTCATCAGCAATTGATGACTTCAATAATTGTTGCTACCTCAGTGAGCTTCGATCCACTGGATTCCACTTCTCTTGGATTAATAGACAACCTACTCATCCCATCATCTCCAAAATCGATCGTGTTCTAGTCAACCCTGACTCGGAAGATCTCTTTCCTATGTCTTTCGCTCAATTTGGTTTTCTCCGTTCCTCCGACCACACTACTGTCACTCTCAATCTTGGGTTCCCTTGTCAAAGACGTAAGAAACCATTCAAATTCTTTAATATGTGGCAATCTCAATGAGCTCCGATCCACTGGTTTCCACTTCTCTTAGATTAATAAACAACCTACTCATCCCATCCTCTCCAAAATCAATCATGTTCTAGTCAACCCTGACTGGGACAATCTCTTTCCTATGTTTTTCGCTCACTTTGGTTTTCTCCGTTCCTCCGACCACACAACTGTCACTCTCAATCTTGGGTTCCCTCGTCAAAGACGTAAGAAACCATTCAAATTCTTTAATATGTGGCAATCCCATCCTCAGTTCAAAAATATTATTTCTAACAGCTGGAATCTTCTTATCTTTTCCTCTGGTATCAGTCTTGTCATTGATAAACTCAATTGTCTTCAACATGAGCTTGCTTGCCTCAATCGTAAGGAGCTTAGCGACATTAGTTCTAGGGTTTCTAATGCTCAAAACATTCTATTTCAAGCTCAATCGAATCTCGCTCATGAACCCCTCAACCCTATTCTTGTCACCAAAGAAGTTGAGGTTTCCATGACTTTCATCTTTCTTAGTCTTGCTGAAGAATCCTTTCTCAAGAAAAAATCTAGAGAAAACTGGATCAAGCTTGGTGATAAAAAGACAATATATATTCATAACAATATAAAAACCCATCTTTTCCGTAACAAAATTATGTTTATCAATAATGACCATGGTATCACTGTTTCAACTTCCGCTAGTGTTTTTAAGGTCATTGTGAGTAATTTTGAGGACTCCCTTGGTACTAGGCATCCTGATGGTTATCCGGGGTTGGAGAAATTTTCCTCTCTTCTTTCATCTAAAGTCAACAATACTGACAAGACCTTAATGATTCGTGAGATCACTAGCGAGGAGATTAAGTCTTCCCTTTTCAGTATTCATAGTAATAAATTGTCAAGTCCTGATGGTTTTAATTGCAGTTTCTTCAAATACACTTGGAATATAGTTGGGCGGGACATATGTAATGGTGTCCACGAGTTTTTCTAAACTATAATTCTCGATTCCTCTTGGAACTCTACTTTCATTGCTCTCATTCCTAAAAATGATTCCCCTTCCATGGTTGCAGATTTTAGACCTATTGATCTTTGTAATGTCGTTTACGATACCATCTTTAAAGTTTTAGCTACTAAAATTAACGATTCCTTCTCTTATTTGATTTATAATTCCCAATCGGCTTTCATCTCGGGTGGGAACATCTCGGATAACATACTTCTTTCCCAAGAACTTCTAAGAGGCTATCATATTAATTGTAGAGCTAAAAAGGTAGCCCTTAAAATTGATCTTATGAAAGCTTTCGATAATGTTCGTTGGCATCTCATCATTAACATTCTTGTGGCCATGAACTTCCCGGAAAAGATGATCACTTGGATCATCAACTATATTTCCTCACTCTTTTACTCCATCAATAATAATGGAGATTCTTACTGTGAATTCAAAGGTAGAAAAGGTCTCAGGCAAGAGGACTCTTTTACCCTATTTCTCTATGTCCTTGTCATGCAAGTCCTTTCCAATACCCTAAAAACAAGAGTAATGACAAAAACTTCTGGTTTCACTGGAAGTGCCAACTCCCTCCCTGTCTGCTTTGTAGACGATCTTATGATTTTTGTCATGTTGATGTCAACTCCCTATTCATCCTCATCAAAGAGGCTCTAGATGATTTCTACTCCTTTTTTGGTCTCAAGTCAACTCCTTTAAAAGTCATATCCTTCTTTCAAGTATCAATAATCCACTTCGCACTGAGCTCCTGTTTATTATGGGTTATTTGGAAGGCTATCTCCCAGTCAAGTATATGAGAGTCCCCCTTCTTTTTGGTCGTCTTACCCATTCAAATTATCGTCCTCTTCTTCATAAAATTACCGTCAAGATCGATTGTTGGACCTCCAAGAATCTATCCTATTCGGGTAGACTCCAACTTATCAAATCTATTTTATTTGTTGATCAAGTTTACTGGTCTTCCATATTTATCCTCCCTTCTATGATCATTAAAGAACTGACCCAAAACCTTCGTTGTTTCCTTTGGTCGGGTTGCGCTATGAAAATCCATGGGGCCAAAGTGGCATGGTCTAATATCACCTCTCCTATAAAAGAGAGTGGCTTTGGGATCCTGGATCCAAAAATCTGGAATCAAGCGGTTGTCTTTAAGCATCTCTGGTCTATTATTAGTAATAACAATCACTCCATCTGGTGGTATTGAATAAAAATAGAAAAAATAAAAAATAATAATGTATGGGATCTTTAATTTGGTTCCTCCCCTTCTTGTATTTGGAGGAAAATTCTTTGTCTTCGCCCGTTGGCGAGTAATTTGTACAGGATGGTTGTTGGCAATGGCTCGAGTACTTCCTTATGGTATGAACCATGACTTCTCCGTACCTCACTAGTTTCGCACTATGGTACCAATATCATCAAATATTCCCGGCTCGGAAAAACCTCAAAGTCTCGGATATCATTCGCGATGTTCATTTGAATTAGCCTCCAAACATCAGATTGACTAGAGCTAGAATTCGTGTTAATCCTCTGGAGATCATCAGCCTCGTCATCACCGGGTCCTCTCCTATCATCAACTCCTATGATGTTCCTTTTTGGATTGTGAAGGCTGGCTGAAATAACTTCACAATCAAGGATGCCTATAACGTTATTCGTACGCCTGCACTTGTCGTAAGGGGTGTCGGGTTAGTATGGAATAAATTTAATATTCATCTTCAATTTTTTCTCTTATGACTCGCTATCTTGGGAAAAATTTCTACTAAAGATAAGCTTCTTAATTCGGGTTTCATTACCCCACCTGATTATACCTTACGCAACTCAGCTTCCGAAACTATTGTTCATCTCCTCTTTTACTACAGTTTCACTTATAGTATTTGGACATTTGCTAGTTCAAAACTAGGTTTCCTTTTTTCCACTTCATGCTGACAGTCTTGGGTATGTGAGGCATCAAATTGGTCTCACTCTCAAAATCGACACGTTTGGCGCTCTTGCTTTGGCTTAGTTATTTATCACTTCTAGAAGTTGAGGAACTCAATAATTTTTTGTTACCCTCCGGCCAATGCCTCTCTGGCTTCTCACCGAATCTTCTTTGATCTTCGGTTCCTATTTCACGGCACCAAGATTTGTTAGCCTATGTAACTGCTTTTAATTTATTTATTTATTCTTCTACTTTATTTGCAGGTTCCCTTATCCTCGGTCTCGTCCGTTTGCCGTCCATTGTTGTGGACTTCCTTGGAGTTACTATCTGTCGGCTCGTTTAGCCCTTGTTATATTGTCTTAGTTGTTTTAGTTTATCTCTGATGTTCTGTCATTTCCACTATCTTTGTTTTAACAATCCTGTCTATCGACCTCCTTATGTCAAGTGTATCTCCTTGGGATATGTCCTAGGTACTTGTATGAACATTTTTTATTTTATTTAATATTTTATTACACCAAAATAAATCCTAATTATTTTTTTCATAAAATTCAAAACAAATTAAGAACCCAAAAACCTCTAAAAACCTCTACAAATTTCCAAACTCTAAAAAATATATTTATAAATGGAAAGTGAGAAGAATAATTTTGTCGATGAGCTTCAAACTCCAAAAATGATTTAGTTTTTCTAATCATTGATGTAAAATTTTCATTTTTTTAGATTTCATCCCGATTTTGGAAAGAATTTTTACAGCCCATCCCCACCAGTTGGGAGGTTAGAAACTTACGAGGAAAAACTTTTACCTTAGGTTATTGTAGGAATAAATTTAGTCCCCGAGTTTGAGGCAGCCCGTCCACCGATACAAAAATCATCAACTCTCAGGGACTAATTTGTAATGTACAAATTATACCATTAAATTAGTCATTACCGGGTGGAGTAGCCAATTCTGTCTATACATACACTAGGTTGTTTGATGCTAGAAATTAGTCCATTGTGGTTTATTGTTGATGCAACCGCCGGTTATTAGAATTTTCTCCCGCTGGTTTTGGTGTTTGGCCCCACTGGTTCTGGTACCTCACCCCGTCGCGGAGTGTTAAATAAAATTTAAGAATTTTTTTTTATTTGCTTCCCAAACCAGCGGGGGGGGGGGAGAATTTCTTATCTACCGGCTGGTTGGGCTCCCGCCATCGGTTTGATACTATCCATTACAATATGATATAATTTTAATGAGTACGTTTTAGTTATGTAGGAGGATGAGCTTAAGTATCTGGATTAATAAGAGAGATGGTCATTTCTTTGTCGGTTATAGTCATTTGTCCAACATGAAATCCCACTACACGCAACAACAATTGGTCGATTAGGTTAAGCTTACCACAAAGGAAAATGGTTTTGTAATTTAATTACAACATTGCAACTATGCCAAAAGCTGAAAAATCCTAAAATAATTTGTGTATGCGAGAGATCTGGAAAGTACACAACGTTGGTAGAACCAAAGAATCTTAAGAGGAAGTCTATCGGGACGACAGAATGTGGATGACCTTTCGCGCTTAGAGAAAATAAGGTAAATGATAATTTATGGTCCTTAGATGTTGTATATAGGGTTTACAACCACGAGACTACAAAATTAACTGCGTTCATTCATACTTAGGAAGATTATCTAAAGAAGAATTGAAATTTGTAGTTAGTTCTACAAAAATGGGATATCATCTTTGTGATATTCTTGGCATAGTCAAAAATTTGAACCCTAACAATTCGTCGTCCTTACGCATCGTATACAATGCTTAATTAAAACAACGGAACATCGAGAAAGGCGCTCGACCGTAATTCAAATACTTGTTAAGTGAACTGAAGAGTTTCAATTATTACGAATGACATAGATCGTGCGAAGATGGAAGTGGTATCATAATTAAACTTTTTTTTGTACGCCATGTTAGTTTAGATTTGTTACGTGAAGAGTCTTAAGAATGCTCGGGGGTGATTTTGTGATACGGAGATCTTTTAGTGTCAGAATAGTCTGTAGTACTTTGTTTAGGAGTCTTTTTAGAGAGAGAAAGTGTGGATTAAGTTAAGTAGAGAGAGAAAGTAATATTCTATTCGTCTTGGGATCTGTGAAGCGTGTGTGGTCCTTTTATAGTACAATTGCGGGTCCCACACGCTTTAACTCCCGTTTATTACATTTTTAGTCCCTATCTATTTTCATCTTCTCATAATGGCTACTTCTTTAGTAGTCTATACAATTCTCCCATAATACAATTTCTTTATTACAATTTTCTCCTTAACAAACATTTTCTTTACAATTTCACCGTGTCTTTTATTCTCCCTCATCAGTAGCCCCCCAGTCCTAGTAAAAATAGTTTTACTAGGACTGTAAAGAAGTCTCCACTGCTACCTCGAACATCTTTTCCACGGAGAACTCTTCTTCAAGTGCAAAATTTCCTCCTCGAAAATGCTTTTAACCAATACTTCAAATGCTACATATCTCTTCGAAAAAACGTCTCCTCGAAAAAGCGTAATCTTAACAAGTACATCCCTTAGACCATAGACCTCTTTTATCTCATATTAACCAGTGTGGCCCCCCAATCCTTGCAAGTCTTAGCAAGGACAAGCCTATTGCATTGGAAATGGTGCCCATCAGAATTCGCTGTATAGGCATATTCCAACCACCATAATACGATGATAAGACATTGCAATGATTGACTGAAAAGGCATGACATCAGCAGTCGTACTTTCTTGTCATCGAGTCTTTGGAAAGATCGTTTCACATTCCTTAGATTGGATCGTCTATGTATCTTCTCCCGCGCTTTTCTTTCAACCATTCTTCACCTAGGGTACCCATAATGCCCCTAAGCAAACAATAGAAAAGGTCCCCAAGCCCGACTGTCCCTAAAAGCCCATTGACTTCTATAATTACTTACCTCCTTCATTAATAGCTCAAACTTTCCACCCAGAATTTCTAGAGAGAGAAAGCTGGCTTACAAACCTCGCCGGATTACAGAGTGGCTCCTTATTAGTAAAAAGTACGAAGAGAGAGTCGTTGCTGGTGAATACACTGAGCCTCAACCTCCACCTGCTGTGACTACCTTCTACGATTCGTTGCCCCCTCCTGCAAATTCGACGGCCATCATTCCCCTCGAAATATCACAACAGAACCAAATCACCGAACAGACCACCCTTGGAGAAATGGGGAAAGAAAAATACCACAAACACTCCTCGGGAAAAAGGAAGAGACAGCACAAAGATAAGCATTCGCAAGAGCGCAAGCGTTCGAAAGAAGTGCCACCAACTACCCCTGAAGCTCCTCGAACTGCGGTAGTGGATGCTTCTCTTCCGAAGACCGGGGATCCTGCGTCAAGCCCTCCAGCCACTCCATCCATAAAAGGGGCTGTAACTCCTCGGTTTTCTCCAGGACAGACTGTAATTACTAAGGCAGAAACTCGAGAGTTGCGCAATAAAACCTTAGATGCTAAAGGGAAAGCCATCGCCTCGGACAATCCTGAGTCATTTGTTCAAGCTATTTAGGTTGCTAATCCGAACAACATCATCGAAACTCCTGCAGAATCATTTAGTAAACAACCCATTGCCTCGAAGAATCCTGAGTCACATAGTCAAGCAGTTCAAGCCACAAATCCAAACAAAATTATCGAACTCCCAGCAGAATCATCGAGAAAAATACCTGCTCCTCTTCCAACAACATCCGAAGAGCAAGCGAGCCGAATTTCCCCCAAGTCAAAGGGAGACGTAACACTTCTCTTAAACTCGATGCCATCATGGGCAACAATATTCGAGGGATTGAGAACAAACATGTTGTTGCTCTTTATAATATATCGTACAAGTATTTTTCTCCATCAGAGGAGATGTTACTTCGTACTCGTTGGTGCATCCTTATGTACATCGACATCAGGTTTCCCTCCGAAGGAGAGACCCCATTATCAGTGAGGGATCAGGAGCTTGTTGTTTATACCGAAATCATGAATTGGGGACTTTTTCATCGAATATTTTGCTAAGATTGATCTTTTCCCTTCTCAAGGTGGACCCAACATGTGGTTCACATTGATGGCATGCATCATGGCCTCGAGGATTTCAGGCCAAGAATTTTCCTTGGAGCAGTTCATCGGATTATCCGGGTTAGCTAGGAATCCATTCTTCCCATTCTACTCATTGACCTTTAACCGAAGGCAAAACATGTTAAAAGATTTGCTAGAAGCTGACAAGAAATGGAGGTAGCAATTCATCTTCTTCTCAGGTCATTGGGAAACAGGCTCAGAAGCAACCCCTTCGAACCCTCACAAATTATCTCTCTAGTGGACTAATAAATGTAAGTCTTTGAACGAATCTTCTTATGATAGCCCTTCGAATAATAAGAGTCTAACTTAATATTTTTGTAGCTATGACTGGCATCTCCAAGCCCTTTGCTGATCATGTAGAGAGTGCCATTACCATTTTTACCAAGATCAGTGAATGGGCCAAAGACAAATTGGAAAATAGATTTCGCTTGTGTTTCAGGGACAACAATATGGCTCTGAGCAGACTTTGGAGGTTGAATCCCCTCGATCGATTATCCTTAAAAGAGTTGATGACCCCTCCTTCTCAAGACGAGGTGCTAGAACGAGTGACGAAGAAGGATATAGTGATTTATCTTCCAAAACGTGCTCGCGCACAGAGTCATCGGGATGGGTCTGATGAAGAACTCCCTACTAATGAACAACAACCACCACTGGAAGTGGCCATCATCCCAGAGCCGGCCTCCTCGGACAACAGAGTGACTCCCAATCCTGACTCTCCCCCCCCCCTCCCAAAAAAAAGTCTGTCCACCCTCGGAAGAAGAAAGACTTGAAAGGCAAAGGCAAAGAGAAGGCTGCCTTAGAGCCTATCCAAGAGCTGTCCGAGGACGACAAACTTGAAAACGATGCCCCCGAACCAGCCCAGGAAATCGAAGTCCAAAGGGCATTGGGTGAGTCTGAGCATGAGGTGGGAGATAACTCTCCCAAATAGAACTCCAACTTAACACCTAGCACTCCTCGCACCCAAGCTTCACATCCATCTCCCCTTGAGGAGCCCCCAATACTTGCTCAACTGCCCATTCCTTGAAGTAGGCCTCCCCAACATGTTGACCTTGGAATTCTCGAAGGAGATTCATCGAATTTTGACGTTGTTGGCCTAGGCTCTCCCAGCAGCTCCTTCGAAATTCCCCATGATGATGAATTTTCACTAAGTCTACGGGGCCTGATGCACACCTCTGTCGTTAGGGGAAAGAAAATACAGCATTTAGAGAATCGAAAGAACCACTATAAGTTCAAAGCTTCCATGTTGGCTTCACAACTTGAAAAAGCCAAAAAGAAATATGTTAATGTAGAGAGCCAAGCAGATGCACTATATGAGAGGTTATCTGTATCGAAAAATTATGTCATCATGCTTGAGAGGTGCTGCCAGGAGGAAAGGGACCTCAATCAGAAAAAGACGGAGGGCCAAGAGAAACTCATTATTGAATTTCAAAAGGCCCATGAAATAGCACGCAAGGGCTTCAATGACTATTGTAATGACTATGAAAAACTTTACAAGGACAGAGAAGGATTGGTGAAGCGCATCGAATATTTCCCTCGGCAAGTGGAGAAGGAGAAGAAAAAGGCTGTGAATGCCTATGTGAGCAAGTGCACCAATAACCTTGTTGATCGAGATGCAACAGTTCGAGCAGGCCTAATAACTCAACTTCATGCAGAGCACCACGAATACGACCTTGGCAGCTTTTGGAAACTCGTGTCCCCGGATCTCCGTCCTCCTCATATTGTTGTTAGTGAGAGTGAGTCATCGGATTCCGAGGAAAGTGATTCCCCTGAGAAATCACAATAGTAGGTGAACATGGTGGCATAGTTTTTTGTATATAAGACCTTATAAGGCAATTTTTGTTTTCCTTCGTTGTTTATTCGAGGAGATGCACTCCTCGGATTTTTGTGTATGCCCCAACTTGGAACATTTAACCATGCAACTTATCATTTATCGGTTTCTCCCACGTGTTTGCCAATTCGTATTTTTGTATTGATCCAATTAAGCTACATATGTTCGCCCTGTAATATGCATCAAGGACTATCCGGATAAAAAGAAATAGGCTAAGGCATGGCATAAATAATAACTTAAAAGTGTAAACAAATCGAGACACAGCATATTGTGTCCCAAAGAATAGTTCGAAGGGCAAAACCATTCGAGGCATCACCTAATGTAACCCAAATAATAGTTTAAGGCACAAATTATTGTAACCCAAACAATAGTTTAAGGAACAATTCGAGGCACAAATTACTGTGACCCAAATAATAGTTTAAGGTAAAGAAAAAATCGAGGCACAAATTACTGTGACCCAAACAATAGTTCAAAAGATTAAACAATTCGAGGCTCAAATTATTGTGAACCAAATAATGGTTGGAGGCAAATAAAAATTCAAGGCACAAATTATTGTGACCCAAACAATAGTTAGAAGGATTAAACAATTCGAGGCATAAATTATTGTGACCCAAATAATGGTTGAAGGCAAAGAAAAATTCGAGGCACAAATGATTGTGACCCAAACAATAGTTCAAAGGAGTAAACAATTCGGGGCACAAAGTATGGTGACCCAAATAATGGTTTAAGGAAAAAAGTACGTTATATTGAACAGCTCATTGGGACACCTCGTTAAAACCTTCATGTGCCTATCAGGGTAGGAAAGAGTATGCCCTCACTATGTTTGGAACTTTGATATACAAAAAAGGACAACTGTTACGCTCTAACTAATTCCTCATTCAAGATACAATTTTAAGTGTTCAATATTTCATGGGAGCCGGAGATATCGCCCTTCCTTATCTTTTAATCGATACGTGCCTGGTTTTACTTTCTCGGTGACTTCATAAGGGCCCTCCCAATTTGGTCCCAATTTACCCAGACTCTTGTCTTTAGTATGCATGAAGACTTTACGTAGTACTTTGTCCCCCACCTTAAAGTCTTTATGCTTTACTTTAGACACATATCGACTCCTCATGAGAGTTTGATAATGTAGAGACGTCAACTGTGCACGTTGTCTTTTTTCTTCAACCAAATCTAACGCCAGTGCTATGTTTTGATCATTCACGTCTGCTGTATATGTTGCCACACGATATGAAGGGAAAACAATCTCTGAAGGGACAATGGCATCCATGCCACATACCAAAGCAAATGGAGATTCAATAGTGGCTGTTCGTGGAGTAGTCCTATATGCCCACAATACTTCTTGTACATAATCAGGCCATTTTCCTGCCTTCCCTTCCAAATTCTTTTTCAAACCATCTAAAATTGTTCGATTGGTCACTTCCACTTGTCCATTAGCTTGGGGATGAAATGTGGCAGAAAAACATTGTCGTATGCCCCTGGAAACGCAAAAACTTTTAAACTTCTTATTATCGAACTAAGGCCCGTTATCCGTTGTGAGTTGCAATGGTACACCAAAGCGACAACAAATATTTGACACAACGAATTTAATTACATCTTTGGCTTTTGTCCCTGCCAAAGGTTCCGCTTCCACCCACTTTGAGAAATAATCGACTGCTACAATTATAGTCTGTCTGCCGCCAGATGCCATTGGTAGGGGCCCAATTAGATCAATGCCCCACCTGTCGAATGGGACTACCTCCGAAATACTCTCCAACAATACCCCAGGCTTATGGATCACATTAGCATAGCACTAATATGGGTCACATCGTTTCACCAAATTTTTTGCATCTGAAGCGATAATTGGCCAATAATAACCAGCCAGAAACACTCATCGAATTAACGCCTTATACCCACAGTGGGCTGAACCTTCCCCATCGTGCAATTCGGACAGGATAAATTGCGACTCATATTTGTTCAGACACCTTAGTAATGGTCGGCTCAGAGATTTCTTATACAGAATGCCTCCCAACATGATATACCCATGAGACTTGAATCTTATTTTCCTAGCCTCGTACTTTCCGACATGTAAAGTATCATTTTCCAAGAAATTAATAATGGCTGATCTCCAATCATCTTTCATTACATTGCTCACCTCGTCAACATTCATGGTATGCTCCGCATCAATCATGATCGAATGGCGTTCCTGAATCAAGCCCCATGGGTATCCCTCCGTTCGTGAGGTTGTGGCCAAGGAATCTGGGACAGCATTTGCCTCCCTTCGAACATGTTCATACTTGACTTCCTCAAATTCAGACACCAAATCTTTTAATGCCTTAAGACATTGTATCAGATTATCTTTTCTGGCCTCAGACTCTCCCAACGCTTGGTTTATCACCAACTGTGAATCGCTGATCAGTTTAACCTTTTTGGCCCCACATATCTGAGCTAAACGCAAACCCACCAATGCCGCCTCATACTCCGCTTCATTGTTAGTTTCCTTAAAACCAAATCGAATAGCTTGGAACATAGCTAACCCTTCTGGAGAAATCAACTGGATACCCGCACCACTTCCAGAATTGTTCGACCCTCCATCCGTTCGTACCAACCATTCTGTTTCATCAAAATGGTCCGCGACCTCTTTATCCTCTCTGTCCGAGTGGAATTCAACCAAAAAAATCAGCCAAAACTTGGGCTTTTATCGCCGTTCGAGGCTCAAATGCTATGTCAAAATCTCCCAACTCTACTGACCATTTAGTCATCCTTCCAGAGATATCGGGCCTTTGTAATACACCTTTCAGAGGGAAAGTCGTCCGAACAACTATAGGATGTGCTTGGAAGTAAGGTCTCATCTTTCGGGCAGCTGTCACCAACGCCAACGGTACCTTCTCCAATTTAAGATATCGTTTCTCCGCATCCAACAAACTCTTACTGACATAATAGATGGGTTTCAAAAGAGATTCCTCTTCGCGAAGTAAAACAGCACTGACTGCACAATCTGACACTGCTACATAGAGAATTAATCTTTCCCCCAGCAATGGTTTAGACAGTATATCAGGGGATGTCAAATATTCCTGAATTTTGCAAAAAGCTGCTGAACACTCATCAGTCCAATTAAATTGTTTGGCATTTCATAATACCTTAAAGAAAGGTGCACATTTTTCCGAGGATCGAGAAATGAACCTATTCAACGCTGCCAATCTCTCGGTCAATATTTGGACTTCTTTGATATTTCAAGGTGGATTCATGGTGATTAAAGCTTTTATTTGATCCGGGTCAGCCTCGATGCCTCTTTCACTGATCATATATCCAACGAACTTGCCCGATCGTACCCCAAAAAGACACTTTTCCGGGTTCAGTTTCAAATTGACCTTACTCAAATTATTAATGGTCTCCTCTAGGTCAGCAAAATGATCTTCGTCCTGCAAACTCTTGACTAACATATCATCGATATATGCTTCAACATTCTGACCAATCTGTCCCTCAAAGGTTTTGTTGACCAGGCGCTGATAAGTTGCCCCTACATTTTTAAGCCGAATGGCATAACCTTGTAACAATATAACCCTCTTCCGGTAATAAAAGAAGTGCTTTCTTCATCATGAGTATCCAACCGGATTTGATTATACCCAGAATACGCGTCCATGAAAGACAACAACCGATTGCCCGAGGTCGAATCCACTAACTGATCAATGCGGGGCACCGGAAACGGATCCTTGGGATAAGCTTTGTTCAAATCTGTGAAGTCAACGCACATTCTCCACTTGCCATTCTTTTTCCTGACCAAGCCCGGATTCGAGGCCCATACGGGATAGTGCGACTCACGAATGTGGCCTATGCTTAACAGCCTTTCCACTTCCAAGAGAATAGTTGTAGCCTTCTCCGGAGAAACGGGTCTCCTCTTCTGGACAATAGGTCTAACATCAAGTCGTACCGCAAGTTTATGACATATGATCTTCGATGGTAACCCTGTGACATCCTGTGCACACCAAGCAAACATATCGAGTTTGTTAGATAAAAACGCAATTAACCTTTCTCTGAACTCAAAAGAAAGTTTTACTCCAATCTTCAAAGATTTTCCATTTTCAAATTCATGTGCCTCGGAATCTTCTTCCGGGACAAAAAATCTGGGGGTCTCCCTCGGATCATCACATGGGATGATTTCTAGGGAAGGCCCCTTTAATTGCTATGCTTTGTCTGACATTTCTCCCCGAACTCCCTTCGAGGATAAAGCTATCTGGTAACATCCGCGGGCCATTTTCTGGCTACTTCTGATTATCCCGATGTTGTTCCCTACCACATATTTTAGACACTGATGCACCGTCGAGATTACACCATGCATTCGGGACAACAAAGAGCGAACCACAATAGCGTTATACGAGGTTGGAGCGTCAACAACAATAAACAATTCTTCCACCTCCTTCTTGAATGGCCCACGGCCTAACTCGACCATACACTGAAATTCTCCAACCAACACTGCTGTGGCACCAGTAAAGCCCACTATGGTTCTGTCGGAACGGCGTATAACTGGTGGGTCAGAAATTATCCTGTAAGTGCTCATAAACAAGATATTCGCCGAGCTTCATGTATCAACAAGTATCTTCAGAACTTGATCTCCAGCAATGCCCGCAGCAATCACCACCGCATCCTCATGCGGGCCCGCAACATTTCGCATATCATCGTCATCAAAACATATGATGGGGGAGGGAAATCGGTGCATTTGTGCTGACACCCCTGCTTCAATCTGGGTAGTCAGGTTGACCATGTGCCTCTTCCGCGAGCTATTGGAATTCCCTGCGATGGTATCCCCTCCAAAGATTGCCAGCGATTCAAAGAAAGCATAGAGGTTGTTCACTCTCCCCCTCGGAATAACCTCTTCCACCATATTCATATTGTGCCTCCCCTCCTTGGGGTCCAAATACTCTTATTCAACATTAAAATCATCGACCTCCTCGGAAATCACCATGGCTGTATCAGTGTTATTTGGAACAGTCTTCACCACAGCATTTTTCTGAGAGTGCTTCTTGACAAACTCTAGCAACATTCCATTTTCGATCAAAGCTTGCACTTCTTTTTTCAAGGCTATGCAGTATTTGGTGTCGTGTCTGATATCTTCGTGATACTTACAATACTTGTTAACGCTTCTACTTTCCCTCGGAGTCTGTATAGGAAAAGGTTTCCTGAACGGTACTGTGGATCTCTCCTTATCAAATATAGCGGCAAAATTTTCCGTTAACTCCGCAAAATAGTCCGGTCGAACCCACTTATTCGACATTGGTCTGGCCCCTTGATTGTAATTTTGCTGGTTGCCATAATACTGTGGGTTTGTTTTCTGCCTCGGCGGATATTGACCCGTACTTTTAGCTTGAACATTGGCACGAGGCCCTTGGCTATTAGGCTCATATCTCTGGAACTGGTTCTGGTCCAATTGATCACCGGACCCTTTCTCAAATGCCTGAGTCTCATCCACTATAATTCTCTTCTGAACCTGATCCAACAATGCCCCGAAGGTCATGGCCTGACTCTCCGCCACCATATCCTTTAACAATCCTGGGAGTAGGCCCATCCTGAAAGCTGCAAGTGCCACTGAGTCTTTGCAATATTCCATGTCTGTTTTCGTTTTGACAAATCGATTGGTGTAGTTCTTCGAGCTCTCCCCAACCTTTTGTCTGCAATAGATTATCGTGTCTCCGTTAGCTCTGAATTTTTTGCTTCCCACAAAGTGTTGCCTGATTATATTCCAGAACATGTCAAAATTCTTTATCGATCCCTGCGGAAGCCTATTATACCATTTGGAAGATACCCCTTTGAAGGCCTGAGAAAACACTCTACACAACAATTTATCATCGTCGTCGAAATTAATCATGGAGTTTTTAAATTGCTCGATGTGATTATCAGGGTCTTGTGTCCCATCGAAATTTTCTAATTTCAAGATATCGAAATGCTTTGGGAGGTTGCCCACCAAAATGTCCGGGGACAAAGGAGAAGCTCTCCAATTGTGACCCGTCCGATAAACATTGGATCTCAAATTTTCGTTGCTCGGAA
Organism: Limnanthes douglasii subsp. nivea; assembly: GCA_036936605.1. Taxonomy (NCBI): domain Eukaryota; kingdom Viridiplantae; phylum Streptophyta; class Magnoliopsida; order Brassicales; family Limnanthaceae; genus Limnanthes; species Limnanthes douglasii. The sequence goes on from JAUPFV010000001.1 coordinate 154,969,076, forward strand.
AATACAATCCTTCCTTGGATGGTAAAGTGTATTGATGCTGCCACTCCGAATTTCGCGGGCCTACATCTTCTTTTCCAACAAGAAATTTTGCTTGGCCATAACCCCGCTCATTAACTTGAGCACGGTAACTCTTCTCCCTCGGAGATTTCCTCTCTGAGCTTCTTCCCCTTCGGTAATCAACGTGTTCTTGACCGTGTCTTTTCTTTTTGTAATTTTTCCTAGGAGATGACCCCGACGAACTGTATCGAGAATAATCGCTCGAATCAGATGAATATAAATGTTGCTTTTCTCTCCTCCTCGACGATCGTCGTTCGTATCCCCTGTATCTATCAGCCCTGGTTTTAGGACAAAAATTGGTTTCGCGCTCCTCTTTTCCACTAACTGGCTCCTTTCTTATCTCAGAAATAAGATTTGCCTGAACGGTTTCCTTTTCTGCATTCAATCTTTCGATCTCCAGCAGCAGTTCATTCGTTCGAGCCAACAGATCTGAATCTTCGAAGGTGTCTCCGACTCGCTGGCCCCCACGCGCCTCGTAATCCATGTCGTTTCGATAATCATCGCCCACCTGATTCTCCTCGCAATTGTTAACAAAATCATCCCCTTTCTCTTCCATAGTTTTCCTCGGAATAGGAACTATTTTCAGGAAGCGATTGTCGTCAAAACAATCTTCGCTTCCCACAAACGGCGCCACTGAATAGTCTTAAGAATGCTCGGGGGTGATTTTGTGATACGAAGATCTTTTAGTGTTAGAATAGTCTGTAGTACTTTGTTTAGGAGTCTTTTTAGAGAGAGAAAGTGCGGATTAGGTTAAGTAGAGAGAGAAAGTAATATTCTATTCGTCTTGGGATCTATGAAGCGTGTGTTGTCCTTTTATAGTACAATTGCGGGCCCCACACTCTTTAACTCCCGTTTATTATATATTTAGTCCCTATCTATTTTCATCTTCACATAATGGCTACTTCTTTAGTAGTCTATACAATTCTCCCCTAATACAATTTCTTTCTTACAATTTTATCCTTAACAAACCTTTTCTTTACAATTTCACCATGTCTTTTATTCTCCCTCATCATTACGAACTTCTCCAAATATGCTAATAATGGATAAAATATACAAGGTAATAAGATTAGGGATATCGTTGTATAAGGTTGTTAGAGCCACTCGTACTGGGAAGACTTTCTACATCGGATTTGCGTTTATGTCTAAGGAGAAATTTGAGAGCTACAAATAGGTGTTAAAGTATTTACAATCGTTGATGGAAACTCACTCCATCGAAGCACCCTCGATTGTTATGTCGGATAAATACTTATCGTTGGTAAAGGTGGTCGATAGAGTTTCACCAATGCAACACACATGTTGTGTCGATGGCACATTATAATGAACGTCTTAGCGAAAACGAAAAAAAACACTAATGATAAAAAAGTGTTCGATGAATTTTTTAAAGTATGGAGTCAAATGATGTTGTAAAAAACGGAGCTATCCTTCAATAACTATCGGTCGGGAATGCTCCGTGACTTAAAATAATATTTGAAAACAATTGAATACACTGAAACTTGGTAAGGGTTGTACAGTGATAAGTTTATCTTATGGAGAACTAACAAGTCATTGTATTTCGGTAACCAAACCACTAATCGCGTATAGCACTCATTCTACCCTCTAACATTTACTTAGACATAGTAGTCCGTATTGATCTTACGATGATCGAGCAATTGAAAGAAAAACTTGATAAACTAGTACTCGATGTCATGAAAACCAATGATGAAGCACGAATAGAGCATGTTTATAAGAAATGGTTTGTCATCGTCTTTCCAGAAAATACTTCTCTTTTATAGGTTTTGGATAAACTATAAGTGTGCGGTCGTCAACCTACAACGAGCTTATGGATTACGCATCCGGGTACATCAAGATATTTAAAAGTACTGAGCATTTAATAGATATTATAAAATGTGTGAAATGCTCTAGCGATGTTGTTACTGTAGAGAATTGGATGATGATTCCCGAGATGGAAGTCACGATCGCATTTACGTTTAACTGCATACTCCACTTTGTAGGACAACCAAAAACTATTAATGTTAGTTTCACTTTTCTTTCATTAGGAGGTGCATCTCCCTTTGATTTCAAACCGAGTTAGAAATCAGATTGGGTTTGGTCAATTCCAACCACTTTGTGAACGTAAGTATTTTATTACATTGTTGGTTCGTTTAAAATTGTAAACATCCCACCGATTATGTCATAATAATGTTTTATTGTGTTTTTGTTTTGTATCTTTCCATTGCGACTGATACCCCATGTGAAAGAATACATCCTTGTTTCATAAAATTACATTCAGCAAGTACAAAAGGTTGGCCATTACTGATTCATTCTCATTGCAAGAGATACAAAGAAATTATAAATCATAATATTTAAGTAACTGATTTAGCCAGTTTCTTTTAAAAAATTTGTCATTGTAACCAAGTTTTTAGCATGGAAAATTGTAATCTATGTACAATTTTCCACGCTAAAAACTTGGATGCTTTGAATATTATGATAACTGTAATTTTAAAACAATAACATTAACGACTTCATTAGTTTACATAATTTAGGATATTACATAACACGAAATACAAATGCAACCAACAAAAATAGATAGCTAGTTTATACAGTGGACATAGTAGACGTTTAAGGCGTGTTCATGGTGACCGATAATTCCATCCACGCTTAGAATGTTTCTCAAAAGGATATTCTTCATCCTTGCTAGTTTCATCAGAAATTGGGTAAGTGGCGATGGAGTTGGCTATCATGTCTACTTTATCCTGTAGTTCTTGCATCACATGTTCGAGAATATATTTCGTACTAGTACTTTAAAACCACATATTGAAGTTATCGTTGGTTTCATATTGGATTTCATAAGGGACTCGCGCAATCGATATACTTGTCATAATGTTCAAATACTCCAATATGGCGGCTACTTCTGCACGTCCGCGTGGTCGAAGCATCAAACACGAAGAATACGTTGTTTCCCAACCGTACATGAAGTACATTCCACATATAACATCGTCTGTAAGACCTGACGTCTCTTGCGACATTGTGCATTTCAACAATTTAAAACTTTTTAGCAAGTACGCATCTTTGTGCACATTCTAATTTGCGTCACCCATGGTACTGTTTTATGTATTTTACACGGTGGTGATTCTTTCATATCTAGACGGTGATTCTACGGGAATGTGACAATAAAAGTCGCGGAAATTTCAAAAAAAATGACGGGGAACCAATATCATTTGGCGAGAAATTTTAACTTGGTGGGAAGCCTTAAATTTTATTTTATATGGTCCCAACCATCGAGGGTGAATTTTTCAAGTGGAAGTCTGGAATTTTCTACCCGGCCAGGGGTAACCATAAATAATGAAACCATTTCTATTTTGTGTTTGTGTGTCTCCTCTGCGAGGGATAATTTCCAAACCGATGATGGTGAATTTTACACCCGCCGGTGAGAAACTCTCTCGTCGGTGTGGAATTTTCCACCCTGGGGGGTATAACCATAGATATTGCAACCATGTGGCCTTTGTTTTTGTGTGTCTCCTCGACAGGGAAGAATTAGTTTACTCTTCGTTTGTATCGGAGTGGTACCTTGAGTACCCTTGCCTATTCACACAATTTTGTAATAGTTGGATTGTGACCGATACTGGAGATTACTATGTCGAAATACGGAGATGTCACTATTACCTCTACCGGATATTTGGCCATTATTGATTGAGTAAGTCAATACTACTTGAAAGAATGTATGGGGCAAATCCAGCCAGTGTTAGGTTGGAACTTCCCACAATGAGGGTTTTTAAGGATTGTAAAGAGGTACTTAAAGTTAAGGGTACAAATAAAATAACTTGTCAAGATATAGATGTTGTGTAGTCTAAACCAAAAATAAAGAAGAGGGTGGCTTGGGTGGTTGAAGATCCATACTCTTCTGATACCACATGGACTGTAACTATATCTGACCAAATGGTCTCGAGTGATTGCATAATGGTGTCTCTTTTGAGTAACGATGATGAAGATACAAGATAGAGCAGTCCATCTACCGGTGGCTTTATTAGGAAAAAAAGAATATTAAGGAGTAACAGAGCTCATGTTGGCGGGCAGTATGAGGGGGTCGATGGCCAGCCAAACACTAGTTTAGATAAGTTATACATGGTGGTAAGTGATACCCCTTGGCTATGCGTGGAAACCCATTGTTGACAAAACACTGTATAGGTGGTGGATCAAGAAATACTTCTATTATTAAGGAACAAAGCCCTCTTCTTACTTCTACTAACCAAAGTCGTGATGTTTGAGACCCCATGCCCCTTGCAAAGGGAATCAAATAATGATTCATTGGTTCCTACTCATGTTGATGCAAGGTGACTAACGTAGGAAATATGGGCACATTCCATCTATTGGGCCCTCGTCCATAGATAAACCACCATGTCTGAATTGGGAGAGTGCCCTATTTTAATTATATGTTGAAGCCTTCCATGCTCTTTTTTTTTATCAAGTATAGTAGTGCGCCAAGCTGGCTTAATACAACAACATGTTTATAACAGACATTTTATAATGTCAATTGGAATTGGCAGTACATGTAAGCTTTCATACCAACACTTGAGTTATTGGCCAATTTCAATTACTTTTATTTTATTCATTTTATTTTTATTTTTGTTGTTGTATTTCGTAGAGTCATCATAATTTGATGGTGTTGGCCCATCACAAGATAACCCCTGCTAATACCAAGGCTATATAAAACTTCAAGCCTGAACCTTTGATGTTTGGGTCTGGTAAATCCCTCAATATTAAGTTGGTGCGATACAAGCGGGTCTATGGTGCTTCCAAGTTGTGTTGTGATAAACTTATTAAGGAGAAGGTGGACATGGGTGATCGATTAACATCACTTACATCTGAAAGGGATGATTTAAATAAAAATGATTGCAGCGCTGACGGAATATAATGAAATTTGCCAAGCAATCCATGGAATTGACTGTGCAAAATTTTTGATTTGTTATTAAGGTTGAATAATCTATCATCAGAAGTTGTAACGTTTGACTGGAGAATTCTACTCTCAAGGGAAATATTTCTCAGTTGACATTAGAGATGAACAAGTCCAAAAATGAGTAGGTCGATCGTGCTACTAAGGCATACGCTGATGAGGAGATGGATATAATAGGGTTGCTCAAAGTTATCTCGAGAATGTTCGAAAATATACCATTATATAGATTTGAAAAAAAACTGATTTAACTTTAGGAAAGCTAAAAGGGTTAATTTAGAGGATGAACAACCATGGTAACAGGTGATGAAAATGAGAATGTTATTGAAAAGGTGGTTAAAAAGGTTCCCAAGATTGGCGAGAGGGTATGGTGCTAGTAGGGAGTCGGGAGACATATATGGTGTTTTGGTCGAGACTAAGGGACCCCCTGACATTGTTTAAAATGAGAACGACCTTGTGAATGAAAATGGAGATGAATTTTTTGTAAAGAATGGTTGTTTGGGATAATTGTATTTTATGTATTTTCTATATTTTCTACATTTTGAACAATTAGTATTTTGGGCATGTATGTACTTTGGCGACTGATGCTCTATTGATGTTTTGTAATATGACATAGTTATTTCTCTAAAAATATGTGTTGGAGTGTGAATATTTTTGCACTTTGAGGGGATGGGAGAGTCTTGGTTCTTTGTTTAAGCAAAGTTCAGCTTGGTGTGTGGCCACTTAGGCTTAGCTTATAAGCTAGTTCGCATCTTTGGCTTTGATAAGATCATAATCGGTATGGCTTGTAGTGTGATTTTAAAGACTTGAAAGATGTATCAGATCGCTTAATTGAGCATTATTTCTCAGGATTAGTGTGGCCCATGGCGTAACCTTGTAGGCTTGGTTTATAAAACTATTTTTATTTTGTCGATGGTTTTAGCCGTTAGCCCATTATGGCCCATTGCGTAGCCAATTCGGCATGATTTATTTATGTCCATTCGTTTTCATATTTTTTGCGGGCCCCTCTCTTTTCCCTTCTTTCTTCTTATATTTTCTTATTTTTTGTTGAAATAAACTAAATATTGCTTACGGATATTTGCATTTCTTTTATTGCGGAACCTTACTATTTAAACAGAACAAAAAAAAATAATAAATATTTGGTAAACAGGGACTTCATTAGTATCTTTAGTTTACAATGTGCCTCATTCAAAAACCTTAAGCGCCACATAAAGGGAAAAAACAGTTCACATCCACTCTTGTACGCCTCGTGATGTCCTTTCGAAATTAATTGGTACGGAACATCCCAATCAAGGGAAAGGTTGCCCATATTTTTGTTTTGAGCTCGGTGGAGGATTTTCTTATAGATTAAGTCACTCATTTTGAAGCTTTGAGGTTTCAACTTGGAATTTAACTAGGTTCTCATCAAAATTTTGTAATTCTTAGATCGAACCATTTCTTGGTCCCTTCCTTGATCAGGGCTACTGATTGTCCCTCTTGGTCTTTCATATCTTCCAAATAATTTGATATTAGATAGTTTGGAATTATAATCTCTACGGGTACAATGACTTCCATTCCATATACTAAAGAAAATGGTGTATTCTCAGTTTCTGATCGGGGCGTAGTTTGATATGCCCATAGTACCATATCGAGTTTTTCGGGACATTCTCCTTTGATTTCTCTAGTTCTTTCTTTATCCCTAGCAAGATAGTTTGATTTGTGACTTTGACATGCTCGTTGGCTTGCGGGTAGTATGGTTTTGAGAAATTCTTGTTAATTTCATGCATTTGACATAAAGTTGTAATGATTACATTTTGGAATTGAGGCTCGTTGTCGGTTATAAGGATTCGTGAGATTCCAAATTGAGAAAGAATTTTATTTTGTATAAAATCACAAATCTCTTGGGCCCTTGTTTTGGATAGAGCCTTAGCCTCCACCTATATATTAAAGTAGTTTATCACCATTATTAAAAATTATCATTTACTTGTGACCATTGGGAGGGGCACAACTAAGTCTATCCTATATTTGTCAAAAAGGCATGGTGCATGTATGATGCTCATTGGCTCACATGGTAAGTGTCGCATATTTGGGAACTATTGGCAGGGATGGTTGTTTTGCCCGAGAGCTTGCGCATCCACCGTCAATCTTGGCAAATAATATCCTGCTAACAGAAATCTTTTAATTAGACTTCTGTATCTGCAGTGGAAACTGACCTCTCCCTTATGCATATCGGTGAAGATTATTTTTTTCTCCTATTTGTTGATGCAGTGCAGTAGTGAGTTATCCTTCTCTTCTTGAATCCTACTATCGTATGGTCCCTAGCATTCATGAATTCGTTGATGAAGTCAGCAACCAAATGTCCTTTTATTGTTGTTCGCGGTTTGTAGATGATTTTGTATGCTCTCAGCTCGACTAAACACCTGCTTAGTCACCCCGATATATTTGGTTGGCTCTGCAGGTTAAGATACCTGGTCTCCGCATCACTAGGCATTTTCTAAGACACTAGTGTTTCAAAGATTCCCACGAGCATTTCAAGTTTTCGTTTCTTGGATTCACTTTTAACGATCATGTCATCATTGTAAGCCTTCATCTTTTGACCGAGCTCATTCTCGAATATCTTGCTGACTAGCCTTTGGTATGTTGCATGTGCAATTTTTAATCCAAATGGCATGACTTTCTAACAGTAGAGGCCATTCTCTATTTGGAATGTAGTGTGAACCTCGTCCACGAGGTTTATCGGTATTTGGTTGTGTTTGGAATAGGAATCCATGAATGATAACAGCTTTTTTCCCGACACGGTATTGACCAATTGATCAATCCTCGGGAGAAGGAATGCGCATTTGGCGCACGCCCGATTGAGGTCGATGAATTCGACAAACATACGCTACTACCCGCTCTTCTTTTTTACTAGAATAGGTTTCGTTATCCAGTTGGGTATTGGGCCTGCCGAATATGCCTAAGTTTGACTAGCTTGTAAAATTCTTACAGGATTGCCTCCAATTTGTTTAGGATAATGTTTTTCACTTTTGTCGTAGTGTCCAAAATTTGTTGTCAATGGCTAATGAATGACATATAATATTTGGATCAATACCAGTAAGTTTTCAGCATTCCTTGCGAACACGTCCTCAATTTTCTGCAACAGTGTTATTAAAGTCTTTAAACAGCGAGTTGAGCTTGTTACTTACTCGAACGATCTTGCCTTCTTCCAATGTTAAGCAGGTTTCTTCTCCTAGGAGATCCTCTTCCCTTTCATCCTTTATGTGATAATCTATTTCTAAGATGGTGAGTTTGGTTTGTCATTGACGATCCCCGCCCCGGAGCTCGTTAATTGCTATTGGTCCACTTTAGTAGGATCGAGTGTTATGGCATAGAATTTTCTTGTGGTTCCTTGATTTCCCTTGATTATTCCTACGAGATTGCTGACGGGGTATTTGACGCACTATCTGAATGAACATAAAGTGGCTTCGAGCTTATAGAGCCAAGGTTGTCCTATTATTGCATGGTATAAGCTTGGGGCCTCAATGATCATAAATAAGATTTGAACCACATTCTTTGTGTTTCCATTCCTACTGTGACTGATAGTTCGATAACGGGGCAAGCTTGGGTCTTGAACAATCATAAATAAGATCTAAACCACATTTTTTGTGTTTTCATTCCCTACTGTGACTGAGAGTTCGATTTATCCAACACATTTAGTGGATTTCCTCGTAAATGAAAAGTTACATGTATGTTTCCTTAAACGGAGGTACCCCAACCATCTACTTAATGTTTGCCTTGAATGAAATTGGCTAAGCTATCGTTGTCCACTAGTACTCTAGTATATTTTCCCTTAAGACGTTGGCATTAATTGTAAGGGCGTCTTCGTATGGGTAATAATATCCTTGAAATTATCAACATGCACCATGCCTGGTTGGTGACCGGCTCCAGGTAGTTGTGGTACGAAACATTACCCACCAAGTGGAAATCCAGATCCTTCTTGTTTCATTTTTTGTCATGCGGCGTCGGTCCCCGAGAGAGTGTCTTCCTCAAAGATGGTGCTTAACCACTGTTGTTTTTCCTTTGATATGCTCGATGGCTCACTGGTTGGGCCCTCAACATTCTCGTCCTCCAACACAATGTTCTCTCTTTAATTAATGAGAATAAGATCGACGCTATTGATCAACCTCTCGATCTTTTTTTTTAATGGCATCCGTCGGTTGGATGACCATGGTCATTATGATACGCGCAAAATTAGCGAGAAGACCTCTTATATGGGGCTACAAACATTCTTTTAGGAGCATGGTACTTAGCCCCTCCTTTGGTTTTTTCGTTAATAATAGTTATGTTCTCCATGAGAGCTGTACAATTCCTGGAAGAGTTATCATAATATGAAAGGTGTGATCTACTTACTTGGGATTTGGACGAATCTATTCAGGGTGAAAAATATTTTGAGCGGAAGCTATCAGTATGACATATTACTTGGTGAATTAGTCTTCATCAATTACTATTGATTGTAAGCCTCATTTTTAGATTTGGTATGGATCATCGGCTACAAAAAAACTGAGGGTGTTTATGCTCATGCGAAAGATGGTAAAGTTGAGCCAAGGTCAAAGACGTGCATATTTTTAGGATATGCTAGTGGAGTTAAGGGATATATGTTATGATGTACCACTCCATATTATCTAGGTATTCTCATTAGTATGGATTTAACTTTTAGTGAGTCTTCTTTGCTAGATAGTCAAACAAATGTAGTAGCAATGGTTAAATCATGGTCAGTTGTGAGTAAACAAATGAAACTTGAAGTATAATCGGTTTTTAGTAAAGTAAATATATCGAATAGTTTTAAGGTGGATCGAGAACCAAGAGGTGAAGCATCAGCATCGAATAATAGTGATGATAATGTGCCCAAACCATAATATAAACCTTATAACATAATAGTGGGCATAATAAGATAAATTACACCACCAAAAAAGTATGCATACCTAATTGTATATGCCCTGTCAGTTGTGGAAGAAGTTGAGACGCATGAACCTAATAGCTATAGGAAAGCTATAATGAGTTCAGAAGCATATCAGATCTGTGCTATGAGAAAAAGATTTAATCTCTTTATAAGAATCATAAATGGAAGCTTGTTGATTTACCTAAATGACATAGGGTAGTTAAAATGAGCATTCAAGAAAAATAAAGATAACCTAGGGGTTGATACACCTCGATTCAAGAGAAAATTGTTCGTTAAGGGTTTTACTTAAAAGAAAGGAATCAACTTCAGTAAAGTGTTTTATAAATTAGTGAAACTTAATTTGATACGAGTTTTGTTAGCCATAGAATTTTTCCAAGACTTAGAGTTTTAGAAATTTGATGTAAAGATTGCATTTCTACATGGTGAATTATAATAATTAATCTACAAGAGATAACCATATGGATTTATAAACCTAAAATTGAGAATAAGGTTTATTTGTTGAAAAAGTCACTCTATCATTTGAAACAGTCACCTAGGAAATAGTAGAAACGATTTAATACATTTTTTGTCAACACGGTTCACTACCTATGAAAGTTGTGTGTATCATCAAAAATTATTACATGATTCTTATATTTACTTCTTGTTGTGTATGGATGATATGATTTTTTATTATTGTAACATGTCACTCATTTTGAAGATAAAGAAGCAGTTTAGTACCAAGTTTGAGATGAAGTATCTCGGTAGCAAAACAACGATTTTAGGGATGAAAATTACTAGAAAAAGAAGTGTAGGATCATTACACTTGTCTCAAAAAATCTTCATTGCAAATGGTCTACAATGATTCAACATGTTTGATGATAATTTTTAGTTGGAAGAAATGTTGAAGGTTCCATACTCAACTCAAGTGCAGTTCGGCGTATCATGTATGTTATGATGTGCACACGAACTGATATTTCACATAGGATTAATGTGTTCAACATGTACATGGGATATCCTAAGCATACTGGTAGGTAGTAAAATAGATATTTCGATATTTTAAGAATACTGAAAATATTATCTTGACCTTCAATTTGAATGTTCTTGGTTGATCGTTGAACGATATTGTAACATCAGTGGCTGATTTTGTTGATTCTAATTTTACAAGAGATATGGATAAAAGATGATATTTGACAGTATATGTTTTTACTCTAGGTGGGAGTGCAATGAGTTGGAAACCACTGTTACAATATATTGTAGTTTTTTCTACAATAGAGATCGAATATATTGTTGTAACAAAAGTAATTATGGAATAAATATGGCTCCAAGGTTTGATTGCAGATTTGGGACTGAATATGACTATTACAAAAGTATTTTCTAACAGTAAAAACATAATATACCTTACATGGAACCAGATATACCACGAGCATGCAAAGCATTAAGATCTCATCTATCATTTTATTCATGTTATTATATCAAATGGAATTATTTTTGTGAAAAAATATCTACACATGACAATCCAACGGATATAATGACCAAAGCGGTATCAGTTCAAAAGTTCAGGGAGTGCATAAACTAGATTGGTGTTTGTAACATCAAGTGAATGCCTTAAAGGCGTTTAGTGAGCTAGATGAAGAAAAAATTATTTGTTGATAGTGAAGAAATAATAACTTCCTTAAGGAAAGATTTTTTTGCAAATGATTTGAATAGTCTTGAGGCTTTAATGATTGGTCATATAAGAATTCACAGTGTATATTGTGATTCTTGTGTTTACAATGTGTCTTGTGTTCACAATATACCTTCTTGTATCACTAGTGATTCTTGTGTATATGAATATAACTATCATGTTTATAGTTGTTACTAGTCGGGATATCGATCGCATTAGGTCCTTTATCTAGAAATCCATGACATGATGTATATGTATTTCATATAAATAGACTATTAGGATTATAAAAAATATAACATTAAAATATGTAACTTTCTTCTATCATAGTGAAATATTTTTCTCTGGAGACGCCTTTATATGTAGACATTGCTTTCAAACCATGTTAAATCTTGTTTTTACTTTTGATGTGTTTTATGATTGTTGCATCTTAATTTCTAACATATACTATTGATACAAGAGAAACTTTATATTATTCATAATTTTGATTTTTTTTACCTCACTCGGCTAATAGAATTTCGATGAGCATTGTTAGGGTTCTTTTATCTTTAAGTGCTCGACATGAGAACGATGGAAGGTGCGATCACGTATGGAAAGATACTTGTGGATGTGTTTAAGCATAAAGGAGGTTGCATTATCTTATTTTTTTCAAAATTTTCATTTTACTTAAGAAATATAATTTCATAATATAGAGTTTACAATCATCATAATCTCTGCAAGTAACATTCTTTCAGCTCATCCGCATGTTGGATGTCAACGATAATGAATATGTGGTTCTCTACTGCATGGATCTGTGATGCCCTTACTGAAATTGGCAGGAGATGTGGAAGTGGTTTTGAAGGTTTAAAAGAACTTTCTCTAAATGATACCTCACTTTCCCACAAATGACGCTAATTTTATGATGCAATTTAATGAAGTGTTTGGTTAGAGTGATACATGTCACAGAAAGATAGATAGCAGTGCCAAAGTGTCAAATATTTTAAGCAAAAAGTGATGTTGAATCTTGGTTGATTAATGGACAACAGTGATAAATGTATTGGAACAAATGTTGGAACGTGGTAGTAAGAGAAAGAAGAAATTGGTAGGTGAATGGAAACAATTCTCTAAGATAAAAATTATATTTGTTAATAATTGAAAGACCCTTAACACTAAAGCTTTGTATAGTATTTATATGTTATGTCTTAGGTCACGAGACTTTATGGACTTTGGACATAAGATATAAGATATAAGAATTTTGGTAATCTGATACACAATTTTAAGTCTTATAGAATATAACTTCGATGCTTAAAACCAACGCATGCCTATAATTTTCTACAAATTAAATTATATGTAAGACATATTTTATAGGCTCAAACCTAATATAGGAGGCCCATACAATTTATAATTTTATCAAACATCAAACATTTGAAAATAAAATTAAAAAAATATTTTGAAGGTGTACAAAATAGTCATGCATTTCATCTTATCATCCTTCATATACCACATCATCTGATTTTAAATTTCTCTATGTGGTGTTCAAAGTGTTTCTTGCCACTGTATTTGTTCATCTTTTTGTTGGTGAAATTCGGTGGTAAATATTTGTACAAGATTTTCAAAGTTAAATTAGATTCCTCTTTCAACAAGTCCTCATCATCATCCATGATAATGGTGACCCAATAATTGTTCATTTTTCTAAGGAAGAGATAACTTTGCTAGTGTTAGGGTTTTGACATTTCTAAACCTAATGTGCTGCAGTATCAATCTTCTAAAACACCATGTGCTACCCATAGGGTTATTATGCATAAAAGAGGTTTGGTTAAGCTAGATGATGACTCTTTGGGGGTTTGTTAAACCTTGTAAGCCTGAGCTAGTAGGTTATGCTAACTTCCATCTATTGTGACGGGTCTGCGTGTATCTTTAGTTCAAGTTGAGATATATTTGTGCATAATTATGTTGAATTTGATGTCCGGGTGAAGTTATTTCGTAATAATAAGATTGAACTCATAGCTCTCATGCTGATATCAATGTTGGATTCGTGATGGTGCACCATGAACTTGTTGATGGTCCGAATTATCCATAATATTATTGGGCTTGTTGATTGCTTGGTCGTAACCCTAGAGAGACTTGTTGTAGGTCATACTAAACTCTAGAAAACAAGGGACCCTACTAGTTGTTTGACTGGAATGTCTGAGAATCTTGTTGAATATTCAGATGATATGGCATAGGATATTTTTGGAAATTCAGCTAAAATATTGGAAGGGCTCGGTGGATATTTGGCTAGAATGCTGGAGGATCCTATTAGATATTAGGTTGGAACACCGGAGTAGTGTGTTCGTAATTTGGTTGGAGGAGTCTTGATCCTATTAGTGGAAGCTACAACCCATTCTCCTAGAGCGGAAGCTTGCTGGTCTTCAGACATGTCTTTGACCAAGCACGCATATGATGGGCTCATGTTCTCGGACTTCATTCTCTTTGCCTTCACCAACGTGTTTTGACAAAAATAATTATCATTCTCTTGCTTATATTTTTGCATCGGTGTTCCTCTGCGATCCAAGGTCTTTAATTCGAATCTTTCTTGTTGTTATAACATTTGGCTCATAAGGAAAAACAATTGCGTATGTTGGTGGTGGTGTTGTGACCTTATTTATCTTGAAGCTCATTGCATCATCGCCTTCCTCTTCCTCATTATCTTTCAAACAATTGATCCTCATCTCACTCGTAAGTCATGAATGGATAACATTGTCTGGAAAATCTTAAAATTGTTACTCTATTCCTTGCGCAGGTCTTGTGTCAGCAATTGGGAATCTGGGATCGGCGTTGTCGGATTTGGTAACCGAACACCCATGTTCTTTATTTTTATCTGTCCATTGACATATAGATCATGATATATGTTCGAGTTCGTTATCAGTTGTTCTTAAATCTGCTCGCCTTTTTAAAAAATTTAAAATATAATATACATGGTGATAATACTTCTCATAAACGACACCAATTTGATATGATAAATTCTGGTTTGGATGGATCAAAGTGCTAAATTTCTATAAAAAGATATAGATAATATAAAATTCATTAATAATTGGTTTGCATTTAAAAAAGTATACAAATTTGTACATAAGATGATGCGTATACAAATAAAATTAAAAAATAGTTTTTACATCATACCTTTAAAATAACACTCGATTAACGAATACAAACATAAAAAAGTAAAATAAAACTAAAACAATAAAATTAATAAATTAATACTAGAACAATTTTTTTAAACTATATTTTTTTAATAAAATAAAAATAATGTTTAATCATAAAAATCTATAATTGTATGAACATTATTTTAAGAGAAAAGTACCCATAAATACCTACTCAAGTATGTAATACCAAAATGGTACCCACTTTTAGTCTAGTTTCATAAACTACCGAAAAAATACATTTTGGACAAAAATACCCTCTAGGGTATAAAAAGGGCCAACTTTGTTAGAAGCCACTTTTTGGGTCTCATAAGGCTGACTGTAGGGTTTTCAATTCCCTCCAATTGTACATTTCTAATTCTCAAGAGAGAAGAGAGAGAAACACGGAACCCGATACAGGAGTAAAAGCCAAACACCGAGACCATTGTGAAACAACTTTACCGGCAAAGAAAACCGTTTTCGTCTCCGATCATCGGCGAGTCAAGGTCGTGGCCGGCATCCAGTACGCTGACATAACATTACATACATCGTCCTACCTAAAACGGTAAGTAACCCATCGTCACTGTCGTATTTTTTGTCGGACAAAAGAAGCCGACGTCGGTAAGTGTAGGCTTATGTTGTTTTTTGTTCGGTAAACACGTTAGAAACAGTATTAGGACGTTCAAGGTGTTGCAGTATGGAAGTTTGATAGTTTTATGTTCAGTTAAACATGTATTTTTTATGTCGATGTAATTTTAGAATTTTGGCATCCTAGACTAGTCTGTCGAGTCTTATTTTGTCCTATATTGTATCTCAGTATTGTAATGGACAGTTCAAAGTTCTCCGACGACATTTTTCCTAATGACTGCAGTTCTATGTTGATGTTATTTCTTGTTATTGGAATGTCGTTGTTTTTTACTGATATTTCATGTGTTAGTTAGGAGTTAAAGATGGTTGGGTGATCGCGTAGTTGTTATGTTAGTATCGATAGTCATATCGGAGAATACCAATGAAGCAGGTAGTGGTTAGTTGTTTTTTTTGTCGAGAATCGCAACCTCGCCGTGAATTTGTAGCCATATCTAGCAATGTATCTGTTTCAGGAAGTATTTGCATCATATGCATGAAATGTTGTACATATCTAGCAATGTATGCAATCTGTGTTTCCATGTCTAGCAATATCAGTAGTGTGTTTACAGTAACATACAACATGTCTAGCAATGTAGACGTATTGTTGTGTGATATTTTGATGGTTAGTTGATGGTTTTGCATGAATCGCATCCTCGCCGTGATATGTTGGCCGTATCTAGCAATGTCTGCAGTTCAGCAAATATTGGCAGAATATGTACAACAATGCATTCAATGTTGTTCATGTCTAGCGGTGTCTGCAAAAATTATGGCAATATCTAAAAATGTTCGGAATATGTGTACACTAACATGCAATACATCTAGCAGTGTTTGCATATATGTCTAACAATGTCAGCAATGTGTCTAGCAATGTCTGCAATACGTCTACAACTGTCTTAAATATGTCTAGCAATGTCTGAAATATGTCTAGCAATGTCAGTAGTGTGTTTACAATAACATACAACACATCTACCAATGTAGACGTGTTGTTGTGTGATATGTTGATGGTTAGTTGATGGTTTTGCATGAATCGCATCATCATCGTGATATGTTGGCTGTATCTAGCAATGTCTGCAGTTCAGCAAATATCGGCAGAATATGTACAACAATGCATTCAATGTTGTTCATGTCTAGCAGTGTCTGTAAAAATTGTGGCAATGTCTAGCAATGTTCGGAATATGTGTACACTAACATGCAATACGTCTAGAAATGTCTGCATATATGTCTAGCAATGTTAGCAATGTGTCTAGCAATTTCTGCAATACGTCTACAACTGTCTTAAATATGTCTAGCAATGTTAGCAATGTGTCTAGCAATTTCTGCAATACGTCTACAACTGTCTTAAATATGTCTAGCAATGTCTGAAATATGTCTAGCAATGTCAGTAGTGTGTTTACAGTAAGATACAACACGTCTAGAAATGTAGACGTCTTGTTGTGTGATATATTGATGGTTAGTTGATGGTTTTGCATGAATCGCATCATCGCCGTGATATGTTGGCCGTATCTAACAATGTCTGCAGTTCAGCAAATATTGACAGAATATGTACAACAATGCATTCAATGTTGTTTATGTCTTGTAGTGTCTGCAAAAATTGTGGCAATGTCTAGCAATATTCAGAATATGTGTACACTAACATGCCAGTACGTCTAGCAATGTCTTCATATATTTTTAGCAATGTTAGCAATGTGTCTAGCAATGTCTGCAATACGTCTACAAATGTCTTAAATATGTCTACCAATGTCTTAAATATGTCTAGCAATGTCTGCAATATGTCTAGCAATGTGTAGCAATGTATTTTCATATATCTAGCAATGTGTGTAAGTTAGTTGCTTCTTTAGTTTTGTTAGTGAAAC
This sequence comes from Limnanthes douglasii subsp. nivea, assembly GCA_036936605.1. Taxonomy (NCBI): domain Eukaryota; kingdom Viridiplantae; phylum Streptophyta; class Magnoliopsida; order Brassicales; family Limnanthaceae; genus Limnanthes; species Limnanthes douglasii. The sequence goes on from JAUPFV010000001.1 coordinate 154,986,234, forward strand.
CCAATGACTACTTGGTTTGAAATGTCTAGAAATGTGGCAAGTTTATTCTGTTTTGTATGGGGGATGTAGGTTATGGCCGCGATATAAAGAATATTATTAAAGTGAATGGAAATAACGATATGTCAGGCAAACATGACTGGTCGGGCTTAGTCAGTATAATCAACCTTCTAAGATGAAATATAATAACAATAGAATACATGGAAGCTGCTCGGGACACCCATTTCTATACGTTTCTCAAAACATCTTTCGACGTAAGGAACGAGGATATGCCCGCTAAAAGGAGAGCCGAAATATTTAAGCATTTCCTCAGTGATTCAAACACAAACAGACGATGGTAGTTATCTTTGATTTTGGAATAGTTTTATGTGGGACAACCGTATAATTGTGTAATTCATTATAAATTGAATGTTGTTTATATAAACGTTAGTGTTGGGACAATAACTCATTATTGTCATTTTCAAAGTATCTAGAAATGTAAGATTATGTGTATCTAGCAATGTATTTTTATGTATATAACAATGTCATAATTGAATATCTAGCAATATCGTAATACGTGTCTAGCAATGCCATATAACTCGTATCTAGCAATGTCATAACGTCGTATCTAGAAATGTCATATAAGTTGTATATAACAATGTCATATAACTCATATATAGCAATGTCATAATTGAATATTTAGCAATGTCGTAAGAATGTGTCTAGCAATGTCATATAACTCATATCTAGCAATGTCATAACGTCGTATATAGCAATGTCATATAACTCGTATATAACAATGCCATATAACTCGTATATAGCAATACATTAATAAAGTATCTAGTAATGTCAGATAACTCGTATCTAGCAATGTCAGATAAATCGTATCTAGCAATGTCATAACGTCGTATATAGCAATGTCATAACATCGTATCTAGAAATGGCATATAACTCGTATATAGAAATGTCATATAACTCGTATCTAACAATGTCATCAGTGTACCAAGTGCTAATATGTTTGGTAATTAGGTACATAAGATGTCATTTCCAGATATTAGTATGTATTATTAATGTATCAAGCGAGATCCTGTCATTCCTCATGTATCCAACCATTTAACGATTACTACGTATCTAGCAATGTCATAATTGAATATCTAGAAATGTGGTAATAAAGTATCTAGCAATGTCATATAGCTAGTATCTAGCAATGTCATACAACTAGTATCTAGCAATGTCATATAACTAGTATCTAGCAAAGTCATATAACTTGTATCTAGCAATGTCATATATCTTGTATCTAGCAATGTCATATAACTTGTATCTAGCAATGTCATGTAACTAGTATCCAGACTGATCTTATTGGAGTTCATGCAGCATGTTTTTTGATTTAGTATGTTTTTTTTGTTTTATTGGAAAAAATGGACCAACCCTCTAGATATTCTATTTTTTGGGAGGGTTGTTGTACGTGGAAGTTGTAAAGCCACTATCTAATGTTTTCATCTATTTTATAATTATGTTGTTAGTTTATTTTTTGGTGTTCAATGGATGTTTACAGTAGAAATGCCTTTATTTACTGTATCACTACAGATTAGAGAGTCAGTAGTTCCATGAAGCAGTTGTAAAGGAAATTATTAAGCACAATCACAATGTAAGAAGTGAGATTAGTGTATCTAGCAAACTCATATCAATGTATCTAGCAATGTGATATTTGAATTACAACCGCATAACAATTCCCATATGTAGCAATGTTGCATTTGTGTGTCTAACAATGTTATACTAGTGTGTCTAGTGTATCTAGCAATGTTGTATTAGTGTGTCTAGAAATGTCTTCTGAATGTATCTGGAACTCTAATAAAATGTATATAACCATCTCTAAACACCGTATCTAGTAATGTCTAAATACAAGCCGAAAATCGCATCATTTACACAACAATTGCATCATGTTCGCTAAATCTTCAGATGTCTGTAAAATATCTTTTGAGTGCATCTGGCAATCCAATAAAATTTATCTAGAAATCTCATTGTACCGTATCTAGCAATGTCTAAATACAAGCCGAAAATCGCATCCTCTACACGGTAATCACATCGTGTTCGACAAATCTACAGATGCTTGTAAAACCTGACTAGAAATCTCGTTTTATGATGAGATTGTCGATTTAACCTATACACGGCAATCGCATCCTCTTTTTCTTGTCATATGATACCACACATAGGGCTTCGAATTATAGCGCATAATCAGTCAGAATTAACCGACCTACAAAAATAAAAAGATAAACACCAAACAAGTCATATCAAGACAACAAGCATTGGTAATAAATGAAAACTCACGAAAGAATGCAAATATGATGATCTATGTTAATTTATACATAAAGAATATCATTAAACATAAAAGAGAGCTTTATTTTTTTGCGTATACCTGACCATGTAGATATACCCATGTGTTCTAGAACTGTTTGTATGGTGATTGTACCATCAACCTCTAGGATCCTCTCACCTTTTAATAATCGAGTGCCAGAGAGCACGGTGAGCCCACCTTGCCCAAAACTTCATTCCTACCTAAAAGTCCAATACTACCGAATTCAATCCAAAATCTAAAAACAAATTTGAATTGTAAAGAACTGAATTGAAATCCAGAAGACGAGTTCGAACTTACAGTAGCACCAACAGAGAGAACAAATGTACCAAACATCTCCAATAGAGGAATATATCCACCCTATTAAACCAAAATTCATGATCTGAATTTCAAATCGAACTTAAAGCAGCAATCAAATAGGTAAGCCTCTCTGATTTTTTTCCTTGTTAATTTCTCCGCCAAGCATGACTCAGCCATCTTCGACTCCACGAAACCATCATCTTCGACTCATGTTGTTGAAAAACGGTGGATTACAGTGGTTAACAGGTACCATACTGTGGTTTAGGGTGGTCGACGGGAAGTTGACAGTGGTTTAGGGTGGTCGACGGGATGTTGCTAGTGGTTGCCGGAAATAAAGGTATTTTGGGAGGGTTAAGAGAGAGAGTGGAGGCTAGTTCAAAATTGAAAATTCAAAAATGTTGATTGGGTGAAAATACCCATTAATTCTCAAAATAACACTTATATACTAGGTTGAGGGTAGTTGTGGTACTAAAAAATAGGTCTTAAAAGTAAGGATGGAAATTCATGTGCTGTCCGGCCCGATCCGGCCCATTCGGGTTTTGTCCGGCCCGAACATAGAACTGGGCGGATCCGGGTTAAGAAATTTTAACCCGCAACCGGGCCGGGTCGGGTTCGGGTTTCTAGTTTGTCCGACTCGTCCCGGCCCGAAAATAATAAAAATATACATAAATTAATATTTTTTATATATAATAACAATAATATATATAAAAAATTAATTAATATATCTAAAATTAATTATAAATATTAAAATTAATCCACGGGTCGGACCGGGTTGACTGACGGACATGAACGGACAGGTTCGGATTTGAAAATTTAAGCTCGAAAGCGGGTCGAGCCGGGTTCGGGCTCGAGTGTCCAAAAAGGAGGCTCGGGCGGGCCAGTCCGAACCCGTCTCGCGGACGGTCCATTGCCATCCCTACTTAAAAGGGAATTGTTTTATTGAAGTGGGTATTAAGTGAACATTAACCCATTTTTGGATACTAGATACTAATATGTTTGGCCAATAGGTACTTAGTATGTCATTTTCCTTGTTTTAATAATAGAAGAGTATGTTTTAAAGGTTTTACGTAAAAGAGACATCTACGTGCTAGTGTAATTGTAAGAAAGAATCTTGACTCTCCCATCTATGTGGAAACCGATAAGGTCAATAATTTCTCTCTTCAAAAGTGATTACTTTGTATTTTTCATTATGTTTACCATCTTTTAATTATCTTCTTTACTTCTTAACAAGATTGAACGGTGTTCTTTTTTCATTCACTTTACCGTATTTAATTATCTTTTTCAATTTTTCACAAGATCGAAGATGAGTGCACTGTCTCCAATCTTATTTGGCAGTCATGTTAAGATCGGCTCTGAGGGAATTTCGGTATGTTTGGTCATTTTGGAAATTTTGGAGTGGTGTTTATTTTTTGTTTTGCTATTTTTGTAGTCTATGTCGCATGTACTAGTATACCCGTTTTCGGAAGTGGTGAGGTAAAAATTATCCGAACTTATCAATCCACACTGACGAAGTAAAATCTCTCCAAACTTACTTAATCTTGAATGTAAAATGCAAACAAGATCGGAAATCAAATAATGTATAAGCTTGGCAAACTTTGTAAATAACTATTGTATTTATTTTGTAAGATAGATTACAATTGTTATACTATTTTTTTATACTATTCACTCTAATTTTTACCCATTTTCCAAGATTACATTCACTCATTACATAATAGTCTTGATTTTGCTAAGTCATGTTTTGTTGGCTCCTCATTGGCGGAGCTTTTCTCGTTCTTCCAAGTGCTTTTTCAAGTTGAAATACGTCCTCCGGGATAGCATTTTCGTACAGTTTCATACCGTGATCTCGTAGGTATGTCAAACACGGTTTTCGTACGTCTCGACAACAATCAGAGGGTGGAAGGAATGATACGAGCTAATTTTTGGAAGTTTAATGATCTTAAAGCGTTAAGTAAGAGTTCAAAATGAACTCTTTATAGAATATTTGCATCGTAGGTTCTGGTTCGAAGTTAAAAGCTTCTCGCATGATCATTGGGTCAGTTTTACACCCGAATGATTTGATTAACTTGTAATTTAATCGAGGTAGGCTGACCGAAAACAAATCGACTCCGATTTTAGAAGACTCAGCAGTGGCCGGGAGTTGGTTGACCACGCTTGGTTGGCTATGACATTAAGCGACTAGGTGGTCCCTTAAGCCCAAGTCGTCGGTGGGTTTTTTGTGTTTCTTCATGGATTAGATTTGGTGGACTTGGACTCAGTTAACTCACTGTGGACTCATTTATGTAGTATCACGAAGTTTTACCTTCGACCGGTCAGCGTCTTCGGGATCAGGATGATAAGATCTAATATGTATATATAGATTTTAATTGTGATGAAGTTTTAAGAATAATATAGATTGTGATTGTGATCAGGGCCGAATTTAGATGGTAGTCATATATGTCATGGCATACTTTAAAACATATAAAAAATATGTCTAGTTTGATCATTTAGTTAAATGTTTGTCGTGCTTATTACTTATATAACTAATGTCTGATACTTAAATCATGTAGTTAGGTAGAAATTGAGCATATAGTTAAATATTTGATGTGCTTATTAGTTTTTAAACTGATATTTTATGCTTAAAACATGTGGTTATGTATATATTGATCATACAGTTAAACGTTTGTTATGTTTATTACTTATTTAACCATCATTTTTATGTCTAAACCATGTAGTTAGGTATAGATTGATCATATAGTTAAATATTTGACGTACTTATCACTTAGTTAACTAATGTTTGATGCATAAACAATATAGTTAGGTATAATATTTGTTGTGCTTATCACTTATTTAATTGTTGATTGTTGCTTAAACCATGTAGATAGGTATAGATTAATGTATTCTAGTATTTGGTTAAGGTGTTGTATTCTCATGATCCGTGAAAATTTGGTATGAATTTACGTAGGTTTGTGTAAATTTAGCACAAATTTAGTTGGATTCTTTGCGATTTTTTTATTGTAATATTTGTACATTTATTTATTTTTAGATTTTTTTTATCTATAAGATTTTTAGCATACCCTTAATCCAATCTTGGATCCCCCCCCCCCCCAATTGTGATGAAATTTTAAAGATAAATTAGATTATGATTTTGATAATATCTTATTCATGGTGTATAGGTGTGCCTAGAGGTGAGCATTCAAACAATTCGGTCTGAAACCGAACCAAACCAGAAAAACCAAAAACTGAACTTTTTAATTTTGCTTAAAACGAACTGAACCGATCTAGGTGTATAAACTGAACTGAATGGACCTATAAAATTTTGGTTAATTCGTTTTGGTTTACGTTTAAACCGAACTTTCAAAACAAAAGCACTTTTGGTCTAGTTTGTGCTGAAATTTTAGATCACGCTATCAAACAATAGAAAATAGTTTATAAGTAACACTAGCAAAAATAAAAGCATAGATAATAGCATCTTATAAGTAACACTCAAGTGCAAAGTGCACACTCCACTTGAAATTCAGTGTTTATACATGAGTAATGAGGCATAGATACAAGAAAAAAACACAAATAAAGGCATAGATTACAATATCTTACAAGTAACACTAGCACACCAGGTAATAAGTTTCAGAGGTCATAAAGTGTGTCAGATTACAAAGCAAGCTTATAAGTAACACTAATTAACCAGCTTATTCATGTACTTACAACTTAACCAACACAAATATAAAGATGTCTTAAAATAATATCAGAAGCATATATGAGTAGGTATACAAAGGAAACAACTAATATAAGAAGCAGAAAAACAATCTGCAACAACAAAACTAAACATGAATAAGCATAACACAGTCTGCAACTACAAAACTAATATCAAAAGCAGAACATGGTCTTCCAAGACTGGCCAAAATAAAATTAAAACCTGATATAGCATAGCTTTCATCAATTTCTTCAACATATTGTATACAACTTGCTGCATGATTGTAATATCATATCCAACGTGCATTGCAGTTTCATCAATTTTTTCAACATAAATAGCAGAAAATGCTACAAACATTAAACTCATTCGTAACTGATATAACAGGTTAATAATAACAAATTGATATCAAACATATTGAATATAAAATATGTATAGTCTACCTGATTTTATCTTCTCAATAGATATCATATTTTCTTCAACTGAATCTTGTTGTTTGTATTTCCTCAACCAATTCTGATCACAAAGTAAGATTTTCACAATTTTATGCGACAAAGAACTTCTAAATGCATCGAGAACCCTCACACCTAGCCTAATCAGTACCTTCTTCCACAAACATGGTAAGATGATCTCATAGCTCTGACCTTGGTGGTGATGTATTTTTATTTTTTGTTGATGTACTCTTTGTTTGACTCTTATGAGTATCCTCTCTCTTAGTTTTTTCTGTTTTTCCCTTCTATACTAGCACTTTGTGTACCACTTCCATCACCTGCTTGTAACATACTGATTGCTAGTCTGAAATCAAAAAATGAATTCCATGTAAACATAATACGTATAGATTACTTATAACACAAATATCAAAATAACGGATATAAATACAGAATTGAGAATACACATAATACATGATTAATAAGATCTCATATCAGATAAGTATTTGACTATCTCACAAGTCGAAGATGAGATTTAGATTTGTGGTTGTGCTCTATTAGATCTAAATTTTTGGATTTTGGTTTTAAATTTAGGGATAGTGAGATTTAGATTTAGGGATTGGGTTTCAAGTTCGAATAGGTTTTGTATAATTCTATAAAGATTTAGGAACTTAGAGAGATTTAATGTATCTAACTATCCTTTATCGTCTGTAATTTGTAAATAAAAAAATACGTATTATATAATTTTGATTAGTTTCGGTTGAAAACGAATTTTTTTAATAAATAACTGAATCGAACTGGTTCTAAACACTAATCAAACCAAACCGAACCGAATACAATAAAACACCAACTAAACCAATCGAACCGAATCGATTCAATTCGGTTGATCGGTTTAGTTTGGTTTTTGCTCCATCTTAATTGTGCTTTCTATTTTTGTATTTGTTAAGTTCTTAAAAAGTATTATAATATAATTTGTATAGGAGGGTAAAGACCCGAGCGGATCACTTTTCAATTCATAAATCTGACAAATTTATCAAACAGGCATATCCTATTAATTCTGTATGTTTTCTGTTTCTTTTTATTTCTATCTCAATCTATTTTATATTTTTGCTTTTTAGATAACTATTCTAAAGAGAAAATAAACTATAAAGTAAATATATGAGTTTACAGTTTTATTTTAGTTGTTGTTTAACCATTGTTAGGGCATATGTATCGGTTGTTAACGTTAAAATACATGTTAGTAGTTGTTACCTAGGAGAGGGTCTTAAAATTACATGTTACATTTAGGTAGGTGTTTGTTAATATTAAAAATTTAACTCCACCATTTTTTGAGTTTTCGAAGAAATCACATTATTTATGAAATTTTTATATGTTTTTCCTATCTATTTATTATTTATTGTTAGATAAAATGATGTGATTTAAGCTCGTCCGATCGATTGGATAATGGGAGGAGGGTAGTAGAACTTGGATAGTAAACTTCTCTCCCAAGATTGCTCCAAGAAAGTAAAGATTTCTTAACCTCTAAGAAGCTTCAACCTTAAGATACTACATTAAGGTGTTGGCATTTGGCCCTGACTATTTGAAGACGTTGCTGTTCTGTGCCTGGTTTGGCCTTCGCAGGCTCAGCCTGTTGAAGGTTGGTGGAGGGAATCATGGAGAGACTGAATGACATCGAGTTCCCACCTTTAAAAGCCAATGCGGCAGAGAGTATTCAATCGAAGGATGTGGCTTCAAAGGTCAGGTCTTATTCGGATGTTGTAAGGAAAAAGTTGGAGACTTCAGTGTTTAAACCAGTGGGTGTAATCACAAGCGAGGAAAACATCAAGATACAGTTTGATAGCCAGGTTAAGGCTGATCTCTGTTCGAAATCAAGAACAACGCTTATAGCCAAATTTAATGATGGAATTCCAAAAAGGCAAGCGTTCCAATTGTTTCTTGAATCTTTCAAGTTCAAAGGAACGTTTACTTACGTTACAATCGATTCAAGACAAATTCTAGTCGAGTTCTCAATGCTGGAGGATGCTGGACGTCTATGGGTTGGCAGGTTTTGGAAAGTTGAAGGTAAAATGATGAGAGTGGTTAAGTGGTGCCCAAAAAGCTCTAGAAATTTTGAGTGCCCAGTGGCTCTCATCTGGGTCAGGTTTGAAATGTTACCAGAATTTATGTATGATGCCTTTGTTATTCAAGAACTAGCATCAACTATTGGAATGGTGCACCATGTGGTTATTCCTGATATAAACAGGGCGAAATGGAATGCATGTTTTGCATTAATTGAAGTTGATGTCTCTCGATCACTTAAAAGAAAGTTGTGTGTGGAATTTGGGGATGGAAATGAGTTCTCTATAGTGGTAAGTTACAAAAATGCTCCAGGTTATTGTAATGCTTGCCGTCATATTGGTCATATTTCTGATGAATGTAAAAAGCATCTGGGTGTGGAAGCCAAGAAACTAAAAGATAGTGATAATATTATTGCTAAAACGCATGTTCAACAAGATCATGTACAAAGTTTACAAGAAACAAACAAGATTGATAATCTGTCTACAAAGGTACAATCATTTACTCATGTGTATAGGAGGAAACTAAAGTCGATTATTACAAAGAAAGACAGGCAATCTGTGTCATGTCCATCCACTAGTGCTGTGAGCCCTACTAAAGAGAGAACAGCTTCGAACAACGACCCTGACATCATCAGCGCACTTCAAAACCTTGAGGAGGAGGAGAACTACATGAACAGGAACATTGAGCAGGCTTCTCCTAGAAGAGGTAATGCTGGAAGTTATAATCCTTCACCAAGAGCAAGCTCAAATGATCCTGAAAAAGAATTTGAAACTATTATTGCAAGGAAGATTAAGTCTGCAAATAGAAGTAGTAATTCCAAAAGACTGTCTATAAACTCTCTCAGAAAGAGAGAAAGGGATACAAAAAACTCTGCCTCTGATAATGATTAAGTTTGTTAGCTGGAATGCAAGGGGAGTTCACAATAACCCTACGTTAGCTAGGCTTAAGTTTATTATTAACAGTGAGAAGGTCAAATTAGTTACTATCCAAGAACCAATGGCTAGGTTGGATAAGATGGAGTTAGTGGCTAAGAGGATTGGATTTGAGAATTGGGTATCTAATACATCCAACAAAATTTGGCTATTTTGGCCTAATGATGTTGAGATTTCAATAATTGATGATCAAGATCAGTATCTGCATGCTGAGATCAATTATGTGACTTTTAAATGCTGTTTTACTTCAGTTTATGCAAAAAACATGAGGGCACAGAGAATGATGCTTTGGAGACAGATTAGTAGTGTTACGTGTGATATACCTTGGATACTAGCAGGTGATTTCAACACAACAAGGAGCCCTGATGATCAGTTAAATTGTGTGACCTATGATGGAACCAGTGCTGAGGATTTTAACACCTTTATAAGGAACTGCAACCTGGATGTACCTGCACACAGTGGAAGTCGTTATATTTGGAGTAATAGCAAAGTCTGGAAAATGCTAGATTGGGTGCTTATTAATCAGAATATGCTTAATAACTTAAGCATACAGGTTTGCCACATGGTCAGAACTTGTTCTGACCATGCTCCTCTTTTACTTACAATCAGTAAACACAATGCATCTAATACTAAGAAAGGTTATTTTAAGTTTCTCAATGCTTGGGCAAACCATCCTGACTTCATGAATTGTGTAAGTCAGGATTGGTCCAAGCATTGCATTGGAGAGGATAACATGATTTTTTGGTATAAGCTCAAAAGATTAAAAAAGTATTTAAAAAATTGGAATTTCACAGTTTTTGGAAATATCTTTAATAAAGTAAAAGATGCTATTGTGGAAGTTGAAAACTGTGAGTTGATTCATCAGTATATTAATGACAATGAGTCTAAATCTAAACTGTCAAAAGCCAAGAACAATATTATTGTTGGAATAAAGGATAAAGAGGTTTGGCTTACTGATCAAAGTGAGATAGCTGCCTCTGCAGTTGAGCACTTTAAAAAGATTCTTTCAAATGAGCCTGATATTTGTAACAATGTTAATGTTAATGACAATGAGTCTATACTAAATAACATTCCTAAGCTGGTGTTGGACAGTGATAATACAGAGATTACTAAGCCTACAAGTGCTGAGGAAGTAAGAGCAGTTATATGGAGCATGAAGAAGGACAGTGCCCCAGGCACAGACGGGTTTAACATTTTCTTCCTTAAACATTGCTGGAATATAATTAGTTTTGACCTATGTAACTCTCTAAATGCGTTTCTTGCTGGTAAAGCTATCCCTAAAGGTGTCTTTGCCACAGGGATTGTGCTAGTCCCAAAAATGGCAAATCCAATAACTTGGAATAACTACAGACCACTGAGTATGTGCACAATTATGAACAGGTTGCTTTCTGCCCTCATTAACAGGAGAATATTACTCATGTTACCTAGAATTATATCTAGAGGACAGAGTGCATTTGTGAAAGAAAGATTGATTCATGACAATATTTTGACAATAAAAGAAATGTTACATAACATAAGGAGAAAGCCTTCTAGAGGCAATATTATCCTACAACTGGACATGTCTAAGGCTTTTGACAGGCTATCTCACACATTTGTTATTAAAACTTTAAAATGTTTTGGGTTCTCAGAGGGAATTGTTACACTAATATATAGTCTTATTCCAAATGTCATGGTATCAGTCTTACTAAATGGGACTTGTAATGGTTATTTCCCTTAGAAAACAGGATTAAGACAAGGAGATCCATTATCTCCTTGCCTTTTTATCCTGGCAGAGGAAGCCCTATTAAGGGGTTTAGAGAATTTATACGTGCAGAATAACAAAATGCAGTTTTATGTTAAGTCTGGAAGTATCTTACCATGTTTGGCTTTTGCAGACGATGTTATTGTTTTCTCTAACAGTGATCCATCATCCATCAAGTGTCTAAGTAACCTGCTAAACCAATATCAAAAAGAGTCAGGGCAACTGATTAATAGTGAGAAGACAAAGGTTATTACATCTTCTAGATGTTCAAATGCAAACTCTGCCAAAATTAATGCAACTTTGGGTTTCAAGACTGATAATGCACCTTTCAGTTATTTGGACATCACAATAGCCTCCAACAATATAGGGAAGAATTACATTTCTCTTTTAAGTAAAATCTATAATAAGATTAGTGAATGAGTTTTAAAGAACTTGTCTTATAGTGGTAGACTGTCACTTATAAGACACGTTCTTTATCCCATCATATTTTTCTGGATGCAAAACTGTATTATACCAAAAACAATACTGAATAAAATAGAACTCTGTTTTAACAAGTTCCTTTGGAGACCAAAAGTTAATGAAAAAGCAATACATTGGACTGGTTGGAGAAACCTTTGCAAGTCCTTTAAAGAAGGTGGGTTGAATGTCAAACTACTGTCTGATATTCAACTCACATTTGCTTATAAACTTTGGTACTTGTTTAGGAAAGGAAATTCACTCTGGTCTGACTTAATTACTAACACCTACTGTAAGGATAGACATCCACTCTATGCTAAATGTGGTGTAAATGACTCTATTGTATGGAAGGGTCTTTGCTCTGTTAGAGAGAAGGCTGACCCTTTAATTCAATGGAAAGTAGGTAGAGGTGATGTGGATTTCTAGAGAGATTCATGGCTTAAGTCAGGTCCTATTGTCACTGATCAAAATTCATGGTATCTTCCAGCTAAGATTAAAACATTTTGGAGACAAGATAGTTGGGATACTTCTCTTGAATCATTCCTGACACATGAAAGATATCAACAAATATGTTGTGTCAAGATCAATCATGAGCAGGATGATTGCATAGAGTGGAGTATTTCTAAGAATAAAAAGTTTTGTACAAAAGTCACTTGGGAAAATATCAGAGTTAAATACAACAGTTCTTTATTTTTCAAAAAAATCTGGCATAGCTTTATACCAACAAAGTTCTCATTCTTAACCTGGAAGATACTTAAAAAATTTGTGTCTACTGACAGTGAACTCACCAAGAAACATTTAACTATTGTGTCAAAATGCCAGTTTTGCTGCAACTGTGAAGATACAACACACCTCTTCATCAGTTGCAGCTATGCTTGGCAAATATGGAATTACTATGGGGTATTGTTTAATGTTCCAGTGAGACGATTCATGACAATAAGACATATGTTATTCATATGGTTTAAGGAAACTTCGAGTAAATTCCATGTTAATCATATTGTTCCACAATTGATTTTATGAACAATATGGTTCAACAGGAATCACTGTAAGTTTAGTAAACCTACTGATAACATTTACAACGCAATATGCAGAATTAATAGACTGATTTTGGCTGTGGATTTGAAGTTGAAACCTAAGCACTGGCTAAATGTAATAGATGCAGGGGTTACGATAGGAGCTATGTCTATTTGTCAGAGGAAGGTGACTTACCGGATGTGGAGGGCTCCAACTTTGGGCAGACTGAAGATCAACACAGATGCTGCTTGCTGCTATACTGGAGAAGCTGCCGGTGGATTAATTGTACGCGATGAACAAGGAAACTGTGTTGAAGGAGCTGGTTTCCTTTTTGGGAAGCTTAGCCCTCTTCAAGCTGAAAGGAGAGTACTGTTGGAAGCGCTTCTCCTATGCAACAGAAGAGGGTGGAGCTGTGTTGACATTGAGTCTGACTGTTGGACTCTGGTCAGTAGACTCAATGTCAACACTAATGTGACAAATACTGACGAAGAGAAGATATGTAGAACCCTAATTCGCCTAGCTATGAAAATCAGCCACATTTCCAGAATGGAAAATGTTGTGGCTGATTGGATATCGAAATGGACACTAGAGAAGAAAGTGAACCATTCCTTCTCAATTCAAGACGTACATAACCAGCTTCGTGCGATTATTGTACTCGAGAGCATTGAAGTAGGGTACATAGACCCAGGTTAGGTTTGGTGGTTCAAGGTTTGAAGTGGAGAGCTTTAACAAAAGGAAGCAGATTTTAGAATGGAGGGAATGGCTGAAGAATTGAGAAGTTGTGTTGTAAGGTTTGATGTGTTAATGGAGGCGAAAGATGAAGGAGAGAAGTCAGACAGTGATGATAAGAGCTAGGGTTTCTAATTTAGGATTACCATGTTCGATTTGGGTCTAATTGCTGGTCCTGAATCGGGTTGTCTTATTTGGGGCCAAGTCTGATTGTTGATGTTGGGTCCTAATATGTTGGGTCTTGTTTTATGCTTTAGCCTGATCCTATTGGGCCTTGATTGTAGAACTAATTTCTAATTAATACAATTACCAATTAAAAAAAAAATAGCTCGTCTGATCGATTCATTGTTAGATAAAATGATGATCACAGATGGCCTAAGCTATATAACCTCATATTTTTATCTAAATGGTAAATTTATTACAATAAATAAATCAACTATCAAAAATCAAAATAATTTAATGATATATTAAACCATATTATCATAAATTTTATAGTTCACATACATACAGATGTTCCTGGTCCAAGAAAGATAAAACCATACGTGCTCAACAAAAAAGAAAATTTAGACCAAGAGAACTTGTGATTGATACTTTGTTTCCTCCATTTCATTACAATCTTTAACCTGCATTTTACTAAAAAATATCTTCAAGATTGATGAACGGAACAGACCTAGTGCTAGGTTATGTCTTGTTCACAGAATTAGCCGTAAATAAAGAAAGTGCAAATGGAAACACTCCACAAAGCACAATCTGCATATACTCCGAACTGCTTACTTTAAATGTAATCTTCCTGCTCCGCTTATTGTTTACTCCAAAAGCAACAGCCATCAAAGAAGAATTACCGATAGAGAAACTAGACTTTACATAACCCGTATAATCCAGCTGACCCCTCCATTTCGACTGAGACAGACTCAGACCCAATGTTGATTGGTTGATATGAAACTCAATGTTTGCTTCGCATGCTGAATGGCTATTTGACTTTACTATGCCACCACTTCCGTCATATACAACATCGTCTTTCCTGAGAACAACCCGGGTTTCGAGTTTAGTTCTGGTAATGGCATTATTTCCAATTATTGGTCTAACAAGAAACCAAGAAGAGGGAGGATTATCCCCATCAACTGAAACCGGTTGAACCATCTCAAGCAAGTGAACTTGTATAGTTTCACAACTCCCATCTTCGTTTTTATGACTACTGATTTTACCATCTCCCAGAAATTTGGGAGACTGCGATAAATTAGACATAAGATGCGATAGGGGAGGCAGAGAGCTTAAAAACTGAGTACGCTTCACTTGAGGGTCTTGAGGTTCTAGTAATGCTAAGATCTTCGTTGAGTAGCATAGCAGTAACAGTACTGATTTCCAATCTTGCCCATTAGGAAGAGTACTGTTCTGGTTATCAACAAGTGAAACCCTGTGCGAATCAATCACCAAACCCGAATTACCAGTTGCTTTTCCAATTAAGTGCTGCATGACGTTTAATCTTTTAGCGACAAACATTTCGTATGATTCATCTGGGGGAGCAGCAGCTTCAGCAGCATGAGTAAGTGTCAAAATGGTATTTTTCCAAATCAATGAACTAAGAGTTGTATTTAGTGATCTTAACAACTGCAGATCAGTAGTGTGCATATCTAGACGATCAACATAAAGTACAACATCGGGAGTGAAGGTTCTCAATCGCTTTTTAATCGACAATAGTATTTTCCTGTTGGTCTTTTCTTCTGTTAGAGAAGACCTGAAGCCCGGTGTATCGAGAATTCGAATCTTGACTCCATCTATGTACCCTTCGATCTCGTTTAGGGATGAGGTGGCAGGTTCAAAAGGGCAAACTTGGGATTTAACCTCGCTGAAAATGGAGTTAATGGTTGCACTCTTTCCAACTCCTGTTTTCCCCAGAAGTAGAATGTTCAAAGACAAGTTCTTATCGTGCGATTCAAGCTGCAGCGCATTTTGTTTGGTAGATTCTATAGTCAAGGCTTGGGGTTTAAGAGAAGCAAGATCCAATCTTTGTAGAACGTTGGCAACAATGGAATCATCTAATGAAAGACCAAGCCGTTGAACTAGTCTTAAGAATTTCCCTCTTAGCAGCTGTATCTCATTCATCTCTTCTTTCTCTTCCTCGCTATTTGCCAGCACAGTGGAATCTAAGAGATCTTTCTCTGCACCATCTACTGCTATCTTCAATTCGGCGGTGGGTTCGTCAATTGTCTTAGCTAAATTTCCGGAGACCGGACTGTTTATATCTTCGTCAGAAAGCGAAAATCGTTTCATTACCTTAACGAGGTCATGTATAGCTTCAATTTGACCATCTGCTTCTAGTTCATCGGCTGACGCAAAAGGCTTGTAGTCATCAACCACCTCAGTGCTACAACTTATACAAAACTCAGAATTTTGTTTAGATCGAGTCTTCATTCGCTCACTAGCATTGTCCATACATTTTCCTACCACCTGCAACTCATCTCTAGTGTTGATTTCTACTTCGTTTCTGCATTCAGATTTCTCAATGTCACTAGCATGAACCACGCAAATGCTTCCTCTAACATCAAGAGCATCATGTTCGTGATTCTTGCTGTTTCTCGTATTGCAAGCCACAGCTTCTACTTCTTTACATTCTTCAAACTTTATCTCCATGGCTTGATTCAGGAATTTACTTTCTCGAACAACATTGAGATCAATGTGTTTGTTATTTGGGCTGTTCTTCACATTCTTGGCCAAAATGTCCAATTCTTCAAATTTAGTCCCAACAGTTGCTTGATCGAGAGCCTTACTTTCTTTCAAAGGTACGAAATGAATATCCTGTTCATCATTTTGGCAATTTATTGCATTCAGAACATCGGCTCCATCTAATTCCTGAAGTTGCAACTCTTCGGTGCTTGTTTGAAGTATCTCTCTATCCATGCCAAGACCCGTACTTTCTTTCAAACTTACAAAATGAACATCATGTTCATGATTTTGGCAATTTAACGCATTCTCGACATTGGCTTGATCCAATTCCTGAAGTTGCAACTCTTCAGTGCTTGTTTGAAGCATCTCTCTATCCATGCGGAGTGCCTTACTTTCTTTCAAACTTACAAAATGAACATCCAGTTCATTATTTGGGCAATTTATCTCGGTCTCGACATTGGCCAATTCCTGAAGTTGCAACTCTTCAGTGCTTGTTTGAAGCATCTCTCTATCTATGCCAAGAGCCTTACTTTCTTTTAAACTTACAGAATGAACATCATGTTCATTATTTCGGCAATTTATCTCATTCTCGGCATTGGCTTGATCCAATTCCTGAAGTTGCAACTCTTCAGTGCTTGTTTGAAGCATCTCTCTATCTATGCCAAGAGCCTTACTTTTTTTTAAACTTACAGAATGAACATCATGTTCATTATTTCGGCAATTTATCTCATTCTCGGCATTGGCTTGATCCAATTCCTGAAGTTGCAATTCTTTGGTGCTTGTTTGAAGCATCTCTCTATCCATGCCAAGAGCCTTACTTTCTTTTAAACTTACAGAATGAACATCATGTTCATTATTTCGGCAATTTATCTCATTCTCGGCATTGGCTTGATCCAATTCCTGAAGTTGCAACTCTCCAGCGCTTGTTTGAAGCATCTCTCTATTGTTGCCAAGAGCCGTACTTTCTTCCAAACTTACAGAATGAACATCATGTTCATTATTTCGGCAATTTATCTCATTCTCGGCATTGGCTTGATCCAATTCCTGAAGTTGCAACTCTTCAGTGCTTGTTTGAAGCATCTCTTTATCGATGCCAAGAGCTTTACTTTCTTCCAAACTTACAGAATGAACATCATGTTCATTATTTCGGCAATTTATCTCATTCTCGGCATTGGCTTGATCCAATTCCTGAAGTTGCAACTCTTCAATGCTTGTTTGAAGCATCTCTCTATCCACCCCACAACCTGAGGTACCAACAAGAACAACCGATTCGTCCTTCAGGGTTGTTTCAATAATCCTTTCATCAAATCCATCCTCATATCCAACAGCGTCAACTTCAGTTCGAGTTCCAACAACCCTGGGTTCAATGCTATTATCCGACTGAACCATTTCAGTTCTAACAGACTCATCCAAACTCTTATCCAGCTTCAATTTATCTGCAAAAAATGTTTCTAGAGTATCCATGAATAATAATGACTCGACATGACCTTCACCAAATGCAAGATCGGCTTTCTTTTCTCCAACCAATTCAAACGAAACTGGAGAAGAATCTAGAAAATCCTTCACCTCTATTGCTTCTTCATACCCACTATCCACTGTTGATTTCAACGGCTCTTTTTCTCTTCCTTCAAAACCAGGAACCCTAGCCACACCAAAATCTTCAGCATCACTCTCCAAAATGCCATCAAAATCATCATCATCCATTGACAAATGAGCAATGGGCATGACCCGACTCCGTTCGAATTCAAGGCCCGGGTCAGCTTCAACATCAGAAGCAACAACACTATCTTCCTCTTCCTCTTCCTCCTCACCCAAAGAAGAGAAACTATTATCATCCGAGTCAGCCACAACCGGCCTCATATAAACCTTAACACCACCACCCGACACAGCACCACCAACGGCGGTTTCATCATCAAACGGTTTCTCCGACGCAGTCTCAAACTCCTCTCCACTGACAAAATCGCCAGTCTCACTGCTACTATAACTACTCAACGAATTTTGACCGTCGGATTCAAATTCAGAATCGGAATCAATAGTAGGGAGTGCACGGATAAGGAAAGAACCTGAAGAGGATGATGTGGAGAGCACGCGAGCCAGTGGGTTGTTGGATTCTTCTTCTTCTTCTGGGTCCGGTTGTGTTGGTGAGAGAGACACGCGAGAGTTTGCATCCATGGAGACAAAAGAGCAAACAGCTACGCTTTTTAGTGTTCGGTTCTGTTGGGTTTCAACTTTCTAAGTAGACAAGACCGAGGAAAAAACAGCTTAAAAGAGAGGTCGAGTCTTTATGTTGCTGTTAGTTGGGTTTAGTGGTGGTACTGGTGACAAAAGGATAAGAATCATTTTAGGGTTTTTTAGTTTTGTCTCGTCTTGTTTGAGCCCTTCACTTTTTGGTGTTTTTCAACACACTTGACTTTTTTTTACTTTTTATTATCTTGGGTGCTTCCTTAATAAATCAAACAAAGATGAGAATTATTGATCATTTCTAGCTTACTATATTACATATATGTATATATATGGTTGATTTTTATATAACTAAAATATGATATTTTATAATATATTAATGGCAGGGAAAATACACCCTAAGTACCCCTTCAACAAACATATTAGTATTTGGTATCTAAAAAGGGATTAATGCTTATTTAAAATCCATCTCAACAAAATAACACTCCTTTAATATCGAATTTTTTTAACTATTCTCAACCTAATATATAAGTCTTATTTTGAAAAATAATGGGTGTTTTCACCCGATCTGAATTTATCACCAGCCGCCTCTCTCTCTTAACCTACCAAAATATTTGTTTTCCAAAGAGGGTCTGTTTGTTAAAAATTGTAACTGTGATCCGTCTATTATCCGCAATCCTTCTGAACATCGTCCACCACCTTAAACCACCGCCCACCACCTGTTAACCACCATCCTCCATCGTTGTTCAACGAAAAGTTTCTGTTAACCTCCCGGCGAGCACCTTCAAGTAAACCATATTTTCGTTGAAAAGTTAAGCCTAATTCACGTCGATCAGAGTTTTTCTTTCGTCCGCAACATCAACCACCGGTAGCCACTTCCATTGTTAGGTACCTACTGCAATTCAGTAGTTTTTTTGTTCTTGTTTTTCCAGCTCAACATGAATCCGAACCGTACGAAATCATGTATGTTACTCGATTTTTTTATTTAGAAGTTGTTTAGGTGACCTTTGTGGTCGATGTTTTTGTATTTTCGATGCTCTGTAACTTTCTGGTAAGATTTTACAATTTTCTGGTGATTTAGGAAACATGATGCGATTTCTGTGAAGAGAATGTGATTTTCGGGTTGTTTATTAACATTGCTAGATACTTAGTCGTTGCGTTTTTGGTGTTTAATAAAGACATTGCTAGATACGTCAAAATATTGATAGTTGTTGCGAGTTTACTTGTGTCTGATATTGTCGCTGGGTTTTGAGGTGGAATAAAGACATTGCCGGATACGTTAATATATGTACACTCGTTGCGAGAGATGAACATTCGTTATCCAACTCATGAACAACAGCTGCTAGATTACTCATCCACACTGTCATTTACTAGTGCTAACATACATTGCGATTTGTTATGCAACCAGTTTGCTATATAAGGTTACTTATTTGTGAGATTGTGATTGTATATATAAAACATTGCTAGATTGGTTTAAGAATTGATAGAGCTATTTGTTCCCTAACATATTCATGCTTTCTAGCTTCCACTACAACAAACTAACCCAATCTTCTACAATGCAGTGTAGTATATGTCGAAACCCAAAGTTTGCATTTTCAAATTTGATCACCAAATAGCTATTGTTCCGTTGTCCGAGTTTGAAAATTTTGAAACCCTTCAAGAGTACGCTGAAAGCAGATGGCAGGATCTGGTTAGAGGTAACTACGCCATTAGCTATTCGTGTGGTGCTCACAAAATTATTTACTTAGTAACGAGAAAGATTTTATTGATTTAGAAATATATCTTGATGTCGAGCGTCTCAATACCATTAATTTTGTTATTGAAGAACAAGTGGTCGATAAAGTGTATGCACTTAAACGTAAACAGCCTAGTCAAATTTTTGAAGAAGCTAACGAACGAGCGGGGATAGTAGTAATTGTTTAGTTAATTCAACCTCGAAAAAAGGCATGTTGCTACAACTGGATGGGTATAAGCTATCGTCGGTGTTGGTTAGTCATTTTCTGAGGGTTTTAAAGGTCTACAGTTATCCTTGTGTCGATATGAATTAAAGAACGGTTTTGCCTTTAAGTACATGCATAATACATTTAGGAAGATCACAGTTTATTGTGTGAACAAAGATTATGACTGGTGCAAATGGAGGCTCTAGGCATCAATTGATTCCAGCACCGGTTTCATGACCATAAAGAAGTTTGTTGATAAGTATACATGCAGTTCTGTATTCACAAAAAATAAAAACAGGCATTTGACATATGATTTGATTGTAGATGAAATTCATGATTTGATTAAGACCTGCCACAGTATGACAGGGAAATGTATACAGTCTTCTATGAAACAAGACCAATGTTTAGACATTTCTTATCGTCTATCATGGAATGCTTTAGAAAAGGCAAGGCGTGTAGTATTTAGAGATAGCAATACTTCTTTCGGTTTGCTAAAAGGATACTTCAAAAGACTAAAGATTCGAGATATTATAACGGACTGTCATTTGGATTTAGTTGCCGACAACGTTTTCCGACGTTGTTTTATAGCGTTCGGAGCGTGCCTTCAGGGTTTTCATTGATGTCGACCTTTGTTGTATGTCGACGGAACCCATCTAACCGGGAAGCATAATATCGTGTTGCTCTAAGCAATGGCAAATGATGGACACAACGGTTAGTCCCACTGTATCTAGTATGATATTGTTAGATGTGTTAATATACATACCATTGCTAGATACGCCTAATATTACATTTGTATCTTCACTAATATAGAAATGCTAGATACATGGATGTTTAATTGCTAGATACGTCTAGTATGACATTGCTAGATAGACTACGATGACATTTCTAGATACATGTAATAAAATTACAGTACACACTTAACTGACATTGTTAGATATGTTACATTGAGTCTGCTAGATATGTTGTATCTACTGCAATTGAATCATGCGGTTTATGTTGAATCGTGCGTTGTATTTTACCTTGTAATTACGGGGTTGGTGCAGGTCTTTTTCAAGTTTCTTTCGGCATTTTCGATAGTGAAGACTCAGACAACTGGTTTTGGTTTCTTCATATTCTTAAACCTCATTTGCTAGGGCTCCAAATAACATCATTTCAAACCGCCGCACTGGTACTTTTAACGTTGTAGCTTTTCTCTATCCCAATTACTATCATGCTTATTCTGTCTTCCATCTACTTCAGAATTTGAATAAAGCTCTTGAAAAAACAAACAGGGTGTATAAAAAGAATATGCTAGTGATGTTTAAGAGTTGTGCTTATGCCCCAACGGTCGACCTTTTTAACCAACGACTATTACAGTTTCACCACCAAGGGGGTGATCGTATCTCTAATTTTCTAAACAAGTTTCCCCCAAAAAAGTATGCTCAGTCATACGTCAAAGGATAATGGTTGTAAGTCTTCTGCAGTTTTTTTTAAGGTTTTATCAGACTCAGTAATTGTGGTAAACATGTTTGATTTCAAATGTACATGCGTTTCTTGGCAGCGAGAATGTTTCTGATGCCCACATGCATTGTCTGCAATAACATCTTTAAGCGAAGATCTTATGACTTTAATAGAACCCTTTTTCACTGCTGCAAATTTCATGTCTAGTTATTCTTTTAACATACCGACTATAACAGATTTTGGCAAAGTTTCTATCCCTGGCGAGTATGTCGAGCCAGAAGTTCAAGCACCTAACGTTAAAAGACAATCGGCACGACAAAAAAAAAGTATTACATCGAGAGGAGAAGTAACCACCAGCCGGTCGAGGTATGGCCGTTGTTTCAAATCAGGACACAGCAGGAGGTCTTGCGATGCTCCACTCTAAATTTAACAAACTTGTGCTTTTAAGTTCACTTTTTTCGATATGCCTGGATAAGTGTTTTTTATCTTGCGATTTATATGTTATTTGACTGGTAACATTGCTAGATATCTTGTGTGACTGACTGGCTAATTCAATGCTTTACTCTAATTTGGCATTGCTATATACGTTATATAACATTGCTAGATACTTCTTGCATGACATTGGTAGCTGGACTAACATGACATTGCTTGCTTCCCCATTTTGACATTGCTAGATAGACTATGCTGACACTGCTAGATACATGTTATGGCATTGCTAGATACACTTAAAAGATAATTTTAGACACACTAATATAACATTGAGATGACATTGCTAAATATGCCATATATCTCTTTGCTCGATACACTAACAGTATCATACATTTACACTACTATATATGGTTTATGAATTTCCTAGATAGCCTAATTGACATTGCTAGATAACCTAATTTAACATTGCTAGATACCCTATTATGACATTGGTAGATCGTCTAATACGACATTGCTTGATAACCTTAAATAACATTGCGAGATATGGTACTGTTATATTGCTAGAAACATTAAAAGTACATTGTCATATATACCTGGTATGACATTGCTAGATACTGCATCATCTGGTTAACACATTGCGATTCTCTGTTTATAACTGCCTTTATAACTGCTTTGGTATACTACTTCCTCTCTAATGTTTAAAAAACTGTAAATATGTCATGGCTACTGTATACATCCATAAAAACACAAATAACAAAACAACTAAAAACATAATTAGAAATTAGATTGAAGGTTCATCATGCAAGGCGTTACATCAACCTGGATACCTCAACCCTCAGAAAAAATACAACATCTGTGAGGGTTTGTACATTTTACTCCAGAAAACAACAAAAAACATACTAAATAAAAAAACATTCTCCATGAACTACCATAACATCAATATGAATCATCGTCGTCCTCCTCCTCGTTAGACTGTTCTGCTTCCTCTTCTTCTTCCTTCTTTTCCTCGTCATATTCCTTCTCATCATTTGCTTCATCGTCATCATCATCATCTGTGTCCTCGGGTTCCTCGAATGACTTGCTGTCCCAAATATCCCTTCTGGGCTTGTGTTTGGTAAGTTTGTTAGGGTCTAACTCGTAACCGTTGAAGGATCATGATTCCCTTGTACCGTACTCGTCCTCAAACTACAAATACCAAACGGAGTAGTTATTGGAGTCTTCAGATGAGTACTCAGAGGTCGGGGTCCTCATGTACGGCGAATAGTCACAAGAACAGTCGGATAACCAGGCGTCTGATGATGAGTAACCGGGGAAATAGGAGACAAAGGGGCCATTTCTTAGAGAATGCAGTGAGTTTTAGAGAAATGTGTAAAATTAATAGCCTAAAATCTCAATCCCTACTTACAGTCAAAGGCAATACCTAATGCTACGTCTAATCTAGCAAACTGTAATTAATTCTAGACGTCTAGTTAATGCATTTATAATGATTCAATATCTACATTTGTCTTGTCAAGTAATAAATTAACCAATAGGATACATAACCAGTGTTTAATTACTGATAGAGATAAAGTCTAAACAAGAACCTTACAAACCGTATCTAATTTAAAATGAATTACATACTTAAACAATTGTCCCAAAAATATGAATTTAAAATTGAATGTAACTACCATCGTCGGTTTGTGTTTGAATCATTTAGGAAATGCTTAAAGATTTCAGCTCTCCTTTTTGCGGGTATATCATCTCCATATTTTAAAGGAACATACCCTTTTTTAATGATGTCTTTCGCATACTCACAAACAAAAATCCCACCGTCAAGGCTGCCCTTTTTCTGCTGTGGGATATTTCTCCTCATCTTAATTTTGTATCCACCCTTCACAGCAGGTATGTATTTTTCTTCATGCAATAGGCTAACTGTAAAATCAATTAACCCCATCTTACATTGCGATTTATGTTATATACTTAATGTGATTGCTAAAGAGTATATGAGTTTTCAATTGTTATGAAACTAATTAGCCGTATCTAGAAATTACCCCATATCGCACATGCGATACGTTCACATACGAAGGCTAATGTAAAACACTTCCATTAACATAAACCAACTGAAACCATAGAACTAATTACCAGGTCAACAGTAGTGTTCCTCGTATTATCTCTAATGTGTTTTCTCCATGGCAGCAGTGGGTTGTAGCTGCTAGCAGTACCATTCTCAATGTGAATGACCATCAACGTCCAGTGGTTGATTCCATCCTTGTTAATGGTGCAGAGAGGAACAAGTCCAATATATGTGTCCGGTCTCATTGTCTCAAAAACTTCATCCACAATGTATGACATGTCTCCCTTGATGGCCAGTGTTTGCTGTGTTTTGTAACATTACTATAGGAAGTATAATGTTTTGAGTAACATAAATAATACCACATGCACTTACAGTTCCAACTCCAGAAAGTTGAAATGCGCTGACAATACATGTAAACTTATCATGGTACCCTTTAACCCATACTTTCCAATTGGCATCCTAGAACAGCTTATATATCTAACCATCTATGATTTATCAACATACAATTTTATTTTATTTTAAAGTAGATGACAATGATTAAAAACAAACAACGTTGTATACATAAAAATTCAATATGTTGGTCTTCTATGACATTTCTATAAACGCTACATATGGGTCATTGTTGGATACCTGATGTTACAATGCTAGATACATTCAATATTTCATTGCTAGATACATTTATTTGACGTTGCTAGATAAGCTTTATATGACATTGGTAGATAGACTCAATATGACATTGCGAGATACCCCACTGTGACATTGCTAGACAAAGAAATTTGACATTGCTAGACATACCAATTTGACATTGCTAGACGTTGCTAGAATTACTTGGAATAACATTGCTAGATACGATATTATAACGTTGTTATATACGTCTAAATTGACATTTCCAGATTGACTAATTAGAAACTACTAGATATGCCTTAGAGCGATATTGTAATTGCAATAAAATGGAATATTACCTTGAAGTCTACTTGAGTTTCAGATAGGAGTTCTATTATCTGACATTGGAAAATACCATACTTCTGGATCATCATGTTCTTTTTCTCTGTTAATTCGTAACACCTTATTGTACTCACTTACATCTATTAGTTGCATTGTGGCTGTACGTTTTGGCCAATCTTTGTAACGTACATGTGGTTCTCCCACCTGAGTCTAAGTAAGTAAGTTCCACTTTGGAAACTCATCAGTAACCACCTGTCCAATTAATTCCCTAACATTACTTAAGTCGACGATGTTAGGACAAAGATCCACTTACATCGAGATTTATTAAACCTTCGTCAATAGATTCCAAATTACGTCGCTTCTCGTTTGAATTTGCTACAGCCTTGTCACATTCTTCGTAAAAGGATTATGTGCAGTCCACAAAAATTTCATCAATAAATGGTATATCAGAACATACGGGGAGTGTGTATGATGCTGCTTTATCTTGTCTGGGTGTTTTATACTTAATTGTCGTTATTTGTAAGTTTTCTAATATCTTTCCACCAGCCTGTTTTACTTTTTATGCTCTTTCAGGCTGCGTAAGTAATTCAGACTTTGTTGTGTGTTCCTGTTCTTCGTTATGAATTTGAATAACTTTAATGGCTTCCACTATTTGCGATACTTGTTCGCACTTTGATATTTGTTCTTATCCATGGGCCGTTAACGTTGCTACAACTGATTGATGCTTGTCTTCCATTCCTGCTACATGTTTTTCTTGCAGTCCCTAATAATGTAAGAGAAACATGTTACTGTGATTTTTTTGGTTATGACATTGCTAGATTATACTACGTGTTACCCATATGCCTTGCGATTTACATGCACAATTGATTGCTACACATATTAGTTTATGAAAAATTTCCAGCCACCGTGCATTGCGATTTACGTGCATTGGTTCTTGCTATATTAGTTATTTGAGTCGCTGCGACTTACGTGCAATTTACATTGCTAGACATTAACATATATGAATGTAATTTCCAAATTGAAGGAGTTTAAGGTTGTGATTGCCCCGTGAACCCATCGTGTGATTTATATGCATTCAATATCGTTACTCTTTTGACCATAAAATGTGGTTGTATATCAGATGACCAACCTAACATTGCGATTTGTATTATTGTTTTACCCTGTAATTTCTGGATACCTTATATTTGTAATTGCGATTCATGAGGCATCAACATATTGATAAACATAATTGTATCCCACGAAAAACAATTCATGCTGCAAACAACAAAAAAACATTGCAAGTCTAAAATGTTTCTTACGTTTCTAAACATAATTGTATCCACGTTTGTAATTATATTCACCAGGTATTTTATGATCATGTTCACCTACAACTCCTTGTGAGTTCGCCTCTTAATATCTTTTATTTTCATTTTTGTCGAATGTCTCCGTCTCCTTCTCTTCTTCTGTTATTTCCTCCACCTCAACATGCTCTGCTACAATCATTTTTTGGGTCTCTTATACATCTTGGCTCTTCTTCTTTCTAAATTCATACCTGCGAGATTGGTAAACAATTATTTTGTTAATTACATTCTTGCTAGTATTCGCAGCCATACGTTCAGTATCATCCTTACCTTCATAGCAAAACGGTATTGATAAGGTGTTGAGAAGTTCAGCATTATCAGCATCTACAGTGTCCTCTGCTATCTCAAGCTTTGCTTTCAACTGATTTAACTCTCTCTGCAGTCCTTCAACCTGTGTCGAACAAGCATGTTAATATTATTTTTGAACTTTTATACATGATGTCTCTCAAAAAAGCATACCAACACTCACCTCTTTCTTTTTCTGTTCAAGCGAGAACTTCAACCACTTATTTTTCAACTTCCAAACGGCACATCCTGCTTCTCTTTTTCACCACCATCCTGTCACGTAACACCGACCGTGATAGTCCAGCAAAACTTGCAATACTTGACCTACGGTGCCTTTTTTTCTTGCTATTGGCTTTTGTTGGAGTCGAGTTTTTCTTGTCCATGAATTCATGCAGTATAACATCATAATCCTCTCATGCCGGTGGCGGTGTTGTGTTGTCCTCAAGCTCAATGTCTGATATCCTTTTACGACTTGTTCCAGCCTCATCATGGAACAATTTCTTCTGCCTTTTGATTGTTCTATTTGCAACAAACATCTTCCTTTTCCGACTTCTTACCTCACTCGTTTGTGCTCTACCTTCAGAGCTCCATCCTAATTCCCCCTTCCAAAAGCTTCATATTCAGCCTCTGTTAAAGATATCTCTTCGTCCATAACCTAACAAATCAACAAATACAAATTCACAGTTTATTAGTTTTCAGAATCGCAAATGCGATTGCCTCACAATGTTTTAATCATGCTTGAGATTTACGAGTAAATATGTTGCGATTTATGTTAGTAACTAAATCAATACATACTCAGTAGTAAGGGACTGCGATTGCTTTGAAGTTATAATTGCTAGATAGGTTTGGTCATATGGTTGTGATTGATGTTTTCTGTGTTACTGCTAGATACGTTATACTCTGATACATTGCTAGCCTAGTTAAATTCAAACATTGCTAGATACGTTGTATTATACCATCAGTTACGCATTCATATTTATCTTAGATGTGAGTCTCTAATTTGGCTGACCATCTGGATCATTTTCATAGTTGACTCCTCCCCCTCTAATCCCCACCACTTATAACACCTAGGGATTATGTTGGGCCTTGGTATTTGAACCTCCATGAAACTGTGCTCCATAAAAAAGGATTGCATACAAAATAAATAAAAAACATTCAAATATGGTTTTAATAACTAACGTAATAACATAAGCCATCGTTCTTACAAATTGAAGAGGAACGCATCTGATAACTCTGTCGGGCTTCCCAGCCTTAATACATTTATCCAGTGACATCTGCAGCTTTTCAACTATAGCTCTAGACCAGTCGTAGTCGTTTACTTTCTCTAGATCCTCCACGTAGAATAGAACGGTCCAGCCCACTATATCGCCTGAAACTGAAAAGAACAGTGTCGAGCATATGAAAAGTATCAGCAGACGAGCAATTTCCTTCGCATCGTCCTCCCCTCTGTCCCTAATTGATTTCTGTATCTATTCTCTCAAACCAAAGAACATCGCACTCCTTTACTGCAAAAATAAATCATAAAAAAATATAAATTTTGAAATTTCATTTACCTTTATCAATGCATTCGACACTGATTTATCGTTTGTCAGTCCGCTCTTCCTTGCGCGGGGACTCAAAAAATACTTCTGCATTAACATAGAATCGTTCTCAGCCTCATCAGCGTACCGACCGATAAAGTCCCCAGCTTTACTAATAGGCATCTCCCCATCCCGTGTTTCAGGCCAAAAATTGCTTTCACATCCTTCGTAGTTAACTTCACATACTTACACCCTATTTTGAAAGCCTGCTTTCTCACATCGCACAAATTGAAAATCTCCTCTATCAACTTGTGGAATTTCTTCAACTTCAAATCCCCGTTTCTTACTTCGAACGATGTTTTGAGAAACGTATAAAACTGAGTGTCTCTAGCAGCTTCTATTTGTTCTGCCGTTTGACACAAACCTCTTCAACCCTAAACTACTTTAATCTCAAACACAGAAAATTTCAAAAAAATAACCCAACCCAGAAAATAAACAAACTGACATATATGACACTGATGAAATCGATAAAACTTGCATACACCATACCAATACTATCTCCTTTGACTATTTGAGACCAAATACAGTCTCCAATAGTAAACACCGATGTTGCCCTAGGTTTTAGGCCAAGAATACATCAGCCAAAGAGAAGAACTAACCTTTTGTAGTAAAACGGCGTCGGAAAATATCTTTGAATGCAGTTGATACCGGCAACGACGTTTTTCTCATCGTCAATCGGCGACGGCTAGGTTCGTCGGAACGTTTCATACGACAATTGTGTGGAGGCTGGGTTTTTTTGTTCAATATCGGGTCTTGTGTCTCTCTCTTTTCAAAATTAAAAAAGTGAAATTTGAGGGAATAGTAACCCAAAAGTCAGGCTTATGAGACAAAAAAGGGTTCTAACCGAAATGACCCCTTTTATACCCTAGAGGGTATTTTTGTCCAATATTTAGTTCTAGGTACTTTAGAAAACTACCCAATTAGTGGCTACTAATTTGGTATTATAAACATGAGAAGGTATTTTTGGGACTTTTCTCTTAATATTAATGATATAATTTTAATGGGAAAAATAAAAATTGAAAAAAAAACATTTTTGAAGATATTTTGAGCTTTACTAAAATACTATCTGTTCATGCACCTCGCCACCGGGATAAATGGAGGAGGCACCTCCTCCGCACCACACCAACATATTACATATCATACAATCTGCATCAAATCCTCTCCAGGAGCCTCAATTCGTCAATCAACTACGGTATTACCAATCTCTTGAACGCAACAAACTTCTCATCTCTGTCTAGATTCAATCTCTGTTTACAAATCGATATTATCCAATCTAGTCCTAACTCAGATTTGGCTATTTCATATCCTAGCCACTCTCATATTCAACAGCTCACTTCATACACCAACAAGAAACATATCCTATAACACAAGCAACATAACTTTTACCATGTGAGATCTTATGCAGAAGTCACTAACTCAAAATTCACTAACTACAGATCAATAAATCCAATCATACTTTAAAAAGATGAACATCCAGCAATAAAATTCTCCTCACAAAATAAAGAAAAAAATATATCCAGCTCTAAACATACACTAGTAGGGACATGGTAGACCCATATGAAAATCATCTAAAACTTCATTCTCACATTTAGATTTATAATATAATTCAATCTTAGATTATAGGACTTCTAGACATATATTGATTGAGTTCAAAAAATAGGAAGACTACTTAAAGATCTAGAAAAGAACAATTTGGTTACTAGATTAGTGACGTATGAGACTACTTCAATGAAACCCTTGTTTTTATCCTAGAATAGAATCTCTCGTCACACCCAGTTTGGATCTCTCTCCCTAACTTACCCAAATTCAATTGCTAAAGTCTTTCGAGATCTCCCAAAAACCTAGGTTCCACCCAAAAACAAAGCTAGATATAATTCCTACAAAATCTAGCTTGAGTTAGATGTTTCAAAATCATTAATTTGTTAAATAAAGTGATATGTCATTCTATTATAAAGAATACCATCCTTGCAAGAAAACCACACAAATTACAGACCGTAACACTAGGACTAGCAAACTAAATCAAGATCAATTACAGACAAACAAATCAGACTCTCTTACTCCGC
This sequence comes from Limnanthes douglasii subsp. nivea, assembly GCA_036936605.1. NCBI lineage: Eukaryota > Viridiplantae > Streptophyta > Magnoliopsida > Brassicales > Limnanthaceae > Limnanthes > Limnanthes douglasii. Next base: position 155,016,805 of record JAUPFV010000001.1, read on the forward strand.
TAGTGAAAAACTAGGTCCCAAAATCAAATCCATTATTATTAAAAAACCAAACACAAAAGACCAACAAACATGAACTACCATAAACCAACTTCATATTAAAAGTTACAATCGAAAAAAATAAAATTGTGACTACAAAGAAAGTTATAAAATGAGATGAAATAATACAGGAACTTATCTCCATTAACTCAGCAATCCAAAACCCATTATCTGATGGCTCCGATAATTCTGAAATAGACCAGTCCTCTCCCCAGAAGAAATTAATTGGCAACCTACTATCTTCTCTTGGAAACATAAATCACTGCCAAACATTTAGAGAGGTCATTAAAAATTAAAGAAAAAATATTACAATTTATTGGCTCAATATACAAAGCACAATAAACTAATAAAATCTAAAGGGTCCTCAAGACCCTCTCAAAGTCATTATTAATAACACTCACAATCTTTAATCGGAATGTCCGGGGAGTCAAAACTCTAAAAATTTGAAAAAAGATTAAAAAATATAACTTCATTACAATATAGTAACCAAAAATCTCTATAAAAAAAGCTTCAAACACCACCAGAAAGATTGGATTTCAGTTCAATCAAGCCAATTTAAACAACACGATCTGGATCTTTTGGAAAGATGACTTTAAAGTATAAATTTACAAAAAAAATATAAACACTTCATACACTTAAATGTTAGACATTCCATATTAGACAAGACCGTTTTAGTGACCATTATGCTAAAAAAATCTAAAGCACTGATTTTTGGTATGGTTTAAGGGAAATAAACAATTGTATAAAGCTTTGGGTTCTAATGAGAAACTTCAATGCAATTACAAATTCTCAAGAACAACTCTCTTGTTAAACCTTATGCACGAGAAGTATGAAAGATTTCAACAATGGCATACGTGATTGCTCTTTAATTTATGTTGGATTAACAGGCTCTCATTTTACTACGGTCAAACAACTATAAATAGAAGATATTGGATAGTGAATTGTACAACACATTCTAGCATAGTTATTTTGAAACTACTAAAGTTAACGATTTTCTAGAATACACGGATTACACGTCACATTTTCTAAATGTCGTTGAACAAAGTTGGAAACAAGAATTGTATGGATCTTCCTTATTTATCTTTTCGAATAAACTTAAGAGACTAAAACACATATTAAAAGAATAGAATCGGAACACATTTGGGAACATATTTGACTCACTAGTTAAAGATGGGGAAGAATTAAAGTTTATAGAACAATACCTATAGGAAAGTGGAAATATAGAAGATAAAATGAACCTAACACAAACTAAAGCAAAATATCTACAATTGTAAGCTAGAGAAGAAATTTACTAAGAATAAAAAAAGTGCAGTGGCCTGGATGAAAAATAGGGACATAAACTCTAAATTATTTCATAACTATGTTAAAAATAGAAGGAAAAGAAATAAATTCCATGGTATATTAGATGGAGATCAATGGATAACAGATCAAAATGCAATGGGATCATTAGTATAAAATCATTATAAATCTATTTTAAATGCTCAACCTCATCTATTGGAAGTAGATAACCTTCAGGAAATCATTCCTAAACTGGTATCTGACCAAGATAATATCAAAATGTTAACTATTCAATGAGAGAATGAAATCCTATGCTCTATGAACAGTTTGAACTCCAATAGCGTGGTTGGAGTAGATGGATTTAACTCAAAATTCTATTTATCTTGTTGGTCTATCATTAACAAAGACTTTTGTGATGATGTAGTCTTCCTTTTCAAGACTCACAATCTCCTGGATGAGTCTATACTATATCAACTTTCTTAATCCCAAAAGTTGAATCATCTAAAACCTCGACAAGATTCAAATATATCAATCTATGCATTATCTTCAATAGAATTCTATCAAAGATAATCAATGTAAGATTAGATAATCTTCAACCTAAATTTAATTCTAAATAATATGGAGCTTTTGTTAAAGGTAGAAATATTTAAGATAATATTTAACTAACAGATGAACTTGCCACGAGATCAATTGAAAAGTTAGAGGTGTAAGCATTATGGTAAAAATGACATGGCTACTGTATTTGATAAAATTTATTTTATACTCATCGATCAAATCTTGGAGGCATTTGGATTTGAAAAAAGATAGATAAGTTGGCTTATAAGATAATGAGACCATGTATCACATAGTCCCTTATAAGATGGCTTAAAAAGGTTTTTGAAAATAATAGTGGACTACATTATAAAATAGGAAGTAATATAAACATACCTTGCATAACATATGCTGATAAATTTCTCATATTTAGTGGTTCTTCAAATAACCTCAGCAAAATATGCAACTTCCTGAAATAATATTAAGCTTCCTCAGGTCAAATCATAAAAAAATGAGAAATCAATCATTATTACTGCCATAAAAAATAACTCAACCAAGATGCAATACATTCACTAGACTTATTGGTTCTAGACATATAAAACTACCTTTTATATACCGTGGGATCCCAATTCACTCAAATAATAAAATCCACATATATGATCATTTTGTAACAAGTTTGATATGGTCGGATAATTTTGGAAGTTCCATTCTGCCTAATCCAAAAGGGTAATTCAGGCATCTTCTACATTAAAAAATTTACGAATAGTAAATCTAAATGGATCATGACTCAGTTGTACGCTGACCCATTTTTGTTTTGGACTTTAAAGCCTGACCTGAATCCAAAGTCCGACCCGGCAGCCCTTGGGTCATAAAACAAGTATAAATACCACAACCAACCTCGTTTAATAGGTTGTACTTTTTATAGATAAATTAATAGTTACTATCCACCTCTTTTATCTCTCTACACTCTAGTCTTAAAATTAATTTCCTATTAAACAAAAGTCTTTTCCCAAAAATACCCTTTGATTAGAAGTAATTCTCACCAAAATGACGACTACAGTGCGAGGCGACGGTGCCTGAATTTCAGATTCAAAACTAGTGAATAAAGCAGTTCTGATGGATCCTAATGTACAAGAAATTCCACCTCTAGAGGTTGAAGGTGTGAGAGATAATAATGAACACACTACTGTATCTCGTGTTAATCACAATGGTGATGAAAAATAATCCATACGGGATGAATGTGATCAGTTAAGGGCTGAAATTGAGGCTTTAAGGGCTCATAAACAAGCTGAAAACTGAATAAAAAAGAAGTCTGGTGCATCCGCACTCCATCCTATTAATAATCCTGGTGAAAATGAGCAGTCCATAAAGACTCATGTCAGCTCTAAGAAAATACATCGGTCTAAACGAGTTGTAAGGACGACATCAGAGTCTTCTAATAGTCCATCCAATGATGCAGACCTTGAAGAATCATTCTCATCTAGAAGTGATGAAGGCCGTATAAAGAAAAAGTTAAGACTATCGAAGAAAAATTCAAGAAAATGGGATAGACATGGCAGAATTAAAAACTATCAAGGAAAAATAAAAGGTTTAGCCGATCACCACATTGACCATTTGTTGATAAATTCATTTTCCTTTCAATCCGAACTAGGTATTTTTGCTACTCCTAATGAAGATACTGTATTTAACAGTAGCTAAAATTCGAGACAATCACCCTTGTCTTTGAAAATCCTCTCCGGACATCTTCCCAAGCGATTTGACAGTTCCAAGATGAAGAATTATGATAGAAGCAAAGATCCGGACAATCATCTCAAGAAATTTTAAAAATTTATAATGAAATTTGATAATGATGACAAGCTGTTATGTCAATATTTCTCACAAGCCTTTAAAGGAAGTGCCTTTAAGTGGTAGAATAGTTTCCTTCATGGGTCTACAAAGAATTTTGACATATTTTGGGTAGCATTCCGGAGGAAATTTGTTGGAAGCAATGATCTTAAAGAGAATGGTGATACGGCTATTCATTGTTCCCAAGAGCCAGAAAAAACTTTGAATGAATATATTAGTAGGTTTGTGAATACGAAGAATGGGCTAGTTGATTATTTTGAACAAGTAACCGTTGCCTCTTTAAGACAAGGCTTGAATCCGGGTAATTTGGTCGACTCAGTAACCCAAAAAGAAACAATAACTTTTTTGGGGCTGTTAAATCAATTTGGAAAACAGAATACTGTTGAAGAAACTAAGAAATCTAGAATGCCTCGTCAGAACAGATCCACCACTACAGTGCCAATTCCACCAGCAATAACTCAATCGAATTACAAATCAAAGGAAACCGGACATGAATCACATCGGCCTAAGCGGAATCAGTCCAATCCACAAGTTAGAAGTAAAAGGAGTCCATGGTTTCAGCCTGAATGGTTTGCTGAATTAGGGGAGAGTGTACCGACAATTTATGACAAGACAAAAAATGATGTGCACTTTTGAAAGCCAGCCCCTTTGTAGTCCCCTAGAGAAACCTGGAGTACTTGTTTCTAAAAGTATCATAATGATGTGGGTCATACCACGCGTGATTGTATAACATTGAAGTAAGAGGTGCAAAATCTCATTGAGAGAAGAAAATTAGGCGCTTTTGTTAAAAAACAAGGGGGCAACAGACCGTATAATACACAATCCAATGTCAATGCTCCCCGAATGAGTTCTTCAACAGTCCCAGGAACATCCAGACAGGATTATTCCATGATGATTGTTTAAATATTTTGTGTGGACTCTAAATACCTTGATCCTGACCCAGGTCGAAAACAAGTTGAGGTGATAGTGGATAAATCTGCTACAGTTTCCGATCTGGTGAATTTTTTTTATTCATTAACCATATTTGGGGGAGACAACATGACATCGCTCTCAAGTTGTTCAAGAAAAAATCATGTCAACAGCTTGACTACTCAGTTGAAAGGTCCACATATGTGTACTAAACCCCAACTCATTATATAGTCTTTGATGAAGAAGACTTAAGAGATATTACTAGGCCACATGAAGATGTTGTGGTGATATGGGCATCAATTGGGGGTAATGACATACGTCGAATCTTGATTAACACTAGTAATTTGGCACACGTGTGATTTCTGAATACTTATAGGCAGATGAAAAATCCTTCGGTTATTCAACGATCAATCAAAATTATAGTGGGGTTTACGGGGAGTTCGGCAGATGTCATTGGTGAGTTTGAAGAGGAAGTATTGTTGGGTAAAAGACCTTTTAAAAAGACGGTAAATGTATTATTTGTTGTGGTTGATTTCCCAACATCCTACAATGCTATATTAGGAAGATCTTGGCTTTCTAGGATGCAGGTTGTGGCCTCTAATGTCCATCAATGTTTAAAATATGTTATGGGTGCACAAGTGGGTGTTGTCTGATACGGGTCAGAAAGTGGCTAGAGAATTCTATGTAACAGCTTTTTCCTCAAAGTCATTGGAGGCAGTCAATGCTAACAAGTAATAGCAACTACTGTAGGCTTCCACCGATGAGAATGAAATAGATGATCCAAGGGAGGCTCCTAGTGTTATAATAACCATAGAAGAAGTTGAAATCCATTACCTAGCAGAAGGAAAAAGTGTTAGGATTGGTACTAAGTTACCATTGAGTTTGCAACAAAAGTTATTATCTTTCTTGTCTAATAATATACATGTGTTTGCATGGTGAAATGATGATGTAACTGGGGTACCAGCTAAAGTGATCTGCCACAAATTATCAGTCTGATCCGATGATGGACTGGTAGTACAAAAAAGAATTACCTTTTCCAAAGAAAAAGTCGTTGTGATAGTACAAGATGTTGATTGGTTAACCAAGATGGGCCATATTAAAGAATCTCAATACATTTTTGTGGATAACTAACCCCGTTTTAGTCAAGAAAAAGAATGGAAAATGGTGCATGTGTATTGACTTCACTGATCTTAACAGAGCATGTCTTAAATATCCTTTTCCAGTAACTCGAATAGATCAGTTGGTGGATTCTGCATCGGGCAACAAGTTGTTATCCTTTATGGATGAATTTTTGGGGTATAATCAGATACAGGTAGATCTGAATGACCAGGATCATACTACCTTTATTACTGACAAAGGGCTTCATTACTATAAAGTGATGCCATTTGGGTTGAAAAAGGCTGGAGCTACTTATCAGAGTTATGTAAATAAAACGTTTGCTATCCAGATTAGTAGGAATATGGAAGTATATATAGATGATATGATGGTGAAAATCCCTGATAGGGATGGCAATTTAAACCGAAACCGTGGGTACCCGAACCGAACCGAACCGACGGGGATGGCAATTCGGTTTTGAATATTAAACCACGGGTAACTGCCCCAAACCCGCCCCGTAAAAATACCTTCCATCTCTGTATATATAAATATTATTTACTGATTTTATTTTTAGCCCGTTATAAAGACTAAATATTCAACTTTAATAATATTATTATTAATTATAGCCCGTTATAAATATTATTTATTACCGTCTCTAATCTCTATGTAATCTAGCCCAATAATATTCCAAACCCTAAAAGAAAAAAAACCTTTCAATATCTAATCTGTCTCATTTTCACTATCACTTCTCTCGTTTTTATCTCCTCACATAGAACCATCACTATTGTACCGACCGCCACGATTTGTTGCTCCGTTCTTTGGTTTTTTGTTGCTCCGTTCTTTGGTTTTCAGTTGTCACTCGCTTCCTTCCTAATATTCAGGTTTCTTTCTTTATTTCGATGATTTTTTTTTCTTTTTTTTTCTATGTTTTTTAGACTAATCGGTTCTTTTTATTTTTTCTCTCTAAAAATCGTTCATGTTATCTAAAAAATGATTTTACAATAACTTATTTCTCTTTGTCTAATTTATTTATATATATATATATATATAGTATATATAAACTGTTTATGCATAGATTTGATACTGAATATGCATAGATTCGGTTCGGGTATCTACAACGGGTTTCTTCCGCGGGTAGTTCGCGGGTACCCGTGTGGGTAACCCGAACCCACGGATTCGGATTTGGTATGAAAAAAAAAATACCCGTCGGATTTCGGGGCGGGTTCGGGTATCAGTTATTTACTGCGGGGCGGGTTGTGGATATATAGGTACCCGCCCCCGATCCGCCCCGTTGCCATCCCTAATCCCTGAGGAGGAAGAACACATATCCGATCTTCAAGAAATTGTTTCTAATTTAGAACCCATCAACCTGAATTTAAACTCAGAGAAATGTATTTTTGGGGTCCGGTCTTGCAAGTTTCTAGGATATGTCATAAGTGAAAAAGAGATACCGGTGATCCGGATCAATTAAATACTCTATTGGCTATGGATCCTCCTCGAAGTAATAAAGAAGTCCACAGACTAACCGGGCGGTTGACTGAATTGAATATGTTTTTTTCAAGATCATCAGACAAGTGTGCTTAATTGTTTTATGTTTTGAGGAATGCTAAAGACTTTAATTGGTCTCTTCAGTGTGCTCAAGCATTTCTTGAAATTAAAAAACATTTTTCTTCATCCAAGACATTGTTCAAACCTATCCAAAGGGAGAAACTTTATATGTACTTAGTTGTATCAGAGTACGTCGTGAGTGTTGCAATGGTAAGGGAAGTGGATAATTAACCTTGTCCGGTGTATTACATAAGCAAGAGTTTGATGGAAGAAGAAAAAAGGTATTTAAAGTTAGAAAAATTAGCCTTGGTATTGGTAGTAGCAGCCAGGAAAATGAGGCCATACTTTCAAGTACATTCGACTACAGTTCGAACATCTTTTCCTGTAAAAAATGTTCTACAAAAAGCTGACATATCAGGTAGAATAACTAAATGGTCAGTTGAGTTTGGAGACTATGATATTGATTTTGCGTCTCGTACCGCGATCAAGGCTCAAGCTATATCTTATTTTTTTTTAGTTTAATTTCATACTAAAAGGCCTTACGAACAAATACAGGAACACAAGTCTAAGAAAGAGTGGCTAATCCGAACCGACGGTGGGTCTGGTACGATGGGATGAGGGCTGGAATTTGTTTAACTTCCCGTTATGGTGATACTATGTATCAGGCTGTATGTTTTGGTTTCAGAGCATCCAATAATGAATCAGAGTATAAAGTGGCCCTTGCTGGGTTAAGACTAGCTCAAATATGTGGAGCAAAGAGGGTCCGATTAGTAAGTTACTTCCAGTTACTTATTAATCAAGCTCAATGGGTATCTGAAACTGAAAAAGATCAGATAATAAAGTATCTGCAAGTACTAAGGGAAGTTTCCATAAGTTTTAAAAGCATCCGGTATGAACATGTCCACTATGGCATATTCTTTAGTTACCATATCCTATTCTAAAGAATACCCATGAATTCTTATGCAAGAATGTTCTCCATAAGCCCAATTCAAGGGAAAGACGGTGAATCTGAAGAAAGTATGAATATATCTAGCGTACAATCCAAATATTGGAGGTATGAATTACATCAATTTAATTCCGATGGAGTTTTAGCTTCAGACAAAGTCTTGGCTAAAAAGATCAAGTACAAGGCTCGTGGTTTCTTGGTGTTAAGAGAAATTATTTATAAAAATTCTTTCAGCTGAACTTTCCTACGTTGCTTAGGCTTTGAGGAATCCAAAGTGTTCTATCCGAATTACATGATGGAGATGTATCAGTACATTGTTGATAGTGCATGGGTCAATACAAGACTGCCCAAGGGGATATCCTGACTAAGTATTCCAAACTGGAAACTACAACCTCTAATGAGATCAAGTCTTTGAAGGAACAACAAACCACCAATGCAAGCACTATCAGGACATTATCTGGAGAGGTGCTGATAGTGCTTGCATTGGTGGTTTGTTGTTCCTTCAAAGACTTGATCTCATTAGAGGTGGTAGTTTCCAGTTTAGAATACTTAGTCTGGATGTTCCCTTGGGCAGTCTTGGATTGACGCAGTTCGATGCTCAGTTCCTCTTTATCTTTATTTAAAGCCTCCTTTTTTTTGTTCAGACAAACGTGAATCCATCAAGTTTTGGTTGTTTGTGGTAAGATAAGTTATATCCTTATCTTGATCCCTGACATGTCTTTCCATATCAAAAATTTGTCTGATATAGCCCAGGATTGTGTGGCCCAAAGTATCATGCTCACTTGATACTGCGAAATATTCTCCTTCATAGTTCACAACATTAGTCATGGTGGTCGTTTGGGAAAAGTTCGGTCAAATCCCTCATTGTCAAACTCACTAAAATATATATTACCTAAGTCATCTAGGTTAAGATAACCCTCAGTAGGATGCAGATCGACTATATGAAACGCCGGAGAGGGAGGATCAGTGTGTACTTCTTCTTGTGGAGGAATATCAGATGGGAGAGTGGGAGGAACTTCTGTAGGTCAGAGTATTATCTATGACCCTATGGCACCTTTTTTTATTTTTTTCAGCCCTTTGGTCACTTCTCTCATTATGCCTTTTATGGCCCTTTTATTTGAGTTGGAGTGATGGATATGATCCTGCAGCTTCCCCAACTGTTGCAACAACTATCTCTAATAAAACGGCGTCGATTCCTTCAGGATTCTTCTAAGTAGCTGCTTTAGGAATCTGATGAGATGGGTCAACTTCAGCTTTCTTCTTCTTATTCTTATTCTTCATCTTGTCCAGATGGCTAGGAGCTTTATTTTGGGCTGGTAAGTAGAGTTTTCCATCCTTCGCCTCATTATTTTAAGGGTGACATCTGATGGATAGGTAGTGGTCAGTTGTTCCCAAGAAAGGTCTTTGCTTCCAGTGGTATTCCACAAGTGAGCCCTCAACATGTTTTCAGAAGTGAAACAATTGTGAAAGTCAAGCCCCCAATTCTCTGATACTCGTTGATTTAACTTGGAAAATGTAGCCTTTCCTGCCTCCAGATGATCTGAGAACATTTTTGAAAATACTGTAAAAAGACACAATAGTCAGTTCGGTATATCAACATAAAGTCTAAATACTAATAAAAATTTGAATAACAGTTACTCGAACGCTTCCAGTATGTAGTCATTTAGCTTGGATTTTCTTTGTAGTTTATCTTTTTCCCATTCTCCCAAGCTCCACTTATGAAAAGAAACTGAGTCCTCCATGGTTTCTCAGCCTCCAACAGACCATTCACTACTTTATAGTCGTTTCCCATGTTGTAATGATAAAAAAGTATTTGGTGATTTCGACACAAACTAGCAACAGCAACAAACTGCTCCACATGTATTGAAATTTTTGATAATCTAGAAGCAATAATGTTGGCTAGTAGAGTATACCAGACATTGGGGCTCAACTGGCTTGGGCAAAGTTTGATTAGATTAAAGTATCTGACTATTTCCGAGTCTAAGGGGAAACGAAGACCCCAGTTCAGCACCTCGGTGTAGACCACTATTTCATTAGCTTTACAATCCATGAGAGTTTCCGGAGTAATAGGAATCATCACCTTAATAGACTCCGGAAAGCCCCATTTTGTTCTTATCTAACCTAGTTTGGCAGTATGTGTATACACATAAGAAATGTTTTGAAGGGCCAATAAGTATTTCATATTAACCTTACGGAAATTGGGCCCGATTTTCCCTTACAGACACTCCGAAAGTGACTCATTATTTGGCTGTTCCACCTTTTCTCTACTTGACCGATCCGATGTTGTATTCCCAGTATGTCCGGATGTTTCCAATGGGTGTCTTCCCCGCTATCTTTCATATGTTATTCTATTATAGTGGGCTGTTGTTTGGCCAATTTAGCACCAATAGTTTCTTTGTCAATCTGAGTAGCCACGTTGAGGGAAAACGATACTGGAGGTTGAGCAGGAGGTTTTATTGCCCCTCAACTCATGTCTTTTGAAGTGGGAGGGGTACTCTTAGCCTGGGAGAGTCAAGTGACTATTCAGGGTGTGTTGTTTTTAGTGTCTGATTCCATAGCAATGAACGATGAGGGTATCTTTACGATTGAAGTTTTCTTATCATTAGAGAAAGGCCTTATGAGTATTTAAACAGATGACTGAGAATCTAATGTGGGTAAAGTTGGGTGAAAGGAGTTTTTCGAATTACTAAGGTTCTGGATGAGGATGAACTCTTGTCCGGATCCGGTATTGTCTGGCTAGTTACTCCAACAAGAAGAGGCAATAATTTCAACAGTGGTTCTTGCTTCTTTTCTTGCTTTTTCCAACTGAGACAAATTTAACTAACCTTCTTTGATCAAAGCGGTTCTGGCTCTGAACATATAAACCCTCAAACTTAAAACAAAATTGCATCTTCAAAGTTTTCTCTCTCTAGAAAGTTTTCTTGCTCTAAAAAAGAAACAGTAAAACAGTGTTAAATAGAGGTGAAAAACACTTGAGTGATTTACCCAAGGGAGATAAATCGTTCAAGTAATGATTAGAGGCTATTAAGTACACCCTAATTACTTTTTTATAAAATAGGTGTAAGTACCAAGGGTAAAATGGCTGAGAGGTCGAATCAGAATAGGACACATGTTGTTTTCAAAATTCTAACCTTTGGTTAGTCCTTCTGCAAAAAGAAATGTTTCGGATCCAGTCAGGATCTACTCCTCAAAAGCTAACTCTTCGAAAAACACTTCGAATATGATCCATGTTTTTTTTTTCATTGATAACTTAGCTCTTCCAAAATATTTTTGAAAGACCTAAAAGGGCTACTAATAGGGTCAGATAATTTTGGAAGTGCTATTCGGCCTAATCCGAAGGGTTAATTCAGGCATCTTTTACATTAATTTTTTTATGAGTAGTAAATCTAAGTGGATCATGACTCAGCTGTATGTTACCTAATTTTTATTTTGGACTTTAAAGCCTGAACCGAATCCAAAGTCTGACCCGAACGACCCATGGGTCATAAAAAAAGTATAAATACCTCAACCAACCTCATTTAATAGGTTGGACTTTTCTAGAGAAATTAATAGTTACTACCCACCTCTTTTATCTCTCTACACTCTAGTCTTGAAATTAATATCCTATTAAACAACAAGTCTTTGTCCAAAAACACCTTTTGATTAAAAATAATTCTCACCAAAGTTCAGTTAAAAATACAAGACTGGGATGGAAATATATTATTCATTTGGGGGTAAACTCATTCTGATTTAATTTATGCTTATGGAAATACCTATATATTATCTTCAAAGTTGCCTCTTCCTTAAGATAGTAATTACCAGACTTAAGAAAATATTTAATAGGTATCTCTGAGGATCTACACAGGCTAAGACTGCTAGGCATTGGGTTAAATGTGATAAGGTTTGATTTTGCTAAAGTAAATTGCTAAGGAAAAATTATAGAGAGAGAAAATGCTTAAGAGTTTTTTAGAGAGAGAAAACACAAGTACAAATGAGTTTCATGTAAAATTGTTTAACCCCTTTATTAGAGTAGTCTGGTCCTTTATATAGAGGAGCCAAGACTTAGTCTTAAACTGAATTTGTTACAAAAATGGACTAATTACTATTTAGTCCTTACAAATTATACAAAGTTACAATTGCCTCCTAAAACTTACACCATTCACAAATTAAAGACAAAACTTACATTAATTACAATTAAGTCTGTGAATTTACATTATTTACAAATTAATACTTAAAAACTTATTTCCATATCAGAAGCCCCCCTAGTTCTCATGTTAGTAAATGAATGAGAACTAAAAAGTCTTCAAAACCGTTTATCTTCGAATCATCAACCTGCCACAAATCAAAAAACAATCTATTCGAAGCCATTGTCTCCGAATGACCAACCTGTCATGATTTGAAAATAACTATTCGAAGCTGTTAGCTTAAACTATTATTCGAAGCATATATGCAATATAAAAGCTATAAACTCTTAAAAACATATTTGAACCAATTTTAATAACATATTCGAACCAATGGACAAATAACCTTCGAATAATAACTAAAGGAATCGATATAATTACTTCGAATAAAAATTTCCCTTAACATATGTGGTACAGATTTTTAGATCGAAAGATGGTGTAATAAAAAATCCTTTATTCCTTTCTTTTCATCATAGCCTATATTTATAGCATATATTGACCAGTTTTGGAATGAAAGAGCTTAGGATCTAGACAAGATTAGATTCTTAGTTCTTTCATAAAGTCAAGATATCTAAACTTAAACTACATTCATATATAGATTATGAATTAAAATGGATCTTCTCTAACAATGACACTTTTAATACTAAGAACATATGATTATAAATTTGAGAAAAAAACAGAATAAATTAAATTACTTCAAAGGATTTTAAACAACATCACACCTAAAAATGGCCCTTTATATTATTATTTCTTTCTGAACTTATCTGCATTTCCAATGAAGCCAGTGCTTTCCATCACTTGATAGAAGAGATGCTAGATGAAAAGACAGTGGAAGACAGTGGAGATGAGGCAAGTGCTAAACACATTAAAGAGAACTAAAGTGAATTGAAAAGACAGTGTAATTTTAAGGGGTTATAAATTACACATTAAGGACTGTAATATTTTTTCCCCTTTTTAAGTGTTACAGTCTCTACAAAACCTAAGGCTAGGGTTTCTTTTTGCGTATTAACTAGAAACGGTAGAGTCACTGTGTTCTTCCTAATAAAATCGATCGGCAGCAGGTCCGGAGACGTAGGCATAATTTGCTGAACTCCGTTAACAATTGTGTCTTTGATTTCACTTTTGTTTTTGTGCTTTCTTTTTCTTTTGATCTGATTTGACAGGAAATTAGCATATTTCCCTTAGAACTGGTATCAGAGCCAGGTTGGAAGCGATCCAAAGGAAATCAGATTTGAGTGGGAGCAATGGCTACAGACGAAGGAAAGGTGAGACTCGAAAAATTTGATGGTGTAGATTTTGGGTTCTGGAAGATGCAGATTGAAGATTATCTGTACCAGAAAAAACTTTATCAACCCCTCTCAGAAAAGAAACCAGAAGGTATGAAAGATGAAGAATGGACCCTTCTTGATAGACAAGCTCTTGGAGTCATCCGATTAAAGCTATCCCGCAACGTTGCTTTTAACATCATAAAGGAAACAACCACGGCGGGTCTTATGAAGGCTCTCTCAATTATGTATGAGAAGCTATCAGCGTCTAACAAAGTTCACTTGATGAGGCGTTTATTCAATTTGCGAATGATGGAAGGCGCTTCGGTAGCTCAACACCTCAATGAACTTAATACAATCACAAGCCAGTTGAGTTCAGTTGAAATTGATTTTGATGAAGAAATACGAGCATTGATACTATTGTCTTCACTACCAGATAGTTGGAATGCTACTGTCACTGCGGTGAGTAGCTCGTCAGGAAGAAATAAGTTGAAATTTGATGATGTTCGTGACCTAGTTCTCAGTGAAGAGATTCGAATGAGAGAATCAGGTGAGTCATCAATCTCCTCAGTCTTACATACAGAATCGAGAGGAAGAAATTCAACCAGATTATGTGGACGCGGTAAATCGAACTACCGAGACAAATCAAGAGACTGGAGGTCCAAGTCTAGGAATCATAAAAATTCCCAGGGGTTGAGAAACATCGAGTGTTGGAATTGTGGGAAGACCGGGCACTTTAAATTTTAGGTGCAAGAGAGAACCAAAGGAACAAGAGAAGAAGACAGAGGCAAATATCACTTCAGAAGGAGACGATGCGTTAATATGCTCCTTAGAAAGCAGGGAAGAGTCTTGGGTATTAGACTCCGGAGCATCGTTTCACGCGACTTCGAAGAAAGAATTCTTCGAGAGGTATGTCTCTGGTAACCTTGGAAAAGTATATCTTGGTGATGATCAACCTTGTGATATTATTGGTAAAGGTATTGTGAAGATTAAGTTGAATGGGTCTGTATGGGAACTGAAAGATGTCAGACATATCCCCAGTCTGAGAAAGAACTTAATCTCAGTAGAGCAGTTGGCTAGCGAAGGCTATAGTACGATCTTCTATGGTGACAATTGGAAAATTTCAAAGGGAGCAATGACGATTGCTCGCGGAAAGAAGAGTGGTACTCTTTACAAGACAGCAGAGACGAACTGTTCAATTGCAATAGCAACAGGAAACGAAAATCCAAATGTTTGGCACCAGAGGCTTGGCCATATGAGTGTAAAGGGTATGAAAATTATGTACTCGAATGGAAAACTTCCAGGTCTAAAGTCAGTCGATATAGACATGTGTGAAGATTGCATACTTGGAAAACAGAAAAGGGTCAGTTTTCAGACGAGTGGTAGAACCCCAAAGAAAGAAAGGCTGGAGCTTGTTCACTCTAACGTTTGGGGGCCAACAACTGTTTCATCTATAGGAGGGAAACACTATTTCGTGACCTTTATCGATGATCATTCTCGAAAGGTATGGGTTTATTTTCTGAAGCATAAATCTGAAGTGTTTGATGTTTTTAGGAGATGGAAATCTATGGTTGAGAATGAGATAGGTCTGAAGATTAAAAAGCTGAGAACTGATAATGGTGGTGAATATAAGGACACCAAATTCAAGAACTTTTGCTATGAGCATGGTATCAGGATTGAGAGAACCGTTCCAGGTACGCCTCAACACAATGGTATTGCCGAACGTAATAACAGAACGTTGACAGAAAGAGCCAGAAGCATTCGAATACAGTCTGGTTTACCGAAGCAGTTCTGGGCAGAAGCAATCAACATATCGGCTTAACTGGTTAACCGAGGCCCGTCAGTTCCCTTAGAACATCGAATACCCGAGGAGGTATTGAGTGGTAAGGATATAAAATTATCACATCTAAGAGTTTTTGGTTGTACGGCATATGTTCATATAAGTGACCAAGGCACGAACAAGCTTGATCCGAAATCAAAAAAATGTTTCCTGATCGGCTATGGCGAAGATGAGTTCGGTTATCGTGTTTAGGATGAGGAGAACAAGAAGATGATACGAAGCAGAGATGTGATCTTCAATGAAATAGTGATGTACAAGGACAGACATAAAACTGAAGCAAATGACTCAAAGTCGTATGAATCAGTATTTGCAGATATCGAGGGAGTCCCAGATAGTCAAGAAATAGAGTCGATCAGATTAACCCCTCAAGAAGGAGAGTCTGTTGGACAGACCGATCGACAACAATTCGATACCCTACAGCCGACCGAGGCAGTTCCCATTTTGCGACGATCTTCCCGACCCCATGTACCCAACAGGAGATACTTGAACTATCTGTTACTTACCGATGGAGGAGAACCTGAATGCTATGATGAAGCTTTCCAGACCAGTGATGCTAGTAAGTGCTATGAAAAATGAGATGAAGTCTTTAATTTCAAATGATACATGGGACCTAACTGAGTTGCCAATGGGTAAGAAGGCACTTCATAACAAATGGGTATATCGGGTGAAAGATGAGCATGATGGCTCTAAGAGATACAAAGCACGACTAGTTGCCAAAGGGTTCCAGCAAAAGGAAGGAATTGATTACACCGATATTTTTGCTCCAGTTGTGAAGCTCAATACTATTAGATCAGTGTTGAGTATTGTTGCCATGGAAGACCTTTATCTTGAACAGTTAGATGTGAAGACTGCATTTCTTCACGGGGATTTGGATGAGGAGATATACATGTATCAACCAGAAGGTTTCTTAAAAGAATGGAAAGAAAACATGGTATGCAGACTTAAGAAAAGTTTGTATGGTTTAAAACAAGCTCCAAGACAGTGGTACAAGAAATTTGACAGTTTTATGCACAAAGAGAGTTTTCGGAAGTGTAATGCGGACCACTGTTGCTATTTAAAAAAATGTAAGTCTAGTTATATCATTTTGCTACTCTATGTTGATGATATGTTAGTAGTAGGTTCAGATATGGATGATATTAGAATATTGAAGCTACAATTGTCAAAATAATTTGACATGAAGGACTTGGGCCCAGCAAAGAAGATTCTTGGAATGCAAATCATAGGAGATAAGCATATAAATTTTTTGCAGTTATCTCAGTCAGAGTACATCGATCGCGTTTTGAAGAGATTTAATATGTGTGATGCAAAGCCAGTTAGTACACCATTGGCAGGTCACTTTCGTTTATCCAAGGATCAATCCTCTAAGACGGATGAAGAAATAGACTTCATGGCTTAGGTTCCTTGCGCCTCAGCTATTGGAAGTTTGATGTATGCAATGGTCTGTACGAGACCAGACATTAGTTATGCAGTGGGAGTTGTGAGTAGGTTTATGCCAAACCCAGGGAAAATTCATTGGGAAGCTGTCAAATGGATTTTGAGGTACCTACTAGGTACCATAGAAAAGTGTTTGTACTTTGGTAAGGGTGAGTTAAAGGTACAAGGCTACGTAGATGCAGATTTTGGAGGCGAAGTTGATCACCAGAAAAACACTAGCGGTTATATATTTACTGTTGGAACTACAGCTGTTAGTTGGATGTCAAAATTACAGAAAATTGTCACTTTATCAACTACAGAGGTTGAGTATGTAGCAGTGACCGAAGCCAATAAAGAGATGATATGGCTTCAAGGTTTGTTAACCGAGTTGGGATTCAAACAGAAGAACAACGTTCTGCATAGTGATAGTCAAAGTGCAATTCAATTGGCGAAGAATTCAACATTTCATTCAAGAACCAAGCACATCAGTCTTCGTTATCATTTCAGTAGATCTTTATTGGAAGATGAGGTGCTAATACTGGAAAAGATCCAAGGAAGCAAGAATCCAGCTGATATGTTGACAAAGACAGTAGCCATTGAAAAACTGAAGTTGTGTTCAGCTTCAGTTAGTCTGCAAGAGTAATAAGACCAGAAAGATCTGCTGCATAGATCAAGGTGTGAAGACAGGTTGAAACCAGTCTTCAAGTGGGAGATTGTTATTTCTTTTTGAACTTATCTGCATTTCTAATGAAGCCAATGCTTTCCATCACTTGATAGAAGAGATTCTAGATGAAAAGACAGTGGAAGACAGTGGAGATGAGGCAAGTGCTAAACACATTAAAGAGAACTGGAGTGAATTGAAAAGACATTGTAATTTTAGGGGGTTATAAATTACAAATTAAGGACTGAATATTTTTCCCCTTATTAAGTGTTACAGTCTCTACAAAACCTAGGGCTAGGGTTTCTTTTTGCGTATTCACTAGAAACGGTAGAGTCACTGTGTTCTTCCTAATAAAATCGATCTGCAGCAGGTCCGGAGACGTAGGCATAATTTGCTGAACTCCGTTAACAATTGTGTCTTTGATTTCACTTTTGTTTTTGTGCTTTCTTTTTATTTTGATCTGATTTGACAGCAAATTAGCATATTTCCCTTAGATATATTATGGAGACTTTTAAAAGGTTGGCTATCTGTTGATTCCATCTTAAAAAGCAGACACATCTCATTAGCCTATATATACCATTTTTTCTTTGTTAGTGAATCTACTAAACATTTATTTGTATAATGTAACACAGCTTGGAATATTTGGAAACATTTATTGGTTTGTTTGATGTCTATATCTTTAATCGCATAACATTAATTCATATTATAAAAACATAGTATCGGTCAAATCAAAATGACATACACATCAGAACCATCTTACCCTATATCATATGTTGGACTATTTGGAGAACTAGAAATAAAGCTAAACATAAAGAGATAATTGTTATTTCTCAAGATTTTATAAACCAAATCATCTTTCTAATATTCAAGATTGATAATGTTAACCTATTCAAACCTACTCATTGGAAATAAGATAAAAACCTAGCTGATAACCTTGGTTGTTATCCACTCTCAAAGAAGCCAAGTATATATACATTAGAAAAATGGTACCCTCCTAAAAGAAATAGAGTAAAACTCAATATTGATAGCTCCAGAATACCAACTGGTGAATCAAGTGGTGGTGAGATTCTAAGAGACAACCAAGATTACACTATTCTGGTTTTTGGAAGAATCTATGGCAAACAATATGTTTTACTAGCAAAATGTAGAGCTTTATTAGACAGGTTAATCATATGCAATGACAGAAGCATAACTAATCTTGATACTCAAATAAACTCAATCATGTTGATGGGAATTATTACTAATAATAAAGTTCCTTGGTATATTATATCATTAATAAAAAGTTATGGGAAACTATTCAGAAATTGGATGATAATTAAATATATCTTCAGAGAGCAAAACCAAGCTTTTAAGCTAAATAATCACTCAAACAGACTAGTAGACTAGACTTATGCAAAAATTAAATCCCAACTAAACTCATAACAATCATATATATGTATACCTACTGGAAGAATAAAGTTTGTCATTATATAGTATGATACTTCAAAAGATACATTTCGAGATGAAAAAAAGTTATCGAAGTAAAATTTCGCTGAAAAGACAAAGAACTAATAATGTTAAAGAAGAAACTTAAAGAAATATCATGATAAAACAATGTTAAAAAATAATAGCATAAACAACTAAAGCTTGCTCCATCTCAGAATTATGAACAATCCTCACAAGAAGGAATTTTCCTCAGAAGACTCTATCAGAACGAGAAAATCAAATAAATAATACCTAAAAAGTGTTTGTTAATCTTTGAAATTGTTTCCGATCTAGAATGAGAGCCGAATCTTAGTATCAAAATGAATATGAACAAACATAATATATGGTCCTTAGGAACATTTGACAAGATTGAGAAGAAGTGAAATCAAGAGTTGCTCAGGAATTAGAATAAAACGATAAATGAAATTAGATCACACCGTTTTACACTTTTAGAGTTATCAATGGGTTGGGATACTAATTCAATAAACTCAAACCCTATTTTTTGTCCTTATCTTCAATAAAAAACTAAATTGCCAAAAACAAATCTCAATTTCAATTATAAATCTTATATTAAAATATTTTAAATCAATATTTTTAAATATTAATGATATATTCAAATATTAAAAATTAGGTTATCGTTTTTATAATATTAATCCAAATGGATGCTAGCTATATTATTATATAATTTTCAATTGAAATTTTAATTTTTTTTATATAGTTTAGTAACACATATGACAAACATTTGATCGAGGTTACTTTTTAAATATGTACAAAAATTAATATCTCACTGAAAATGAATATTTCTAATATTATTTATTAAAAAATTAAAAAAATCTAGTATACGAATCATAAAATTTAGTTTATTATAAAATTGGTAGATCCATAATGATATTATGAATCTAAATTTGACCATTAACGCTAGGTACGTCAAGTTTTTCGGAGTAACAAATAGTGTTGCTTTTAATTATTTGACCAACCAAATAGAGTTCATAGTTGGTAATATGTAGGAATAAAAATATGAAGAGTTAATAATGACAACACATGAATAATGTTGAAAAGTGAGTATTTCCCTTAATGTGGGATGACAAGTGACATTGATAGTTACCAAGTTGGACTTTTGTGGCTCTACTGACCTAACATACATAAAAATAATTTTTGGTAAATTTTGCTCATAACAATAAACATTAATTGGACTGGGTCACCAACCAACCAGTACATTTATCAAATTTCCCATCATCACATGATATATAAAGAATAACCAAAACATGATCAAGATCGAGACGTTTCTAATATACAAAAGCACATATTTGATGAGTCCGAATTCAGCATGCTCCCCGGAAGGGTAAATCAGTCTAAGTCTCTCCTAACACCGGACAGGCTACAAGGACATAAATCGGACAGATCACTTCCGGACAGATTACTTTGGACACTATAAACTTAAGACTGTTCGAACTATGACTAAAGTACTAAAAAACCTAAACACTTTCTGACTAAGCTACTTGCTCTCCTGCTTAGAGCTCATGAGTCTTTAATCATGACCCGAGTCCATTAAATATGACCCGAAAGCCCATAAGGGCCCGAACATCATACTATAAATACCCAACCACCAGCATTAACTATGGGTAATGAGAATTAACTGCTACCAAGCTGCTTAATCATCTCTCTACTCTCCATTCTAACCATCAAACACCACCGTTAAACACCCATACACCACCGTTAAACACCCATACACCACCGCTAAACACACATACACCACCATTAAACACCCATACACCACCTTGAAACTCCACTTGAAATTACTAGCCTACCTTCAGGTAATTATTATCCACACCAAATTGGCGACCACAGTGGGAGGAGAGAGGTGCCTGAATCAAGCATTCAAAACCTGCCAAGAAATTCTGTCCATATGAATCCGGACAATCCAGAGCTTCCACCAGCTTTGCTCGAAGTGGTGGAAGAAAACGATGAGTATACTGTCCAAGAGCGCGACAGGTTAAAGCTTGAAATAGAAGCTCTGAGGGCTGAAAAGGCCAAGATGGACGTGAAAGAAAAATCCAAGGCATCGGTTGTTCATCACACCGATAACCCCAGAGAGCATGAGGCTTCCAAAACTCATGTGAGCACCAAAAAGACTCATGCTAGTTCTAAAAAGTCTCACCGGTCCAAGCCTGTGGAGAGTTCTGACTCGAGTTCAGAATCTTCGGGCAGCTCTTCGGACAGTGAGGGAAATGAAAAATCCTTGTCCTCTAGCAGTGATGAGGGTCGAACCAAGAAAAAGAAAAAGCAGGTTAAGAAATATTCAAGAAAAAGAGATCACCATCGAAGAATGAAAAGGCATATTGGAAAGGGGTCATCTCACCACCGGAGGTATACGGACAAGATGCTGATGGATCCCTTTGCTTTCCACGATGAGCCATGTATCTTTGCAACTCCCAATGAGGATACTATGTTCAGTCGTGGAAGGAATTGGAGGCAGTCTCCACTGTCTTCTAAAATCCTGTCCGGAAACCTCCCCAAGAGGTTTGACAGTACTAAGATGGAGAAGTACAATGGCAGTACTGATCCGGACAATCATCTGGACCAATTCAAGAATTTCATGATGAACTTTGATGATGATGATAAACTACTCTGTAGGGCATTCTCCCAATCTTTTACGGGGAGTGCTCTGAAATGGTACAACAGCCTGCCTCAAGGTTGTATTAAAGATTTTGATACATTTTGGGTGGCCTTTCGAAGGCAGTTTGTAAGGAGTAAGGCGCTGAAGGGCAATGGAGACACAATAATCCATTGTGCCCAGGAGCCAAATGAGTCCTTGAAGGAATACATAAGTCTTTTTGTGAACACAAAGAATGGGTTGGCTGATTGCTTCGAACAGGTGGCAATAGCATCCCTAAGGCAAGGTTTGAACCCAGGCAATCTTGCTGATTCGGTGACCAGAAAGAAGGCCATGACCTGGGGAGGATTGCTAAATCAAGTTGGCAAGCAAATAAACGTTGATGAAACAAAGAAGACCAGGGTGCACAGACAAGTGAGGTCCACCCCAGTGGCACCAACTCCAAATCAAAACCAGTCCGGGAATAAGGCAAGAGAAACCGGACAGAAGCATGGTAGGGCAAAAGCCCAGTCTCAGCCAGCTGCTCCTGCTCAAAGTCAACAATCCAGAAACAAAAAAGGGCCATGGGTCCAACCGGAGTGGTTCGCAGAGCTCAAAGAAAGCGTGGCTACCATTTTCGATAAAACAAAAGATGAGGTGCATTACCGGAGACCGGCAACCTTGCAGTCTCCCAGAGAGCATCGTAACAACTCATTTTGCCAATATCACAATGATATTGGCCATACCACTGATGATTGCATAGCGTTGAAGCAAGAGGTTCAGAACTTGATTGAAAAGGGAAAGTTGGGAGCATACGTTAAGAAAAGAGGAGGCAACAGGCCTGACAACACTCACCGGGTTGGTCCAAGTAATGCTGCCCCAGAGGGGGCCATGGTCATAGTTGAAAGGTTTGATGTGGATTCTCAGTACTTGGATCCTGATCCAACTCGAAACAGGGTGGGTGCCATAGAGGAATGTTCTAGGTCGGTCTCTGGGCTCATTAAATTCTTCGAGTCACTTACAATTTTCGGAGGGGACTCTATGACAGCTCCTACTGCTTCTTTGAGAAAGAGGCATGTTCATAATTTAGCCTCCCAGCTAGAAGGAGGGATGACATCTTATCAATCACCAAACTCATTCCCATTTATTGTCTTTGATGAGGATGATTTAAGAGACATTGCTGGCCCTCATGAGGATGCTGTTGTCATAGGAGCATCTATAGGGGGCAATGAGATAAGGCGAATTTTGGTGGATACTGGAAGCTCTGCCAATATCCTTTTCCTAACCACTTACAAGAAAATGAAAAATCCAGCTGTGATTCAAAAGTCGGACAGATCAATCGTGGGCTTCACGGGCAGCTCAGCCGATGTGATCGGAGAATTTGAAGAAGAGGTATTATTGGGCAGGGGCCCTTTCAAGAAAATGGTTAGAATACTCTTCATCGTGGTGGATTGTCCCACTTGCTATAATGCTATACTAGGGAGATCTTGGCTCTCTAGGATGCATGCAGTGGCTTCAATAGTCCATCAATGCTTAAAGTATGCTGTTGAGGGACAGGTTGGGGTTGTCCAGAGCAGCCAAAAGATTGCAAGAGAATGCTATGCCACTGCCTTGGCTCCTCGAACGCTGGGGGCAGTCCGTATAAATGATCAATAGCAGTTTGAGGGTCTTTCTGGGGGTGAGGGTGAAATCGATGACCCCAGAGAGACCCTGGAGTGTTGATTCCAATTGAAGAGGTTGAAACGCACTGTTTGGGAGAAGGCAAAAGTGTCAAGATAGGGTCCAAGATGCCACCAATGTTGAAAGAAGAGATGTTGAAATTCTTGAAAGACCATCAGCACGTTTTTGCTTGGTGCAATGCTGATGTTACTGGAGTTCTATCAGAAGTGATATCACATCACCTATATGTCCGGAGAGATGTGGCACCAGTGGTTCAAAAAAGAAGAGCTTTTTCAAAAGAAAAGTCTGATGTCATAGTACAAGAGGTTGACAGACTCACAAAGATGGGGCACATTAAAGAATCTCAATATCCTTTGTGGACTGCCAATCCTGTCCTGGTGAAAAAGAAAAACGGAAAGTGGCGCATGTGCATTGATTTCACAGAC
Organism: Limnanthes douglasii subsp. nivea; assembly: GCA_036936605.1. Lineage (NCBI taxonomy): Eukaryota > Viridiplantae > Streptophyta > Magnoliopsida > Brassicales > Limnanthaceae > Limnanthes > Limnanthes douglasii. Next base: position 155,040,494 of record JAUPFV010000001.1, read on the forward strand.
CTCAATAGAGCTTGCCCAAAAGATTTGTACCCGGTCCCCCGGATAGATCAGTTGGTAGACTCTACTTCTGGGAACAAGCTGCTCTCCTTTATGGATGCCTTCTCCGGGTACAATCAGATTCAAGTAGATCCAAAAGATCAAGAGCATACCACGTTTGTCACTGACAGGGGTCTACATTGCTACAAGGTGATGCCTTTTGGTTTGAAAAATGCTGGGGCTACTTATCAAAGACTAGTCAACAAGGCATTTGCTGATCAAATTGGAAGAAATATGGAGGTTTACATTGACGATATGATGGTGAAGAGTGTGGATGAGCAGCTACACTTATCCAACCTCCGAGAAACTTTTGCCAACTTGGTAAAAGTAAATTTAAAGTTAAACCCTGAAAAGTGTGTTTTCGGAGTGCAGTCCGGAAAATTCTTAGGGTATATCATAAGTGAGCATGGAATACAGCCCGACCCGGATCAGTTGAATGCTCTTTTCCAGATGGAACCTCCTCGAAACATTAAAGAAGTACAACGATTAACAGGGAGATTAGCTGCCTTGAACAGATTCATCTCCAGGTCTTCGGACAGGTGTGCTCTATTCTTTCAAAATTTGAAGGGTGCAAAAGGGTTCGAATGGACCCCACAGTGTGGTGAGGCATTCAATGAAATCAAGAAACATCTCTCCTCTCCCAAAACTTTGTTCAAACCAGTTGATGGGGAGACTCTTATTGTGTATCTGGCCGTTTCAAGTTGTGCCATCAGTGCCGTGTTGGTAAGAGAGGTCGATGGTTGTCCCTACCCAGTGTACTACATCAGCAAAAGCTTGATTGACTCTGAGAGGCGTTACTTGAAACTCGAAAAACTGGCGTTAGCTCTGGTGATAGCTGCAAGAAAGATGAGGCCTTATTTCCAGGCTCATCCTATCATCGTCCGGACATCTTTCCCTTTAAAGAATGTCCTTCAAAAAACAGACATTTCAAGCAGAATGACGAAGTGGTCAGTAGAGTTGGGGGACTTCGACATAGACTTTGCTCCCCGGACAGCAGTAAAAGCCCAAGCTGTGGCTGATTTTCTAGTTGAATTCCACTCCGATAGGGATTCAGAGCAACCTAGTGATTCAAAAGACAAGAAAGTGTGGATTGTCCGAACAGATGGAGGGTCTAGCACCATGGGATGTGGTGCATGAATATGTCTCACTTCCCCATACGGGGACAGAATGTTCTAAGCTATTTGTTTTGCTTTCAGGGCATCTAATAATGAGTCTGAATACGAAGCAGCTATAGCTGGATTAAAGTTGGCCTACATCTGTGGGGCTAAAAGGGTCAAGCTACTAAGTGACTCCCAGTTGCTTGTCCACCATGCCTTAGGCCAATCTGAGGCTAGAAAGGAGCAGTTGGTGAAATATTTACTCCTCCTCAAGAATGAAGCCCTAAAGTTTAAAGCTGTTGTCTATGAGCATATTCCCCGGGCAGAAAATGAGCTAGCAGACTCATTGGCAACAATAGCATATACAGAGTCCTACCCATGGATCCATGTGCTTGAAAGCCCTTCTATTCAACTTAGTAAGGGTGAAAAGATGAAGTTTTTGAAATACAAGTGAATCGGCCTCAAGACTGGAGATCTCCTCTCATACAATATCTGTCCAATGGTATTGTGCCTTCAGATAAATCACAAGCCAGAACATTGAAACACAAGGCTCGTGGTTTTATTAGGTTGAGAGAAGTGTTGTACAAAAAATCCTATAGTAAACCTCTCCTACGTTGTTTAGGGGATGATGAGTCACAAGTGGTCCTCTCCGAATTGCATGATGGTGAGGGATCAGCCCATTGTGGGTTTAGAGCTTTAACAAGAAGAGTATTACTCTCCGGATATTATTGGCCATCAATTATGAAAGATGCTAAGGAATTGGTGAGGAGGTGTGATCCATGCCAGAGGTACATCAATGAAATTCATGTACCAGCCATTCCTTTGGAGTCAATTTCTGAGCCCATCCCTTTTGCTCGATGGGGGTTGGACTTAGTAGGGCCTCTCCCTGTGGCGTCCGGAGGGCGTAGAACTATAATTGTGGCCATTGACTACTTCTCAAAGTGGATAGAAGCAGCTCCCCTAGCAGGGACAACATCAAAAGCTGTCATAAAATTCATTCTGTCCAACATATGTTGCAGATTTGGTGTCCCACAGAAAATAACAACAGACAATGGGCCACAGTTTGACAACAGAGAAATGGAAAGCTTATGTGCCTCAACAGGTATACAGCATTGTTTTTCTTCACCTTTCCATCCACAAGCGAATGGGCAAGTTGAAGTGGCTAATAGGACTATACTGTCCGGTTTAAGGAAGAATCTAGAAGGGGCTGCTGGGAAGTGGCATAGTTATTTACAAGAAGTCTTGTGGGCCTACCGGACAACACCTGGGGCTGCAACACAAGAATCACCCTTTGCCTTGGTCTATGGAATGGATGCAGTAGCCCCCATAGAGAAGACACTTCCTTCCTTTCGTGTTCACAACTTCTCCGGACACACTAATGAGATGGCCATCAGAAATCAACTTGATTTAGTAGAAGAAAGACGGGTTAAAGCTCGCCTTAGAGTGGCACACTATCAAGGCTTGATGAGAAGCAGGTTTGCTTCTAAAGTTAAAAGAAGAGATTTCCAACCAGGGGACAAAGTATTAAGGAAGGTCTTCTTACACACTAAAGAAAAGCTCTTCGGAAAGTTGGCCTTTACCTGGGAGGGTCCGTATATTGTAGTTGAAAGAATCAAGCCTGGAACTTATTGGTTGGAAGACAAAGATGGCAGGGTTCTAACTCATCCTTGGAATATTGAGCATCTCCGAATGTACTTGGAATGACACTTGTGTAAATATTTACTTGTTTAAACATCCATGTAAATATTTGGGGGCATACCTTCCCCTCTTCGGTAGCACGGAGAGTTTTCAATTAAATTTGATGCCTTCTTCAAAATTTTCTAAGTATTTTCAAAATTCTACCTCTTATCATACTACCCAGACTGAAAGATCTAAGGGGCTATTTAAACTCTAGCCGGAGAATCTCAACACTCTCACAATACAATAACTAAAAGCTACTTAAACTCTAGCTATCTAAACTAAAACAAATAAATAATGAAAGAAGATGATGGTTGAGTAAAATAGAAACATTCATTCGACAAATTAAAATTGCCTTGGCCTTCGAAGGACTTTCGAACAAGTTAGGGTACAACACAAAAAATATGTCCGAATAATACCGGACACCACAACAAAAAGAGGGCCTTGGCCTTCCAAGGACTTTAGTTTTAGTAAAAGATAAACAAAGTACACCATAAATTAAGGTTGAGCCCTTGAAGATGGTTCACCCTCATCTGTTTTCTTGCCCTTGATGTCGCTCCCCCCTTCGACTACCTTCTTGCCCTTGGGATCATTCTCCTCTTCGCCTGGGCTCTCTCCGGTCTTCTCTTCATTATCAGATGAGGACTTACCGGAAAATCCTTCGTCGACCATTGTGTAAAATGGAAGGTCATCATCGTCCACATAGAGCCATAAGTCCCCCAGGGTCCTCTTCGGAAATTTTTCATGAAAAAGGAGAACCATATCAGACTTCACCCTTTGAACCATTAACTCTTCGCTTTTTATCATCTCCCTGGCATAGACATTGATCTTGGCCTTGATTGTGGCCTCTTGGTCCCTTAGCAAAGCATTTTTCTCCTCAGCAGCCTGGGTTACTGCATTTTCTAGAGCGATCTTGTCAGTAGTCAGGTTGGTGATGAGCTTCTACTTTGCAGCAATTTCTCCCCTTGAGGTTGTAAGGTCCTTCTCCATACCGGACAGCTTCTCCTGGAGATCTTTTATGGTTTGTTCTAGGGTGGCAACTTTTGTGTTGCTCTCATTCTGATTCCTCTTTAGCTCCTCGTTTGCTTCCTTGAGCAAATCGGCATTGGTGGTGGCAGTGCGGAGGTCTCCGGACAGTTTTTCCTTCTCAGACTGGAGGTCTTTGATGGTGTCTGCTTGACTCCGGAATTGCCTCTCCAATGTAAGAACTGGCTGCACATTACTAAGCAAGGAATGGGCTATAGTGTCCTTCTCACTAGAAACCATGAAAGTCTTACCGTTGAAGTTGACCGTATTGGAGCTGCTCGGAGGGATGTAAGGCCCTGCGAACTCGTCTCTAGGGAGGCCAATAAAATATTCACCAAGTCCCCCCAGACCGGTGATGTCCACTTCATCCAAGTTGAGCTCTCCCCCCTCAACTTCATCAGTATGGAATTCTCTTGGGATCTCTTCGGCCAGCGTTGGGTCAGAGGGGCCAGTGGGAAATGAGGGCTCCGGATCCCGGAGAGCAAGCTCATCTCCTTGTGAAGTTTTTTTCTTCATAACTTCCCGGTCAGCGCTTTCACCAACTTGCTTGCGAGTCCTCTTGGGAGCCCTTGGAGGTTTTGGGAGGTCAACTTCCTGCCTTTCGGTCTCCTGCTCCACCACCTGCAAGAGGGCTGCATCAATTTGAACTTGGGATGGCCCCTCTGGATCTGTTGGGGCATCCTTCTCAGCATCGCCCGCCACCTTTTTGCCTCTTCTTCTGCCCTTCATTTTGCTTGGGGCTTTAGCCCGGGCAGGCAGGTAGAGTGTCCCATCTAGTTCGTGGGACCTTCTAAGCACAGTATCTTCATCATGCTGGGTGGTGAGCTCCTCCCAAGTTAGGTCTCTCCGACCTGTGGTGTTCCACAGGTGAGACCTTGCAAGATTTCCAGCGGTGAAGGCTTTGTGGAATCGATTCTCCCAGTTTTCTGCGGCCCAAGCATTGATTTTGCCACAGGAAGTTTGTCCGGCCTTCAGATAATCACCGAACTTCTTTGGCAGCTCTGCTAGAACAAAAGAGGAACTGGTTAGTTTAAACTTAACTTGAAAAAAGAGAAAAGAGAGAAACGGACAGAGACTTAAGGTAAGAAACTTACGATCACTCCTCCACCTACTCCTGAGGAGGCTTGGGTTCTCTCCGACCTTGATTTTCTTGCCATTTTCCCATGGGCCACTGACAAACAAGAATTGGCTCCTCCATTTGCTCTCCGACTCCAAGAGGTCATCAACGGCCTTGAGATCGTTCCCCATGTTGAAATGATAGAAGGGGAATTGGTGATGCTTGCAAAGGTTGGCCACTGCTGCGAACTCTTCCATGGGAAGAGGGATCCCAGACAGCCTGGATGCCATGATACACGACATCAAAGTGAACCAGCCATTGGGACTTAGCTGAGTTGGGCAAAGCTTGACAGGTGGAAGTACCGTACGATCTCCGGGTCCAGTGGGAACCTGAGTCCCCAGTTAAATAGCTAAGTAAAGAAGACTATTTCATTTCGTTTACAGTCCATTGGGGTCTCTGGATCAATGGGGATCCTAATCTTCACATTTTCGGGGATCCCCCACTTTGTGCGCATTCGACCCAGGTCTGAAGTATGGATGAATGCGTACTTGGTCTTCTGCAAGGCCAACAGGTACTTGAGCTCGACTTTGTGAAAACACGGCCCCACTCTTCCCTCAAGGCACTCCGGCAGCTCCGGCAGCTCCGGATGCCTCAAGTACAGATTCTCCTTGCCTTTCTTGGCAGCAACAGCAGTAGTATCAGCCTGTCCGGAAGACTCAGACTCGAAAGGGACCTCTTCAGCAGATTCCTCCATTCTCTCCTCCATAACCGTTGGGGGAGCTTCTGTGGTAGTGATCCGGGGAGGGTTGATGCTTGCCACAACCTGGCCTCCGGACTATTGACCGTCTGTTTTCTTCTGACTTCTCACCTCAGATTGGGGCTCGGAGGCAGAAGTCTCTCTTGTAAGAACCGGGCTGCTGGCCTCCGGACCGGTTGGCCTCTCCCGGGGGGCTCTAATAGGCATTCCAGACCCAGAATCACTATTTTTCCCCCGATTTTGAGGGAGTATTTTTAGAGGTTAGTCCCTTGACTAACCGGCTTGGCCTCTTAATGACTAACTTCTCCGGAGAGTGGTCAGAATCAGACCCCATGGCTATAAAAGGTGAGGGTTTCCTAACACTTGTAGCGGTAACTCCTGGTTCAACAGCAGGTATTGACTCCTGAACTGAGGAACCAGATACTATGGGTGAGAGGGTGGATTGAAAGAGTTTTTTGGGCTTGGTACCTTTGGAGGAGGATGAGCCTCGATCCGATTCTGTAACAGAAGCGACTGGTCTCTCAACTGGTGATGATGGTAGCCCTGCTGCTATTCGCCTTTCTTTCTCGACCTTCTGTGCTTTCTCCAACTCCGAAAGGTTGAGCCAACCACCTTTGATCAATGCTGTTCTTGTTGTAAACATAAACTGCCAAGGGAATTTTTGTTCTAGAGAGAGAAAGCTCTGAGTAAATTTGCAAAGTAAAATTTGAAAGAGATGGTAAAACAGTGGAAAATGAATGTGAATTTATAGTAGATTTGAAAAAAGGAGTTGATTCCTAGGAGAATCCGAAAAGTTGGGCAATAATTAAAAGACCGCGCTGATGTCACTATTGGTAATTAAAGAGGTTACTTTTTAAAGAAGGTGGTGCGAAATTCAAGGTGAAAAAACGGCTGGAGTGGCCAATCAGAGAGCGACACGTGTCCCACTAACTCTGGCAAAAACCGTTTGGAATTCGTAAAGCTTAACCTGTCCGGGTATACCCATAGTTCTGTCCGAATTGAGCACCACTTCATTCATCGGACTGTTTTTCAGTTCTTTGACAAGAACACTTGCTCAAACACCTAAAAAATGGGCTCCTGATGAGTCCGAATTCAGCATGCTCCCCGGAAGGGTAAATCAGTCTAAGTCTCTCCGAACACCGGACAGGCTACAAGGACATAAATCGGACAGATCACTTCCGGACAGATTACTTTGGACACTATAAACTTAAGACTGTTCGAACTATGACTAAAGTACTAAAAAACCTAAACACTTCCTGACTAAGCTACTTGCTCTCCTGCTTAGAGCTCATGGGTCTTTAATCATGATCCGGGTCCATTAAACATGACCCGAAATCCCATAAGGGCCCGAACATCAGACTATAAATACCCAACCACCAGCATTAACTATGGGTAATGAGAATTAACTGCTACCAAGCTGCTTAATCATCTCTCTACTCTCCATTCTAACCATCAAACACCGTCGTTAAACACCCATACACCACCGTTAAACACCCATACACCACCGTTAAACACCCATACACCACCATTAAACACCCATACACCACTTTGAAACTCCACTTGAAATTACTAGCCTACCTTCAGGCAATTATTATCCACACCAATATTAGTGACCAATATCAGATTTGAAAGACTAAGCTATTACACATAATTGATTTATAGTATGAGTGTAAAACAATATATGGTTTATCTGATCTAGATGTTAGTTTATATTGATTTGTTTTTTCATAAAATCTAAATTGAATAGACTAAAATCATACAAATCGCACAAAAAGAACACTCTTAAAAAACTTAAAAGTGTTAAACTCAGACAATTAGAGATTTATCCATAATTTTTAGTTCATTCATAATCCACTTCACGTCTTAAAAAACTACTGTATATGAATTCATTGTTAGATTGTGGTTGTGAGGACTATGAATCTTTCTAGAGGTGCACAAGTTGTTTCATTATATATATTTTTTTAAAAGATTGGAAGATTCAAACACTTAATGGATAATGAAATTACTAATCTAATTTATTTAGTAGAGGTCAAAACCCTAAAATAAGGAGGATAATATGATGTTTATTTCTCTCTATGATAACAATTTATGAAAACCATAGTATATTAGGTATCATAATCAAATGATATATATATATAGTTAGTTTATAAATTCACTTATAAAATTTAGTGGACTTAATAGCATCATAATCCAAATGGTATTGTGTCCTACAAAGACCATAACTCTTATTGAGCTCATAAATCTATATTTTATGTGTTGGTAATAATAGTCTCCCTTAATGCACATATTTATCCAAGTAATGTCTATAATATGATCCATAATACTAATATATTATTCTTTCTTGGCTCAGTTACTAATTATTCATTAATATTACAATTTATTCCTTACAACTTCACACTTGGATCATCACATGTACAAAAGGTATACTTTGAATTACGTATATAGGATGTTGTTATATTAAGAGACAAACCAAAATGTCTTATCATTTCACATAACAGTTAATAATTAATTGAAAAAGTTGAGTCATATTATGTGTAACTATTTATGCTTCAATCACATTATCAATGCATATCTAAAACAATCTTTATTTTTTCATGGTCTATTGTGTGGGAACCACATGAATGTGTATTCATTTAACATGTTGATTCTCAATTGATCCGCCTTTAAAATAGCTAAATTGAGATGTTGAAAGCAAATTTAAAATTTCATTAATAAAAAACAAGACTTTTATTGTAGTATATATCCAAAAGTATGGATACAAAAGTAAACTAAACTATAAGTACATAAAAGTCAACGAAAAATACAACTTCCATTAACACCAATAATATTTTCGTATAATCTGCAACCTTGAAATTGGTGTCGATATGATCAATTTTGATTTTACCATTATGAATTCTCCCTTTTATCGATGACGATTTAATGTTTATATATTTAGGGTTTTTTGGTTTTTTGTTTTTATTTTTCGAATACATGAAAATTAAAGTGTTGTCATAGTAGAAAATGAGTGATCTTTGAATTCGATTGACTTTAAGTAGTAATGTCAAAAACTTCTTTAAAAACGATGCATGGTTTGATGTTTTAAAATATGCCAAATATTTTGCCGCCAATTTAGACAATGAAATTAAAATATATTTCATACTAGTCTATAAAATTACACCTCCAGTTAAAATGAATATGTATCCAATTGTAGATCTTATTGTTTCCATAATACTTTGTAAAATTAGTATTTGGGTAGACCATTATCTATAGGTCATCTGATCTCATTTATGTCAATTTCCAATGTTTGATTTTCTTCAAGAATCAGAAGACCCTAATCAATTTTTTCCACCAGTCAACACCTAGATTGCTCAAGTACTTCTCCAACATTCTTACTATGAATTATGTCTCATGATGAACATTTAAGCATATATTATACTTACCATAACCAAATTATATAGACATGTCTGCATAAGCTGGATGTTTGATTTTATCTTATGACACTGAGTTCGTGAGAACTTTTATGATAGAGCTCGAGTCCCACGAGGGCGATCCTTAACACAAATAATGTCTCGCCAAGATCTTTCATCTTAAATATTACATGCTTACTTGGATAGTAAAGTTGTAACCACATAAATGGTCTGAATAATATGTGAAATGACAAATGATTGTTTTGAACTCTAGATTTTGTTTGTTTGGCTGATAAGGTTTTACTTCAACTAGGCATCCTCAATCATGTAAGTGTTTCAAAAAGGTTGTTCGTACAATAAAAAATTCATATAATATATTAGTTGCTAATTTAGTAGCTAATATACTAAAATAATATTTCACACAATTAACTGTTTCTCCCTAAAAGGAAATTGATAAAGACATATGAGTGATCATACTCCTACCCACTTCATGTTATGTGTTTTTTTCATTTCGGAAACTTCATTCATTATTGGCGACCATGCATGGTGTATTGAGGGAAAATCTCATATTAATTTAGGTATATAGCAAATGGGTTAGGATGTTGTTTAGCAGATCCATTATAACAACCATAGTATTTTCCTCTACAATCGGATCTAACAATTTTAATATTTTTTACCAAATTATAACTCAACATCGGGCTTAAAGGTTTTGAACATGTCAATGGCTTCAAATTTCTCATGAAGCAATAAGAGATATTCATATCGTGAATAGTATAACGTATCTTTGGTCGTTCCATGAACTTTTAGAGAATAAATTGCGAATGTCTATATAAATTAATTATAAGACGCATGTTCAAATATATGCATCAAATTTTATATGTTTGATATGTTTTTCTTTGATACACACAACAAATGTTTCAAACTCAAAGTAGTGAAGAGGACCTAAAATACCATGAGCAATAACATTGTCAGTTATATTTTTAAAGATCTAGACTTAAACGCTCGTGCTAAAGGTATACTAAATTTTGAGAAGTTATTTTGTGTGAAACATCTATTATAGATAGTATTTGAAAATATTATGTTACATATATAAATTACCCAAAACATATATTCTAACATAACGATTATCATAAAATACATGAAAAATATTTATTTCCAAAACTAAAAATATAACCACATTTGTCCAACAAAGAAATAAATTAATTACATATAAAATATCATCCAAATAGTAGCCAAAAGTAATTAAAATTGCAGATCACCTATACAATGCAAGAAGACTCCTCAATCATAAATATTAAAATCTTATAGTCATTGAGACTTCAGATTTTGGGTGTACCATGCAAAGAGACACAATCATGAGTGGAGGTTGTTATATCAATCATGTATCTTTTAACACTAAAACATTATTAACTTCTAACATACCACTGAAGTGAGCTTGCATTTCTTAGTCATCTATGTTTCCAAGCACCACGCTCCTACTTTATTTTATTTACGCTCTTGCAATGATAATAGATCCTAATTGTTTTTATATATTCGTTGCCTTCTTTGGGTCACCGCATTTAGAGTCAAAATTAAAACCATGATGTTGTGAAACTGTACTAGATGTTCTTTTATGTTTTGTTCTTTTGACTACTTGAGGTGTAGTCACCATGTTAATCTCATAAGTTTATATTTCTTCATCATGCACAAGTTTAAGAATACGAGTTTTAAAGTCTCATTTCATCACCTGATAGTCGTAGGTTATATCAAATATACTGAATCTCATGAAAATAAAAACTATGTAAAACATAATAACGAGCTTTAGGAGCTTAACACAACTTATTGTATAGATTCGACATCTCCAAGATATACTTTTAACGTTTTCCTTTCCTTAACATACCACTAACTTATAAATACTTCCAAATAGGCTAATACATTATTGGCATATTGTATCTCAGTTAGGGACAAACTTAAAAAACATATGTTATAACAATCCGAATATTTATAATCTACCTAATTATGTTGACGAATCGATATATCAAAATATCTTATTTAAATATATTAAAATATAACAAATAAGGTATACATTCGATCATAAATTTATAAAAGAACGTTTTATACAAATGTATATAATAAAACATTATACCTACAATTGAACTTTGTTTTATGAATTTAGGGATAATTATGTAATTTTATATAAAATAAATTAATAAATATAATCATTAGTGTATGTAAATTAATAATTTTTTATAAAGATTGTAGAGATGTTGGGTTGTTTTCAAATAAATATGACATCATATTAAATATATAACGATAATTTGTATAATATATATAAGGATGGTGTTATAAAAAAAATTACAATTGATAGTTATCATGTTTGTCGTTTTATTCGCATAAAACATTTTCATCATTAGATGGCTAAATTTTTTTATTTCGCATATAGATGGAGAATTTTGAAAATATTTTGCTAATTTTCACCATACGATGGCGAAACAATGGTTTACTAGACACATTAAACAACATTTCATATGACGCACGATGGTATATTCTTTAGGGCACAAAAAATGCAATTTGTATGGCAATTTTGAAGTGTGATTCATCCTTCGACTATCACGATTCGATACATATAGTTTGTTGACTTCAAAACGTTTAGTGGGAGTCTTTGGACTTTTAAATTTCAATAAAATTACTTCATTGTACGTGGGAAAATACATGGTAACTTTATTCAATTTTTCAAGTCCGTGGACTAACTTATGTTACGTTTTAGTCAGAAAAGAGACAATGTAAAAGATCATATCATTTATCAAAAGAATCTCCCTACTTATAGTTCTCCTAGTTAGTGGATCGTTACATTCATATTTAATTATACTTAATAACTCACTGACTCACTAACATCATTTCTCCTATAATTTCGGATAAACTTCCTAAACGGTTTGACTCGAAGTTTATAGTGTTATTAAATGACGAGTGAGGAAACACCTTATTCTTCAATTGTTTTCTTTGACTGGACACTGCCAATCCGAACTGGTTTGGCTCTTGAGCGCAATAAGAATCGTGCTGAGCTGCATATGTCTGAGCTCGCTCAATCGTTTCTTGGTCGCTTGGCTTCTTTTTGTCCTTATTCGAGGTCGGTCAATTAATTTCGAGCTCGTTCTCTAATTAGCTCGAGGCCGATCGGTTGTGCACGAGTTCGTCTTCCGTTTCGTTATTTGATTTGTGTTCCTCTTCTTTATCTATTATCTTAGTCCAAGCTCATCACTTGCCTTTCCTGCTCGTTCAGATGCTTAATCGGGGAATTCTCCTTATCAACTTCATTGAAATCTGTAAGTCGATAAACTAACTTTATTAAAGTATGCAAGTTCAAGGACTTCCAGATATATTTTGGATTAAAAAACTATATGTATGAAATCTTGATAGTCGATGGACAAAATAATGCTCTAAGCCTCGCAAAACACATACTACAACTACGAATAGTAAAACACTGTCTCGTATAACGACTTCTAGAAAAATTATAATCAACTTTTTTCTTACATTATAAAAGAACGAAGCACATAATAATAATAATAATAATAATAATAATAATAATAATAATAATAATAATAATAATAATAATAATAATAATAATAATAATAATAATAATAAGGAGGTAGGAAGAACTCAAAAAATTAAATAAACCTAAATAATTATATATTTAGTTAGAAAAAAAGCCGAAACATATAATTAAAGAGGTAAAAACAAATATCTAATGCTATCAAACGTATAGATTTTATATATATTTGTAGATATATAATTTGTATTAATATAAGTGTTTTATTTAATAATTATTATATATAATTAAGAATTATATGTTAATTTATATTAATAATAAATGGAATAATTATTATTTCGAGAGTATATATACGTGTGTGTGTATATATATATATTAATAGTTGTATATGATTCTAGTATTAAGAGTAATGATAAATGAATTATTATTATTATCATTATATTGAATTAATTTGATTGACATAAATATTCTGGAACTAGAGCGAAATGGTATATTGATATGTATAACAAATTAGCATACGAGATGTTGACGTTATATATATGATAACTAAACACATCTTATTAATAAAAATTAAATGAACTAAATTTGAAAGATCGAATTCATATCTATTAAAAAAAAGTTATCAGATTGTGTTCCATTTTAAATTTAAATGACCAGGATCGGAATATACTGCAATTAACGCACAAGTATACCACGATGTAAAAATGTTCGATAGTATATGTACTTAAGAGGTTGTCATATGATTTATTTATGATGTGTGTTATGACCTGGACTATTAGGAGTACATATTTAAAATTAGATAATCTAATTAACCCATTATACTATCTAAAATTGTTTAGAACTAATAAAAATGAACCAAAGTAATATATGTATTTCAATGATGATGTATTATGATATAGAAAAATATTAAAAATATATTTATATAATTTCCACGTTCTCATTAAACGATAGAACATTTTTCAGTAAATAAAAATATAGAATGATAAGGAGTAAGAAGAATGAAGACTTAGTTTGTAAAATATAAATGAAAAAGGGAGTAAAGAATTAATTTGTAAAATATATTAGTTAATGTATGTAAAAATAAACTCTTTACGTTGTATACATAAAGTACACTTTTCTACTATATTATTGTCGATTTTAAAATTGTAATTCAAAAGAGTACTATGGACGGGTATTACAGTTTGGTATCAATGCATATGTTAGATTAGGATACGAGCTTAAAAATTTATTTATTTTCATATATCCTCATAATTTTATAAAAAAAAAATAAGATATCATATAGATAGATAGATAACAGTAATGTTATTTGTAACTACTAAAGATTTGTTGCTAAATAGATAAAACAGTATTTTTTAAATTATGATGTGAATATTAATGATAAATTAATGAATTTGCCTAAATAACTAGATGTTAAAAATAATATTGTGTTTGACTAACTTTTATTCGAAAAGAAAATATATGATGCAAACGCGATAAAAGTTGAGAAGGACTTACACAAATAATATCCGCCGCAAATGATAAGTTAACAGGTATATTTAAGGAAATTGTACGAAAAAAGATGTAGATAGATATGAGCCTAAGAAAGAGGAACAATGGCACGATTAGAAAATATTTTTTAAATAATGGATTATTCTGATATTGAGAAAATAAATTTAGCAGTATTTTCTCTAAGAGAGAAAGCTAGAAATTGGGGAGACTTAGTAAAGACTACACTTGGAAATAAGTTGATACAAATTCTATCTTGGAAGGATTTTAAGTAAGAATTTCATAGGAAATATTTCTGAATATAGAAAGAAAAAAGGATGAGATCGAGGTTATGAAGCTCAAATAAGAATCGATGAGTGTTATGGAATATCAAAACAATGGCTCGAAGTTTTATCTTTTTAAACACCCCATACGAACACTCCTCTGGAACTGCAACTTAGAGGATTTATACAAGTATTTGATGCACCTATAAGACTATTTTTATAAAGGGAAATTATCAAGAAATTTTCGAAAATAATAATAAGAAATACAAAAATAAAAAAAAAAGTATGCAAATTGTAAAAGAAAATAAATAAATAACCTACACATAACCTTTAATAACGAACAACCTTAGAAGAAACAAAGAAATGAATGTAGTTTATTAGGAGCAATGTTACTAAAATAATGGTAAATCATGCTAGAAGGTCGGTTTATAATTGTATATCCTTTAATTATCAATTCATGATTGTACCATGAGGTGCGTAGAGGACGAAAATTGTTCAATGGGATCATTATAAAATACAAATTATTTACAAACAACCACCATCACAATCCTGATAGCAACAAACACCACCATCACAATCCTGATAGCAACAAACACCACCACCACAATCCTGATAGCAACAAACACCACCACCACAATCCTGACAGCAACAAACACGAAGAACTTATGCCATAATTCTAGAATATGCTCGTATTTATGGTATGTTGCAAATTTATAATTCATATGCATCGTCGTTGTTTGATATCGGTGAAACATATTCATTTGTAGCAACAAACCTTGTGTAAAATTTGGAATTATAACTAGTATCTTTAAATTTTATGTTAAGTGTTACATCTCTCTTAGGATCTACTACTATAGCTATTTAGATATGCTGAAGAAAACAAAATGGATGTTAGGTTAATTTTACTTTTCATGCATTGTTTTTATGTTATTTTGTGCATGAATTAATTGAGCACTTTCCCTACTATTCTAGCTTGCCATACTAAAATCGTTACATTTTATATTGTTTTATATAACAACTTTTGTTTCACTATAATCCAAAACAAGATTCGTTCAATTAAAAGAAAAAGAAAACACTTATTTTATTTAAAAACATTATATGTGAATTTGAAAATATATTCAAATATCTACTTGAATTATCTTTTAACACGATAAAATAAATTTGTGATATCGATTTATTTCTGATAATCACCATGATAAAGAGAAATTTTTATGGTAATTAAAAATATAAATCAAGAAGAGTTAGTTCTTCCGTTTTTGTAAAATTAATATGTGAATTTTGATGACATAGTTTTTTAAAAATGATATGGTGTAAAAATATAAAAAAAAATTAATCAATTTAATTATTTTAACGAATCAATATATTATAATATGTTGTTTAATTTTAATTCAATTAATTAAAAATATTAGTAATATTGTAATAAGTTTATTATATTATAAAAATAAAATATAATTTATAAATGTGTGCATATTTTTTTGGATTAGCTTATGCACATAACTACGATCCTAGGCGTGAACATCCAAACTTCTTACTTATATGACTTGCAAGTAGGAATCACACATGTGTGCGTACACACACATACGCGAACACACACATGTATGCATACACACACATACGTACAACAAACACGCATACAAAAGCGTGCGCACACACGCATACATACATGCCTACACACATACACGCACGTACACACACACACATATCAGACACACAAACACATAGGTATAAGATAATGCAAGTCTTAAAATGATGAATGAACGTTTACTAAACGACACTAAAAGGAGCAAGTTGTCTTTCAACGCGAATTACAAATAGGGCATAGAAAACTCAGACTAAGGGTCCTCAAGCTGGAAAAGGAAGCAACGCCAACATCATCGAAGCAAAATAAAAAGTCGAGTTTCCAGTTAAATGCATAACCGAAAAGAGAAAAAGGCTAGAGAACTTCACGTGGATGGTGGCACTTAAAATGAGGAACCAATACTTCCCCCAATTGTGGATAATGGAGTACCACTACATAATGGAACCTGTATGAGATATATATTGCCTCAAACGGGGTACCAGCAGTTCCATTTTCATGGGTTAGGATTCCAACAGGCCCACGCAGCCAAATCGGGCATTCCTTCAATCGACGAAAAATCCCAGTTCCATTTATCTCTGATCTATCTGTATCTGATTATATCTAAAGTATGCATCCATAAACGAGAAAAGATTATTACGGGAAGTAGAATCTACTAGTTGATCGATTCTTGAAAGGAGAAATGGGTCTTTTCTACAAGCTTTATTAAGATCTGTAAAATCAACACACATTCTCCATTTACTATTTTTATAGTTAACTAGCACCAGACTGGCTATTCATAATAAATACTTGGATTCTTGAACATGACTTAC
Source organism: Limnanthes douglasii subsp. nivea (assembly GCA_036936605.1). Classification (NCBI taxonomy): domain Eukaryota; kingdom Viridiplantae; phylum Streptophyta; class Magnoliopsida; order Brassicales; family Limnanthaceae; genus Limnanthes; species Limnanthes douglasii. The sequence continues at coordinate 155,057,192 of JAUPFV010000001.1, forward strand.
CTTCGCAGCCACAACCACTTCAAATTTTTCAAAAGAGAACGTTATAATTTTTTTGAATTATTGGACGTGTATTATATCAGAACATAATTTTATGGTAGATAAATCTGCAGGTACTCTTATGACATCTTCTGAACATCAAGAAAACATATATAGATTCTAAGACAAATAAGATATAAGCTTTTATTTCACATATAAGGATAGTAGAGTGCAAATCTTGAAACGTTTACCTTCGGGAAAGAAATAAGTTTCAACATTTTCATCAGGATTTACTGATAAAGAGGTCTCCCACGGATCATCGTCAACATCCAACTCCAAATCCACCCCATGTAATTGTTCTTTCTGTGAGCTAACGAAAGAACATAACATTGACTTGCCATTTTCTAGATACTTCTAACAACTCTTACTTGATTCCCAATTACATACTTCAAACACTATTATATGGTAGAGGCGATAGAATGCATTCTTAACCAAGTCCTAAAAAAAATTAAATTATACGCAGTTGGCTATCATCCACCATATAAAGTACTTTTAATGCTTTCCAAAAAGGCCCTCGGCCCAGAAATACTTCCCCTTCGAAGCCTCCAACGATATTGGTGGTGGCCCTGACAAACCTCACTATTGTTCTATCATAATAAAGGATTCAAGAGGGATTCTCCATTCATTTATAAGTGGACATAAACAAAAAGGTTGGACGAAGTTCCTGTATTAATTAGAAACCTCTGAATTTTATTTTCTTCATTTGTTTCACTTATTACCACTGCATCTTCATGGAATCCATCTACCCCTCTGAAATCATCATCCTCGAAAAACAGAATGGGATGTGGATTTCTGTAAAGATGAGTTGAACTTCCTCCTACCAGCTATATAGTTAGGCTCACAATATGCCTCTTCCAAGAGTAAATGGTAGTGCCTGACAAAGTATCCCCACTGGAAATAGTTAACAATTCAAAACTCATGCACACAGTTTTGACCTAACCTTCGTGTTCAAATCTAAATATAATGAAAATAAATCAAACTTATCAAAATATTCTGTTATAACCATCGTATTTTCCTGCTCTGAGGAATTCTCAACTATTGTATTATACGCTACCACTTGGTTGCCCACCGAAACTTGTTGTTGCATCTATATTCCTCTTAATAACTTTGTTAGTTTACAATTATGAATTAAGGTTTGGATCTCATGCTTGAGAGCTATGCAGTCTCTCATATTGTGACCGATGTTTTTATGATACTTGCAAACCTTGTTACTCATTTCTGCTTCAGGTCTTTGAATCGGAAGGCGTTTATTGAACTTGAAATAATTCTAAATCTTATCGAAAATACTACAATATTCTCTATTAATTTTATTAAATTTTATATCAAACCCATTGGTTTGCTCTTGATTGTTGCTTCTGAGCCTGAGGATGTTGATTTACTATTGTCCGACGCGATATTTGGTTTGGCCCCTTGAAATGAAAAAGAGTAGAAATTTGAGATTGGAAACTTTGAATTTGTTGTTACTAAAAAACATGAGCATATAATTGTCTTTGTTGGATCAATGGAACAAGTCTTAATCTCTTGGAATCTAGCATCTTAATTTTCTCTTCAACCTGAGCTAGCATAATACCGAAAATCAAAGCTTTTTCCCAAGTAACTTTGTCAGCCAATTCTCTTGGAAGAAGCCCTTGTCTAAATGCAACATAAACGACTTGAACATGGCAATCCTCTGACTATTCTTTGTCAAAATTAATTACTTGGTATAATATTTCAAACTCTCTCCAATGTATTGTCGCTATTGGATACTTGTATCATCATCTTCCCGGATTTCTTTACTTCTTACAAACTATCTCCTGAAAACTATTCAGAACATGTCAAAAAAATTTATAAAACTCTGCGAAACTCTATTTAAGAAGTTTAGAGTAATGTCCTTAAAAGTTTTGGGAGAAAAAAAAACACAAAAACTTATCATAAATATCATAGTTTATCGTAAAATGCTTTATTGTTTTGTTATGGTTATCCAGATCTCTGTTTTTATCAAACTTCTCGATTTTTTATGTTAAACCATTTTGGAAGATATCCGAATATAAATTTTGAAGATAGAGAAGATTGCCTTTTATTATGCCCCCTTCCCCCAACCTCCATCGATCATTGCATAAAGACCATGCTCAGAAGGTTCCACAAATCGATTATTCACCTGGTAATCGAACCTCTCGATACACAAACCCCATGTTGATATTATTGGTTGGTAACTGGAAATAATATAAGATTATCTTCGATATGAGTGATAGTTTGCTACTGTCCTACACTACCTTTGGTGACCATATGAGCCTTAACCTCAGAGGTAGGTACATGTTTATTCGACGATTTATGCTATTTTTTAATCTCGCTCTCATCTAGAGATTTAACACAACAAAAATATTTTTTTGAATATCGTTTCCTCATATGGTGATGACCACGTTCTAGAGAAAGAGAAAGTTCCTCTGAGTTGGACACATAGTAATCGTTGCATTTTTAAAGACTGTACTAATTTCTGGTTTTGCGCTTTTTTTTCAAAGAATTATAGTTTCAGTTCAATTGAAATTTTTTCCTTCGGTATCTTTCTTGATCTATGCGAGATAAACTCATCATCATCATCAACCTAAAAAGAGGTCTATCTATTTCCATTTTTCTGGATTTCCCACCGGAACCTTCTCGAACGTGCAACTATTGTATCTTTTTGAACATTTAGTGCAACAATTTTGCTCAATAATTGATTTTGAACGCAAATGACCATATTGAGCCTTAGTTTCAAATGTCAAATAAGTGATATGGTTGAAACTACCATGCATATAATTGAAAAACTATTATGAGCGTAAATGACCATGTTGTGCCCTGACCTAAAAGGTCAAACATAAATATTAAATTTTGAGATAAATCAAAGATTAAGAATATGTTACTAAAATAAAAAAATTAAAGATCAGTTAGGGATTAAAACAACATTCAAATGGGAATAAATCATACACCCTCCACCAAAATACAAAATTAAATTTGAAGTTCAAGAGTAACACAGTTGTAAAATATTAACAAGGTAAGTTTCATGAAGAATGATCAACGTGAGTAAGGCCCGGGTTAACAGGGTTGTTGTTAGTCTCATCTGGGGTAAAAATATCGGCAATTATAATAAGTTCATCACCAATAGAGTCTTCGTCAACATCTTCTTCTTCAAAGGATGTAGGAATTTCATCTTCACATATTTTATCTACGATTTTGCCCAGAACCATGTTTAGATTCTTGGGCTAGAGTTGTAAAATAATATTTTTCTCGGTTCATGTTAGCATGTTCATAGCAACAACTATAATCCTTCTTTCTTTTTCAGCATTGGATTTAGCATTTTATTCATGGAATTTATTTTTGACATCTTTCACGACATATTTCAAGGTTTTTTCAATATCTTCAACTTTCTTTGCTTCAAAATTATTCAGTTTCTCTTCAAGTATTTTAACTTCAACCTTAAAAGTAATAGTCTCAGATTTCAGAGCAATGTAATCATTAGTCAGATTATTGACTTTAACAGTCATGGTTTTGAGTCAGCTTGATAAAGTAGCACTGATGTTACCTCATTTGGTACTCTAAGAGATAAGTTCATTGTTTAAAGCAAGTTGACTGGAACTTTGAGAAATTAACTCTCATATTTGAGAAATGAGTTTATCTATTTCTTTCTTTAAAATATTTTTCTCAACAGACAGGGTATCATTTATACTATCTTTTTTAGTTTTTTCTTTAGGTAGTTTGTCAGACTGTTGCTTTAAAAAAGGAGCAATTTTTCTTTAAAATTTGATCAAATCTTTAGTTAGCTCTGTGACTGACCCAAATATCGTAAGATATGACTTATGATTTTGCACTTTTTTTATGTTCGATGAGGTCATGGACCGATAAGCGAGGAATTTTTTTTTATTATAACTCTAAAAAGAGAAAAGAGGATAGTAATGAGCGAAATAACTTTGAATAAAAAGAGTTAATAAAAATTTAATAAATGAAACTAAACTCTATTCAAAGCTCAAGCTGCATTTTCAAAATATCAACCATACTCATGTTATTATAGTGCACCAAATTAGGGTTGTACTTAAGCTGATGAGCCATCAGTATGGTCGAGCTTGGAATGGTTTTTGGGTTGGAATGCTGATCAGGTTTTGAAGCAATGGTTACCTGTTTATCTGAGATGGTAAGAGGGTATAGTGTTGGAAAGTGTGACATCGGGAATGGTAGGAGGATTAGCATTTTGACTTGAGGTACCCGAGGAACTTAAATCCTTGTCATGAAGTTAGTGAGGACTAGAATATGTGGTATTGTCGGGAATAATCATTTTTCTTTTCTCTTTTCTTGAGCAAGAGATGATTTGGCGTCGTGAAGATTGATATTTTAAAATGAAGATCAGAAGTTATATTTTCTCGAATAACGATTCCTTTTGACGAGGTAGAGGGTTGTTTGTTCACAATCGAGTCATGAGTTATAGTAACATTTTTTTTAAAGATGCTTAATCTTTATTTTGTAAACAAATGATATTGGTTGAAAGTGACTTGTTAGGATCGTCAAAATGATAATCTTTCTTTTTTTTAAAGCAACAACAGATAAACCTGTTTGATTGACGGGAGCTCCACTTTGTTTAACTAGTGTCATTACATTTTCCTTAGGAATATCATCAAATGAAGTAGTGTTTTGTTGAGTTAAAGTTAGGGCATCAATCGGGGGAACATCAGGTGCATTGTCAGTATACTGTGTAACAGTTTATGTTTCTTTTCTTCATAAGAACAAAGGTATCTTTAGGATTGGCAAGTTCACCTTCTAGGGAATCATCAACATTAAGTGCGGGTCGGGAAGGTCTTATACTCGGTATTGTTCGTGTTTTCTCAAGAGCTTGTGGAAGAAGAGGCACCTTCAGCATCTTTTGCAACTCTTTTCTTCGGAACTCTTAAATCTAAATCAGTTTTATCACGATTATGAATATGTTGGAGAAGTATACTATGGATTGAATTTCCCTTTGTCTCTCCTAGTGAGTTCGTCGATGGGCCAAAGATCGGCGAAGAGGAAATTTACGCTCATAAAAAATTATGAAAGTCTTAAAACCAAGCCGAGTACGCAAGAGAATGTAAGCGGGAGAAAATATTTATATTGGTTTCATTATAGACGTTCTGGGGGGATTTGATGATTTTGAGCCAACTTTGCTAAGAAATAGTATTTTGTATAAGACGAACTGAAAGAGTGGATAAAGAAAAGAAACAATAAAATTAATTAACAAGATCTTATCTTACGTGTAGCCATCCAACGCCTTCCAACTTATCCATATTTCATATCTAAATTCCAAAATTCCTGATTCCAAGAAATAAAAATCAAAGAATGCTTCCATTCATGGTCAGAATAATGAAGATTGACAAAGTTTTACCCATTTTTTATACTGATGAAATAGATAAAGGTATTAGAAATTTTGAATCTCAGCATTAGACAAGAATTCTAAGAGATTGATATGTATGTTTAAAATTTCTAAACTGAGAAGAATGTTAAGTATCGTATGCCAAATGTGAATCGAAAGTTGAATAGGGTAAATCTAGATATATCTAAAGAAATCGTGTATAAATTTAGGAAGTAGAAGTCAAAGTCCTCATTAAAAACAAAAATAGAAAGCATGTTTCATCGGGATTTTCTTGATGAGAAATTTTACCGGCAAGAGAAAGCCGAGCAATAACATCCTCGGGAAAACCGTAGATGTTTTTGAAATTTGGAGTTATGTTTCATTCATATTTTTGTAAGTAATTTACAAAAATTATTCATTTAAAAAATTAAGATTTTTGGGAATATCAACAGGAGGAAGTGGGGGAATTTTTTCTGGAATTCTTGTTGTGAAGAATGAGTTTTTTTTTTCTTTCGAGCCATTTATGGGGAAAATGAAATATAAAATTAATACAACAAATTTTATAACTAATAAATCATGCCTTCTTTATCCATCAAATAATAATTTCAATTAGGAATCATCTAACATGTTTTTGTAGGTGACTTTGATTAATAAAACAGGGAACATGCAAATAAGACTATGGAAAAAAATAGGAAAGTACCTCATTATAGATTTTGAAGTAAAAAATCGAGAAAACTCAAAGCTTAAGTGAAGAAGATGCATGAAATGAGAAATCTTAAAGTTTCAATGGAAGAAATGCAAGAAAAGGAGTTGAGTAAAAGGAGAAAATAAGTTTAAATAAAAAGAAAAGCAAATAATATCAATTGTAGAATTAAACAATATCTTACTAGAATTATTGTAGAAGATGAATTTGTAACATTAAAGTAAGCATTAATACTTTTATAAATAATATCGTACTAGACTTATTGTCTATATATTTCTTCAAATAAATTAAAATTTAGTAAGAATTTATTTTAAGCAGTATGAGAGTCATGATAAGGATATATCATTTAGATATTATATATTTTTCATAATGACAGTATATATTTATTTTAAGATTTATTAAAAGGGTAAGATGCTGGAAATATAAGAAGTTAGCAAAAGCAAGAAGACGATGATTTTTAACCGAAAGACATCTATAAGTCTTTTAGATGAGCAGCTAACGAAAGATAAAAAATGGAAGTCTTTCAGAGATCATCAACCGAGAGATATCCAGAAGTTTAGAAGCTAGCAAAAAAAGAAGACGAGGGTCTTCTAAAGATATTTAACTCGGAGACATTTATAATACTTTTAGATGAGAGGCTATCGAATTAGGGAATATAAAGGAATTTTATAGATCTTTAATCGAGAGACACCTAGAAAGCTTTAAAGGAGATGCTAGGGAAAGAGAAAAGATAAGGATTTTTCATAGATCTCTAACCGAGAAGCGTCCATAAAGGTTTAGACGAGCAGCTAACTAAAGCAAGGAGATGAAGGCTTCTAAATATATTTAACTGAGAAACATCCAGTATAGTTTCGACGAGATTTTAATGAGAATACATAGTCAGGTAAAAAAGTGGGAAAAGTTGTTCAAACAATTATAACTAAGATATATGTTGTTGTTTAATAAATAGCCAAACTATTAAGACTTATTAAACAAAAATTATAATAAATGGTGGTCGTCGAGGTTACTATAACAAATAACCACAGTAAATAAAAACAATAATATAAAAATTGCACAAAATGATCCACGAACAGTAAATAAATTGCACAAACATAACAATAATTACACACTATGTCGCACACATATCTGCGCTGAACAAACCCTTAAATCACATGAGGATGTGCGCTAAAACCACCCTAAATGGTACGAATTACGGTTCATCGTGAATGTCATTCGATTTCATTTTTACCGTAACAAAAGTCATAACAATTATGTTCATTTTAGTGGTTTCGTTTTCATCCATAAAATCGTCTGCCATACTAATACCTTAGTTTTTTATTTACCATATTATTTTTTAATATTTATAAGTGTTTAAGTTAAATGATTTAGATAGTGATTGGTGTTTTTAAAGCGGTTTTGAATTATTTTTAAGAAGAAGATCGTGAAAGAAGCTCTGATTGTGATATCTTTCGGATGGCTTTCATCGGAACCTTCAGGGAAGCACTCCTCTGATTAATTTCGGAAGCGCTTCCCTGCCCTGTTTTGTCTTCTCCTCGTTTGTCCTCTGGAAAACTTTGCTCTCTGTTTTGTCCTGTTATTATCCTCTATTTTCGGCGACTCCATTGATTCCGATCAATGACTAATGAAGATTTCAACATGGAAGATTTCCCTACTCTTCTACCTATCAATGATACTAACAATAAAAACAACTTCAAGAAATCATACTTTGATACCTTGAAATCAACTTCAAATCATTGTGAAACTTCCCCTGAATCTATCAGACAGTTTGAAGACCACAATTCGATACAATACTCGAAATCTACTAAGGACGTCCTCCTGCTACAATCAAGAACTACCTTGATAGGAAGGTTTAGCCAAGGGATACCGAAACGAACGTCACTCCACGCCTTTCTTGAATATTTTAAATTCAAGGGGTCCTATAGCTTCATTACGATTGACTCGAGAGAGGTGCTGATAGAATTTTTCTTAAAAGAAGATGTTAGTAGGATTTGGTCTAAAAGTGTCTGGAACATCGACGGGAAAATTATGAGACTTGTTAAGTGGTGCCCGGAGACCAATAAAAGTTACGAAAACCCTATAGTCTTGCTTTGGGTTAGACTTGAAAGACTACCAGAGTACTTATACAACAGTTCTATTATCAAGGATCTCGCTTCCTTGTTGGGTTCAGTTTATCGAACGGTTGTGCCTGACACTCATAGAGCCAATAGCAATGTGTGATATGCCTAAGTTGAGATTGATGTATCAAAGAAGCTTAAAAGAAAGGTATGGATTGGCTTCAGATAAAATCATGGGTGCTGGGTTGGGGTTAGTTACAGAAATATTCCTAACTACTGCCACAGTTGCTATCACTTGGGGCACAATGTTGATGAATGTAGGAAGAATGATTCAAAAGACAAAGTAAGAGGAAAAGAAAATAACACAGAAACTGCGAAAAAAACTGAAGATTTGATTCAATCTGATTCGTTACAAGAGAGTTTGACAAATCTCCAAATACCCAAAGTAACTCAACTTCAAACTTTTAGCAAAGTTTACAAAATAAAAATGAAGTCAGTTATTAAAGCCAAAGATAAGCCTATTGATTCTACTAATATACTGGAAATCTTGTGCCTAGTCTTGAAAAGGAGGATATTGCTTCAAAGAATGATCCTGAATTAATAAGTGCTCTCCAACACTTGGATCATGATTATCATAACTCTGAAAACCAGATTGTTGAATCTTTTTCTTCTCCTCAACGCGATAATTTTGGAATTTGTAATGTATCCCCGCGTACCACCTCCATTTACCAAGACTTCAACACAATAATTAGCAACACGATAAAGTCTGCATACATAAACAAAAGTGTTAAAAGGTTGTCTATCAACTCTCTCCTTAACAGTTAGAAATCATATAACAAATCTTTATCTAATAATGATAAAGATTGTTAGTTGGAATGCTCGTGGTGTCAACAACAATCCAACCTTGGCGAGGCTTAAGTATATAATTCAGAATGATAAGGTCAGGGTGATAGCTATTCAGGAACCTATGGCTAGGCTTGACAAAATTGACAATACTGCTAAGAGAATTGGGTTTATTAATTATGTGGCTAACTGTTCTAATAAGCTTTGGGTTTTCTGCTCTGATGATGTGAACATTACTGTTAATATTGACCATGATCAATTCCTCCATATAGAGGTCAAATTTTTTATCTTTACTTGCACATTTACCTCTATTTATGCCAAGAATCAAAGATCTGTGCGCAAAGTCCTTTGGAGCCAGATGATGCAGTTATCCTGTGATGTTATGCCTTGGCTGGTAGCTGGTGACTTCAATGTTATCACTAGCTCTGAAGACCAGCTGTGTTACTCCACCTTTGATGACTCTAGTGCTGATGACTTAAATGAATCCATTAGAATTTGTAGCCTTGAAGACCCTGGCTATGTGGGATCCAGATATACCTAGAGCAACAACAAATGCTGGAAAAGATTAGACAGAGCCCTAATCAATCCCAAAATGGTCTCCTCTATGAATTATATCCAGGCTTTTCACATGGTCAGAACTTGTTCTGACCATGCTCCTCTACTCATAATTATATCTAATAGTCAGAGTAACACTTCTTTATATAATAAATGTAATTTCAAATTTATCAATACTTGGGCTAATGATTCTGATTTCTTAAGTTCTGTCAAGCTGAATTGGAATATGCATTGTAATGGTGAAGCTAATGCTGTTTTCTGGTTCAAGCTTAAGAGATTAAAACAGTTTCTTAAAGATTGAAACTCAAAACACTTTGGTAATATTTTTAGCAAAGTCAAAGAGGCCACTGAGGATGTAAACAATAAAGATATCATTCATCAGAGGGGATAATAATGAGAATAAGGCTAACCATTCTAAAGCCAACAACATTCTTATTCAAGCCCTCAGGAATGAAGAGAGTTACTGGAGACAGAGGTGTTATAACACATGGCTTAATGAAAGTGACTGTGACACTAAACTCTACCATAATTATGTTTCTAGAAAGAGAAATAAAAATTCTATAAATGGTATTAAGGAGAATGGTATATGTCTTTAAAGTCAGGATGATATTGCTAGATCTGCTGAATCTTACTTTAAAAGGATTTTATCTACTGGCCCCTATACTTGCAATGATGTAGCTATGCAGGATTCTATTCTTAACAATATTCCTAAGTTCATTACTGACATGGATAATACAACTATTCTTAAGCCTACAACTAAGGAGGAGATTTGGAACATTGTCAAAGCCATGAAGAATGACAGTGCACCAGGCACTGATGGTTTTAATTCATTTTTTCTTAAAACATGTTGGGAGATTATTTATTCTGACCTATGCAATGCTATGAATTCTTATCTCAAGGGCTGTAATATCCCAAATGGTGTATTTTCCACTGGGATATGCTTTCTAAAGGAAATATAATGGTGCAGCTTGACATGTCAAAGGCATTTGACAGAATGTCTCATGCCTTTGTTCTCAAAATATTGAATTGCTTTGGTTTCTCTGCTAATCTAATTATCCTCATCAATAATATGATCTCTCATGTTATGCTTTCTATTCTAATTAATGGTATCAGTGTGGGTTACTTTCCTCAGAAGAATGGATTAAGACAAGGAGACCCGCTGTCTCCAAGTCTATTCATCCTTGTCGAGGAAGCACTCATCAGGGGCCCTTATAATCTGTTTAAAGTTAATAACAATATGAAGTTTCATTTGAAACCAGGTTACATCTTACCTAGCCTTGTATTTGCCGACGACATAATTATCTTTACCAACAGCACTCCCTCCACCATTGACAAGTTGTGTTGCCTGCTGGACAACTATCAATTAGCCTCTGGTCAAATGATAAACAAGGAAAAGACAAAATTATTACCTCTTCTAAATTTTCTCAGGCTTCTACTGCTAGGATAAAAACTGCTACTGGATTCAATATTGAGCATGCTCCATTTACCTACCTGGGCATCACAAAAGCTGCAAACAACAAAGGGAAGAATTACTTGCCTTTAATTGAAAAAATTCACAATAAAATTCATGTTTGGGACATGAAACACCCGTCTTTTGAGGGCAATCTGTCTCTTATCAAGAATGTGTTACACCCTATTGTTTATTATTGGTACATATCTGCTAATGTCAATACCTTTTGGAAAGAAAATGGTTGGGACAATTCCACTCTTCTTAACTTCCTATCACATGAAAGAGTTAAACACATTAACTGTTTCAAGCTCATTCATGATCATGAAGATAAAATTGAGTGGAAGCTTTTTAAAGACAAGAATTTCAATACTAAACTAACTTGGGAAAAAAATAAGAAAGAAGAACAACAAGTTTTCATTCTTTAAAAAAAATTGGAACCATTTTATTCCAAAAAAGTTCTCTTTTTTATGCTGGAAACTGATTAAAATTTTTGCCCTAATTGATAACATTCTTTCCAAAAGGCACTTTGTTACTGTCTCCAAGTGCCAGTTTTGTTGCAGTTGTGAAGAGAAAAATCATTTCTTTGTCAACTGCAACTTTTCTTGGCCTATTTGGAATTATTATGATAGTCAGTTCAAGATACCCTTGAGACGTTTCATGAATTTAACCCACATCCTTCACTGTTGGTTCTGGTTCTTTAACAGCAAATTTCATGTTACCCATCTTGTCCCACAAGTTATTTGTTGGACAATTTGGTATAACAGAAACTGTTGTAAGTTCAATAGCACTCATGATGATTTCAAGAGTGTTATTGACATAATCAACAGAGTCATGCTGGGTATCGACTCTGGTAATACATTAAAAGCTAAACACTGGTCACCTGTGATTGACGCAGGTTCAGCTTTGGGATGTACCACCATAAACAACAGAAAGAGAAAACCGGCTTACCTGAAGTGGCTGCCTCCGAATCCAGGAAGACTCAAAATCAACATTGACTGGGCGAGCAGTTATTCTGGGGAAGCTAGTGGAGGTATCTTGGTCAGAAACGAGGAAGGAGACATTGTCGTTGGTTATGGTCTTCTCTTTGGCAAGATGGACCCCTTCTAAGCTGAATGCAGAGCGTTTATGGAGGTGCTAATTCTTTGCAGAAGAAACCATTGGCAGAATGTTGATGTAGAGTTAGATTTCCTGACATTAATCAACATTCTCGCCTCTGGCATTGTTGCCACTCTCCATGAGCCCATGGTTACAATTTGTCGAAGCCTGATTTCCCCAAGCATGAGCCTTCGCCACATTCTCCGAACGCAAAACTCGGCGACCAATTGAATTACGAAGTGGGTTTTGTCAGAACGCAAGAACCAATCTTTCAAAAGCTACAATGCTCTGATTCCATTACTGGCTATCACAACTCTAGAGAACCTGGAAATCGGATACATTGACCCGGGTTAGATGAATGGAGCTTCATCTCCTCTCTTGGACTAAGCCTGACCTTCTAATTTGGGATTGCTTGTCTAATTCGGTGAAGCTAGCTTCGTCTTCAAAGCTTTGGACTCTCTTTCCGGGTTCAATTCCCTGAATTGGGAATTGCCTTTATTTTATGTATTAAAGATTTAGTTTTCAATTTCTTCAAAATTTTCAATTGGAAACTTCTTCTTGTAAAACTATTAATTCAGTAATATATTTCGTATTTGCTAAAAAAAAAGAATTATTTTTAAGAACACTTTCTTAATCGGGTGTAATAAAGATTACTTTAGATTTTTTAAACTTGAATAAATTTGTTTTAGAGGAATGAGATGAGAGTTCTCCACAAAGAAAATGTAGCCGTTCCTTCTTTCCGAAATTTATTTGCAGCTGGTATGCCTGTACTTGTACAGACCTAAAACAAAACCCACCTTTGACTAAACCCAAACTTTAGTTAAAACCCCAACGCTCGCGGCTTCTCCACGCCAATGGCGGGTACTACAACACGCGCCGCCGTCTCGTCGCCGCCGTTTGTTGTCCGGAAATTGTCAACAAAGATGCTACTTTGCTCTTGTTCCATTTCCATTAAAAATCAGCAAAAGGTCACAAAAAGAAAAAATCACTTGCGCCCTAAAATCCTCAAAACTCTTAGTAAGCCCTACCCTGCCACAACTACTCCCCTCCTCCCTCAACAACCATTGGAAAACCCTATAATTCCAGTCGTCGTACTCCCCCAAACCGACGACGTATTATGCCCGGTGGAGGAGGAAGTGTTCGAGCCTCCGTCCGATCAAATTGAAGAAGTACAAGAGTTTCAAACCTCCAGTAGCTCCCCCATAGAAGAATTTCAAGTCTCCAGCAGCTCCGCCGACATTATTGGTAATATTTCTCCGAGGTCTTTATTGAAATATGGCATGTGGGTTGTTGGTCTTTTTGTCTTTCAAACCATTTGTGCTGTTTGGATGATGGGAAATGCAAATTCAAAGGAAAAGATTGAGAATGTAGATAGTTTAGATAGCAACAAGTCTTTGTTGGATACAAATGAGAACATAGTTATAAAAAACACTAGTACTACTGTACTAACTCTTGATGAGCTTGAACTGAATGAGAAAATTGAAGAAATTAGGGCGATGGCGAGAGAGGCGCGTAGGATCGAGAAAGTGGAAATGGATAATTCCAGTGAGGAGAGTAATACTCTCGACCATCCTAGTGATAGAATTGATGTCCAAAAGGGGATGGCAACACGGTTGATGAAGTTGGAGAAGGAGATGGAGTCTAAATTTGGTGAAGACATTGACAGTTTGGATGCGAAAGAGGAAGATACAGATTTGATGTTCAAAAAGAAGTTCAAGTTCAAAAGCCCTGCTATGAATTCACTAAATGAGGTGAGAGGATTCTCGGGTCGAGATAATGGTAGAACAAGTAAGAGTAAGAATAGAAGGGATAAAGTTGAGAGACAGATCGATGAGAACAGTGATTCAAGGGAAGGCATTTGGGAGACTGTTGCAGTCGAAATCAAAAAGCAAGGACAGGTGAAATCCGCAAAGATAAGAAGAGATGTGGGATCTGCAGTTTCTAACACTGGGTCTGGTAATAGCCTTAAAAACCTGGTATATCGATTATTTGTGTAAAACATAGTTAATTATATTGATATTCAGGAAAACTTCTAGACTCAGTTTTTAAAACTCTAGAACTTTAATTTACGACCGAGAATACATGTTTTACTATGATTTTACATTTTTTTTATAGTTTAATCACTTTAGATCATTTTTCTTATCTACAAAAGAATTAGTGGTCTGGGACTATTGCTTCTTGGCATCAGCTACAGAACTGTACTTTTTATTTATACGTAATCTTTGAAAGAAAACAGATATATTAAAATTGTTCCAATGATTTTTTTTTTCTTCCTAACTTCTTTTAAACGACTTTAAAAGTATATCTTATGGTACTTCATAAGGTTGATGAAACTATGATGGTGAAAGTACCTCAATTGAATTGACAAGTAAAAATAGTTTCTAGGTTGAAGTTTAACAAAGTATTGTGAAGAATGCTATAAAGGAATAACGTTCGGTGTTGGTCACAATTTATAGGTTCAGTTCATAAGACTGATCAAGTACAGTCTTCACAACCAGTTATGAAGTCCGGACAATCAAGAGAATTAAGGACAATAAAGAAGCCTTCTGTAAACGAAAATACAGCCAGATCAGAAAATCGTGTGGTATTGGGTTTAAATGGTAGTTCGAAACACGAGCTAGTAGAAACAAGGACGCCTAACGGAAAAGTCACAGACAAGAAATCAGATTCAGAAACTCATCTATGGTGGTTGAACCTTCCTTATGTTTTGGTACGTACATGCAACTTATTATAATTTCTCTTATGGCATTCTTGTTAACTTTCTTGGTAGATCAATATGTCTATGCATATCTGTTTTGCCGCATCAGTGTCCTGAGTTTATTGTCTATCTATGATGCTTGTTCTTGAACATTTTTAAGTGATCTCTTCGTATAGCACCGTTAACCGATATATTACGTCGCCGAAATCACTAGGAACCATAAAATGAGCCTCCACTGTATCAGTGAACCTTATGCAAATTAAGGGATTATTTGCACACTCTAAAATTTGAAAGAAGTTATCATGGGCCTAAATCTCTCAAAATGTCCCTATATCCCAAACTTGAGAGAAGGGAATTCCTGTATTCTCAATGTTTTTAAGATCCTAATAGAGTAATTACATGTATTATGCCCACATGGCAGCCTAATTTTATTATTCTTTTGTTTCAGTACTGTCTCTCCTTAAAAATTAATCTTTATTCACTTGTCTTTATACAATTTACTGTCTTTATTTTATTATTTTCAGTAAGGAGCTTCTGACTTAAGTAATATCCTGACAATATTTGTATTCTCACAGGCTATTTTTATGCGAAGTGGTTCGAACAGTAATGTATCAGAAGGACTGTTTACAGTGACCTTAAATTCTCAAGCTTACAATGTTGCATTCGAGGATCACAGTGACGCAAACAACTTTTGCTGTCTACTTGAATCTTTTTTCGAAGATTTGGGCGGATTTAACGCTGATATTGTTCCTATTTCAGCAAAGGTAAGAGTCCACTATAGTTGCATAAAGCTTCAACCTTTAAGTATTTTACTTGCTTTCCCAAATGGCTCCACTAAATGAAGTGAGGTCCTGACCAACATTTCGAACTCAGACATGTTTTTTTCGGACAATGATTCTAATTGTTGATATATTGGTTCGTTTTAGAACTTTAAGTGTTTTACTTGCTTATATTAGTCTAGTTACCTCATCACTATGAGGTATATATGCTCTTTCCCAAATGGCTCGGTGAAATGAAGTGAGGTTGCTGACCAACATTTTGAACTCGGACATGTCTGTTAGGACAATAGCGTTTTTGTCTTTTAACAAAAAAAAACAGAAACCGGTAAATACTATACGCCACATCAACACTGCTTTACTTAGAGTACTGAATTCAATTGTAAATAGAGACCCTTTTTTTTTTTGCAGGATCTTCTCCAAGAAGTGAAGTCAAACAACATGAAGATGGTTGTTGTAAAAAAGAGGCAAATTAAGCTCTATGCTGGGCAACCTCTTCAGGATGTAGAAAGGGCTTTGCTATCTTTAATTCAAGAAAGATAAACACAATGAAAAAAGATAGGGGACGAGAATTATTTATATTACAGTCGATCCTGGACTAAGTGGAATTTTTTGTCACCGGAACATATTTGGTTTAGATCTTAATTAGCATACACAGATTTTTTTATTAGGGAAAAGTTGACTTCTTTGGTTTCTCTAATTACGGTGTTTCACACAGAGCTGTTATGTTTTGGGTTTCTCTGATTATGGTGTTTTCACACAAAGCTGGTAAAAACTTTGACCAAAATGTTTTCATACAAAGCTTGCTTTTTCCGTGAGCAAAATAGTTTACTGGATTGAAAACATTATACTTGTAAAACATAGAAAGAAAAAAATCCAAATATTATATTTGTCGCATTGAATATTAAGAAATCCAAATCTTATATTTGTAAAAGCACTGAATAGTGGAAGATCATGTAATATAGAAATTACACAGCTCAGGTAAGTTTTTTTTAAAAAACATAGAAAGAAAAAAATCCAAATCTTATATTTGTAAAGCATTGAATATTGGAAGATCATGTAATATAGAAATTACACAAAGCTCAGTTACGTTTTCAACTATATTTAAATATCAGATTGACGAAACAATCTTGATAATAGTCTGAGCATCCAATGGCAGCAGATTAGTTTGGCAGAAATTATGCCATGCTTCTTCTTCATGTTTTTGGTCTTCTTCATGTTGTTGTTCTTCTTCGTGTGCTTGATCTTGGTCTTGGCTTGCTGTAAATGCAGTATGTACTGATATCACAATACTTCTGGCAGCTTCTCTAGCCTCTGGAAGCCTATCATTCAATAAAGCTGCACCCATCTTGATCAACAGATCAAACCCAAACTTTTTCACTTTCTCAGCACCCTAAACAATAGCAAATCATGACTAAATTACAACAGGATGATTTGTTTTAGTATACTGAATTACTACATGAATAATTAATCCAGTATTATTACCATTTTGGAGACGCACAAAGCGGTGACTACTGCTGCTTTGGCTCTGATCCTCGGATTTGAGTGGTTTACACATAAACTCAGCTTTTGTAGAAGAGGTGGAGGAGCTATGGAGTCTACCATGACTATTAGTGCTTTTGATGCTTCTTCACACACAAATTTTTTGTCCTGTGATGCTTTCAGTAGTAGCTGCAACACCTAGATATATACATATACACACAGACACGTAGCCACTTTATAATCCAATCTCGAAAACAATGTTCGTAGACTCTGAACTAGGTTTTGAATCAAAAACCACATATAAAGGAAAACACATCAGAATAACAAACATGTTAAGTGATCAAAATCGTACCAGATTATCAAAAGCATCAGAATCGGGAGACTCCAGCAAGATATCACCAAAAGCCTTAAAAATATCAGAGGAAGCCATTATAGAGGTCTTGCACAAAGCACTTCTGGGATTCTTCATTGCCTTAAGCATCACTTCCATCACCTTTTCCCTAAATAAAACAGCACACACAGACACACAATCATTGACTTACTTTTCCATCTTATCATTTCTATAACGATCAAATCAACAGCGACAACAAATTATCTTTCTTACAAGATTGGGGCTAATAGCCATGAATGAAACAAAGCAAATCGCCTAACATTGTTCAACGACTCGCAAACCTTTACCCAATCTTTTGATTCTAATCCTTCGATCGTGCTCTGTACCACAAACAATTCATTCGATAAGAGTTTATATAAAAGGACACACAAAGAAAGAGATTGTTAGAAGGAAGACTCACATGGAATTCGAGATCGGGGTCTGGTACAGGCTCTAGGTCTTGAGAGAGGATGTAATCAATTGTGACTTCCACAGGAGGAGGTCTGTTTTCGTCGTTAACGCCCATCTCCGGTTGTTTTTGAATGGAGATTGCTACTTTGACTTGCTTCTTGGGTCTGTCGGGTGTGGTAGGAAGAGCATTATCGATTTGCCTTAAAGCCATCTTTCTTGACTGATAGAAACTGCAAAAATATGAGAGAGAGAGAGAGAGAGAGAGAGATGAAATTCTGGTTTGTGAGGATTTGAGGAGTCGAGTAGAGGGTTGTTTATTATGAGAATAATATAGGAGCCTTTCGTAAAGAAGATCTAACGGTCTCATTGATGTTTAACTTTTCGAATTTAAAATTATTATTTTTCAAAAAGAGCCGTTATGGTCTTAGATTATCCTATAAAATAAATGTAAGTATTATCTGTTTTATAAATATAACCTCTCATAGTAATTAAATGGGTTCAACTGAACAAAATTCTTTTGGGCCAATTTCTTTATAGTGAGATCCTAACGTGGAGTTATTTCCTCTCTATAAGATTTATTAATTCTTCTATTTTAAATTTGTAATAAAATACTGAATATTTGTTTTTACTTTCTTGTTCTTTATTTATTTTCGAATTTATAATTTGATGCCACTATCCACTATTAAACCCTTATTACAACAAAGACATCATTGAGATAAATTAGAGCCAACATATATGATTTAACTTCTAAAATTAAACCCTAAAAACATAAAAGCTTAATTATTTTTAAGATTAGTCACAAAATTATATTTTTTTTAAAAAGAAAACATATAAGACAACCACTCAGAATGACATATAATATTTATAAAAGAACCCAATCAACGCACACTAATCAAATCATAAAAAATCTATATTTTGAACTCAATATACATAAAAGAAACAATTAAACCAGAAATTTATATTAAAAACGATTAAACTAGTAACTCGATATGCAGGAACTCGATTAAACTATGAACAAGTTTTTTTTCTTCTGCATATAGAGTTCCCATAACTCATTATGCAAAAAAATCATAGATTTAAAAAGAGATTTTATTCGATATGTCAACCCATATATTTAAAATAAAAATAAGATTAATTTGGGTGGCTGGGGTTTTTTAGGATTAGAAAAGAACAGGTGAAAGTGGATAGTTACTGTAGAAATTTGGGTTTTTGGTGTAAAATTAAAACAAGGATAAATTAGGATTTTCCTTTATGGAGGAAATAACAAGATGAAGTTTTTTACAAATGACGGAGGAAATAATAAATTTTATGGAGGAAATAACTTCACCCAATAATATGATTTTTTTTTATTTTGTGTAATTACGAAAATGCCACTATATATAAAAACTATAATTTTTTGGACATCTCATTTTTACCTCCTCTCCTCTCTCTCTTCTCTACTTTTCTCTCTAATTTTCATAAAAAACCCAAAAATCCATAAACCCATTAACTCAAAAAATAATAAATTCAACTATAAATCCTAGGCTTTAAAGCTCAAACACATGTATTTTTACTATCTTTCTCTTCTCTCTCAACTACCTATCTCTCTAATATTCAACATAAACACATAAACCTAAAAAACAAAAAATCATCTCTAAATATATGGCTTGAGGAAAAAATTATAATTTTACATAAATTCACACCTTTTCGTGCGCCGTTTCGTACATTCGTGCGTGGATTTGGCCGAAATCACGCATGTTCGTGCGTGAATTTGGTCAAATCTTTGCGCTTTCATGCCAAATTTTGTCAAATTCTTGCGCTTTCATGCCGAATTTTGTCAATTCAAAATACTATTACATGCTGAATTTTGCCAATTGAAAACACTTTCATGCCGAATTTAGCGTATGTATTCTTACAATTTTTAACTACACATGGAAATTGAACGTTCTAAAAGAAATGATGATGAATATTTTTTATACTTTTTACTGGTTTTATTTTCAATTATTATAATTATTTAATACATTAAATTTACGTTTGTTACTACAATTCAATAATTATATAAAATGCAGTAAAAAGAATTATATATATATATATAATTATAAATTTATTTGTTAAATACAATAATATATATATATATATATATTATAAGTTATATAAGGACAGACATTTTCATACACGGCCGTGCGCGGAAATGTCTGTTCCAGAATACTCCCATGTAAATCTCAAACCTAGTTTTACGGTGCCAAATCCAGCAAAACTTATACTAAATTGAAGCCAACGATCTAATTAAACATATACATATAATCAAACAACCAAACAACAGCTACAAGTAGAGGAAAATTCGATTTTTATATCCGAAAAATAAACTCTAAATATCACAACAAATATAGATCCAAATTAAAAAAAATAGCACAATGGTGTAGAGAATTCATACTTTAACAAGTTTATGCTATTGGATTTTAAATATCTAGTATTTTCAAATATTGGGTTAGAGAGAGTTAGGGTTTTCGAAGAAAGAAAATTTTAGAATTTGGAAATTTTTGTATTTATATCGATGGCATTTTTGTAAATAAGAGGGGTCTCGTTATAGCCAAGCCGGGTCTCACTATAACCGGGTCTCGTTATAAAAAAACAGGTCTTGAATTAGCCTAACCAATCCTTTTTATCGACTAAGAGCTTTGTTGGTAGGTCCAAGCTAGAAAAAACCACATTTGATAGATCTTTCACTCTATTTTCTTTTTAAACTCAAACTCGAATTTCATAATTTATTTTTTTCACCCTAACTAATTACAACAATGCCATTTACTGTGTAAAATTGCCTAGAATCTGAAACCCCCAAAAAATTACCATAACCCGTAACTATTTACCTTTTTTCTTTTTAAGCAAATAAGACATATATTACTAAATTGATAGTTATACAAAAACAATTCTCTAATTGAAAACTTTGGAGAGAAACAAGGACTAAAGTCTAATAAGGCCAAAATAAATCAATTCCCAAATTGAATCGAACCCTAAACTACTCCTTTGCCACAGAAGGTTAAACAATACCTCAAACATTCAACTTCATAGCCACAAAAGCTAGAACAACACCTCAAACATCAGCTCGAAGCACCGGTTTAGGTCGAAGGAAAAGTCAAAGCTATCCACGATCGATATATCTGATTCCTAGGCTTTCCAGAGTTGTTATAGCCAATAACAGAATCAGGGCATTGAATCCTTCAAAGGTGTGGTCATGGCGAACAGAGATGATCCATTTGGCAATGCAGTCGGTAGCGAGATTCTGATTTCTTGAGATGTGACGGAGAGTCATACTAGGCTGGATTAGGCTTCGACAGACAGGGAACATTGGTTTATGAAGAGGGGCAACAGATCCAGATGAAAGAATGTTAATTATGATCAAGCAATTAGACTTTATATCAACATTCTGTCAATTGTTTCTCTTGCAAATGATGAGACCCTCAATGAGGGCTCTGCATTCGGCCTAAAGAGGGTTCATCTTTCCAAAGAGACAACCAGAGCCAAAGACCATGTCACCGTTTTCGTTCCTGACGATGATGCCTCCGCTGGAATCTCCAGTAGAACTTCAAGCAACATCAATGTTAATTTTGAATCTGCCAGGGCTTGGAGCTATCCATCTCAGGTATGCAGGTTTTCTTTTCCTACTGTTGATATTTTTGTATCCCAGCACAGCACCTGCGTCCATAACGTTAGACCAGCGTTTAGTGTTCATTTTGTTAGCAGAGTCAATTCGCATAATGGTTCTGATAATACGGTCAATAACACTGTTAAAATTATCATGAGTGTTATTAAACTTGCAGAAGTTTCTATTATACCATATTGTCCAACAGATTATCTGTGGGACAAGGTGGGTAACATGAAACTTGTTGTTAGCAGACCATAACCAGCAATGCAACACATAGTTGAGAGTCATAAAACGCATTATGGGTATCTTGAACAAGAAACCAAAATAATTCCAAATGGGCCAGGAAAATTTACAGCTGACGAATAAATGGTTTTTCTCTTCACAACTGCAACAAAACTGACACTTGGAGACAATATTAATATGCCTTTTGGAAAGAATATTATCAATTGGGGCATAGTTTTTTACCAGCTTCCAACATAAACAACATTTTTTAGGGATAAAATGATTCCAATATTTTTTTTAAAAACAAAGACTTGCTGTGTTTCTTTCTTAAACTATCCCAAGTTAAATTTGTACTTAAATTGATATCATTTGAAAGTTTCCACACAATTCTGTCTTTCTGGTGAGGATTGAGTTTAAAGCAGTTAATCTTCTTAACTCTTTCCTGAGCCAGAAAGTTAGAAAGAGTGTGGTTGTCCCAACCATTATCTTTCCAAAAGGATTTGACACTAACTGGAAGAAACCAGCTATTAGAGCTATAGTCCTTGATGAGAGGGGGCAAGTCATGCCACTCATCATACCAGAAATCAATAAAACCCTCACAATAAGCCATTTCACATTGTTTTCAACTTGGCCTTTGATAGAATACAGCCTCATCCAAACAATGGAGACGATATTTTTAAAATTAGCATTAATAGGGTGAGAGTCAGGGTTGTAAGTAAGGTGCATTATCTTAGCCCAAAGACAAGTGTTTTTCCTAAAAATGTACCAGAGATTTTGAGAGAAAGTGTTTTGAATATCAATCAGTCTTTTAATATTCAATCCACGTTCTTCAAAAGGCTTGCAAAGCTGGCTCCAAGAGGTCCAATGAATAGATTTTTCATTAAAGTTGGACCTCCAAAGAAATTTATCAAAACAAAGCTCAATTTTGTTAATGATAGAATTAGGAATGACACTATTATGCATCCAATAGTAAACAATGGGATGCAAAAAATTGTTGATAAGATACAATATGCCCCCAAATGATAGATGTCTCATATCCCAATCATAAATTTTGTTATGAATCTTTTCAAGTAAAGGTAAATAATTCTTTCCCTTATTGTTTGCAGCAATTGTGATGCCAAGATAGGTGAAACGAGCAGTGTCAACGTTGAAGCCAGTAGCCAACTTCAGCCTGGTTGTGCAAGTTTGGGGAGCTTTCACAGAGGTAATGATTTTTGTTTTTTGCTTGTTGATAACTTGCCCATACACTAAATGGTAGTAATCCAGCAGGCTTCTCAGCTTTTCAATGGTGGAGGGAGTGCTGTTGGTGAAGATGATAATATCATCTGCAAACGCCAGGCTAGATAAGGTATAACCTGATTTCAAATGGAATTTCATGTTGTTATTTTCCTTAAAAAGATTAGACAGGCCTATAATAAGAGCTTCCTCAGCAAGAATGAATAGACTTGGAGACAGTGGGTCTCCTTGTCTTAATCCATTCTTCTAAGGAAAGTAATCTACACTAGAACCATTGATTAGGATAGAAATCATAACATTAGAAATCATGTCTTTAATAAAAAGAATTAGGTTTTTAGAAAAGCCAAAACACTTTAAGATTTTAAGAACAAAGGCATGAGACATTTTTTCAAATGCCTTTGATATATCAAGTTGCACCATAATATTTCCTTTGTTGGGTTTTCTATTAATACTATGAATCATTTCTTTAGCTAATAGAATGTTTTCATGAAATAGCCTATGCTTAACAAATGCACCCTGACAATTAGAAATGATATTAGGTAAGAGAACAACAATTCTATTATTAACTAAGCTAGATATCAGTCTATTGGAAATGGTGCAAAGGCTGATAGGCCTATAGTTACTCCAATTCACAGGATTAAGGCCTTTGGGAATAAGGCAAATCCCAGTAGAAAACCCCTCTTTAGGAATGTTATTGCCCTTAAGATATGCATTAAGAGAATTGCAGAGATCTAAGTTGATAATCTCCCAACAAGCTTTAAGAAAGAAAGGGTTGGAACCATCAGTGCCTGCAGCACTATCATTCTTCATAGTGTTGATAATAGACCACACATCCTCTTTATTTGTAGGCTTTAGGATAGAATTGTAATCCACATGAGTGATGAGATTAGGAATATTATCAAAAAAAGCATCATGCATTAATGCAACTATATGGATCATTAGTTAAAACCTTTTTAAAATAAGATTCAGCAGACTTAGCTATTTCATTATGACTCTGAATCCAAACACCATTTTCCTTTATCCCATTGATAGAATTCTTCTTTCTCTTCTTTGAAACGTAATTATGATACAGCTTAGTGTTTCCATCGCTCTCATTCAACCAAGTGTTAAAACATTTTTGCCTCCAGTAGCTTTCTTCATTCCTAAGTGCCTGCATAAGATGACTGTTAGCTTCAGATAAGGTGGCCTTAGAGATGCTTTTGTTGTCTCTTTGATGAATAGCCTACTTTTATTTGACATCCTCAGTAGCCTCTTTCACTTTATTAAAAATATTGCCAAAATGTTTAATATTCCATTCTTTAATAAAACTTTTTCAGTCTCTTAAGTTTGAACCAGAAAACATAGTTGGCATTACCCTTGCAATAAGAGTTCCAGTTCAACTTAACTACATTCAAGAAATCAGGATCATTAGACCAAGCATTTATAAATTTGAAATTACATTTTTTATATAGTGAAATGCTATTGTTACTATTGGCTATAGTAATGAGCAATGGAGCATGGTCAAAGCAGGTATCGACCATGTGAAAAACCTTGATACAATTCATAGTAGGAATCATGTTCATATTAATTAGAGCTCTGTCTAATCTTTTCCAGCACTTGTTGTTACTCCAGGTATATCTGGAACCAATGTAACCAATGCCCTCAAGGCTACAGAGCCTAATGGCTTCATTAAAATCATCAGTACCATCATCATCAAAGATGGAGCAGCCAAGCTGATCATCAGCACAAGTGATTGCATTGAAGTCACCAGAACCATCCAAAGCTTAGTATCACTAGTCATATACACCATCTGACTCCAGATATCTTTGCAAAGAGCTATATGATTCTTGGCGTAAACAGAGGTAAGATTAAAAGTAAAGTTAACGTGCATGATTTCCATATGGAGAAAATGGTCATGATCAGTATCAGCAGTGATGTTAATGTCCTTAGACCAGAAAATCCACCACTTGTTAGAGCAGTTAGACACAAAGTTGCAAAGACCAATTCTCTTAGCAATATTCTCAATCTTGTCAATTCTAGCCATATGTTCCCTAGATAGCAATCACCTTAACCCTGTCATTGAGAATCATTGATTTAAGCCTTGACAAGGTTGGGTTGTTGTTTACACCTCGAGCATTCAAACTAATGACCTTTATCATTATCACATAAATATTTGGTATAGTTTTTCTCTCTTTTAAGAAGAGAGTTGATAGACAATCTCTTAACGTTTTTACTTCTCTAAGCAGACTTGATCTTGTTACTGATTACGGTGTTGAAATCAAGTTCAGGGGGGTGGCACTAGGAGACACATTGCAGCTGCTTATATTGTCACAATGAGGAGAAGGGGAAGATTCAATAATCTGATTATCAAAATTATTTTGGCAATCTTGATCCAGGCGATGAAGGGCACCAATTATTTTTGGCTCATTTCTTGAAGAACATTCTTACTTTTCAAGACTTAATGCAAGATTAGCAGAAGCAGTAGGTTCCATAGCATTATATTTGGCTGTAATAACAGACTTGAGCTTTCTTCTATACATTTTACTAAAAGTTTGTAACTGAGTTACTTAAGGTATTTATAAATTAGTAGAACTCCCATATAGAGAATCAATTTGTATAATATCATCAGATTGTTTAGCTGTTTCTTTACTTTTATCTCTTTCTTTATCTCTCGATTCCACCTTTCGACAATCATCAGCATTGTGACCAAGATGATAGCAGCTATAGCAGTAGTCCGGCGCATTTCTATAACTAACTCCAACCCAACATCCATCATTTTCACCGAAACCCACCCACAATCTTCTTTTCATATTCTTGGATACATCAATCTCAACTTGAGCACAGCAAGGATTGTTATTAGCTTTGTAATTATCAGGGACAATAGTTTTATAGACGGCGCCAAGAGAAGAAGCAAGATCTCTAATCATCGAGACGTTATACAAATACTCTGGGAGTCTTCCAAATCTAACCCACAACAAGACAATTGGGTTTTCATAACTTTTATTGAACTCATGGCACCATTTTAACAGTCGCATAGTTTTTCCGTCGACGCTCCAAATGTGTGTAGATCAAAGAGTGCCGACATCGTCTTTAACGCAAAACTCAATAAGAACATGTCGAGAATCAATTGTAATGAAGTTATACGATCCTATAAATTTAAAGGATTCAAGAAAAGCATAAAGAGAAGCTCTTTTCAGAATTCCCAAGCTGAATTTTCCGATCAAGGTTGTTCTCGACTGTTGCAGGAGTAATTCTTTGGTTTCTTTTGAGTAACGAATGGAGTTATGATCATCAGATTTTTTAATGAACTCAGGGTAAGTTTCTTGTTGGGAACTTAGTTTCAAGATATCAACAAATGATTTCTTGAAGCTGTTTTGGTTTTTTATCTCAGTGTTATGCAGAAGAGCATAATACTCTTTAATGTTTGTAGCATCATAAGCCATAGAAGCAGAGCAATCTAAAACCAGAGACAATGGCAACTATCGTCGGATAAATAACAAGAATCGCCGAAGAACCAGAGAAAAAGAAGTTTCCAGAGGGCAATCAGAGGGAGGAGGAGCACAAGGAAGCGTCCCAGAATTTAATCAGAGGAGTGCTTTCCCTGAAATCGATGGCTAAAGGCACCGGAGAGCGCCAGAATCTCGGAGCTTTTTCCTATTTTGTCTAACTATTTACTACCCTAAAACAAACATTCCTCAACCCAAATCCACAAAATCGATTCTGTTTTTAAAAACATGGTTTTGGCATGATTTTAGGCTTTGTTTTCATAAATTAATGTTGTATAGTTGTTTATTACATGCGGATCCGTCGATTTGGCTTCAATTTTGTTGGAAATGGTGGTATTTAGATAGATTTAGGGTTTGGCTGTGTGCAGGTGTTCGTTGCCCACGATCGTGCTACCATATTGTTCTTGGTCGCACGAACGTGCGATCAGGATGGGTACATGTCGGATGCGACAAAGCCTATTTTAATTAAAGAAATTTAAAAAAACTGGATAATAAATACAGATAAAAAAATGGAAACAAATAATTCTAATTAATTACCTTAAAAGAGTTTAAAGACTAAAAACTGGTAAGAGTGAATATTGATAATAAATAACCAATAAGAGTTTAAAAAAATTAATTAAAATGGGCTTGTCGCATGCGATAGGTACCCATCATGGTCGCACGATGATGCGACCAAAACAAATCTAGTAGCATGATCGCGTGTGATGAACACCTGCACACAGCCAAACCCTAGATCTATCTAAACACCATCATTTCCAACAAAATCAAAGCCAAATCGACGGCTCTGCATGTAACAAACAACTCTACAACACTAATCTATGAAAATGAAGCCTAAATTCATGCCAAAATCATACTTTTAAAAACATAATCGAAAAACCTAAATTTGCGCCACTTAAACACAGCAAAATTTTGAAAAATTTTATAGTGGAAGGCTTGTATGGTTTATCTTAATATTGTTTTGGCTTCAGATTTTTCAATAACTACGCTTTGATTTTCGATGGAATTTTTGTGCTTGAGAGGTTTTGTGAGAGATTGAGAGAAAAAGAGGAAAAATGGTAAAAGAATTATAAAATACTTTTATACCTAAGTTTTTCTATGAGGGGCAAAATTGTCCAAAATTTAGTGAGTGATCTATCAAACAGGTGTAGGATCCAACCGTGTAAGATCCATAAAAATGTGTAATTTTTTTAGCCTGACCCTTTTTTGTATTCTATTGAAAGAAAATTATTGGCATTGTTTCAAAATTGTAAGAATTAAGCTCTACTATAATCGACCAACATTTTTTTTATCTGTATACTAAATTGAAGTCTTAAAAATAATCTCAATTTTTTAATTGAATTTTTTCTTCAAATTTTCCTAAGAGTATCGATAAAGTTGAAACAAAAAATGAGATAATCTATTGTTATTGTTTGAAGTATAACTAGATTTGAATTGATATATCCATGATTTTTTCCTGAAAATTTTAATCGTGCATTACGATGGGGTTGTGGTCCATCAACATTCTAGCGACAACCAAAAGCTTAAAAATTTTAAGTTTTGAAGTCGTTGTCTGTGCAGCTTTTCTACGGTGGTGTACTATAACAACACTGCTAGCGACTTTAATTTAGGATATAATATTTGTAATATTTTAGTCGTGGCGGTGCGAAGTCTTCCCCATTGGCAGTGTACTTTTTTTACGCTCTCGGTAACTTCAGTTATAATAGAATTCTGGTTAGGGGCTTTTTGTCGTCAGTAGTGTAAATTACACGACATGTGCGCTATTTATACGTTGCCGACGGGGTTCCACGCTGGCGGTGTGTAACTTTTACACAAGAAACGGGGAATTCCACCATCAGTATAAGCATGTACACGCCGACGGCGCTGTATTTATATGCTGCCGGTGTGGTTTCACCTTGAAAGTGGGGAAAACTTCTAACCTATTATTCGAATGTGATAGATCTGGCATGTACACAAAATTCATTGGACTGAAGGATACAAAGAGAAAGTCTACTGGTACCAAGAAATGATGAAAGATGACAAAATGGTCATTAAAGATTGCGTAAGGGTT
Source organism: Limnanthes douglasii subsp. nivea (assembly GCA_036936605.1). Lineage (NCBI taxonomy): Eukaryota > Viridiplantae > Streptophyta > Magnoliopsida > Brassicales > Limnanthaceae > Limnanthes > Limnanthes douglasii. The sequence goes on from JAUPFV010000001.1 coordinate 155,085,606, forward strand.
CACAATCAGAAGACACGAAATACAATGAATGTCATTCTTATTTGGGACGATGGTAAAAAAGAGAGTTAGAATTTGTAATTAGTACTACCAACATGGGATCCACTCCTTGGGTAATTTTGGGCGCAGTGAAAAAGATGAACCCTAAGAATTAGTCTTAGATACGCACTACATACAATGCTCAACTAAAACAATGCAAGGTCAAGAAAGGTGATCACTCGTAAATGAAATATTTGTTAGATGAACTGAAACGGTTAGACTACGTCGAAATGGCATAGACTACGTGCAGACGGGAGTGGTATCATAACTAACATTTTCTTCGCACACCCGATTAGTTTAGATTTGCTACGGATGTTTCCACATGTGCTAATAATGAATAACACCAACAAGAAAACCAAATATTAGATACTGTTGTATGAGGTAGTTTGAGCCAGTTGTATCGGTAAGTGTTTCTACATCAAATTTACGTTTATGTGTAAGGATAAACTTGACAAGTACAATTATGTATTTGAATGCTTGCAATCATTGATGGTAACTTACTCCATCGAAAAAATGTCCATTATTTTAACGGATAGAGACTTAACGTTGGTTAAAGTGGCTGATCAAGTGTTCCTCAAAGCAACCCACTTGTTATATCGACAACACAGTAACACAAATGTCCTAGCTAAAAAAAACATCAGCGATCAAAAAAGTCTCTGATGCATTTTTGAAGGTTTGAAATAACATGATGTTGTCGGATACGAAACTCTCGTTCAATAACTATCGGGCTTAAATTCTCTGTGACTTCAAATATTTTGCGAAAGCAATCAAATACAACCAAAGTTGGGTAGAGCCTTACGGTGACAAGTGTATCACGTGAAAAAATAATAAGTTCTTGCATTTGAGTAACCAAACCACCAACCGCATTGAAAGCGCTCATTCCACCCTTAAGCGAACCTTTGGTATGTGCAAAGATAACTTTGAGTCATTTTGGTTGAAGCTTCATACTTTTATTGATTTGCAACATGGAATAATTAGAGGCTCGTTCGATAAGAGTCAAGTTTTATCCTACATAAATTTTTGCACAACGTATACGAAGACTTAAGAGGTAACGTCTCTCACAAAGTTTTAGAATTGTATTCTATGGAGGTAGAATATCCCAAAAATATGGTAGTTAATGACAGTTCAATTTGCTAGTGTCATATATGACTATGCACGATATACTTTGTCCGCACGATATCTTCAATTTTGTAAGTAAAGGCATAGAGGTACCTTTACCTTCTTTCGATTAACATTTCAAGAGTTTAGATATAGTTTCCCGTACTAATCTAACGACGAAAGAGCTACTGAAAGAGAAATTTAATAAACTACTTAATGTTGTCATACAAAACAAAACTAAACACACGTATAACATGTGTACAAGAAATGGTTTGGCATAGTCTATCCGGAATCATATTTCATTTTAGATCCTGCAGATAAACTAGAAACATGTGGTCGTCCATCTATGAAATGTAAAATATATATTTGTGCATGGAAAATTGTCCACTAAACGAGACAAATCATATCACGAACATGTGCTAGATGCGGAGAAAGTGAGTGAACCATCTATAAGCCAAATCTCATACTTCATTGGCTATTACGCAAGAGTACGAAACTTAGCTAATCAAACTACGTAACGGGAACAAAGTTTCTATACAATCAAGTGGTCATATTGCTCCTCCTGATGTATTCTTTTTCGAATGAAACCATTGGTTATAGCTCAAGCGGTATGATGCCTTCTAAGGTATAATAAGATTCTCATATCGATGGTTACTTAAAATAATTCACTATCTCTTATAGACTTTCATAACTTTCATCAACAATGTTAAAGCATACGAGTATTACGAATATTGGTTGATTGTGTTTAGCTTGTACGAGCAACAAGGTGGATGAAATTCGATTAGGAATACCATATACCATGAGATTATAGAATTATTCGACCGATTACATAAGGATATATGGTAGTATGAATGAGTTATTTAAGACTGTAAAATGTGTAAAATGCGACAATGGTACCAGTACGTTTTAGTATTGGATGACAATGTTTGAGATGAGAATCGCAATCGCATCAAAGTTTATATGCATCCTCAATTTTTAGTGCAGCCGGGGAGGAATGATGTTACTTACACTTATTTACCTTTACGAGGAGCCCCCATCTGATGTCAGAGAAGAAGTAAATTGGGTTGGGTTGGGTGAATGGGAACCGTTTTGTCAATGTAAGTGTTTAAAATTAACTAAAACATTCAGTTGTTGTGATAACAATTTTTGGATATGTACACTATAATTTTTTTCTTATGTAACTTACCATTATGGCTGACGGTTTGTGTAACAAGATATATCTTATTGTATAAAATTAGAGAAAGAAGATGGCAAATCTTGGGCTTGGGAAATATCAGTTATTCCCCGTTGCAAAAAATATGTGAAAACTAAAAAAATCAGTTTTAAATGTCTCATCTTTATGTTTTCGTTTACTATACGTGTACTATTTTCAACCAAACTATTTATCATTGTAATTTATGCATTATTTTTCACGGATAAAACTTGAATGTTATGTATGGGTTTACTAGTTTTATAGATTTTATCGAATTCGGTCTCATTGAATTATGTGATATATATGTAATGTGGTAGTATATTTCAATATACTCACCAAGTAAAATTTAGGACAATGCTTTAACATGAACTCATCGTGTGGGTTCATCCTGACATATCCCATGATGCATGTTAGTCTTGCGGCCGATAGGTGTCCAAAGCAAATTGGTTAAGAGGATTATGTTATCCACAATTTACACATCTCCAATTTTGATAGGTTTCTTTGGATTACGCTATCCTTGCCTAAAAGCTTAATAAATAGATGCTTCATTCTAGTAAGCACTTAATCTTGAAACTCGTAGGCATAAGTAATGCCAATTAGAATGTGCATGAAGATGCACATCTGTTTAAAGTAGTTGATTTCATTAAATGCATGATATTGGAAGAAACCCATGGTTTTATCGACGTAGTTTTATGCAAAATATATTCCATGCAAGGTAGGGAAACAACGTGTTCCGGTTGAATGATGCCTCGAGCACACGGACCTGAATAAATTCCCGCCATGTTAGATAATTTGAAAATGGTTCTGAGTATACCCACTAAGTCACTCCTATATCAAATCGAACACGACACCCTCGATATTTTTAGTATGGCATTCCAAACCTTTATTACAAAAGATATGATGAGTCATGTGGTGCAAGAACTTTAAGATAAAACGGATGTGGAAGCCAATTTGTATCAAATCCTCTTACTTAAACTCCGATAAAACTAGCAAAGATGAAGAATATCTGTTCGAAAAATGATTCGAGAATGGATGGAATTATGCGTCACCGTAAATGCGCCTTTAATGTCGGAAAATCGAACTATCTATCTTTTTTCCTTGCTTGCGTTTGTATTTCGATTACATATTATGTAATATTGTATAATCTTCGTAACTATGTCAACTAATTTATGTCTAATATTATTGTTTCAATTTTATCAATATCGTAATTTTCATATATTATTGTTTTCATGTATGCACACATATATTGGCAGTGCATAATTTGCATACCGCGGTGGTGTACACGTGATATGCCGGTGTAGAACTAAAAATCAAATATAAATCACTACATTTAAAATAAGATCATAACAACATTATGTGATTTTATGCTATTTATACGCCACCAGTGGAACTAGGTATGTTGTCGGTGCATAATTTTCACACCGGCAACAACTAAATAGCTAACCTCAGCATTAAAAACTCAAAACCACCTTTATTCATATACTTTTCTTATAGTTCTACAGGAGGTGCGGAATTTATAGTCTGTCAATGTTATTACTACGTCGCTAGGGTGTAATTTTTGCACCGTGAACGTGACAATACACTGTGAATGGTACTACTATGCTGGTGGTGTTCATATTCTACACTATCGTTGATGTATAATTTATACATTGGCAGCTTCATAGCATGCCGGCAGTGCGTAGTTTATAGACCGGTAGCGAGAAATTCCAGCATTATACATGTTAACACCATCGGTGCAGAACAAAAAATTTCAAAAAATAAATACAAACTACTCATCCAATTTAAACCAACATCTATTGATAATATTCGACAAAAAATAAACAAACTCCTATGAAAATTAAAAAAATATACATTTAACTAAGTTAAACAAAATTAAATTTGGTAAAACATCTTAATTGATTACATTTAATTGTTCAATACATCGTCCAACGCTAAACCAACATCATCAAAAAGTTATATCTAAAAACAATAGCTACATCATGCATACAAGGTAAAAAATGAACAATATTAGGAGGATTCAGGGTTGCAATTGTACAAATTCGGTTTCTGAAGCTTAGACGTTCCTCGTGTCTATCATAAAAAAACAAAAAAAACCAATACTTACGTCATTCTACTCGAAATCGACAGTGAGGTCGCAGTAGTACGTCTTCGGCCTAACTTTTCCACCCGTCTGTTTTTTTTTAACCAACTAAAAAACTTAGGGATAAATGAACTATAACCGCTGGTAACCTCAGGATGCAAACACGAGAAATGACTGTATATCCAATAATCTAACAAAACTTTAAAGTCAGTCAAAATATTTAGCGACAACTTCGATGCTCCTCCTATCCCCTTGTATAGCCTCGCTAACGCATAAGTACCCCACACTATACCACTTAGCAATCTATGTGCTCCAGTGAAGTGAGAAAATTAGATTATACGTTTGTCTAGCTGGTGTTCATGAAAATAGTACAGTCGAACATATATATGATATATGCACGTGCGGCGTGTAAGACAATCTGATCGGCACAGTGCAGATTTGCATTACAATATCAGATTGTCTTACAATATCAGGGCGCTGAAAACGTATTCTTGAGCCATTTAAGACAAAACCAACCCTATCTTGTTTATCCAACTCATCTTGGATCTTAACTTCCTTTACTCCCAACAATGTGGCAAAATCCATGTATTGTTCACCAAAAGTATCGCTCTCCTCGATTTTAACTATGGAACCTACTACTGGGAGGCTGCTAATTTCAAACACATAGTCTAAAATATTGCAGAAGAAGAACTAGAAATTGTTGGTCTCCTGATGCCAACGTTTGAGGAAAGCCTCACTCAAGTGAGTGTTTGAGCAGAACTTGCTCAAGTATCTGATTAGAGGCCAAAATAAGTCCCTCAAATGATAGCCTGCACATCTACTTGTTACCTACTAAGGTCTTACTGATCTAATAGTCCATACATGGCCTGACTGTTAATACCCTGCCTCGACTAATATGCATGTAATTTTTGTTGAAGTTTTCATCTCTTGTAGTAAAGGTATCATCGACAATGTATATTGTCTCCTAAAATATATTTATGACTAGGAAATTCAATTTGATGGTTGCAAAGAAAGCATCTCCACTCGATGGAAAGGTAATGAGAAGATGTATGAGGGCTCAACTATACAAAACTACTTACATTGATCGAGTCGTTTGGAGCATGAAAAAGCAGGCTACTTGAAAAAGAAAAAGAGGATAATAGCCATAAAAAATGCTCGGGAGACGCTAGTTTTGGATGATGGCTAAAAAGGCTGAAGACGGTTGTACCTAGTGGGTTTAAGAAAATGTAGGAACCAATTATCTGCAACAATTTGAAGGCATCCCCTTTAATCTGGTATCTGTTACATAAGAGGGATTAGTTTATGTTAAAACCTCAGACACGGTGGCCAACCTTATAGCCCCTATAGAGCTAGTCAACCCTATAGCTTTGGTGGAGGTGGTTGAAGCCAATGTGGTGGTTGAAGATCACATCGTCAATACTGCATAAGTTCCTGAAAAGAGTTATTTTCCTATTGAAAAATTTGAAGAGGTTATTGTAAGTTCGTTTGCTTGGCTCGCACCCGAGTCATGGTTGTTGATTTACCCTTGTGAGACCTCAACGGTGATGTATGTATTTTTTTATTTTTACCATTTACTTGTTTTTCGTTATGAATTAAAACTGTTATTTTTGCAGATAATTTTTAACGCATTCGTCATGCTGTAAAAGATCTTAACCATTTGTGGTCCTATTATTCCACTCTCCAACCCATTATTGAGGATGGTGGTTAAACCGTTGGAGGGGATTCGTCAAGTTAAGGAAAATGTTGTTGAGAATAAATAAAAAATGAATTTTTTATATAAATTTTTGGAAAGACACTTTGGTGAAGCTTTTTTTTCAGGAGGTCTACACCCTGGTGTAAAATAACTTGCAATTGACTCAAAATATAGTAATGGGATTGATCAGATCGTTGGACATTCACATCGTAGTTCTTTCCAAGCAGGAAGTGTAAAATGAAAAGGTTTTTCGAGCTGCTATGGAGGTTCTTCAAAAGGTTAAAGACTAAGTAGAATATGAGCATAAAATTTATAAGGACAAGTTTTTGAAGATTAAAGAAGTTAGGTATATAACAACTTAAGAAATTAGTCGGACTCTATAGTGTTGAGGGAAACACTCACAAATATATGTTAAGTAGATAACTTTATTAATCCAGAAAGAAAATATATGATTTATATCGTTCTAACCATATTTATACAATTTTTATAGTATGTTCTCTCTCTTTGATGACATTAACCGATTGTTTAAACGTGTACTGTTTTTCTTGAATCATGGATTGGAATATTAAATGTCCATTACTTCTTTAATTATGACCATTTATGCTGCATGATCATTAATAAATGTGAGGAGTGAGGTGCGACGGTTGGGATAAGCCCTAATCTTTCATAACACTCACTCTGTATTCATCGTACCGAGCCCCGAGGGTAGACTTTCACTCAATTTGGATGTCGGCAATAACCTTATTATTGTGGTTCTATCTTATTTTTTGGTAATAACCTTATTAAGGCTCCCTCATAGTTATTTTAGAAATTCATGTCAATGGGTTACTGAAGGTAATATTGAATTTATAGGCAAGATAGGTATGGTAACAAAAATTCTGAAAAACCCAAAGTGGTGAAATGTAACTTTTTAGGTCAGACGTTAATGTCGAAGTTGATGTGATTATGGATCAACGATGGCGCGACACGCGTCAAGGATGACGATGCTTATCATGTCAAATATTTGACATAGATAAGTTTGAGTGTAAAATTAGGTGACAGTGATGCCTCGTTCCTCTTAATGTATAATACTATTTTTTAAATAAAAAAATTGTTTTGTTTATCCTTGATTCTAACAAGTCTGTCTAATTAAACAAAAATAGAGGTTTTCACTGAAGACTTTAGTCATTTGAGATTTTTCAGAGATATATTGCACATAGCAAAGGTTATTCATCTGAAGACCGTCATGCACCACCACTGTCAAGGATTTAGTGATCTTTGCATAACAGGTACGCATGTCTTTTGTAGTATCTATTTATATACCGTCCTTGGGGAGTGCTGAGGGGATCGGTTTTATGTGCCCACCAGAGATTATACTCACTATTAAGACCTTTCCACCAGTAGCTCTTTACTGCGCAAGCCAACCTAGCCATTTTTGTATTTTTTATTAGCCCTATTGGTATCTTGCAGCCGTTCTAGTTTTGATATGGCCCTTAAAAGAAATAAAAGAATAAATTGAAGGAAGCCACACTCCATGGTGACCCACTTGAAAAAAAGGTGGAGAGCACAATGTTCATGGACCAATACTTTGAACGCATAACCCTGAAGTATGTGTATTTAATTAAGGACGACCACCACGAGTTTAGGGACATATACAACATATCTGATGTTGTCATATCACATGCGCCGACTCTCGAAGAGAAAACCTACAGGCTCGGGACAATGAAACATTTCTTTGCACGGCCTTGTTTGATTAGGGTTTTCGACTACTGTTTTCTCCTTTTATTCTAGACTTTTTTAGTTTTGTGAACATATGCCCAACGTAACTGACAGCAAACAGTTGGGGAATGTTAATGAGCATCATACTGAGCTCAAAGCTGCTACAGATTCCTGTTTGTTTGGCCGACTTGCTAGCGGTGGTCGACGTGCCGAAATTGGTCCACTCACCATTCTTCTAGCTCCAGTTGACTGGGAAATTAATGAGAGAAAATATAATTCAAGTTTTATGGAAAAGGATGTAGAAGGTGGAAGAGCCTTTTTTACTCCATAGAGGAAAAATATGTGGAAGGTGGAAGAGCCTTCTTTATAGAGGAAAAGGTTGGTGAAAAAAAAGACGAGGAAGATGAAGAGGATGAGTATTCGATGAGAAACGATTCAGAGACCCCTCCAATACTCTCGGGGAAGGGTCTTGTGCGAGAATTGGGATACTAGATAAGTGAAGGGGTGAGGTGAAGGTCGAGGATGGACCTGTGGATGAAATAAATAAAGGGTTGGCCATTACGATTGATAAGTATTGTGAAAGTACATAAAAATCACAAGTTTTATTGAGAATATTTTAAAGAGAAAATATAGTTCAAGTTTCTAGAGAGAGAAAGTAATCAAGAGTTAAAGTAAGCCAAAAAGTCAATAAAACTTATATTCATCGGCCATCCCCTATTTATAGGCATAAGTGGTTACAAATAACATAATCACTTAGAAGCTTGGATATTTCACCCCACTTTTATGCTTAATACAAACACATTTACTATAATTTGAACACTCAGTCCTTAATATGTACATTGTGTGCTAAATCTCTCATTTAACTATAAAATATACAAATAAAGATATTTTTAGTAATTTTTTTCACTCCTCAATTACTTATATCATTATCAATAACCCCCTTAGTCATTGTGAAGAATTTTGAAGAAGGATTAAAAATATTTTTTACAAAATCAATTATATATCTTTCTTATATAATTTCCTTCTGATCCTCCTCGGGTCCTGTCTTCTATACTGCTCTGACATTTTGAATCGTATCTGTATATTATTTTGCTTCAGAAATTCATGTATTCTTTCAAGTTGCATATCATTCTCCCTCGGTGAAGCCAATTCCAATTAATGCGTCATCAAAATTATATGGGAGCGCAACTGTCATTTGCATAGAGCAGAGTAAAAGGTTCTCAAAGCTTTCTAGTGTGCATACCATTTAACTATGACATGTTACATGTGTCTTCCTATGTTAAACTAGGTTCCTGTTATCTGTCGATTCATATATCTACCCATTAGACGCATGTCAACCTTTCAACTACCTCTCTCAAAAGCCAGACCCATATTTACCAGTCCTTCTATAAATACTCAATCACTAACCACCTTGCTCATTACATTTAAATTTTAAAGATTGATAGAGAGAATTCACTGAATAAATTATTCCCTCCATCGTCGTCGCCATGTTCAAGTTTTGTTGATCTCATACGTTCTTCTTCCGAACTTCATTTATCCCGTTTATGATCAGTTTAGCCAACTGTTGGGACTGGCTTGCCATTGCACAAAGAGCTGCTAAAAGAGGAGTTTCCAGAATCGTCGACGATAAACCCAAGAAAATCACTCAAACTTATACCTATGGTCCCTGGCCTCCTACCAAGAAATCATCGTCCTTCGTTGCGCTCAGAGGTTCCTCAAACAACCCTTCTGATCTAACCCCCAAATCTTGCTCAAAACAACCTACTCGAATCAACAAAGAAATGCCTCCTTGAAAACAGAGCTACTACACCATATCCTGCTATGGGAGATTCCGAAGATGTCAATACTTCACCAAATCCTACTATCAGAGCTACTACACCATATCCACCCATGAAGCGGACCTTTGTGATAAATAAAGAGTTAGATGGGGTCTCTTTGGAAAATAATTAACAAAGAACTTCGAATACACATGGTAGCTTCCAAACCGTGCCTGTCTCACTGCACCTCCACAACTTCGAACGAGGTTTTTAAGGAGGTCTCTTAATCAAAATCAAGGATAGAAACTAATTTAGACATTTAAAACCTGGTAACTACTCCTTATTTTGATTATGAATGAGATGCTATAAGAAAACCTGCTCCGAAGAAGATAAATTAAAAATCCAAAGATAATATCACCCTCCGAGAAAACATTGGTGCAAATTTATGTGTCAACCTCAAAAATGTCCTCCCTGAATACCTTATTGCACTTAAAAGTGTGCACTATAAGTATTTTAACCAATTAAAATCTTAAATCCTCACAAACCAATGGGGTATTCTTGATAACGTAACTTTTCGATTACCCTTGGTAGGAGAAACCCTCCATTTCCTGTGGAGAGAAGGAGCTCATAGTCTATCCTAAAATTCTAAATTGAGGCCTTCGATTTCTGTGGGACCCAATCATGGTAGTTTCATTCAAAATAATTGACATTTGCCCAACCCAAGCAAGTCTGAACCTATGGTTTACTCTTCTCTCCAGAATTATGGCTTCAAGACTTGCCAAGATAGCTCTACCAATAGAGTAATTCATTGCCTAGACTGGTCTGTCAAAGAACCCTGTTATTTCCTTTTACTACTTGACCCTAAGGGAATTCATCAAAAATTATTGATGACCTTCTTGAGGTAGACAAAATATGGAAGTTGAAATTCTTCTTTATTACTGGTGCTTAGGAAAATGGCAAGGAGATCTTCGCTGATAATCCCTCAACGCCAAATCTCAAATGGATGAGTACAAGTAAGTAACTTAAGTTTCTAATGTTACTTTTCCTTGATTTATACCAACTAGTATTATTCTGTATAGAAATTTTGAGGCGATACAAGATTCATAAAGCTGTGGCCGAAGAGACATTTGCCAAACTAGGCGAGTGGGAAGAACGAGAATGGTCTAACAAACTCCATAAGGAATTCGTTCCTCTGAACTATGTTCAGAGCCACCTATAGAAGGTCTCCCTATATTTTTTCATCCCAGCAGATAAATTGATTGAGCCTCATGGTGCAAGAGCCATTGTGAATAGAATCGATGCTTCTGACGCTCGTATACACTTCCTGCTTGGAACAGAGCTCCAGCCATATACCAAAGAATGATAAGAATAAAAAATCCCAACCTGGACCTTCAAAGGAGCTAAAAAATAAATCCCTAAGAAAAGTTTAAAGAGAGAAACCACAGAAACTGAGCAGTCTCAAGCCGAGACGTCCAGAAAAAGAAAGGAAGGAGTTGCTTCGGAAAAAAATAAAACATCTTTGAGAACTCCCTCAGTAATTGTGGTAGAGAACGTAATTGATGTGTCCTCCCCAAATCCGACCCCAAATTTTGAGAAGGAATAAGAAGAAAACGAAGACCAAGACCTCTACCTAGACCTTCAAGTTCAAGAAATTTAGAATTGTATCGTGGAAATGATTAATGTAAGAATCACAACAGCCTCAGAAAACACGCCAGCACTGGTAGACAATCAACCTGAATCTATTGATAGCAAAACGTGGGCCGATATCTGCAACAGGAACCTCATCAAGCAATTCCAAGCCTTTCAACAATAGGGTTATTCAGATAAAACTTCACTTGGATTCAAATCATAAGAAAGAATTAGAGGAACCTAAGTTGAAACACCAAGCTGAGATCGACGAAGAGCATTCTAAGAAAGCGTCACTGAAGAAATTGTATGAAGAAAGCGAAGAGGGGAGAAAGAATGGCCTTCAAGACTTATAATCGTACTAAATTAAATATAAGGAGGAAAATAGTGCTGCTATCGAAGATGTTATAGATGCTAATGCAAAATACTGTCTTGATACTATGAAGAATTCTGAGGAGACAAAAATTTCAATGGTTCTCGAATTTAATCAAAGGTTTCTGAGGGAAAATCTGGCAAAATTCTGGCATTTAATACCAGTAATTTGAAGCCCTAAATAAGCATTTGTCGCAATCATAAGCGAATCAGAGGAGTCTGAATCCAAGGTTAATGGTGATAGTCAATCCTTCCCTTCAGATAATAAAGAAATTTCCTCGGAATGAAGCTCCAATAAAGCACCCATCAAACTCAAGGTCAATATGAACTGTTTGTTTGTTTTGTATTTTTGTTGTTATCTTTGGAACTTTTTATGTGCACTCCTTATACTTGACCAACATTTGTAATCGTAAGTCTTATATATGCTTTTAAAGTTCTAAGTATGATCCTTACAGAATTATTCTGATTTTATACGTGTTCCTCGTATAACGCCACTCATAGTGGCACTTCAAAAAATAATAGACTGAACGTTAGCACCTTGAATTATATTGGCACTTCAAAAAATACTTTAATGAACGTTAGCACCTTGAATTATATTGACACTTCAAAAAATGATTTAATATACGTTAGCATCTCGAATTATATGGTCACACATATTGGCACTTTGAAAATTGTTGTAATGAACGTGAATACATCGAATTATATTGGCGCTTCAAAAAATGTTTTAATGAATGTTAACACCTCGAATTATATTTTTTTCAAATTACCCCAAGGGTGTGTATTTTCCAAAATAACATTCTTATCATCATCTAATAATCTTTTAACTTCGTTGTTCAAATAAATCACCTCACAAACAGATGAACTTCTTTAGCCAACACATGGTATACTTAGAAAACTTTGGCCAATCAAATGAACTTGTAATTATAAATTAGGATATATGACACATCATTAAAACCTTCATGATCCACCAGGAGAGGGAAGAGTATGCCACTGTACAAGCTATAAAAGTAAAAAAAACAAAAATATTATAAACATACAAAAAATTACTCACAATACAAATTTAAATGCTAAATATTCTAAGGGTGTTGCAAAAGTCTCCCCTTTTTATCCTAGAAGCGATATGTATCTAGCTTAATCTTCTCGACCATTGAATGAGGTTCTTCCCAATTTGGAGCCATTTTTCCTAACCTTTTATCCTTCGTATGTAGGAAGACCTTTCTCAAAATTGTGTTCCATACTTTGAAATATCTTTATTTCACCCTCGTATTGTAGTGCCTCCTTATCAAAGTTTGATAATACATTAAGTTTAAATACGCTTTAACCCGCTTTTCTTCAATCAAATCAAGTTTTGTTCGTCCAGTCTCCTCATTAACTTCCTCAGAATAGTTGAGTACTTTATAAGATATAAGTGTTGACTCCACGAGACTTACTGCATACATCCAATATACTAGCGCAAAAATAGTCTCTTGAGTTGCAGCCAAATGTGTTATTTTATAAGCCCGTAGTACCTCTTGAAGATAATTAGGCCATTTCCAAGTTGCTTCCATCAAGTTTTTTCAACCCATCCAGAATAGTTCTATTAGTGACTTTCACCTAGCCATTTTCTTGTGAGTGAAATGTTGTTGAAAAACACTGTGTAATTCCCCTCGAATTACAAAAATAAGTTATATCTCTATTATTAAATTACAACCCATTTTCTGTAGTAATTCTCTGAGGAACCCCAAATCTTAGGCACAATGATTTTTATAACATCTTTAGCTCTTGTCCCCGATAATGGTTCGGCTTCAGCCCATTTTGAAAAATAATCTATTACATTATATTGTCTTCCTCTTAAATCTATAGACAGTGGTTCTACTAAATCTAGTCCTCATCTATCAATAGCAACTACTTCAAAAAACTGAAATTAAAGGTAAAGTTGGTTTATGAATAAAATGCGAAAATCTGTGACAAGTATCACAGCCTCGTACTAAATTTTTAGCATCGTTCATTATCGAAGGCCAATAATATCCTGGTGACAAAACCCTTCTTG